>CATNUY010000416.1:0-1200000 GCA_951217065.1 Baccha elongata
CTTTTTATGATTGGTGGAAGGAATCGGACGATCCATACTATGAGGAATGTATTTATGAGGAATGTGCCATGGGCCTGGTCCTAGAATCCTCTATCTAAAAATCGACTTTTAATTGTCATACTTACGTGCTAGGTAGTACATCTCACTACTGTCCTTCTATGAAATTTTGCTAAAGGCACTAGTGAACAATTTTAGTAACACTAACATATATACCATATAAATCTGTTACCGTTTGAAAATGTGAATTATATATCTAATATTGCAAACACAATTATAAAATAACCCACGGTAAAAAAAATTAATGAAATTTTTATTTATGTGCCGAGAAATACGAGTGATTTTGTTTTTTTTGTAACCAGCCAAACTTCTTGGTTGGGAAGCCTTCTGAGGACCGAATAGCAAAATTCTACCTTAGCACATAACCATGTGTATGCATTAATGGGTTACTATCTCGTATTTTAGTGTGATTTTTTTTAAGAGGTGAGTGTAGCGAAAACCAGTGTTTTTTTAAAAGCCAGTGCTAACCAACCCATTTTTATACATAGTTAACTCTCACTATACCTACACCATCTTGGCGGTCATAGACTGCCACTAAAAGTCGTGGAATCCGCCGTATTTATTTTGATGAATGTTATTATATCCACCTACTTTGGATGTGCTCCTGTAATTATTGAAGCCTCTTTCGACGTCAATCAAACAAGAAGTTCCAAGTACCAGCATGGTACATATACCTACATTGGTACCTACCTGCCTTTCTTAAACCAGGCCTACGTGCGATCTTAATCAACAATCGGCGTATCTCAGATCATCTAGGTACATGGTATATATATACGTACCTTTGTGAAACCCCTGTAAATTAAAGGAAAATGGTTAAAGTCATCACCGGAGCCTAAAAAAAAGAACGTTTAGAGACGAGATAAGTACCTATTTAATTAAAAACGATATTTTTTTGTATTTATAATCTAATCAATTTATTTAAGAAAGTTAATTATACCTATTATATTTTTTTTATATACTTTATCCCTATACGTTTTTTTGTTATAGTAGTATGATAACTGCTTAAATTAATTTATTTATATTTTTAGTACATATTACCTATTGTTTTTTTTTGTTACAACATTTTTCTACCCTTTCCCCTACCATTTTTGGGGAAATTAATAGAAAAAGTGTTTTTTTTTAAATTGCTAGTGTTAAGAATCTTTATACAATTTACCCAAGGTTATCTACTACTGTATAGCTGCAGACGCTACAATCATAGATAATCCATTTTTCTTAAACTATAGCCAATTAAGTTTGTTTGTTAGTTAAGTTTAGTTTAGTTTGTTTGGTTAATTTACGTTTTTGTTAGTGATATCCTTTTTGTTTCTGGTTGCAATTTAGTACATTTTTTATTAACCTTTTCAACCATTCCAGAGCTCTTTTATAGGTTCCTACCTAAAAGGGCGTTAGATAAATTCCGCGGGAAATTACTATCCAAAAAGGGGTAGGTACTCTTTATGGTAAAATACCCGGAAACAAAATCAATATTACAATTTTTTCTTCTTCTTTTATGTTATAGCTTTCGTCTATAGTATAGTTATTAATTAGTAAATTTCTGAAATTATGTTTGTTAAAAGCTAGCCCAATGAATTAAAGCCTTTCTGGCAAGAGAAAAATTGTTAAAACTACATATAAGAGATTAGAATAAATATTCTTAGCATGTCATGCATCTAAATACTTTGTTGTTTTTAATGGTCTTTTTAAAACACATTATGGATTGTTGAAGTATTTTGTTTAGGGGTGTGAAAGGTGAGTGAACCTAGGTGGTGAAATGAAGTGATCTGGTAATTATTTAAATATGATAGGGGAAATCTAACAACGGCCGATTGATTTCCAGGTTGGGAGGGAAAAGGCCATGCTGCAATGTTATGCGCGGATTAAAATAAAACGTCTTTTCATATCGAGGTCTAATATCAAACTCTAAACTTTATTCATAATCAAATATGTACAATGTGTACGGTCGATCATTTTGGATCAACCAATAAGTAAATAAAAGATATTGTTGGTAGAGAGGGGCTGGACACACAGCGAGTTTGGTAATTGATACTCGTATTTATTTTTGCACATCCGCTGTATCATAATGAAAGATGATGGCACCCATTTAAAAGTATCTCATGAGAAGAGATAAACAAATAAGCAAACCTAAATTATCTCATGGGTGGCATTTGGATATTGTGAGGAATAAACAAATGCATATTCAGAAGGAATATCCGTTGAAGATTTAGTGCTGACACAACACCTCCCTCCATAAAATAAAACATATAACTATACAATAATATAATATGTTTTAAGCCTAAATGTCATTAAGAATAACAATATATTTTATATATTATGCAACATTTTATCCTTTTTATTTTCTGGTTCGACTTTAATAATTTTCTGATTTTGATCGGATACATAAACTATTTGACTTTGAGAGGGTCTAGAACGTCTTTTATTAAAACCATTTTTAAACAAATTGAAGGTATGACCTCCTTTAATACAAGTTATGGTGAAATAAATTATTCCTATTGTTGTCAATAATCCAGAAATTCCAATCAATGCACCTTGTGATTTTTCTGGTAGATTCTCTAATAATTTAGATACAAAATTTCTTTGAATATTATCTCGGAGGATAAATCCTTTAAGGAATTTAAATTACTTCCTTTTATTTTTATAATTTTATTTACTGGTAAAATTTCTTTTAATTTTACATTCTGACAACAGTCTTTGTCAATTGTATAGTGTATTATGTCATTATTGAATTCTTCTTCAATATTTTCAGACGTAATAATGTTCTAATGTGCTAAATTTACATTCGTTTTCTATACCTATATAATATCCCTACGTTTGATAAGATGCCAGTTTCTTCCTGTTTTGGTTTACAATTATATTTGAAGGTAGTATTTTCAGTTACGGCATATAAATACTTATTGTTATTGATTTTGTGAAAGAATTCCACATTATTTTCTATTATTTTTAGTTTACATTTATTATTTCCTCTCTTCAGAAAAACATTAGTTTCGCAAACATCATTTTTAATTGTACTTTCAAGTATTTAATTTTCACAGACATATTATGTATTTTCATATTTAAAGCAATCATTCATGTTACGTTTCAAAGCAAAATTTGCTCTATTTTGTGTTATTGCGAAAATATCATTTTTGTTTTCAAAAATCGTGAACTGTTGATTTATAACAATGGGCAAAGTAATAATTTCATATATTTTTACTGTTTCATCCTTCAAAATAGGAATGGATATGATAACATGTATCATACTATCTTTTTCGTAACATTTTACATCAATTTGCTTAACGATAAATATTGATAGGTTGAAAGACTAGGCGTAAATAACATTTTATTCTCATATTTGCAGTTAATTAAAATTGCAATAAATTTTTCAGGCGTGATTATAAAAGGATGAATTATTCTTAATTGTAAAAAGAGTACTGCACCTATTATTTTATCTAATTCTATTTCTAATTCTAAACTTTTATCAATTACTCGGGTCAACACGAATTTTGAGTCTGAGTTCTGTACCTCTGATTTTCATTACTTATGCCTAACTAATTAAAGAAAAAATATTTTTATCTAATAAAGTTTGCTTTTGTAGTTACTAAAACGAAATTTTAATTTTTATGAAAAAGCTCTATTTTTTAATTTCAATTATATGTAAAAGGAAAACAGTTTTGAATTCACATATTTTTATTGACTTTAATTATACAAGACGGCATAAATAAACCCACAAATACAAAAAAGAATACAAAAAAGACTTTAAAAATGAACAGATTTGGTATTTCTTCTGTGTAAGTTGGAAATTTCTCGTATGAGCCCCCAAATGTAGTCACCCATCATGTTTTCATTTATATTGTCCTTGATAATGCTTTTCAAAGTTCATTACATTTTGGTGGAAACGTTCCCCTTGCTCTTCTGAATATGCACCTAAGTTGTCTTTAAATTTATCCAAATGAGCATGTAGCATGTGGACTTTCAAAGACATTCTGCAACCCATAACATTGTGTAAAGGTACATTGTGTAAAGGTACAAAAGCAAACTTTATTTATTATAAATGGAGTTTCTGCTTTTTTTTCGATGTATACAATCAGAAAATATTCACTAAATAACAGACTCAAAAAAAATATTTTTTTTGTTGACTTATGTTATTTTAATATGTACTCCCTCTAAATATTCTAACGCATTTTCTCTTCTTTCTATTTCACTTACATGCAAAACCACTTTATTTAACTCTTCTATAGCTTGGTTTGTCTTATTTTCAATACGATAAAAATTACTATTTAAAACTTGATTTTGTTCATTTACTTTTCCAATTAAATTAATTTATTCCACTAGACCCTTTTTTAGAAATTCTTGGTTATCTTTTGTGACCGCTATAACTTTATTATAATATTCAGCATCAGAATTATCCATTGTCCCAAATAATGTTTTAAGCCCTGTTCCAATAATGTTTATTAATCCTCTTCGGATTCTACTTTTCTTCATACCCAATAAATTATATACTGTAACCATTTTATCTGATAAATTATCATAATTCCGTTTTCCTTTTTCAGCCAAAGCCTTGCATTCTCCGAATAATTTTAAACAAACTTCGTGAATATTATTAGTTTGCATTTTGATAATATCTACACTTCCTTCAACTTCTGCCAAATCAATTCTATTGACAATTGAAAGGTGTTTATCCATCGTTTTCATTACTCCAAGTGATCTAAAGTAAAATCCGTTGTGATCATCTAATTTCTCGATGTTGATGCCCATAGCCTACAAAAAGTTTGACACGACTTTTATTATATATTTACCATTTCTTTTGACAATAGTATTATTTTCTTCCACAGAAGATACAACAAAAGGACCTGACCACTTTGAGTCTAATTTCCCTGTACTAGGCTCTTTCACGTAAACTCTATCTCCTGTTCGAATATCTCTTAATTTTGGCCCTAATTTTTGATCATATCTAACCTTTGACTTTTCTTTATTATTTAAAAGGTTTGCTTTAGCTTTTACTTCCATTGCTAACAACTTTGTTCTTAGTTCTGTCGAATAATCGTGAGTTGTTTGAATTTCTTCATAATCTACATCGCTAGGTTTATTAGCTGTCCTACCAAAAACAAGTTTATAAGGCGTAAAGCCTGTGCTGGTATGCTGAGTCGTATTATAACAAAAACTTGCATACTTCATATATTCATCCCAGTTCTTAGAACTACTTGAGTTTTCTTTAGTTACTGTTCTTATATATTCAGTGAGTCTAGCATGCGCTCTTTCAACACTACCATTTGACTGTGGATAAGATACGCTTGTAGTAATATTTTTAAAACCAAAAATATGGGACAATTCATTCATTAGAGAATTGCAAAATTCCGTCCCAATATCATATAGAATTATCTTTGGTACTCCGAATATGAGTATCCAATTTTCTACAAGAGCCTTAGCAACTATACATGCTTCTTTACTTTCTATTGGAACAAATCTAATGAATTTTGACAAATCATCTTGAATTGTTAAACCGAATTTGTTAACAATTTTGTCTTTAGTGACATAAGGACCAGTTAAATCTATGCCGATTTTTTCTAATGTATGATCTGCACTTGTTACTATAGTCATTGGGTTTCTTGATGGATGTCTGTCTATTTTTTCGGTTTGACAAGCTTCACATTTTGAAACAAATGTAATTACGTCTCTATTAAGACCTTTCCAATTATATTTTTCTCTTATCTTGTTAATAGTGGCTTTTTGTCCACAATGTCCTCCTAGAAGACCATCATGACATTCCTTTAAAATTTTATTTTTTAGTTCATCGTCTACAACTTCTTGTATTAAATTGTTATTTTCTACTTCTTTTGTTGTGTTATTTAAAATGTTTTCACCTTCTTCTTCTACATCTATATCCATAAGTTCATTTTCATCGACCTCTTCTAAAATGTTAATATTTCGGCTCAATTCATCAGCAACAACGTTTTCACATCCCTTTTTATATTGAATAGAATAATCGTATTCTTCCAATTTTAAAAGCCATCGGATTAGTCGTGACCCAGGATCTTTGACATTAAAAAGCCATTGTAAAGGCTTATGATCAGATCTAATTATAAAATTTCTACCGTAAATGTATGGTCTCAGAACTTTAACAGCCCAAATTATTGATAAACATTCTTTTTCCGTTGTGGAATAGTTCTTCTCAGATTTGCTTAATGATCTGCTAATAAACTGCAATGGCAAATCTTTTCCATCACTTTCTTGACTTAATACTGCCCCTAAGCCATAATTGCTTGCATCTGTTGTGATAATAAAGGTCTTGTTATAATCCGGATGTTGTAAAATTACCACATTTTTTAAGGCTTCTTTAAGTTCTTTAAACGAAGTTTGTTGCTCTATAGTCCACTTAAACACTGAATTCTTTTTTAATATAAGGGATACGCCTTTTTGCTAAAATTTTTAATAAATTTTCTATAGTACCCAATCATTCCGAGGAATGATTTTATTTCTTTTTGGTTGTTTGGTGGTTTGAATTTCTCTAGTGCTTCGACTTTTTTTGGATCTGGCTGTACGCCGTCCTCTGTAATAACGTGCCCTAGATATGCAACTTCCTTTTTGAGAAATTCACATTTATTCATTTGAAGTTTTAAATTAGATTTCCGCAACTGCTCAAATACCTCTATTAATTTTGTATTATGGTCGTGTAGAGTTTTTCCGTAGATAACTATGTCATCTAAATAAACGAAGCACTTAACTCCTTGCAGGCCACTTAAAACAGTGTTCATTAGCCTTTGAAAACACGCCGGTGCGTTTTTCAATTCAAACGGCATTTAAGTGAACTCGTAATGCCCATACGGTGTTGAAAAGGCAGTCTTTTCAATGTCTTCTTCAGCGACGGGTATCTGGTGAAAACCAGATGTGAGGTCCAAAACGGAAAAATATTTACTGTTGCCTAACTGGTCTAATATTTCGCAGACATTCGGAAGAGGATAGTTGTCAGATATAGTTACTTCGTTTAATTTTCTGTAATCTATATTTATCCTCCATTTAACCTCTTTGCTAGCATATCTTTTCTTGGGGACTACCCATAAGGGTGAATTCCAAGGTGACTTGCTGTCTCTAATAATTCCTTCCTCTTTTATTTTTTTCATTTGCATATCCACCTCCTTTTCGTGAATTTTTGGATACCTGTATGATTTCGTGTAGATGGGTTGACTATTTTCTTTAACTCTAATTCTATGTTTTACCAAATTCGTAGTAGTCAGTTTATCCCCTTTTAGACTAAAAATATCACAATACTCTCTAGCTATAGCAAAGATACTATCTAACTCTTCATCATTCATATGATCTGTTCGAAGATTTTTTAATATTTCATCAATTCTATCGTTGGTCATTTCAAGTGAATTGATTTCCACACTCTCGGCATTTTCATCCACACACTCATTGGTATTGAAATCCTCTAGAGGGTATCCAATAGCCTTAAGTTCAATATTATTTATTTTGTCTTTCAAATTAATGATTTTAACTAAACCCTTTCCATCACTACGCACCAAGGTAACGCAATCTGGGAACAATATGAAATTTACTTCTTCACTAAATATTACAACTTCACTATTTTCTGGAAATCTATTACCTTCACTATCTTTTAGTTCGATAAATCTAAAAACTTCACATCTGGGGGGTATTTCTTCTAAGTATTGCCCTTCGAAATGTATGCTTTTTAAATTTTTTAATTCTTCGTCTTTAAAATCGTTCTTTTTACACAAATCTTTATTTTGTCTGAAATATAAGGGTATACTTTCATTATTTCTCCTAAGAGTTTGATTGTGAAAATCTATAATGAAAGCGTTGGCCTTAAGAACATCATTTCCTATTATTCCATCATAATTTGTTAAATATTCTTTATTTATCACATGAAATTCAATCATATAATCAGAGTTTTCTAAATTCACACACCTGTAGTTCGTAAGCTTTTTATAACAGCATTTCCTATCCCTTTAAAATTAAGATATTTATTTTCTTCTAAATCATTTTCAAAAATATTATTTGTCTTAATAAGGCTTACTGCAGCCCCGGTATCTATTAACATTTTACAATCTTTTTTTTTTATATTTCATTATAATGTGAGGACTTTCGGTTATATTAAATAGCGAAATATTAACCTCACCAACTATTCGCTTTTGCGAAAACCCAAACTATTTTGTTTAGTTTGGTTTCTTGCCAAATTTTGATTGACCAATTGGATTTTGGAATTGACCAATTGGATGTCGCCTTTGATTATTATTACTGTAATTGGCCTGCCTTTTGTGTCTGTTTCGACAGACATTTGCCTTATGACCAACTTTGCCGCATGCAAAACAGGTTATAGTATTTATTTGTATTATGTTTTTATTAGTATAATCTGTATTTTGTTTGCTACTATTTGGGACTCCTATCCTGCCTTCCTCCTCCATTCCAAATCTACTTGCTTCATTTATGTCGTTTGGTTTTCTATTGTTTACATAGGAACCTATTTTTTCGTTTAAACCATTAAAAAACGCGTTTAGGATATTCATCTTTATATAATCACATTTGCCTTTCCAATCCAATTTGTCTGTTCCCATGATTTCATTTTGTAGCATTCTACGCTGCAAAGTTTCACATCTCTGCGTAAATTGGACAACTGTTTCCCCATTCAGCTGTTTTAGATTGATTAACTCTCTATGGAACATTTGAAAAATTTTCTTTATATACTTTGTTCAATTCAATTTTTAATTCATCCCATGAATTTAAATTCTTATTCATTAATATGGGAGATGCATTGCCACTAATACAAGATTTAGCAAAAGCCAGCAATGGTTTTTGCTGTAATTCATCTGCGAGCTCAAATGCGTTTTCACAATTTTGTATGAAGGAGAAGGCTTCTGAAGCTTCTCCTCGAAATTTGGGAATGAATTGAATAAGGACACTCAATGGGATATTATTGTCAGGCATGATGGTCGAAATATATGATATCACTTCAGCAAAATATTGATATATGTACTTATGTATAATATAAATAAATTATATTTTTCGCAATAAGATTTTCAACTCGAATCTACCATATGCAATGACCAAAATAATGTGATTTTAACCATTCAAAACAAACTTCACATTAAATCTTTAATTTCATTAATTTTTAATTTCACCACAACGACATTTACTTGACATTATCTTTAGGAAGGTATTATACTTTAAGTTACTTTATTTTTCATAGGTAGGTACATATATTATTTCATAATTATTAAACAACTATAATTTTCTTCTAGGCTTTCTTTAATATACTTTTGACATTATTTAAGCACTTTTACACACATATTCACAAGTTTTTTTTTTTTGACTTACGTTATTAATATAATCTTCATATTGGAGTTTCGGGTGTAGCTGCTTTATTTCGACTTCGGGTGGATTGCTCAGATTGTGATTCCTCAAGGTTTACGTCTTCTTATTCGTTAACACACAAGTGGTTTATTATATTTTATATGTGATTTATTATCAACATTGTTTTCAGTGTCCGACGTTATTTGGATTTTTTTTTTTGTTAACACACAAGTGGTTTATTATATTTTATATGTGATTTATTATCAACATTGTTTTCACTGTCCGACGTTATTTGGATTTCGATTGTGGATTGTTTTTCAATTAGAAATGACATTGAGCGCTGCAATTATTTAGGTAATTGCAAGTTTTTTTTTTACTTCAATTATAAATTAAAAGTCACTTCACAAAAACACAATCACTTGCACACGCATAGATTTAGGATTTTAACTTTTGTGTGCATATCCCACCGCTGCCACCAATTTGTTATGCGCGGATTAAAATAAAACGTCTTTTCATATCGAGGTCTAATATCAAACTCTAAACTTTATTCATAATCAAATATGTACAATGTGTACGGTCGATCATTTTGGATCAACCAATAAGTAAATAAAAGATATTGTTGGTAGAGAGATGCTGGACACACAGCGAGTTTGGTAATTAATACTCGTATTTATTTTGCACATCCGCTATATCATAATTAAAGATGATGGCACCCATTTAAAAGTATTAGTCCGGGAGGTGGTGTCACTTTTGGACTAGTGATCGATCTGCACACGAATTTTTTACCATGCGTAGTTCTCCACATTAACATATACGATCCGCGCGTCAGTCAGTCCAGAAACGGGGGATGTGGGCGTGGGAGGCTGTGAAACTCTTCGGAAAAACTATGAAAAAAAGTGATAGATCTGGTGATGAAAATTTGTTATATTGTAAATTATTGATGATTAAACGTGAAAATATTCGTCAGTCACTTTGCCGCCGGGGGAAACACCGTCAGTCAGAGGTTCGAAGTCGTCGGAAAAATTGGAAAATTCAAGTGATCGATCTTCACTTGAAATTTTGTGGAATGATTATTAATATCTAATGAAGCATGAAAATGAACGTCAGCCACGTTTATTGTGGTGGATTCCTTGTCAGTCGGCTTTCCAAAGTCGAGAGTGCTGAGCAGGTTCCTGTGGAGCGCTGCATCTGCTCGTGTGAAGGGATCACACTAGCGATCACTTCATTATATTCATATTTCGGTCATTGCCTTCTGCCTTGATATCCAACAAATGCATTTATACCGCATTATGCAATCCATTCACATTTTCGGTCATTGCCTTCTGCCGACCTATTCTCCAAATGCTCTCGCATAGTATACCATAAAATATTTATTGACACTTGACGCTTCGACTCATGGTCAAGATACAATTGAGATACATACCTACATTTACAGTTGCCCAAGTTCAAAGTATTGTTTATGCACGCTCATAAAGAGGCATGTTTATGATCCATATTTTGATGACATGGCAAGAATGCCTGCATGATCGAATATTGACCAGTAGAATTAATGTTAGTTTATGCGTATGTATATGTTTAAGTTCTTATAGTGTATAAGCAATAGATTTTGTATAAATAGGCTGCGTTTTTCCTAATAAAAATCAATATTAATCCAGACATTGAGCCGTACATTTGGCTGTCTTCTTTTTATTCCAGTTAAAGATCGGCTCTCTAGCCATCATTTATTTTCGGCTTGGGGAAGCCTTTATCCCCCATAGATTGAATAGGCGAGGTAGGTACTTGCTATCTAGCAAGTACATCACATGGCGATCTTGCCAGTTAAATAAGAACCAGCATAGCCAAAGAGTTTTGATGTCAAGAGACGACTAGACAAACATTTTTATAATTCTTGTTGTCCGTGTGATGTCAGGCAGTTACAATAAAGAGGCTCTGGACGAGCTCTTCGAAAATTTAAATAGGCCCTATCACCCGGGCCAGCCAGACACAGAAGCCCCGGTGTACATTCCTACACCCAAAAACGCTGGTCCTCAACCACTGTCTATAGAGGACTATATAAAAAGACAGAACAACCATCGTCAGCAGCCCGAGCAACAAAAACAACAGAAGCCGAAGAGGAAACGCGCTGGACAAAAAGTAAAAACCAGACAAGAAATCGGCAACCTATACAGGTTGGCTGGGTTGGCCAGAGGTGACCAAAAGAGAAGGTTTATCGAACAAGCGAAAAACTTGCAGCGACAAGCAAACGTGAAATAAAAAAAAAATACATATATTTATATAATACTTTTTGAAAAGAAAAATGATTCATTAAAATAGAAATTTTAAAGTAAAATAAAAAATAAAAAAAAAAAAATTTGTTATATTAAAAGAAATTTTTTTTTTCCTAATTGTAAAAAAAAAAAAATTATTATATAATGGGAGGAAAAACCTCAAAGGAAGAGGTCATTGTTAATGCCTCTAATAACAACACCAATTCAAACTTAAATTCAAATTTGTTAATGATAGACATTATAATCATAATATTGATTATCCTAATAATTTTCTTGTTTTCAAAACTTCTTAAATTTTATTTTAGACGTAATGTCCAAAGAATAGTGAATAATGAAGTGAAAAATTTAGCAGCTTAAAATAATGTTCTAAAAAAAAAAAAAAAAAAAACAGTCCTATGTAAACCTATGTAAAACAAAAAAAAATTATTATAGATATATATTCATAATATGCTTAAAAACAAAAGCAACAACAATAAATAACTATGTTAAACATAATAAAAAAATTAAAAGATTTACTTGAAAACTTTAACAAAAGTCCAAAAAGAAAATATACAGAAAAATACATTGAGGAAAAACGAGACGAAATACTTAACTTAGAAGAAGAATTTAATGAAAAATATAAAAAATCGCCTAAAGAGACGAACCAGCAAGCGTTGAAAACAATAATTGATAATTTATTAGTCAGATTAAAGCAAATATTAGAAGATAAAACTAAATTGTTAGGGGAAGATAACATAGAAACACAAGACATTAAAGCTGACGAAGAATTATTTAATATAGCATACGTTGAAAACATGGCAGAAGCGTTTAATTTCAGCATAGCACAGAAATTGCCTACCCTCAACTGTGATGAGGATGGCAAAAGAAGTGAACACATTAGGGATTTTATAAATAGCGTCGAATTTTACCACGACACTCTTAACGAGACTTCACAACCCACACTAATTAAATTCCTATTAAAATGCAAAATTCAAGGTAAAGCTCTTACTGAACTGGGTAATCAAAAACCAGAAAATTTTGCCTCATTAAAAAAAATTCTAATAGAAAAATGTGGGCCAAAAGAATCAATAGAAACGATACAAACCCAACTTAGCAAGATTTATCAAGGAAATCGACCAGTTCGAGAGTTCGTAACAGACATCGAGACATTAATTACAAAAATGACTGAGCTTGAAGTTTCTTGCCATGGTGAACAATCAAGGGAAATTCTCACAAAAGCAAATGAAAGACGAGGATTGGCATTTCTTAAAAGGGGGGTAAACGATCGATTGAAAATAGTTTTAGATAGCGCCAGACACACTAGCCTTCAAGACGCTATCCAACATGTAGTAGAATTAGATCAAAGCTCTGCATCCACTTCCAACACTGTAAGGTTCATAAACAATAGATGTGGAAACTATCATAGACAAAATAATAATTTCCCCAACCCTCAAGCTAGATTCTCTCAGACTAATTTCAATACTAACCAAGCTAGAAATTCATACCCCCAAAATAACAACTCAACTAGGCCTTCCTATCAGAACCAACAAAACTTTAGGAGTCGTTATAACTATAGAAATAGTAATAGTAATTATTATAACCCCGACAACAGGTCAAGATATGCAAACAATGATAGACAAAGATACAATAGTAATAACAGTAATAGTAACAGTTACAGTAATAGCAACAGTAACAGTAACAGTAACAGTAACAGTAACAGTAACAACAATAATATTATTAATAGGTCCAACAATGCAAGGCAACCCAGTAATAACAGAAATAACAATCGGGTATTAGCAATGGGAAACGAGAAACCCACCGAAGGAGAAGCCGACCCATCGGAGGGGATTCATTAAATCCGCAGATAACAGATGTCATTTGTACTGTTGGAATGTCAAACGGCATATACATACAAACACCATTAGAAAACAATATAAACAAACAATTCTTACTCGATACAGGAGCCTCCATATGCGTTATAAAAAAGGGTTCACTTACTAAAAACATTGCTATTGACGAAAGTAAAAGTACAAAAGTATTAGGGATATCAGGAAATTTACAAACCTTAGGGATGTGTATCTATGTGTTACAATTAGAAGAATTTTCTGTTCCTTATGAATTTCATATAGTGAGTGATTCTTTTCCCATTCCAGTTGATGGTATAATCGGAGCAAACTTCTTTACAGAATTCAGTGCCATTATAGATCTAGAGAAATTTTCATTCAAATTCAAAGTAGACGAACAACTAGTCATTTTACATCTATATACTCAAGAAAACATAAATATCGTTACCTTACCTGCACGGTGTGAAGCAACTTATTGGATGACTACAAAACATTCAGATTCTCGAATATTTTATCTACAAGAACTATGCGAAAATATTTTCGTGGCAGGTTCATTGTCAACTATTAAAAATGGAAAAATACCTGTAAAAATTATGAATACACGTGACTCTGTTGTAACTCTGAAATGGTTTGAACCTATAACATTCTCCGCTTCAGAATATTTTATTTTACATTATAACCAGACAGATAAATCAATAAACATGCGAGTTCAGAAAATTTTAAATGAATTAAATTTCGAAACGTTAAATAGCGAAGAAAAAACCGAGATTGAAGCCATATGTACAAAATTCCAAGACATTTTTCACGTAGATGGTGACAGACTTACATATACTCATATTGGAAAGGCGGACATTAAACTTAAAAATGAATCTTCACCGAAATATACCAAGCCCTATCGATTACCACATACTCAAAAAGAAGATATAAAGGAGGAGATAAGAAAAATGTTATCAGATGACATAATAGAACCGTCCATTTCACCTTGGAATTCTCCAATACTTATAGTACCGAAAAAGAAAGACCCAGTTATCGGTCAACAAAAATTCCGAATGGTGATCGACTATCGTCGTGTTAATGATCGAATCGAAGATGATAAATTTCCGCTGCCAAACATAACGGACATCTATGATATGGTAGGAGGAGCAACTTACTTCTCATGTATAGATTTGAGTCAAGGATACTACCAAATGGAGTTAGATGCAAATAGTAGACCAATAACGGCATTCTCAACAGAAGATGGTCACTATCAATTAAAACGTCTACCAATGGGTTTAAAGATCTCACCCAGTAAATTCTCAAGAATGATGTCCATAGCTATGTCAGGCCTAACATATTCAAGATGTTTTGTCTATCTTGATGATCTAATAATTTTTGGTAAAAATTTAATGGACCACAACAAAAACTTGATCCAAGTCTTTGAACGTCTCAGAGAAGTAAATCTTAAAATACACCCAGGAAAATGCACTTTTCTGCGAAAAGAAGTATTATACCTTGGACACCTTATATCGGACAAAGGAATTTTACCTGATCCCACCAAATCATCTGCAATGAAAAATTATCCAACTCCTACTAACTCCGATGAAGTAAGAAGATTCGTAGCCTTCGCAAATTATTATCGAAAATTTATTAAAAATTTTGCCACCATTTGCATCCCGTTAAATCGATTATTAAAAAAGGGTGTTGAATTCAATTTTAATAAAGATTGCGAAGAATCATTCAATGTGCTAAAAGAAATTCTGATAAGTCCTACAATTCTACAATTTCCAAATTTTAACGAAGAATTCATTCTACGCACAGACGCCTCAGGTTTCGCTTTAGGAGCTGTTTTGTCTAATTCCGATGACAGGCCAATTGCTTATGCAAGCAAAACTCTTAATAAGTCAGAGAAAAACTATAGTACTATTGAGAAAGAATTACTTGCAATAGTGTGGTCAGTAAAACACTATCGGCCGTACTTGTTCGGAAGAAAGTTCAAAATTTTAACAGACCACAGACCTCTAGTGTACCTGTTCTCACTAAAAGAACCTAGTAGTAGACTAAATAAATTCAGGCTATTACTAGAAGAATACAATTTCTACGTAGAATATTCACCAGGTAAAGATAACTGTACTGCCGACGCGCTTAGTCGAATAAAAGTAGAGTCTGAAGAATTAAAACAATTACATATATGTGTAGTTACAAGAGCCCAGTCGAAAGTAGATGATAAAGATGAAGATACATCTAAAAATACTAATATACAAACTGATGAGCAAATTATAACAGAACTTTTAAAACCACCCGAAAGTGGACTTAAAGTGACTGAGTTAAAAATCGTTGACAATTTTACGGAAGATTTAGTTAATTTCAAGGACGACATAATTATAGGACCAAACAAGGTTTTGGCGTATATTCCTAAAGAGAATTGTTTACTCCTAAAGAAGTCCAAGGACGGCACTACAACCCAATCGGCATTATTTGGCAAAATATTGTCGAGGGATGTGCAAAAACTCTGCGGACCCAAATCGATTAAAAAAATATATATTACTAAACATGAAATAAATAAACTCTCAGACGGCCGTCGAGAATATAAAATTAATGAATTAAAAAATATATTAGGAGAAATATTTAAAGAAAGTAATATAAAGGTATACCTCATAGATAATGTTATTGAAATTACCGATCCTTGTAAGAAGAAATTAATACTAAATGACTTTCACATACTTCCCACCAGTGGACATGCAGGTATAAACCGCATGATAAATAATATCAAGAAAAAATACTTCTGGACAGGAATGCAAAACGATGTGACGACATACGTTAAGCACTGCCCTATATGTCAACGTAACAAACATGTACAACCAAAAAAACAACCAATGACTATCACATCAACAGCCGAATCAGGTTTTGACAAAATTTTCATAGACCTAGTAGGACCTTTAGAAGAATCTGAAGATGGATCTAAATACATACTCACCATTCAAGACGAGCTGACAAAGTTTATCGAAGCTATACCACTCCCAAATAAAGAGTCAAGCACAGTAGCTAAATCTCTAGTAGAAGGTTTTGTTCTAAGATATGGAGTACCACACACAATAGCATCTGATCAGGGAACCGAATTTATAAATCAGGTTTTCAAGGGTATCTGTAAGCTTTTGAGAATAGAACAACTACAATCTACTGCCTATCATCATGAAAGCATAGGAGCTCTAGACAATTCACATAAGGTCTTAGGAGCGTATTTAAGAAGTTACGTCTCAGAAAAACACACGGATTGGAGCACTTGGTTGCCATATTACGTTTTCTGTTATAACACATCCGTACACTCAGAAACTGGATACACACCATTCGAATTAATATTCGGAAAGCAGTGTCATCATCATCATCATCGGCTCGACAACCGGGGTCCGGTCTTGGCCTCCTTCAACAAGTCTCTCCACCTATCCCGGTCTCGAGCCGACGCCATCCAGTTGCGCAGTGTAGTTTACCGAAAAATCTGACAAAACAAATGGAACCGGTGTACAACTATGACGATTACGTAGTTGACCTCAAACATAAATTACAAGTTGCCCATAGAGACGCTCGAGAAACGCTTATAAAAAAGAAAAATGTTAGGAAAGATAGGTATGATAAAGAGGGACAAACAAAGAGTAGTAGTTTTGAAAAAGGAAGTTTGGTTTTACTAAGAAACGAGGCTAGAAAGAAATTAGATCCAATATTTATAGGGCCATATGAAGTTTTATCTCAAAACGGGGTAAATTGTGATATCCAATACGAAAATAAAAGAATTACAGTACACAAAAATAGACTTAAACCTTTTTATGTATACATGTTCTTGTAGCATTGTTTCAAGATTTATGTCAAACATACTTATTTATATAATAATTAAAAGAGATAAAAAAAAAGAAACATGTAAATAATAATATACTTCATTTCTATAATTTTTAATTGCGCGCATAGAATTTAAGTAAATTAGTTTGCTAAATGAATATAGAATAAGTTAACAAAACGAAAGATAGAATAAAACAGAAGAATTCAAATGTATTAAACAACAACAACAAAAATGTGTAATTGTATAAAGGAATAAATCATTAAATTTTTATTATATTTATACTTAAGTAATGATACAAACTAATATCATGCATGTACTATCAGTATTCACAAAAAAAAAAAAAAAAAAAAAAATGGACATATAATCTTTGAACTCAAAATCTTTATTATACAAGTGACGCGTAAAAGAAGAAATCAAGACATGTCATGATTTCTCCTTTTTCCCCGGGAAGGGTGGTGTGAAGGGATCACACTAGCGATCACTTCATTATATTCATATTTCGGTCATTGCCTTCTGCCTTGATATCCAACAAATGCATTTATACCGCATTATGCAATCCATTCACATTTTCGGTCATTGCCTTCTGCCGACCTATTCTCCAAATGCTCTCGCATAGTATACCATAAAATATTTATTGACACTTGACGCTTCGACTCATGGTCAAGATACAATTGAGATACATACCTACATTTACAGTTGCCCAAGTTCAAAGTATTGTTTATGCACGCTCATAAAGAGGCATGTTTATGATCCATATTTTGATGACATGGCAAGAATGCCTGCATGATCGAATATTGACCAGTAGAATTAATGTTAGTTTATGCGTATGTATATGTTTAAGTTCTTATAGTGTATAAGCAATAGATTTTGTATAAATAGGCTGCGTTTTTCCTAATAAAAATCAATATTAATCCAGACATTGAGCCGTACATTTGGCTGTCTTCTTTTTATTCCAGTTAAAGATCGGCTCTCTAGCCATCATTTATTTTCGGCTTGGGGAAGCCTTTATCCCCCATAGATTGAATAGGCGAGGTAGGTACTTGCTATCAGAACCAACAAAACTTTAGGAGTCGTTATAACTATAGAAATAGTAATAGTAATTATTATAACCCCGACAACAGGTCAAGATATGCAAACAATGATAGACAAAGATACAATAGTAATAACAGTAATAGTAACAGTTACAGTAATAGCAACAGTAACAGTAACAGTAACAACAATAATATTATTAATAGGTCCAACAATGCAAGGCAACCCAGTAATAACAGAAATAACAATCGGGTATTAGCAATGGGAAACGAGAAACCCACCGAAGGGGAAGCCGACCCATCGGAGGGGATTCATTAAATCCGCAGATAACAGATGTCATTTGTACTGTTGGAATGTCAAACGGCATATACATACAAACACCATTAGAAAACAATATAAACAAACAATTCTTACTCGATACAGGAGCCTCCATATGCGTTATAAAAAAGGGTTCACTTACTAAAAACATTGCTATTGACGAAAGTAAAAGTACAAAAGTATTAGGGATATCAGGAAATTTACAAACCTTAGGGATGTGTATCTATGTGTTACAATTAGAAGAATTTTCTGTTCCTTATGAATTTCATATAGTGAGTGATTCTTTTCCCATTCCATTCCATTTTTTTTTATCACACTCGACTGACGAAGAATCCACCAGCGTCGTGACGACTGACGATTGTTTGTTTGAAGTGTGAAACAAGTTCTCTATAATTTATTAATTTCAAGTCAATATAATTCACTTGATTGAATTTTTGAGTCGTTATTAACAATATCACTAGGAATTAAAAAGTCACGCTTTAAATTGCATTTTTTTTTATTAGTTGAACAAAAATCATTCATTGCAATTTCGCAAAGGTCAGATGACGATGTAAGTGAAGAATTGTCTAATTTTGGAGGGTTTTGTTTGCGAAATGTATGGATATAAAACCTTGAAAGATGTCAATCTAGCTCGTTTGGCAACTTTCATGAAGACGTACAAAATTAAAGATAACGAGACCATATTAACAACGAAGAGCAATTTCGAAGGGTCAGCGCTACCACCATGCAAGACCGAGCTTTACCAGCATTTGCTCCGAACGAGGCACATCGCAGAGATGTGGTCTTATGCTGCTCACCAAGTAACAACAATCACCAATCCAATTGAATATGGATGGAAAGAAGAAGATGGAAGATATATATTTAAATGGTTCGATGGAGAGCAGTTGCCTGAAATCCAAGACATAACAGAAGAAGATGTATCAGAAAATATTTCAGGTACATATATAAACATTTCATATAATACCAACTCATTTATTATTTTCATACTGAAACCCTGTATTATTTTCAGACTGTCAGGAGGATTCGGAGGGAGACGAACATTCATCAGATTATGATGATGAAGATGATACTTCCACGGATGAGTCAGACAGCCAGAGTGAAGGAGAAATTGATTAATTTTAAAAGATTTTGTTCAACTAATAAAACATAATGCAATTTAAAGCGTGACTTTTCAATTCCTAGTGATATTGTTAATAACGACTCAAAAATTCAATCAAGTGAATTATATTGACTTGAAATTAATAAATTATAGAGAACTTGTTTCACACTTCAAACAAACAATCGTCAGTCGGCACGACGCTGGTGGATTCTTCATCAGTCGAGCTGCATAAGATGCAGCGCTTCACAGGAACCTGCTCAGCACTCTCGACTTTGGAAAGCCGACTGACAAGGAATTCACCACAATAAACGTGGCTGACGTTAATTTTCATGCTTGATTAGATATTAATAATCATTCCACAAAATTTCAAGTGAAGATCACTTGAATTTTCCAATTTTTCCGACGGCTTCAAACCTCTGACTGACGGTGTTTCCCCCGTCGGCAAAGTGACTGACGAATATTTTCACGTTTAATCATCAATAATTTACAATATAACAAATTTTCATCACCAGATCTATCACTTTTTTTCATAGTTTTTCCGAAGAGTTTCACAGCCTCCCACGCCCACACCCACCGCGGTCGCGCTGACTGACTTTCGATTTCGAACAGAGTAATGGTTAAACTCTTCAATCAATTACATTTGAGTCGGAGATAAATCACTGATAAAAAAGTGAAACCACTTCCCGGACTATATCCCATGAGAAGAGATAAACAAATAAGCAAACCTAAATTATCTCATGGGTGGCATTTGGATATTGTGAGAAATAAACAAATGCATATTCAGAAGGAATATCCGTTGAAGATTTAGTGCTGACACAACAGCAATAACATCCGCAGCGCCCTCTTGGTGTATTGAAGTCCGTCTGATGTCTGTTTTTTTGAAATTAATTTTTCTAAATCCTTATTTATGTGTTGTTGCTGGTGAGGTCTAGCTTTAGGGACAAAAACCCATCCCGTCCGGCGAGTTGAGCTGCGCTAAGCAAGCAGGCCAAGTCCCTTAACTAGGCATTCCGATCCCTTTTCGATCCCAATCCTCTTCTGCCTCTTCTTTACTACTTCTATCTATTTCTAATTTTCGACCACTACTCCTGCACTTTCTTTTGCCTCGCAAAAAACTTACATAACTTTTTTTCCGCATGAAACGCCATTTTTTCATGGACTAAAGGCCATAAAAAGCTAATTTGAATCTATTCTTTACACTTTTATCTTTAGATTATCTTTAAAGTTCTAATAAGCTATTGTTTTTATAGCTTTATAGTTGATTTTTTTTTAAAAAGAATCGATGTGTTTTTCTTTTCATAATATTCCCAGAATATATACCAAGTTGAAAGCATTTCTTTTCTTTACTACATATTTTCTTTATTAACCTAAGTTGAGTGTATTTCTTTTAAAGAAGAATCGATCTATGTAAGCCTGCTTCCCGAAGATTTATTTGACAATCAACATATTCCCTAGAGAGCTAGAGACTTGTTAGGAATGATCAGTTCTTTTATCACCATTGTTTAAATATCTATTGGGGTATATTCATATACGATGTCAAAGTTGTATTTAAGAAAGCTTTGTCAATCTATTTAAATTACATTTTTTAAACACAGTCTAAGGAAAACTCGAGTTCAAAAACTCCATTAGGTCTTTAGTTTCTAGCGAACTTGTCAACATATATCAATTTATGTATTGTTTAGGTTTTTGATTTAAAGAATGCTTACACATAGTATTTAATTCCTTCAGCTCTTCAATTATGCATTGAATGGATTTCATTATGATAAAAGTCTCTTAAAAGTCTTAGGCTATTAACCCTTTCATGAGAATCATTACCTATATGTACCTACCGAATATTCGATAATTTTATTTTCATATTTCAGTTCAGTAATAGTAGTTTCCTTTTTTTATTTATTTTCTTTTTTTATCAATGCAGGAAAAACGCAACTCATTTAAGCTCAGAAAATGTTAAAGTGTGAGCATTTCATTTATACCACAGCATTCTTTAAACATGATTATCCCCACTGTTGCATTTTGGCTACTTTTACGATACTTTTGTGCTCATAGCCTCATAAATGTTCTCTATATACCCATGGATTTGTAAAAAATAAAGTTAAAACAAACTGTCCCTTAAAATTCTAAGGTATATAAATGCACTTTTTCGGCGTAAAATACTACCTCCATCTCATATATATCACACAATCCTATTAGTGCATCAAAATAATAGGTAAGTACCTTTTTGCTAGTTTATTCTTTAGGTGGAGGCACAGTTAAAAAACCTAAATAATTTTGTATTCATTCTAATAAAAAAAGAGCTTTTTTTTTAAATTATTGGCTTCAAAAAGCTTGCATTGCTCTATGAAAAATAAAAAAATGAAAAAAAAAATTAAAAATAAAAATCCACTATCTCCTTATCCATTGTACCTATATGCGATCGCAGGGGTGAGCAAGGGGGGTCACTTGCCCCCTGGCTCTGATCATGACTTTTGTGTACCAACATCTTATGAGTTTGTAGGAGTATACGTTACCTAAAAATTCAAATTAATAATCGAATTAAATCATACAAACTTCATGGATCGACCGCAAGAGTGCAAAACTAACAACCTATCATTTTTGCATATTTTTTGTACATGAGTTCAGTCACGTTTTAGCTTTAAACAAACAACTCATACAGAACTCTTGCAAATTTATATTTATTTCTTTTACGAGTTAATTTTCCTGTTGTTACTTAATTAAATAATTGAATAATAAACTTTTATATTTTATAAATAAGAAGCGCAAACTCATTTAATTCGTTGACGCGCTGCTAAATTGGTGACCCCGACTTTAAAGAAATAATTACGGTGTTGTGTAATTTTTGGTGTTATTAAAATGAGCGAAGACAACCAGCAGCAGCAACAGCAGCCATCTGGTTCAGGTCCAGCCAAAGTTAATACCTCAATCACTCAACCACCAGAAAGTTACTGGAAATTCAGATCAATCAATTGCAAGAACTACAGCAATTACTAATTTCCCAGCAGGCTCAAGAAATGGCAGGTGCAGAAGTCGAAGCTAGCCATACTCGCATACGACCACCATTATTTTGGCGAGAATATGTAAAACTATGGTTTGCGCAGCTGGAGGCGCAGTTACTCTGTCAAATTTGCGATCTGATGTCTTAAAATTTAACATTGTCATTGCAAATCTTGACCACACCACCGCAACGGAAGTACAAAACGTCATCATCAATCCACCAGCAAATAATGCATATGTTCGATTAAAAGAAGCACTTATTTCTCGTTTGGCCCCATCTAGAGACAAACAGATCAGGCAAATGCTAGATCGTGAGCAGCTAAGGGACAGGAAACCGTCGCAGTTCCTTCGCCGCATAAAAGAAAGACTAGCTGGAGGCACCATGGCCGATGACGCTTTAAAGGCAATTTGGATCGACAGATTGCCCGTTCAAACTCAATCCATCCTTTCTGCACACCCTCCTAGTACAATCGATAATCCTGCAAATCTAGACAATCTGGGTCTCATGGCAGACAGAATAAACGACGTGATCCCACATCAACAAGTTGCTAGCACGTCATCGCAACCAGAATCTGCATTCGAGCCTTACACAAAAAGTTGAACAGCTGACTAGACAAATTGAGGCAATATAAATGAGTCGACGAGACCAATATGGCGGGCTAAACAGATCTAGGTCGTACTCTCGGGGCAGGCAACAAAGAGGCGCTACACCAGCTGCGAACGAGAAGAAAAACAACAACAATCGAACCACTTTTTGTTTTTTTCATCGTCACTGGGGATCAAAAGAGAACGGGCTTCATTGATGACGGTGAATAAGAGCCAAACTTCCAGCCGTATTTTCGTCACGGGCAAATCGTCGAAGGTGCAGTTTTTGGTAGATACGGGTTCGTTAATTTCAGTGTTTCCACATAGGTCCACGTCGATAGTCTACGCCATCCGACTACACTCTTTTCGCCGCCAATGGATCTCCGATACAAACATACGGTTTTTGCACTTTGCAGTTGAACTTGGGACTGCGTCGTGATTTCACATGGCGTTTCGTGGTAGCTGATGTCAGTAAACCTATAATAGGTGCTGATTTTCTATCTTTCTTTCAACTTCTTGTGAACGTATCGCACATCAGATTGCTTGATGGAATCACGGGTTTCTCCACACTAGGTTGTCACGCTTACGAGATCTCATCACACGTTAAATGGGTTTGCGGAAGTTCAAAGTTTATGGAGCTGTTTAAACAGTATCAAAGTTTGACCATACCAGATAGAACTTTCAAAGAAATTCAACATACCACCCTACATCACATCAATACAACAGCAGGTCTTTCAGTAAGCTGCAAAGCGCGATGTTTGGCGCCTGACAAGATGAAAATAGCAAAAAATGAGTTCGAAACGATGCTCAAAATGGGAATAGCAGATCCCGATTGCTCCAAAAAACATCAAGAAAACGGCCATCCTTACACCATTTGCACTTTTCGAATTTATGTTTATAACGTTTGGACTCCGAAATGCAGCTCAAACTTTTCAGAGGTTCATTGACAAAGTCACAAATGGACTCGACTTCTATTTCCCCTACGTTGACGACATTTAGGTGGCATCAGACGATGAAGAACAACATTTTGAACATCTCTGAACTCTTTTCGAAAGGCTCAACCAATTTGGGGTTGTCGTTAACGTAGGTAAGTGCGAATTTGATAAGTTAAAAACCACGTTCTTAGGTTCTTTAATATCGAGCGATGGCATGCAACCACCAGAAGAACGAATCCAGGCTATCATTGATTTCGAACCCCCAACTACGGTTAAGCAACTTAGAAGATGCCTGGGTTCCATCAATTTTTACAGACGCTTTATTAAAAACGCAGCCAAGCTACAAGCTCCACTGAACGAGTGCCTTAAGGGAACAAACGTTAAAGGCAATAAAACCATCTCTTGGACACAACTACTTCAACAAGCCTTCACAATTTGTAAAGAGGGACTTATGAATGCCGCCTTGCTCGCACATCCCGATCCTACACTGGAGTGGGGACTTTTCACCGACGCATCAGACTGTGTCATTGGCGCAGTATTGCAACAGAAAACACTGGAGCTATTAGCAGTGTACTCAGCCATTAAGTATTTATGGCGGCGCAAAATCGTATCGTCGCCTCCATGTTGTGCCCGCTGGATAGCCGAAAGGTGAACTAACGACGAACGTGGATCCACTGGATCCAGAGCTGTGTCACCTGAGTTATCTTTTCAGGAACTAGGAGAAAAATATCACTCTGAATGTACCAGCTCAACATTAAATCCAAGAGCGTCTGACACAAATTGTGCGGCACACTGGTCAGCGTCTGATCCCAGAGGGACGGCTGAATATAAAACTGTGAATAGAATAAACTGAACTATTTATAGCAAAAAGCAAAGTTAAAAGTATTTATGACAATGAACAAAACAAACAGATTAAATACCCCAGGTGGCACTCCAGCAAAACTGGAAAATCCACTCTCTAATGAGATCGGTCCTACGGATTCTGGGGAGGACCAATTATTGCATATAAAATTTGATAGGAGTACAAGAACACCGAAAACTCCGCTAAAAACGCTGAGGGTTAATTCACCTTTAACTCAGACAACTACAAATGATGTAATAATCATTAACGAAAATGGAACCAATGACTATGAAAAGATCGACAAAATCGACGATGTAGATCAAGAGAGTTCTAGAGAAAAGTGCCAAGTTGAATCCAAACACTACTTTGATGAATGGCAAATAGAAATAAAAGCTAGAAAAAGACTTGAAGTTTTAGTTCAGAATCTTCAACAACAGGTCAAAAAACTTGAAGAGAAAATTTCCTTGCTAGACGAGGAAAAGTCGGAGTCTACAATAAAGACAAATGCAAACAAATCTGCAACTGTATATCAAACTGATGAAGAAGAACTTTTGATTGAAACCGAAAGTAAAAGAAGGAGGCGTAATGCTAAAAAAAGAAAAGCGGAAGGTAGCCCTGAGATTGATCCCATTAATCACAAAAGTTCTCCAACCGAAAATAAAAAACAATTGAGTACATTAAAACAAAAAGTAAAAGATGTGCCAGCTAACGTACCACAAGGAAGTGTCTTAGGACCAACCCTGTATTTGTTGTATACAAGGCATATTCCAGTGGACAACAATGCGATCATGGCCACTTTTGCAGATGATACTGCGATATTAGTGTCAGATAAATGCGTTGTAAAGGCAACAGAAAAACTGCAATATGCAGTCGACAAGATAAGAGAATGGACGCAACAGTGGCGTATCAGACTCAATGAAACAAAATCAACGCATATAAACTTTACTAATAAAAAGATTAATAATGTTCCACTTTTTATTAATAGTAACGTAGTACCTTACTCCAATACGGAAAAATACCTTGGGATGACTTTGGATGCAAAGCTAAAATGGAAAGAGCACATCAAGAAAAAAAGGGAAGAACTTAACTTAAAATATAGAAAAATGTACTGGTTACTGGGAAAAACCTCTGCCCTATCAATTGAAAATAAATTAATGTTGTATAAGCAGGTATTAAAACCTGTTTGGACGTATGGCATCCAACTTTGGGGTTGTACAAAGAAAACAAATGTGGAAACCATCCAAACATTCCAAAACAAAGTCCTTCGTGGAATAGTAAACGCCCCTTGGTATATAAGAAACAGTGATTTACATTTGACCTTCAAGTAGAAATGGTTACAGAAGTAATTAGAAAACACGCTGTATCACACAATCAGCGACTGCTTAGTCACACTAACTCCGAAATGGAGACAGTCTTAAATGTACGTACCAATGTTCGGAGACTAAGAAGAACCAAGCCTCATGAGCTGATGGTCTTAAAGCGATGGGAAAGTATTAAATCATCAAACTTCCCAAAATGTGAACTAAAAATTGAGAATCTAAAATCATTTGTCGATCTTTTATAGATTGGTCATGATTCTAGGTGGTTTTAGTGCGGTAGAAGTCCCACACTACTTGATACCGAATATTATCAAGTGTCTTTTGAAGATTTCCACCTACCGAAAGAAAAAAAAAAAAAAATTAAGTATTTTAAGTTCATGTTGGAAGCTAGAAATTTTTCAATCTGCACGGATCACAAACCATTGTTGCTTTCAAACAAAAGCCCGAAAAAGCATCTCCTCGACAGTTTCGATGTCTTGACTTTATTGAACAATATTCAACCGACTTTAAACACATCGCTGGAACGGAAAACGTAGTGGCTGATACGCTTTCACGAATCGAAGGCATCAGCAAGTCAGTTAATTTTAAAGAACTGGCTGCAAAAAGGTGATATAGAACTTGAAAACATTATTAAATCTGCTTCTGGCTTACAGGTTATCAAAGTTCCGCTCCCGAACCCCGAGCTTAAAATTTTTTGTGATGTTTAAAAAGGTGTTGCCACACATTTTGTTACAAAACTATTCCGCCGTCAAGTATTCGATTCGCTGCAATGCCTAAGCCACCCTAGTACCAACGCTTCTGTTAAACTCTTGTCTTCCAAATTTGTATGGCCTTCAATTCGCAAAGACTGCAGAGCATTGGGCGAAGGCATGTATTCCATGCCAACGATCAAAAATAACACGTCATACGTCATCTCCTATGGGAGATTTCAAACAACCATCATCGAGATTCGAGCATATCCACATCGACTTCGTTGGACCTCTTCCATACTCACGAGGACTTAGATTTTGTCTCACTATTGTGGATCGGTATTCCCGCTGGCCTGAAGCTTACACTTTAGAGGATTCCACTGCTGAAACGCTTGCAGGAACCCTCTTCGCTAATTGGATAGCTCGTTTCGGAGTGCCAATCAAGGTAACATCTGACCGTGGCAGACAATTTTTGTCCGATCTCTTTCATACTCTAACCAAATCATTTGGCATCAATCATCTGACGACAACTGTTACGGTAAAATTTACCGCAACAAAAGCCGGTCTTCGACCTTTAATTATTTAATCTTTTCTTTTCGTTGCGGCTGCAAGATTCTGGTTAAGTAGAGGGCAGCCATGGTACCATCAACCATAGGTGTACTCAACCAGCGTTTTGCAAAAGTGACAATTTATTACAGGCGATATATATAATTGGAAGTAACGAGAGTGAAAGGCGTGCCAGCGGATGAGCTGTAGAAATTCACTTACAATTCTTGGATAAAAGTGAATGCCTATACTTAAGGCTAACGAGTGTGACGTTTTTGTCAAGAAAGATATCTTGACGGCCATGAGTCCTTCCTAAAAATATTATTATTGTATTAATGTATTGGAAGAATGGAACGTTAACGTTTTTTTTACCGTAATTTTAACTTTTGGTTTAAAAGGTCTATCGGGATTATTAGAGTAGAGTTCGAGTTTTTAAAATTATGCCTTCTTCACTCTTCTCAAAAATTGTTTGATGAAAAAGATTGTTTCGCGTTTCGAATCACGAGTAGATAATTAATTAACTGGGAGAATGCCCAGCGAGAATCTTTTTCTTGAGTTTTGTTCTTTTTAATTTTTTTCGAAAAAATTGTTAATTGGGTTTGTGTCCGAACTCGGCCTTGCAGAATTCGTCAAGTTTTGGGACAACTCCAACAACTTGGTGACTTCCGTGAATGTGAAGCGAGAGTAAAGTTTCGTTAGGAATTCAACAACGGTGGGGCTGGAAAGAAAGAGAAGCTTCCACGCTACCGCTATACCCGTGACCGAATTCCACGAAAAAGATTGGATGGTTGTATGTATGTGTGAGTGAATGAGAAGGCCGATGGAGGACAAATATATTGAGATTGGTGAAAAAGATCACTTCTGGTTGAGCTAGATTAACGAGAGGTTGATCAAAGAAACAAAAAAGAGTCGAGAAAAGTAAAAAGGAAAAAAATTCGAGAAGGAGATTTAATAGAAAAATAGAAATTTTTGAAAATAAAGTAGAGAGTCGAGACGTGAAAATTAAAGTTGGAGATTGAAGGAGAGTGAAGGAGAAAGGAAAAAAGGTAAGAGATAAGTAGAGTGTAGAGTGTTGTGGTTGGTCCCAAGTGTGTGGCCATTTTGGTTTAAATTGTCGCGGTAGACCTTTTAATTCAATTAAGATACGTGTTTTAATTTGTTTAATTGTTTGCCTTTTTTTTAATTCCGGTAACGTTCCATTCTTCGGCTTTACGGTTCCCCGTGAGCCCCGTAAAATTCCATTTAATTCAAACTGCTAAAAGGCAGATTTACTGTTTCGTACCTAATTATCTTTATTAACTGTCTATAATTTATTTGAAAAAATTTAAGGTTTTTATCCTGGGTTATCCAAGGTTTCCTTAATAAAACATTTTAAAATCTCAACTTGAGAATATAAAATTGGTGTTTTTATTTTATCCGGTTATTTCGTTTCGCTCAAATATTTTAAATACATCGTACCCAGGTTTGAAATTTTACCTATAAAGAATTTCTGGCGCCCAAATCCCTTTTTGGACACGGCCTGTGTTCAAATATCAAATAATTTTTGATTCGGTCGATAATCAATAATTATAACTCATTCTCATTTGTTTACCATTAAAAATTAAAATTCTTCCAAAGAACCTACGACCTGCTGAGCTAGACGGGAAGGTAACATTATTAACGTGTTACTTGTTGCACTTTTGGTGGTCTCTTTCGTGTACCTACCTATTCTTCGTTATCTTCTGATTTGGACCATCTGTCAAATTAGTTGATAAAATTATTCGGTCGTGTCGGTGCAAATTCTTTTTAGTTGTTTTGTTTATTTGGAAGTCGGATTTACTCCATAATTCGCGGTAAAGTAGTTTCGTGGGTTAATTTATTGTAATAAGAAAATAAATTAAAATTTTAATAACCCTCCCCCTTACCCGGTGAAAAAGTGCAACAAAGTGGCGCCCAACGTGGGGCCTGGCCTTTTGGAAGAATATTTTTTTTATATCGTGGAGCAATTTTTCTGCTTTGTGTCTTGTTCTTTTTTCATAATCTTTATTAGAAGAAATTTAAGTAGGTTTTATTTTTTTTATATAAGTGCTTAAATATTTTGATTTCGTTAAAAGGATAAATTCCTACATAAATAATTGGCAGTGGAATTGATATGCAATAATTTGTTCAGTGGAGTGAGAGTACATACCTACATAACCATACCTAGATATATGGTGGAAGTGGAGTGAGGAACAGCTGGAGAAAAATCTAGTTTACAAGTAATTTTTTTTTGTTGATCATATTAATTTTAATTAGAAACAAAATTTTCTATTATTTGATATTTGTTTGATATTTATTCATATTTTTCATATTAACAAAATACAACAAGATTTTAATCTTTTAAAAGTATTATCAAAAAGCTTACCAAGTTTTCTATTACATTTATAAACAAATAAAGACAAAATAATAATAATAATAAAAGAAAAATAAGATCATAATTAAATTTAAATAATTATATCTACCTACTTATACAAAAGTAGAAAGTAAAAAGAAAAAAAAAAAAAATAAATAGAAAGAAAAAGAAAAAAAAAAGAAAGAACTTCATTGGGATTGATTTAAGAAATACAAGAAAATCTTCTGTTTAAAATTGGTTGGTGATACAATTGTCTGCAATTCGATTGGAAGACTGTTCCATAATCGAAGAGCAGCTACAAAAAAAAGACCGTTCTGCAATAGTATGTATGAAACGCGGCAGAATCAAACGCAAGCCCCTTCGTGACTGGGCGTACTGTAGAATTTCTCCTAGATACTCAGGACACCTTCCATGAATTATGTTATGAAGTCTGATGACATTGCGATATTTCAAATATTCATCCAAGCTCAGACCCCACAACGAAGATTTTATATTAGATACACTTACAAATCTTGGAATATTGTAAATAAATCGTAAGCAGTCGTTAAAAGCTACATTTAGCCTACGTTTGCATTCAAAATCCAAGAAAGGATAAACAGAGCTGTTAAGAGTAAAAAAAGGAAGAATGAGACTTTTGATAAGGTGTTTTTTCATATCAGGACTCAAAATATATGATGAAGACCTGAGGGATCGAAGACCGAAATAAATTCTCCTCAAAGCTTCAGAAACAGCGTCACAGCAGCTTAAACTATTGTTTATTTGATAGCCCAAATACTTGACCTTCTTGACGTATTCAATTATTTGGCCATTTAAAACAACTTTAGGAAAATCAAGATTATTCACTGGGTTACGAGAGCACAACATACTTAACGTTTTCAAAGGATTAAGATTTAGTTTATTTGTCTCAGCCCACTTAAAGATATTGTCCAAATCTTCATTGACCCTTGCAACACAGTCTTCGATTAAACCTAATTCACAAAAAATATAAATAAGGACATCATCCGCATACATATGTATAAAACTATTCACAACAACTTCAGGCAGATCGTTTATAAATAACGAGAATAAAAGGGGTCCAAGAACAGAGCCCTGTGGAACACCACAGTTAACAACATAAGGATTCGAAGTCCCGTCACCACTTTTTATCCTTTGAACACGATTAATAAGGTAGTTTCGCAAAAGTTTAAGAGCAGTCCTTGAAAAACTAAAATTGTTTCTTAGTTTAGAAAGAAGAATTTGATGGTTAATACAGTCAAAGGCTTTAGAAAAATCTAAAAGAACCATGATGCCCAATTGACCATGATCCAAAGCACTACGAAAATCAGAAGTTACTTTCATAACAGCCGATTCACAGCTGTGATTATTGCGAAAACCACTTTGCCACTTAGATATTTTTATATTAATTTGTAAGAAACTGAGAATTTGATCAGCCATTAATTTTTCAGAAACTTTACCAAAAAATGGTATCAAACTTATTGGTCTAAAGTCTGCAGGTTCTTCAGGATTACTTCTTTTTCCAATAGGTATGATTGTCGCATTTTTCCATTCCTCGGGAAAATCACTACTATATATACAAATATTAACAATATTTAACATAGGTGGAAGAACAATAGGTAAAATTAGCTTAAAAAATTTTGGTGATACATTATCCGAACCAACTGCGTTTGATTTTATTGACCTAATAGCTAAAATAAACTCGTCTGTATCAATACAATTAAAGGAAAATAAACCTTCATTGTCAGTAACATAAAGGGGACGGCAAGTATCACAAAGTGGAGGGGCAAAAAATGTTTTCATAATCTATGAGTTTAAAGAGCATTTTGACAAGTTTTTACTTTCAGTAACACCGATTTCTTTAATGTTTTTCCAAAGCTCTTTGGAATTTAATGAAATGTCAAGTTTTCGAAGAAAGTATGTGCGTTTACAAGACCGTATAATATTTGTGATTCTATTTCGAGCAAAAACATATTGACGTCGATTAAAGTCCGTTGGATTTCTTTTAAATGTTTTAAAGAAACGTTCCCTTTCTCGAATTTGTAAGTTTATGTCATTACTATACCAAGGGCAGAACTTATTACTTTTTAGTTGCCTCGTCACAATTGGAACGTGCTTATCATAAGGTCTGTTTAATAAATTGTTAAATAAAGAAACTTTGTTGTTAACATCAGTTGTATATAATATGTCATTCCAATAGTTGGTACCAATAATATTTTGTATGTTTTCTGGATTTAAAAACCGGAAAGATCTATAACTAATAGTTCTGGGAACAAATAGGTTATTGACATAAAACTGAAAGGAACAAAAAATAAAATCATGTATAAAATCAGATGTTGGTCTGACCTGGTCGTTACATAAAACTTTACTCTTAGAACTAGTCAAGAACATATCAATAAGTGAAGGATTCACTTGAGATTGAAAACAAGTAGGCCAGCAGTTATTTACCACAGTAAAGCAAAGTTTATCACAAAAATATTGGAACAAACGCGTAGTAGTGTTGTCTTCAAATTGGTTGACATTGAAATCTCCACCAATCATAATATCAGCATATTTTGGACTAAGACTTATCATGGTTTCCTCTAGCTCTTTTAAATTTTCTTCTCTGAATTAACATGAAGGGCAGTACACAACCACTAAGAGACATTTGTCATTCCCATTACAAATTTCAATACAAAGGAACTCTAAACATAATTTCGAAGAATAAATAGTCCTTGTTGAGATATTTTCTTTCACATACATGCACACACCACCTCCACGCGTACAACGATCATTTCTATACAGTTTATACCCAGGAAATTTAACCAATTGCGACAAAATGCTATCGTTTAACCATGATTCAGACACCATTATAACATCCAACTTCGAGTTACTAAAAATTTGATAGAGGAGAGTGTACTTAGAGCGAATACTTCCAGCATCAAGGTGGCAAACGTTGAGACCAACATACGCCCCACACATGACATTGAAAACAGATCTTACATTGTCAGGATTTATACCTAACATGATTTCTATTAAAACGTATAGAGCACACAACCAATTTAAAAGAAGACATTCTTGCAACCAATAAAGATAATAAGGATAGATAAGGTAATAATAATGATAATAATAAACATAATGAAAGTATAATAACTAAAATCAAGAAAAATATTAGAAATAAAAATAAGAAAAAGGAAAATAATAATTTAAATAAAAAAATGATTATTAAAAATTGATATACTAATTTGAACATGTTTCATTAATCAGGACATCTACATAAATTTAAATTAAAACCTGTGTGGTTATGTAATAATCACCAATAAAAAGTTAAATCAAAATTCATAAGAAATTAAATGTGTTATGGACTTATCTCTAACGTACTTGGCAAGCTTTCACAATCTTAATTAATCTTTTGAAACAAAGTTTTCTGCAGCATTATCAGCAACATGTTGGACAGCAACACCTTCAACAAGCAACGCCTTCATCAACAACACCCTTGTCAGCAATACTTTTATCAGCAACACCTTCATTTGCAGCACCTTCATCGGCAAGAACAACAGCAGCATCTAGCATATCAACATCACTAGACGGAGTTTCATGAACACAAATTATATCATCTGCAAGACAAACATTTACGATTTCCTGACCAGTACTTTTATTGCCATTGTCAATTTGTGTTGAATTAGCTCCCCCTCTAACATCACCAAAAGTCTCCATGGGTAAAGAAGAGATTGATTGTAATTGATACATATTTGTAATACAGATAGGTCTTTTTTCTGAACTTTCTCTTACATACACTCTACCAAATCTGGTAAACACAGAATGCAAAAGCTTTTTTTATCAATTTACATCAAAGTGGTGTGAGAAATGATGTTTTGTTGTTGTTGGGTGATTTAACTGGTGAATGTGAGAGTAGTGATGATGAAGAAGAATCGCCCGGGAAAAAGACTCCAGCAACAACTGGAAATCAGCTGAAGATGCCGATAGATCGATCGGTCAACGTTGGTTCCCCCTTTCAATCAAGCCCTTCAGTAGGAAGGCATGCTGAACCTGTATTAGTAACACTAGCTGAACCAACACGGGTTGCCAGCAGGGTTGAAATAGTTGATAAGGTAATACCTGAACGAGTGGAGGTGCAAAAAAAATGCACAGAAAGAGTGGGAAAGTGGGGAGTAAAGTTTACTGGTGACTCGGACGGAGCATCAGTAAATTCATTCTTAGAACGGGTTGAGGAACTTCGGTTGGCCAATGATGTTCCAGAAACCCATCTCTTTAAATCAGCTTCGGAACTTTTAACTGGGAAGGTGCTTATCTGGTTTAGGACGGTTAAGGAAGATTTTCCCGATTGGCAAGAGTTGGTGCAAGAACTTAAGGCACAATTCCTACCTGCAAACTACGACGATCTTTTATTTGAAGAGATCAACCGACGTTCACAGGGGAAGGATGAATCTTTCGGCATTTACTTGGCCACCATGAGGACATTGTTTCGAAGATTATCGGAACCATTGTCAGAGGGAAGGATGCTTTCAATTTTAAGGAAAAATGTAGACCCCTTCTTTCAAATTCAAATCGCTAGTGCCAAATCTAAAACGGTTAAGGAGTTGGCAATTTTAGGTAGAAGGCTAGATAGTTTAAAGGTTAATATCGATTCGTTTACTCCTCCTTCTAAAAATAGAAATCTGTTGGAACCAGAGTGTGGTTACCAACCAAACACGTCAAGACAACATCGGGTGGAAGTTGTCAGTCCAGTTCGAGAAAATCCTTTTCGTCAGGTCGGTAGAGTGTTAAGGTGTTTCAACTGTAAGAGGGAAGGGCATTTAGCCAATAACTGCACAGTTCCGAGACGGTGTTTTGGTTGCGGTGCAGTGGGCGTCAATCGTAGAGATTGTCGTCATTGTTCGGGAAATGGGCAACGGTCTATCGGGACAGCAGGCCGAGAAAACCGTCAGTGTTAGTTAGATCGCCTGCTGGCAACCAACTGGTAGATCGTGTACAACTGAGTTTCACATTAGCGGCAAATGGTAGAGATAGAAGGCCATATTTAAGTGTCAACATTTACGGTATTAAATTTTTAGGACTTTTGGATTCTGGTACTTCACGCACAATAATAGGAGGGGATGGGTCGAAAATTTTAAAAGAGTTGACACTTAAATTAGATAAGAGTAGTATTGGGTCAGTGGCGTTAGCAGATGGGGCGGGTGTAGTAGTAGCAGGATCTGTTTGTTTACCGATGGAGGTTCAGAACAAATCCTTGTTGATAGAATGCCTAGTAATACCTAGTCTACCACACCTTCTGATTTTGGGTGCTGATTTTTGGGCACTCTCGGGCATAGCCCCGGATTTACGATCAGGAATGTGGGATTTTTCGAGTCATTTGGCTTTGATCACAGACATGGTAGCTATTAGGGAAAAATCAGATTTAGATAGTAGTGAGAATAGCAAATTAGATTCGGTTTTAGAAGAGCTTTTTAATTCAATGACCGAAGGTTTAGGGTGCACCAATTTAGTTGAGCACAAGATTAGAACGTCCGCAGAACCAATCAAGCAGCGTTATTATCCGGTATCACCGGCAATCCAAAAACATATCGATCAAGAACTCCAATTCAACAACGGTGGGGCTGGAAAGAAAGAGAAGCTTCCACGCTACCGCTATACCCGTGACCGAATTCCACGAAAAAGATTGGATGGTTGTATGTATGTGTGAGTGAATGAGAAGGCCGATGGAGGACAAATATATTGAGATTGGTGAAAAAGATCACTTCTCGTTGAGCTAGATTAACGAGAGGTTGATCAAAGAAACAAATTCGAGAAGGAGATTTAATAGAAAAATAGAAATTTTTGAAAATAAAGTAGAGAGTCGAGACGTGAAAATTAAAGTTGGAGATTGAAGGAGAGTGAAGGAGAAAGGAAAAAAGGTAAAAGATAAGTAGAGTGTAGAGTGTTGTGGTTGGTCCCAAGTGTGTGGCCATTTTGGTTTAAATTGTCGCGGTAGACCTTTTAATTCAATTAAGATACGTGTTTTAATTTGTTTAATTGTTTGCCTTTTTTTTAATTCTGGTAACGTTCCATTCTTCGGCTTTACGGTTCCCCGTGAGCCCCGTAAAATTCCATTTAATTCAAACTGCTAAAAGGCAGATTTACTGTTTGGTACCTAATTATCTTTATTAACTGTCTATAATTTATTTGAAAAAATTTAAGGTTTTTATCCTGGGTTATCCAAGGTTTCCTTAATAAAACATTTTAAAATCTCAACTTGAGAATATAAAATTGGTGTTTTTATTTTATCCGGTTATTTCGTTTCGCTCAAATATTTTAAATACATCGTACACAGGTTTGAAATTTTACCTATAAAGAATTTCTGGCGCCCAAATCCCTTTTTGGACACGGCCCTGTGTTCAAATATCAAATAATTTTTGATTCGGTCGATAATCAATAATTATAACTCATTCTCATTTGTTTACCATTAAAAATTAAAATTCTTCCAAAGAACCTACGACCTGCTGAGCTAGACGGGAAGGTAACATTATTAACGTGTTACTTGTTGCACTTTTGGTGGTCTCTTTCGTGTACCTACCTATTCTTCGTTATCTTCTGATTTGGACCATCTGTCAAATTAGTTGATAAAATTATTCGGTCGTGTCGGTGCAAATTCTTTTTAGTTGTTTTGTTTATTTGGAAGTCGGATTTACTCCATAATTCGCGGTAAAGTAGTTTCGTGGGTTAATTTATTGTAATAAGAAAATAAATTAAAATTTTAATAACCCTCCCCCTTACCCGGTGAAAAAGTGCAACAAAGTGGCGCCCAACGTGGGGCCTGGCCTTTTGGAAGAATATTTTTTTATATCGTGGAGCAATTTTTCTGCTTTGTGTCTTGTTCTTTTTTCATAATCTTTATTAGAAGAAATTTAAGTAGGTTTTATTTTTTTTATATAAGTGCTTAAATATTTTGATTTCGTTAAAAGGATAAATTCCTACATAAATATTTTGGCAGTGGAATTGATATGCAATAATTTGTTCAGTGGAGTGAGAGTACATACCTACATAACCATACCTAGATATATGGTGGAAGTGGAGTGAGGAACAGCTGGAGAAAAATCTAGTTTACAAGTAATTTTTTTTTGTTGATCATATTAATTTTAATTAGAAACAAAATTTTCTATTATTTGATATTTGTTTGATATTTATTCATATTTTTCATATTAACAAAATACAACAAGATTATAATCTTTTAAAAGTATTATCAAAAAGCTTACCAAGTTTTCTATTACATTTATAAACAAATAAAGACAAAATAATAATAATAATAAAAGAAAAATAAGATCATAATTAAATTTAAATAATTATATCTACCTACTTATACAAAAGAAGAAAGTAAAAAGAAAAAAAAAAAAATAAATAGAAAGAAAAAGAAAAAAAAGAAAGAACTTCATTGGGATTGATTTAAGAAATACAAGAAAATCTTCTGTTTAAAATTGGTTGGTGATACAATTGTCTGCAATTCGATTGGAAGACTGTTCCATAATCGAAGAGCAGCTACAAAAAAAGACCGTTCTGCAATAGTATGTATGAAACGCGGCAGAATCAAACGCAAGCCCCTTCGTGACTGGGCGTACTGTAGAATTTCTCCTAAATACTCAGGACACCTTCCATGAATTATGTTATGAAGTCTGATGACATTGCGATATTTCAAATATTCATCCAAGCTCAGACCCCACAACGAAGATTTTATATTAGATACACTTACATATCTTGGAATATTGTAAATAAATCGTAAGCAGTCGTTAAAAGCTAAAAGCATTTAGCCTACGTTTGCATTCAAAATCCAAGATAGGATAAACAGAGCTGTTAAGAGTAAAAAAAGGAAGAATGAGACTTTTGATAAGGTGTTTTTTCATATCAGGACTCAAAATATATGATGAAGACCTGAGGGATCGAAGACCGAAATAAATTCTCCTCAAAGCTTCAGAAACAGCGTCACAGCAGCTTAAACTATTGTTTATTTGATAGCCCAAATACTTGACCTTCTTGACGTATTCAATTATTTGGCCATTTAAAACAACTTTAGGAAAATCAAGATTATTCACTGGGTTACGAGAGCACAACATACTTAACGTTTTCAAAGGATTAAGATTTAGTTTATTTGTCTCAGCCCACTTAAAGATATTGTCCAAATCTTCATTGACCCTTGCAACACAGTCTTCGATTAAACCTAATTCACAAAAAATATAAATAAGGACATCATCCGCATACATATGTATAAAACTATTCACAACAACTTCAGGCAGATCGTTTATAAATAACGAGAATAAAAGGGGTCCAAGAACAGAGCCCTGTGGAACACCACAGTTAACAACATAAGGATTCGAAGTCCCGTCACCACTTTTTATCCTTTGAACACGATTAATAAGGTAGTTTCGCAAAAGTTTAAGAGCAGTCCTTGAAAAACTAAAATTGTTTCTTAGTTTAGAAAGAAGAATTTGATGATTAATACAGTCAAAGGCCTTAGAAAAATCTAAAAGAACCATGATGCCCAATTGACCATGATCCAAAGCATCAGAAGTTACTTTCATAACAGCCGATTCACAGCTGTGATTATTGCGAAAACCACTTTGCCACTTAGATATTTTTGTATTAATTTGTAAGAAACTGAGAATTTGATCAGCCATTAATTTTTCAAAAACTTTACCAAAAAATGGTAACAAACTTATTGGTCTAAAGTCTGCAGGTTCCTCAGGATTACTTCTTTTTCCAATAGGTATGATTGTCGCATTTTTCCATTCCTCGGGAAAATCACTACTATATATACAAGTATTAACAATATTTAACATAGGTGGAAGAACAATAGGTAAAATTAGCTTCAAAAGTATTGGTGATACATTATCCGAACCAACTGCGTTTGATTTTATTGACCTAATAGCTAAAATAAACTCGTCTGTATCAATACAATTAAAGGAAAATAAACCTTCATTTTCAGTAACATAAAGGGGACGGCAAGCATCACAAGGTGGAGGGGCAAAAAATGTTTTCATAATCTCTGAGTTTAAAGAGCATTTTGACAAGTTTTTACTTTCAGCAACACCGATTTCTTTAATGTTTTTCCAAAGCTCTTTGGAATTTAATGAAATGTCAAGTTTTCGAAGAAAGTATGTGCGTTTACAAGACCGTATAATATTTGTGATTCTATTTCGAGCAAAAACATATTGACGTCGATTAAAGTCCGTTGGATTTCTTTTAAATGTTTTAAAGAAACGTTCCCTTTCTCGAATTTGTAAGTTTATGTCATTACTATACCAAGGGCAGTACTTATTACTTTTTAGTTGCCTCGTCACAATTGGAACGTGCTTATCATAAAGTCTGTTTAATAAATTGTTAAATAAAGAAACTTTGTTGTTAACATCAGTTGTATATAATATGTCATTCCAATAGTTGGTACCAATAATATTTTGTATGTTTTCTGGATTTAAAAACCGGAAAGATCTATAACTAATAGTTCTGGGAACAAATAGGTTATTGACATAAAACTGAAAGGAACAAAAAATAAAATCATGTATAAAATCAGATGTTGGTCTGACCTGGTCGTTACATAAAACTTTACTATTAGAACTAGTCAAGAACATATCAATAAGTGAAGGATTCACTTGAGATTGAAAACAAGTAGGCCAGCAGTTATTTACCACAGTTAAGCAAAGTTTATCACAAAAATATTGGAACAAACGCGTAGTAGTGTTGTCTTCAAATTGGTTGACATTGAAATCTCCACCAATCATAATATCAGCATATTTTGGACTAAGACTTATCATGGTTTCCTCTAGCTCTTTTAAATTTTCTTCTCTGAATTAACATGGAGGGCAGTACACAACCACTAAGAGACATTTGTCATTCCCATTACAAATTTCAATACAAAGGAACTCTAAACATAATTTCGAAGAATAAATAGTCCTTGTTGAGATATTTTCTTTCACATACATGCACACACCACCTCCACGCGTACAACGATCATTTCTATACAGTTTATACCCAGGAAATTTAACCAATTGCGACAAAATGCTATCGTTTAACCATGATTCAGACACCATTATAACATCCAACTTCGAGTTACTAAAAATTTGATAGAGGAGAGTGTACTTAGAGCGAATACTTCCAGCATCAAGGTGGCAAACGTTGAGACCAACATACGCCCCACACATGACATTGAAAACAGATCTTACATTGTCAGGATTTATACCTAACATGATTTCTATTAAAACGTATAGAGCACACAACCAATTTAAAAGAAGACATTCTTGCAACCAATAAAGATAATAAGGATAGATAAGGTAATAATAATGATAATAATAAACATAATGAAAGTATAATAACTAAAATCAAGAAAAATATTAGAAATAAAAATAAGAAAAAGGAAAATAATAATTTAAATAAAAAAATGATTATTAAAAATTGATATACTAATTTGAACATGTTTCATTAATCAGGACATCTACATAAATTCAAATTAAAACCTGTGTGGTTATGTAATAATCACCAATAAAAAGTTAAATCAAAATTCATAAGAAATTAAATGTGTTATGGACTTATCTCTAACGTACTTGGCAAGCTTTCACAATCTTAATTAATCTTTTGAAACAAAGTTTTCTGCAGCATTATCAGCAACATGTTGGACAGCAACACCTTCAACAAGCAACGCCTTCATCAACAACACCCTTGTCAGCAATACTTTTATCAGCAACACCTTCATTTGCAGCACCTTCATCGGCAAGAACAACAGCAGTATCTAGCATATCAACATCACTAGACGGAGTTTCATGAACACAAATTATATCATCTGCAAGACAAACATTTACGATTTCCTGACCAGTACTTTTATTGCCATTGTCAATTTGTGTTGAATTAGCTCCCCCTCTAACATCACCAAAAGTCTCCATGGGTAAAGAAGAGATTGATTGTAATTGATACATATTTGTAATACAGATAGGTCTTTTTTCTGAACTTTCTCTTACATACACTCTACCAAATCTGGTAAACACAGAATGCAAAAGCTTTTTTTATCAATTTACATCAAAGTGGTGTGAGAAATGATGTTTTGTTGTTGTTGGGTGATTTAACTGGTGAATGTGAGAGTAGTGATGATGAAGAAGAATCGCCCGGGAAAAAGACTCCAGCAACAACTGGAAATCAGCTGAAGATGCCGATAGATCGATCGGTCAACGTTGGTTCCCCCTTTCAATCAAGCCCTTCAATAGGAAGGCATGCTGAACCTGTATTAGTAACACTAGCTGAACCAACACGGGTTGCCAGCAGGGTTGAAATAGTTGATAAGGTAATACCTGAACGAGTGGAGGTGCAAAAAAAATGCACAGAAAGAGTGGGAAAGTGGGGAGTAAAGTTTACTGGTGACTCGGACGGAGCATCAGTAAATTCATTCTTAGAACGGGTTGAGGAACTTCGGTTGGCCAATGATGTTCTAGAAACCCATCTCTTTAAATCAGCTTCGGAACTTTTAACTGGGAAGGTGCTTATCTGGTTTAGGACGGTTAAGGAAGATTTTCGCGATTGGCAAGAGTTGGTGCAAGAACTTAAGGCACAATTCCTACCTGCAAACTACGACGATCTTTTATTTGAAGAGATCAACCGACGTTCACAGGGGAAGGATGAATCTTTCGGCATTTACTTGGCCACCATGAGGACATTGTTTCGAAGATTATCGGAACCATTGTCAGAGGGAAGGATGCTTTCAATTTTAAGGAAAAATGTAGACCCCTTCTTTCAAATTCAAATCGCTAGTGCCAAATCTAAAACGGTTAAGGAGTTGGCAATTTTAGGTAGAAAGCTAGATAGTTTAAAGGTTAATATCGATTCGTTTACTCCTCCTTCTAAAAATAGAAATCTGTTGGAACCAGAGTGTGGTTACCAACCAAACACGTCAAGACAACATCGGGTGGAAGTTGTCAGTCCAGTTCGAGAAAATCCTTTTCGTCAGGTCGGTAGAGTGTTAAGGTGTTTCAACTGTAAGAGGGAAGGGCATTTAGCCAATAACTGTACAGTTCCGAGACGGTGTTTTGGTTGCGGTGCAGTGGGCGTCAATCGTAGAGATTGTCGTCATTGTTCGGGAAATGGGCAACGGTCTATCGGGACAGCAGGCCGAGAAAACCGTCAGTGTTAGTTAGATCGCCTGCTGGCAACCAACTGGTAGATCGTGTACAACTGAGTTTCACATTAGCGGCAAATGGTAGAGATAGAAGGCCATATTTAAGTGTCAACATTTACGGTATTAAATTTTTAGGACTTTTGGATTCTGGTACTTCACGCACAATAATAGGAGGGGATGGGTCGAAAATTTTAAAAGAGTTGACACTTAAATTAGATAAGAGTAGTATTGGGTCAGTGGCGTTAGCAGATGGGGCGGGTGTAGTAGTAGCAGGATCTGTTTGTTTACCGATGGAGGTTCAGAACAAATCCTTGTTGATAGAATGCCTAGTAATACCTAGTCTACCACACCTTCTGATTTTGGGTGCTGATTTTTGGGCACTCTCGGGCATAGTCCCGGATTTACGATCAGGAATGTGGGATTTTTCGAGTCATTTGGCTTTGATCACAGACATGGTAGCTATTAGGGAAAAATCAGATTTAAATAGTAGTGAGAATAGCAAATTAGATTCGGTTTTAGAAGAGCTTTTTAATTCAATGACCGAAGGTTTAGGGTGCACCAATTTAGTTGAGCACAAGATTAGAACGTCCGCAGAACCAATCAAGCAGCGTTATTATCCGGTATCACCGGCAATCCAAAAACATATCGATCAAGAACTATAAGAGATGTTGGAAGCTGGAGTGATCGAAAAATCAAAGAGTCCTTATGCATCCCCAATTCTTTTAGTAAGGAAGAAGGATGGTAGTTTTCGGTTCTGCGTTGATTATAGAAGACTAAATGAAGTTACTGACAGGGACGCTTATCCACTACCCTTCATTTCAGCGATTTTGGATAAACTTCGAAACGCTAAGTTTTTGACATCGCTTGATATCAAGTCTGCATACTGGCAGATACCCATGGAGGAAGAATCGCGCAAGTACACAGCCTTTACAGTGCCAGGCAGAGGACTTTTTCAGTTCAAGAGAATGCCATTCGGCTTACATAATTCTCCTGCGACATGGCAAAGGTTCATAGACGATGTTCTGGGTCCTGACTTGGAACCTTTCGTTTTTGTGTACTTGGATGACATTATCATCGTCACCGATTCTTTCGAAAAACACATAGAAATTCTTAAAGAAGTTTTGAAACGTTTAGGAGAAGCGGGGCTTAAAAAAGGTAGAGACAAATGTCATTTTTGTAGGCCTTCTTTGAAATTTCTTGGGTATGTAGTGGATAGGAATGGACTTCACGTCGATCCTGAAAAAGTAGAAAGCATGTTGAGAATTCCAGCCCCCAAAAATGTGAAAGAAATTAGAAGTTTTGTAGGGACTATTTCTTGGTATCGACGATTCGTGCCAAATTTCGCAATTTTAGTTAGCCCTCTTACCGATCTCTTAAAGAAAGGTAAGAAATTTGAGTGGTCACAAAAGTGTGAAGATAGTTTTAGGAAAGCCAAAGAGTGTTTGGTTACGGCGCCGATTCTGACATGTCCGGATTTTTCTCGACCGTTTGTTGTCCAAACAGACGCGTCAGACTATGGAATCGGAGCCGTGCTTTCTCAAGAATTTGAAGATGGAGAAAAAGCAATTTGTTATATAAGTCGGTCATTGAATAGGAGTGAAAGAAACTACTCTACGACCGAAAAGGAATGCTTGGCAGTTTTGTGGGCTATTGAAAAGTTACGGCCGTATCTCGAAAGTGTTCGATTTACTGTCGTGACAGATCATTACTCATTGGTCTGGTTAAGTAACCTCAAGGATCCGCAGGGTAGGTTAGCTCGTTGGGCCATTTGGCTCCAACAATTCGATTACAATATCATCCATCGTAAAGGAAAAGAACAGGTCATTCCCGACATGTTATCGCGAGCAGTTCCAGTTGTGGCTGGAATCTCTGATGCGGATTTGGACCCTTGGGTGATTAAAATGGAATCCTTGTTAGAAAAGAGCCCTTTAGCATACCCATCTTGGAGAGTAGAAGATGGGCGTCTCTATAAATATGTTAAGGTCAATCATGTAGTGGTTCATGAAGAGAACGAGTTTTGGAAGTTAGTTGTGGGGAAAAGTGATAGAGTTAGAATTTTGAGTGAGTGCCATGATAGTCCATTAGCAGGACACATGGGACTGAAGAAAACTTTTGCTAGGATAGCAAATAAATATTATTGGCCCAAAATGAGACCAGATATTACAAAATTTGTTAGGAGCTGTAGAATTTGCCAACAAGTGAAACCTGTTAACGATAAACCAGCTGGTCTTATGACGGAGAGAGTAGGGACTTCAAAACCATGGGAAATGGTTTGCGTGGACTTGGTTGGCCCATTGCGGAAGTCATCTAGGGGTTTTATTTATATTTTAACTGTCGTGGATTATTTCACAAAATTTCCTCTTTTGTTTCCTCTTCGTTCTGCAACCGCCAAGGCGGTGTGCAGAGTTGCAAGACAAAGTCTTTCTTCTCTTAGACGTACGCCAATTTATTGTCTGCGATAATAGTCCTCAGTTCCGTAGTAAAGAACTAAAGGCGCTTGGCGAAGCGTATGGATCAACTCTTCGGTTTACTGCGCACTACCACCCACAGGCAAACCCTGCGGAGCGCATAAACCAAATCATTAAAACGACTCTTCGAGCTTATGTCTCGGAGAATCATCGGAGTTGGGATTCACAACTGGCAAAGGTGGCCTGTGCAATTCGAACTTCGCAGCATGAGGTGTTGTGCGTTTCGCCATATTTCTCGAATTTCGGTCGAAACATGGTGACGAGTGGGTATGAGGTAGGTCTTAGAAACAGCGAGAGGAGTCAAGGACAACAGGAGATCGAAACACAGTTTCAAAAATTACGCGAGGACATAGCTAGGAAGCTATCTGCGGCATCCAATAAGTCCGCCAAAATGTATAATTTACGACGGAGAGACACGCAGTATCAACTTGGCGATCTCGTGTGGCGACGAAATTTCGCGCTGTCCGATGCAGCGAATTTTTACGCAGCGAAACTGGCTACAAAATTTGTGGGGCCTTATCGCATTAGTAAACGTTTGTCTCCTTGGACGTACGTACTAATTGACGATCAAGGAGAGGAGCGGGGTACATGGCACGTTAAAGATTTAAAGCCATTTGTTGATACGGCTGTTTATATTTGAGATTGAAGTCCCTAAGGGTAACTTTAATTGTAAAATTTATTTTCATTTTTTTGAGTTGTTTTTTTTATGAAGTCGTGCCAATTTTTTTTTGTAATTTTTGTAAAGTTTTTGGAGGCATTTTGGCCTTGATGGAAATCCTCGTGTTGTGTTGTTTTTCCTTACGAAATGGTTTAGGTTTCTTTGGAAAAATAAACACATTTCCTGGGAGGTAAGGGTGGAATTTGTTACGGTAAAATTTACCGCAACAAAAGCCGGTCTTCGACCTTTAATTATTTAATCTTTTCTTTTCGTTGCGGCTGCAAGATTCTGGTTAAGTAGAGGGCAGCCATGGTACCATCAACCATAGGTGTACTCAACCAGCGTTTTGCAAAAGTGACAATTTATTACAGGCGATATATATAATTGGAAGTAACGAGAGTGAAAGGCGTGCCAGCGGATGAGCTGTAGAAATTCACTTACAATTCTTGGATAAAAGTGAATGCCTATACTTAAGGCTAACGAGTGTGACGTTTTTGTCAAGAAAGATATCTTGACGGCCATGAGTCCTTCCTAAAAATATTATTATTGTATTAATGTTTTGGAAGAATGGAACGTTAACGTTTTTATTACCGTAATTTTAACTTTTGGTTTAAAAGGTCTATCGGGATTATTAGAGTAGAGTTCGAGTTTTTAAAATTATGCCTTCTTCACTCTTCTCAAAAATTGTTTAATGAAAAAGATTGTTTCGCGTTTCGAATCACGAGTAGATAATTAATTAACTGGGAGAATGCCCAGCAAGAATCTTTTTCTTGAGTTTTGTTCTTTTTAATTTTTTTCGAAAAAATTGTTAATTGGGTGTGATGTCCGAACTCGGCCTTGCAGAATTCGTCAAGTTTTGGGACAACTCCAACAACTTGGTGAATTCCGTGAATGTGAATCGAGAGTAAAGTTTCGTTAGGAATTCAACAACGGTGGGGCTGGAAAGTAAGAGAAGCTTCCACGCTACCGCTATACCCGTGACCGAATTCCACGAAAAAGATTGGATGGTTGTATGTATGTGTGAGTGAATGAGAAGGCCGATGGAGGACAAATATATTGAGATTGGTGAAAAAGATCACTTCTGGTTGAGCTAGATTAACGAGAGGTTGATCAAAGAAACAAAAAAAGAGTCGAGAAAAGTAAAAAGGAAAAAAATTCGAGAAGGAGATTTAATAGAAAAATAGAAATTTTTGAAAATAAAGTAGAGAGTCGAGACGTGAAAATTAAAGTTGGAGATTGAAGGAGAGTGAAGGAGAAAGGAAAAAAGGTAAAAGATAAGTAGAGTGTAGAGTGTTGTGGTTTGTCCCAAGTGTGTGGCCATTTTGTTTTAAATTGTCGCGGTAGACCTTTTAATTCTGTTGTGAAATTTTCCACCTTTATATCGACCCGACGGACTGACTAAAATCACAATTATTTTTAAACAATATTGGATTTTCGAATCCAATATTGTCGAAGATCGAACGCGAATTAAATCCTTTACGTTTAAACTATTTTAATTAAATAAAATCAAAATTGCACACTGCCGATTTGCCGCGAAAATTATTATGACAATTTACGAGGAATGTCAGTCGATATGTCAACAGGTGAAAGAATTCATCACAGGTAGCAATAAAAGTATTGCCAGCACGGTAGCTCAGCCTAAGGGGGGGGGTTTCGATTAGTGAATATTTTATTAATCGAGGTAATTAATAAAATTGGATAAAATTGATATCAAAATGATATCGAAATACGACGAGATGAATTTCTCCAAGTCGTATTGTTTAAAATGGGCGCCAGGAAACTTTTTAATGGAAGTTTACCAAAACCAAGAGCTGAAAAATTATTCTTCAAAACAAAGTTATGAAATAAAAGAAAGGTTTTGTTTTCCAGATGGGAAATTAAAATTATGTTTTATTGCCTGGAAAACCTTGGCCGAAGCCGGGATTAAAAACCAGGATCTTTTATAAAAGAGAAAGATACAAATGGAATTATTGAGATTGACAGAAGGTCAATTCTCGATAAATGTAGTGCAAGCAAAAAAAATATGAATATAATCACAAAACCGATAAAAGAAATCACTCGAAGATAAGACAAAAAAAATCAAAAGCGGTAAACGCGTCCCGTAATATCGGGAAATTAACCAAGGTCAAAAGGACGAATAAGAAAAAAAAATATTGAAGAACACCAATAAGCAATATTCTTAAAACAAAGAAAACACTATACTTAGCTTTACGACTTCCCCAACAGCTATCACAGTCCTTCCTCAACAGATTTTTGTTTCCTCACAGCAGAACACCAAAAATCTTCAACTCAATAAAATTTTACAAAAACGCTCGTACCAAAAATTACGTCTCTTAAAAAAAATTCTTCACACAATTTTTCTAAGTCTTCTAATCGCTTTGGGCGCAATCTCAAAAGTGCCCATCATCATGGCGAGCTTTACCCTCCCGGCTACCTGCCCTTAGGCAATCCTCTCAGATCTTTTGCGTGGTGATCGATCTGTCTCGGTCCCGCAACTTCCTCCATCCATAAGATTGGGGTGTGCGACCGAGAAGCCAGGTATCTTTCATCGCACGCGATCTCTTTAAAAAGGTGATGCGATCACCCAGTAGCTCAATGAGTGAGTTCAGCTCTTCACTTTCCAACCCATTCCAGCCAAGACTTCCTAGAAAAATCGTGTGGAATTCCTCGCATTGCCGAGTATCTACACGCGCTAGTTTTGGTTGAGGAAAGACTACTTATGTGGTGTTGAAGGAAGTCGGTAGCCAAGCCTATAATTAAAATAAAAGTTATAAAGATATTCTTGGAGTGATTTTTTTTTTTATCGTTAATATGTATATACTTTATGGTGGGCCCTCGGCCATACTACGTTAAAGTTGGTGTGACTTTATACACACATTGTTGGGCATGGGTATCGTCTTCATGCCTTGACGATATTGTTCAACCAATATGTGGGCCAACCGTCGCACAGTTCGTTGGTGTGGAATCCTTTCGCACACTTTGGTAAGACCTGTTAAATTTGCTTTCCCAAAATGCTAGAAGAGCAGGTCACTGGCTGATGGTCCAGGTTTCTACTAAACTCTTCCAGAATTTTGAGGCCGCAGTAAGAATTGTTAAGGGTGGTTAGCAAAAAGGGAGGTGAAACTTGTTGTGGTAAAATTTACCGCAACAAATCCCACCCTTACCTTCTAGGAAATGTAGTTGCCGTTGGTTAACGCCATAGATAACACATTTCTAAAGACGGCTCCAGAGAAATGAAAATAATTTCCATCAGAAAAAAAATCGTGAACTAAAATCAATTTAACAAAATCAAAGTGCAAAGTAATCAAAGCAAAAAAAAGTAAACTACGTTAATCATTAAAAACTTCGGATGCATTTGTAAACGGTTTTAAATCTTTAACAAGCCAAGTTCCGCGTTCTTTACCATTACTATCTTTCATGACGTATGTCCAAGGTGACAAACGCTTATCAATTACAAACGGACCGACAAATTTCGGTGCTAATTTGGCTGCATAATAATTCGCGGCATCCGAAAGGGTGAAATTCCTACGCCATACAAGTTCGCCGGGATGATATTGAACATCACGCCGTCGAAGATTGTAGGCTTCCGCAGAACGTTTAGAAGCTACACCCAGCTTCTTCACAATATCGGCCCTAAGCCTTTGAAAGCGTTCCCTGATCCCCTCCGGATCCTGAACGTCTTCTGAATCATTCCCTACAGATGGTACTTCTTTACCCGAAGTTACCATTTCCCTCCCGAAGTTCGCATAGTAAGGAGACACTCCCAAGACTTCGTGTTGTGACGTGCGAATGGCGCACGCCACTTTACTCAGTTGAGTATCCCAAACCCGTTGATTTTCCCCAACATATGCCCTTAAGGTGGTTTTAAGGATCTGATTGATCCTCTCCGCAGGATTCGCCTGCGGGTGATAATGGGCTGTAAATTTTATTTGTGACGCGTACGCCTGGCAAAGCGTTTTCAATTCCTTCGATCGGAATTGGGGACCGTTGTCACAGACGGTCACCTTTGGTATGCCAAAAAGTAGGAAGACATTGTCTTCGAGTTCCCTACAGATAGCTTTTGCAGTAGCCGACCTCAACGCAAACAGTAGTGGAAACTTTGTGAAGTAATCCACCACCGTCAAAATGTATGTAAAACCCCTACTAGATTTAGGAAGCGGCCCTACCAAATCTATACAAATCATCTCCCACGGTGATTTGATTCCTACCCTCTCCGTCATCAACCCAGCTGGTTTTTCATTAATAGGTTTCACCTGTTGGCAAACTTGACAGCTCCTTACGTACTTGGTGATATCAGCCCTCATTTTTGGCCAGTAAAACTTTGCCGCTATCCTGGCAAAAGTTTTCCTAACTCCCATGTGACCCGCTAATGGGTTATCATGATTATCTTGTAAAATCCCTAACCTATCCTTTTTACCTATCACTCTCTTCCATTCTTGATTATCTTGATGAACTATAATATGACTAGCTTTTACGAGCTTGAACAACTGTCCATGTTCAACTCTCCAGGCCGGAAACCTAAGTGGATTGGCATTCACTTGCGCAATCATTTTTACCACCCAAGGGTCTGAAACCTCTTCTGAGATACCACCCAACTGTGGCACTCCTCGAGACAGCATATCTGGAACCACATGCTCTTTCCCCTTGCGATGAACGATTTCGAAGTCGAACTGTTGTAACCTAATGGCCCAACGAGCCAACCTACCCTGTGGATCTTTCAAATTACTTAGCCATACCAAGGAATAATGATCAGTTACGACAGTAAATCGAACACCTTCGAGATACGGTCGCAACTTCTCAATAGCCCAAAGCACAGCCAAGCATTCCTTCTCTGTCGTACTATAATTCCTTTCGTTCCTATTTAGAGACCTACTAAGGTAACAGACAACCTTTTCTCCCTCATCAAAGTTCTGTGAAAGAACTGCACCGGTACCAAAATCTGACGCGTCTGTTTGAACGACAAAAGGTCGTTTAAAATCTGGGCAAGTGAGTATAGGTGCTGTCACCAAACACTCTTTTGCCTGCCTAAAGCTATCCTCGCATTCTTGAGTCCAAGTGAACTTCCTATTCTTTTTTAATAAGTCTGATAACGGTCTAAGTAATTCCGCGAAATTTGGTACAAAACGACGGTACCATGAAACTGTCCCTATAAAACTCCTAACCTCTTTGACATTCCTCGGTGCTGGAATTCCAACCATACTGTCTACTTTTTCAGGATCGACATGTAACCCATTACGATCCACTATATATCCTAAAAATTTAAGCGAAGGCATGCAAAAGTTGCATTTTTCCTTGCTAACCTTTAATCCGGAATCGCTCAACCTTTTCATCACTTCACTGAGAACTTCGAGATGTTTTTCAAAAGTTTCGGCAATGATAATGATGTCGTCTAAATAGACGAAAACGAATGGCTCAAGATCGGCACCCAATACCGTGTCGATAAATCTTTGCCAAGTCGCCGGTGAGTTATGAAGTCCGAAAGGCATTCTCCTAAACTGAAATAAGCCTCGCCCAGGTACCGTAAAGGCAGTGTAAGGCTTAGATTCCTCCTCCATAGGTATCTGCCAGTACGCTGACTTGATATCTAGTGAAGACAAGAACCTAGCACCACGAAGCCTATCTAAAATTGAACTAATATACGGTAAGGGATACGCATCCCTATCCGTATTCTTATTCAGCTTCCTATAGTCTACGCAGAATCTAAAGGAGCCATCTTTCTTTTTTACTAACAGTATTGGAGATGACCAAGCACTTGTCGATCTCTCAATAACTCCTGCCTCTAACATTTCATTAAGTTCCCTATCTATATGAACCTGCATTGCCGGGGAAACCGGATAGTACCGTTGTTTTATCGGCTCTGCCGACGTCCTAATTTTGTGCTCGACTAGTGTTGTGCAACCTAAGCCCTCGGGCATTTTCCTAAACGAATCCTCCACTAATGTTTCTAAAGCTTTTATTTCCCTATCATCCACCTCTGATTGTTCTATAATAGAACATACCGAAACAGCAATGTTCTGTTCGGAAAAATTCCACTCTTGTGACCTGAGATCCGGGACAATGCCCGACAGCGCCCAAAAATCTGCACCTAAAATCACAGTGTGCGGCAAAATTGGTATAATTAAGCAATCAATAAGGATTGCCCTATCCTCAACTACTATCGGAAGAGAGAGTGTCCCTAACACTTCGACACCTGACCCGTCTGCCAAACACACGCAGTGGACAGTGTCTTCCTTCACAGTAAACCCTAAATCACCAAGTATTTTCCATGAGTCCCTACCTATTATGGTCCTGGAAGCTCCTGAATCTAGTAGTCCTACGAATTCAGAACCATAAATACTAATTTTTAAAAATGGTCTCCTATCATTCCCGTTTGCCTCCAGGGTGAACCCTAAATGAACCCTATTTACCAACTGGTTTCCAGCAGGCAAAAACCCTAACGCTGCTGAACTCCTCGCCCTGCTGCCGCAGGAGTTCGCTGCCCATTTCCCGAGCATTTCCTACACTCTGATCTTTTGACCCCTAAAGCCCCACACCCGTAACAACGCCTAGGAGCGGAACACCTATCTGCATAATGGCCTGATCCATTACACTTAAAACACCGAATGCTCGAATTGGCACGAGATTGGTTCGATGATTGGGCCTGACGATGAGTTTCGTTGTTCTCTGTAACAACCGAAACCGATGGAGTATCGACACCTACATATGCTAGATCCGGTTCTAGCAAAGACCTATTCTGCCTAACACTTGGTGGTGGAACATACGCATCTACGTTGGCCCTAACGGCTTCTAAACTCCTACCTAACGTCACCAAATCTGACACACAAGTTGGTTTCGCCAAACCAAGTTGTGTTTGGTAAAAGGGTGTCAAGTTCCTTTGGATCATTGACAACCTTCTACTTTCAGTTATGGGTTCTGTCAATCTACCAAACAAATTCGACATCGTCGCGACATAGACACCGATGGATTCATCCTTGCCTTCAGTCCGACGCCTAATCTCCTCTAACAGCTGATCGTCATAATTCGGTGGCAAGAATTCGAGTTTCAACTCTTTCACGAGTTCGTGCCACGAATTGACCGAAACCCTAACTGCCCTATACCAAATCAATGCTTTTCCGACGAAAAGCTCTACTGCTGACCTAAAAAGTTGGGTTTCCGACACCCCCCTAGCCTGTCTCATTTCCTCAATCCTTTCTAGAAATGCATTCACTGAGGTACCGCAGCGTTCCCCAGTGAATTTAACCTCCCATTTGGCGATGTTGAGGAATCGGTCCGATTCCACATAAATCCTTCCTGGAACAAAATCCCCATTTTCAGTATTATTCCTCCTATTGCCTGCTTCTCCTAAGCTTGTTGGTGTATCGACAGCAGTAATTATTGACACACTTCTTGTTGTTGCAGCCGGAAGCTGTTTATCCCTTTCCTTTTCCCTTACAACCTGTTCTTCCTCAATATCCTCCTCATCATCCCTCTCTAATACCGACATGGTCATAATCACCTTATTTTTCAAGGCAAGCTTTGATTTATCCTGACTTTCATTTTCAGGAATGCTCCTATCTAACCTACGCAAGCACCATTCTGCTTTCGTCAAAATCTTTAAATATTCACCCGAAGTTTCTGACTTCGGGGGATTCTCTAAAAGTTTCCCTATCTCGACTACTTTCTTTTCAACTGCCATCAAATCCTCCTCGAAAGTGAAAGGATATGATGCAGCTACAAAAGAATTCCTACGTTCTAACTTAAGCGTTGTCCTAAGAGACTTCCTCATTTCTTCAACCGTTCCGACAATTAACCCGCGACATTCTATTTCATAGGTAATCTCGTCCTGAGATAGCCTATTAATCTGACTCACGTCCATATTACAAAAAACTATTTTCCAAAAGGACCCACGAAACAAATTCAAAAAGGTACCTATGTATGTGAATAATCTTGAGCTAAAACAAAAGTTAAAAAAAAAACTCAGCACTCTGATTGATACCAAAAAGAAAACAAGCAAACGCGAAAGAACCGAAAAGGGAGGTAAAAGTCTCAAAAATCCGAAGAATTTTTTTTTCTTTTTATTTAAAAACACTTTAATTAAACTGTATATAGGAACTAACGATTGCAAAAAAAAAAACATCCACGAAAACCCGTCGTTGAACAAGATTTTATTTTAACTTTAGTTAACAATATGGCAAGAGAAGAGAAGAAAAAAAATCAAAAAAAAATATTTCCCAAACAAATTCCTACAACCTAAAATGGCAACACTTGTTCAATTAATTTATTAATTATTAAATTCGATCGAATTAAAATATTGAAAGAAAATTTAAAAAAAAATCTATTAAAAGAATTAAAATAGCAAAATGGCAACACTTGAATATTGAACAAAACTTCACTAACATAAGCAATCTATTTTCACAAAAGGTGCGAGAGAGAACACTATATTATCACTATCACAAAATGGATTCCAAAAGCAAAAAAAAATATCACTTTATATAAAAGTAAAATAAATATCAAAATCAATGAAAATTATATATATGTATGCACTATTAATATGAAACAATGTAGGTATGCAAAAAAAATAAAACAATATTCCAAGGACTCACTTATTTTTCAGCCAAAATAAAACACTCCTGAATTCCCTCTTTTCCTTTTGTAAGGTTATATCCTTAGGCCTCCTGTGGCCGTAAATTCCCCGAGACAGCACACCTAAATGAAAAACAACACCACCAAGTAATTAAATCTTTAAAAAAGTAAATCACAAAAACAATTAACTTCCCTGAACACAGTACAAAACCAAACAATCACAAGTAGGTATTCCAGCCAAAAAAGAAAGCCCCACGTTGCGGACGCCAAATTGTTGTGAAATTTTCCACCTTTATATCGACCCGACGGACTGACTAAAATCACAATTATTTTTAAACAATATTGGATTTTCGAATCCAATATTGTCGAAGATCGAACGCGAATTAAATCCTTTACGTTTAAACTATTTTAATTAAATAAAATCAAAATTGCACACTGCCGATTTGCCGCGAAAATTATTATGACAATTTACGAGGAATGTCAGTCGATATGTCAACAGGTGAAAGAATTCACCACAGGTAGCAATAAAAGTATTGCCAGCACGGTAGCTCAGCCTAAGGGGGGGGTTTCGATTAGTGAATATTTTATTAATCGAGGTAATTAATAAAATTGGATAAAATTGATATCAAAATGATATCGAAATACGACGAGATGAATTTCTCCAAGTCGTATTGTTTAAAATGGGCGCCAGGAAACTTTTTAATGGAAGTTTACCAAAACCAAGAGCTGAAAAATTATTCTTCAAAACAAAGTTATGAAATAAAAGAAAGGTTTTGTTTTCCAGATGGGAAATTAAAATTATGTTTTATTGCCTGGAAAACCTTGGCCGAAGCCGGGATTAAAAACCAGGATCTTTTATAAAAGAGAAAGATACAAATGGAATTATTGAGATTGACAGAAGGTCAATTCTCGATAAATGTAGTGCAAGCAAAAAAAAATATGAATATAATCACAAAACCGATAAAAGAAATCACTCGAAGATAAGACAAAAAAAATCAAAAGCGGTAAACGCGTCCCGTAATATCGGGAAATTAACCAAGGTCAAAAGGACGAATAAGAAAAAAAAATATTGAAGAACACCAATAAGCAATATTCTTAAAACAAAGAAAACAATATACTTAGCTTTACGACTTCCCCAACAGCTATCACAGTCCTTCCTCAACAGATTTTTGTTTCCTCACAGCAGAACACCAAAAATCTTCAACTCAATAAAATTTTACAAAAACGCTCGTACCAAAAATTACGTCTCTTAAAAAAAATTCTTCACACAATTTTTCTAAGTCTTCTAATCGCTTTGGGCGCAATCTCAAAAGTGCCCATCATCATGGCGAGCTTTACCCTCCCGGCTACCTGCCCTTAGGCAATCCTCTCAGATCTTTTGCGTGGTGATCGATCTGTCTCGGTCCCGCAACTTCCTCCATCCATAAGATTGGGGTGTGCGACCGAGAAGCCAGGTATCTTTCATCGCACGCGATCTCTTTAAAAAGGTGATGCGATCACCCAGTAGCTCAATGAGTGAGTTCAGCTCTTCACTTTCCAACCCATTCCAGCCAAGACTTCCTAGAAAAATCGTGTGGAATTCCTCGCATTGCCGAGTATCTACACGCGCTAGTTTTGGTTGAGGAAAGACTACTTATGTGGTGTTGAAGGAAGTCGGTAGCCAAGCCTATAATTAAAATAAAAGTTATAAAGATATTCTTGGAGTGATTTTTTTTTTTATCGTTAATATGTATATACTTTATGGTGGGCCCTCGGCCATACTACGTTAAAGTTGGTGTGACTTTATACACACATTGTTGGGCATGGGTATCGTCTTCATGCCTTGACGATATTGTTCAACCAATATGTGGGCCAACCGTCGCACAGTTCGTTGGTGTGGAATCCTTTCGCACACTTTGGTAAGACCTGTTAAATTTGCTTTCCCAAAATGCTAGAAGAGCAGGTCACTGGCTGATGGTCCAGGTTTCTACTAAACTCTTCCAGAATTTTGAGGCCGCAGTAAGAATTGTTAAGGGTGGTTAGCAAAAAGGGAGGTGAAACTTGTTGTGGTAAAATTTACGCAACAATTCGATTAAGATACGTGGTTTAATTTGTTTAATTGTTTGCCTTTTTTTTAATTCTGGTAACGTTCCATTCTTCGGCTTTACGGTTCCCCGTGAGCCATTTAATTCAAACTGCTAAAAGGCAGATTTACTGTTTGGTACCTAATTATCTTTATTAACTGTCTATAATTTATTTGAAAAAAATTAAGGTTTTTATCCTGGGTTATCCAAGGTTTCCTTAATAAAACATTTTAAAATCTCAACTTGAGAATATAAAATTGGTGTTTTTATTTTATTCGGTTATTTCGTTTCGCTCAAATATTTTAAATACATCGTACCCAGGTTTGAAATTTTACCTATAAAGAATTTCTGGCGCCCAAATCCCTTATTGGACACGGCCCTGTATTCAAATATCAAATAATTTTTGATTCGGTCGATAATCAATAATTATAACTCATTCTCATTTGTTTACCATTAAAAATTAAAATTCTTCCAAAGAACCTACGACCTGCTGAGCTAGACGGGAAGGTAACATTATTAACGTGTTACTTGTTGCACTTTTGGTGGTCTCTTTCGTGTACCTACCTATTCTTCGTTATCTTCTGATTTGGACCATCTGTCAAATTAGTTGATAAAATTATTCGGTCGTGTCGGTGCAAATTCTTTTTAGTTGTTTTGTTTATTTGGAAGTCGGATTTACTCCATAATTCGCGGTATAGTAGTTTCGTGGGTTAATTTATTGTAATAAGAAAATAAATTAAACATTTTATAACCCTCCCCCTTACCCGACGAAAAAGTGCAACACAACTACTTACCACCCCGCAGCTAATGCAATTTAAAGCCTCTATAGAATGCCATGAATCACTAGCATGGGCTGATAAACTTCCTGTTGTGCTGCTCGGACTCAGAACATCCTTCAAAGAAGACTTACAAGCAACAGTAGCTGAAATGTTGTACAACGAATCCATCAGACTTCCCGGTGAATTTTTGTCGCCATGAAGAAACAACGTTGATGATGTGACAACTAAATAAACTCCGATTTCATTTCCAAAATCTATCGCCAGTTTCAGCTTCTCTTCATTGCTCAAGAGAAATCGTTGTATTTAAATATCTTTCTACGGCATTACCCGTCGTTAAGAGATCAGTAAAATTGTGCATTCTGAAAATTCGAGGAAAAAACGTAACAGTTTCAATCGATTGTTTAAAACCTGCTTTTCTACTTTCAGTTTGCAAAGACAACAATCTTCCCATCACAGACAAACCCCCATCTCCGCCAGTCCTTTCTGCATATCTGATGACATCATTACGAGAAAGACACGATAAGGGAGATCCGTTCGAATTCCAGATAGACTTGGGATACATAAGGACTTACATACATAAGAACTTATCACAATGTAACAAAGTCACCGGAGGGGTAGTGCTGTAGGAGTATACGTTATCTCAAAATTCGAATTAATAATTAAATTAAATCATACAAACTTCATGGATCGACCGAACCTACCATTTTTGCATATTTTCTGTACATGAGTTCAGTCACGTTTTAGCTTTCAACAGATCACTCATACATAACTCTTGCAAATTTATACTTGCTTCCTTTACGAGTAAATTTTCCTTTTGTTACTTAATTAAATAATTGAATAATAAACTTTTATATTTTATAAATAAGACGCGCAAACTCTTTTAGTTCGTTGACGCGCTCCTAAAAGTTCTTAATGAGAATTTTTACTAATTGGCCATTTGTTCACTATTTTTGGTCAGTTTTCATAGGATGGCCCCCCTGATTTAGGATCTTGGTCGAATAAATCTCTACGTTCTATTCTCTTCCCCCTACTTATAGACTATGAACATTGTTTACTGATCATAAAAATGGATCTAATTATTAATTTCATGTTGACTTGCAAGTTTGTTCACATAATAGATGGAGAGCCAGCGACAGCCAGACATACCTGTATAAAGGCTGAATTTTTGTGCGTATGTTCACCATATTTGAGTCATCAAATTTTGTTCTACACTAACCATAGGTAGCGGTGGCTTAGGCAGGTGTGGGGAAAAACAGGTGCAATTTTCTAAAAATTGACTTAGAACAGAAAAAAATTCACGACTGGGGTCGCACATACTTGCTTTTGTAGTAAGTTACCTAAGAGCTTGAACTATTTTATATGGAATTATTTCTAATTTTTTTTTCGATTAGTTAAAAAAAATGTTTTATATATTTTTGTGTATACCTATGAAATACTTTTTTTTAATTCTTTCAGCTAATTTAGAATTCAATAGATAGTAGCATTGAGTTTATACACACAGAGGAATCAAGAAGATATCGAGTAATTATTATTTCCCCTTGTTCTCTGTAACGAAAAATACTTAAACCGAACCGAACAAAATTCTTTTCATACATTTGTATTTGTTTTCTTTATTTCTCTGGCCTTTCAACTCAAAAATAATTGCTACAAGAGTAAACAAAAAACAAGTCGACAGTAGAGACATCCTACGAGCAAAGTTTGAAACTTACACATGATTTCTCTATGTGTATAAACTCAATTGCAGTAGGTATTTTACCTTATTAAAAAAAATAATAATAAAAAAACTTTGAAAATTAATTGATAACCAACCATAGTTTTCCAAGAAAATCTTGGTATGTCAGTAATTTTTAAATATTACAATATATTTAACTTTTTTTTTTGAAATCGAAGGTCCGGTTTTGAAAAAATCGTTTTTTTTTAAACAACTATTTTAAAATATTTTTTTGAAAATTTTCACCCGAAAAATAAATTTCAAAAAAGATTCATAAATTGGTTTTCAAAATACTCAGTTTTCAAAAAAAAGATTTGTTTAATTAATCTAATTTTTTTAAGATACGCCATTAAAAAAATAAGGTAATCATTATTGTGTGGCTATCTAGGTCTTCTTAGAAATGAAATAAAAATTAAAAAAAAACCGTTATATTACAAGTACCGTTAAGACTGTTTCGTTCATACTGTTTATCGTTCATACGATCTCGAAGGCTTTTAATTTTGTATCACTTATGTCAAATTTAATCAAAATCGTTAGAGCCGTTTTCGAGAAAAAACAGTTTTTTCATAATAGTTAGTTTAAGGCCTAGAACAAAAATTCAAAAAAACCCCTTACTGTCACCCTAAGAATCATAAATACTGAGTTAAAGGGATATTGGTCCAACCGTTTAGGCTGCAGTGCGAATGACTGACAGACTAACAGACTGACAGACTGATAGACGGACAGACTGACAGACTGACAGACTGACAGATTGACAGACTGACAGACTGACAGACTGACAGACTGACAGACTGACAGACTGACAGACTGACAGACTGACAGACTGACAGACTGACAGACTGACAGACTGACAGACTGACAGACTGACAGACTGACAGACTGACAGACTGACAGACTGACAGACTGACAGACTGACAGACTGACAGACTGACAGACTGACAGACTGACAGACTGACAGACTGACAGACTGACAGACTGACAGACTGGCAGACTGACAGACAGAGAAGCTTCCACGCTACCGCTATACCCGTGACCGAATTCCACGAAAAAGATTGGATGGTTGTATGTATGTGTGAGTGAATGAGAAGGCCGATGGAGGACAAATATATTGAGATTGGTGAAAAAGATCACTTCTGGTTGAGCTAGATTAACGAGAGGTTGATCAAAGAAACAAAAAAAGAGTCGAGAAAAGTAAAAAGGAAAAAAATTCGAGAAGGAGATTTAATAGAAAAATAGAAATTTTTGAAAATAAAGTAGAGAGTCGAGACGTGAAAATTAAAGTTGGAGATTGAAGGAGAGTGAAGGCGAAAGGAAAAAAGGTAAAAGATAAGTAGAGTGTAGAGTGTTGTGGTTTGTCCCAAGTGTGTGGCCATTTTGTTTTAAATTGTCGCGGTAGACCTTTTAATTCGATTAAGATACGTGGTTTAATTTGTTTAATTGTTTGCCTTTTTTTTAATTCTGGTAACGTTCCATTCTTCGGCTTTACGGTTCCCCGTGAGCCATTTAATTCAAACTGCTAAAAGGCAGATTTACTGTTTGGTACCTAATTATCTTTATTAACTGTCTATAATTTATTTGAAAAAAATTAAGGTTTTTATCCTGGGTTATCCAAGGTTTCCTTAATAAAACATTTTAAAATCTCAACTTGAGAATATAAAATTGGTGTTTTTATTTTATTCGGTTATTTCGTTTCGCTCAAATATTTTAAATACATCGTACCCAGGTTTGAAATTTTACCTATAAAGAATTTCTGGCGCCCAAATCCCTTATTGGACACGGCCCTGTATTCAAATATCAAATAATTTTTGATTCGGTCGATAATCAATAATTATAACTCATTCTCATTTGTTTACCATTAAAAATTAAAATTCTTCCAAAGAACCTACGACCTGCTGAGCTAGACGGGAAGGTAACATTATTAACGTGTTACTTGTTGCACTTTTGGTGGTCTCTTTCGTGTACCTACCTATTCTTCGTTATCTTCTGATTTGGACCATCTGTCAAATTAGTTGATAAAATTATTCGGTCGTGTCGGTGCAAATTCTTTTTAGTTGTTTTGTTTATTTGGAAGTCGGATTTAATCCATAATTCGCGGTATAGTAGTTTCGTGGGTTAATTTATTGTAATAAGAAAATAAATTAAACATTTCATAACCCTCCCCCTTACCCGACGAAAAAGTGCAACACAACTACTTACCACCCCGCAGCTAATGCAATTTAAAGCCTCTATAGAATGCCATGAATCACCAGCATGGGCTGATAAACTTCCTGTTGTGCTGCTCGGACTCAGAACATCCTTCAGAGAAGACTTACAAGCAACAGTAGCTGAAATGTTGTACAACGAATCCATCAGACTTCCCGGTGAATTTTTGTCGCCATGAAGAAACAACGTTGATGATGTGACAACTAAATAAACTCCGATTTCATTTCCAAAATCTATCGCCAGTTTCAGCTTCTCTTCATTGCTCAAGAGAAATCGTTGTATTTAAATATCTTTCTACGGCATTACCCGTCGTTAAGAGATCAGTAAAATTGTGCATTCTGAAAATTCGAGGAAAAAACGTAACAGTTTCAATCGATTGTTTAAAACCTGCTTTTCTACTTTCAGTTTGCAAAGACAACAATCTTCCCATCACAGACAAACCCCCATCTCCGCCAGTCCTTTCTGCATATCTGATGACATCATTACGAGAAAGACACGATAAGGGAGATCCGTTCGAATTCCAGATAGACTTGGGATACATAAGGACTTACATACATAAGAACTTATCACAATGTAACAAAGTCACCGGAGGGGTAGTGCTGTAGGAGTATACGTTATCTCAAAATTCGAATTAATAATTAAATTAAATCATACAAACTTCATGGATCGACCGAACCTACCATTTTTGCATATTTTCTGTACATGAGTTCAGTCACGTTTTAGCTTTCAACAGACCACTCATACATAACTCTTGCAAATTTATACTTGCTTACTTTACGAGTAAATTTTCCTTTTGTTACTTAATTAAATAATTGAATAATAAACTTTTATATTTTATAAATAAGACGCGCAAACTCTTTTAGTTCGTTGACGCGCTCCTAAAAGTTCTTAATGAGAATTTTTACTAATTGGCCATTTGTTCACTATTTTTGGTCAGTTTTCATAGGATGGCCCCCCTGATTTAGGATCTTGGTCGAATAAATCTCTACGTTATATTCTCTTCCCCCTACTTATAGACTATGAACATTGTTTACTGATCATAAAAATGGATCTAATTATTAATTTCATGTTGACTTGCAAGTTTGTTCACATAATAGATGGAGAGCCAGCGACAGCCAGACATACCTGTATAAAGGCTGAATTTTTGTGCGTATGTTCACCATATTTGAGTCATCAAATTTTGTTCTACACTAACCATAGGTAGCGGTGGCTTAGGCAGGTGTGGGGAAAAACAGGTGCAATTTTCTAAAAATTGACTTAGAACAGAAAAAAATTCACGACTGGGGTCGCACATACTTGCTTTTGTAGTAAGTTACCTAAGAGCTTGAACTATTTTATATGGAATTATTTCTAATTTTTTTTTCGATTAGTTAAAAAAAATGTTTTATATATTTTTGTGTATACCTATGAAATACTTTTTTTTAATTCTTTCAGCTAATTTAGAATTCAATAGATAGTAGCATTGAGTTTATACACACAGAGGATTCAAGAAGATATCGAGTAATTATTATTTCCCCTTGTTCTCTGTAACGAAAAATACTTAAACCGAACCGAACAAAATTCTTTTGCATACATTTGTATTTGTTTTCTTTATTTCTCTGGCCTTTCAACTCAAAAATAATTGCTACAAGAGTAAACAAAAAACAAGTCGACAGTAGAGACATCCTACGAGCAAAGTTTGAAACTTACACATGATTTCTCTATGTGTATAAACTCAATTGCAGTAGGTATTTTACCTTATTAAAAAAAATAATAATAAAAAAACTTTGAAAATTAATTGATAACCAACCATAGTTTTCCAAGAAAATCTTGGTATGTCAGTAATTTTTAAATATTACAATATATTTAACTTTTTTTTTTGAAATCGAAGGTCCGGTTTTGAAAAAATCGTTTTTTTTAAACAACTATTTTAAAATATTTTTTTGAAAATTTTCACCCGAAAAATAAATTTCAAAAAAGATTCATAAATTGGTTTTCAAAATACTCAGTTTTCAAAAAAAAGATTTGTTTAATTAATCTATTTTTTTTAAGATACGCCATTAAAAAAATCAGGTAATCATTATTGTGTGGCTATCTAGGTCTTCTTAGAAATGAAATAAAAATTAAAAAAAAACTGTTATATTACAAGTACCGTTAAGACTGTTTCGTTCATACTGTTTATCGTTCATACGATCTCGAAGGCTTTTAATTTTGTATCACTTATGTCAAATTTAATCAAAATCGTTAGAGCCGTTTTCGAGAAAAAACAGTTTTTTCATAATAGTTAGTTTAAGGCCTAGAACAAAAATTCAAAAAAACCCCTTACTGTCACCCTAAGAATCATAAATACTGAGTTAAAGGGATATTGGTCCAACCGTTTAGGCTGCAGTGCGAATGACTGACAGACTAACAGACTGACAGACTGATAGACGGACAGACTGACAGACTGACAGACTGACAGATTGACAGACTGACAGACTGACAGACTGACAGACTGACAGACTGACAGACTGACAGACTGACAGACTGACAGACTGACAGACTGACAGACTGACAGACTGACAGACTGACAGACTGACAGACTGACAGACTGACAGACTGACAGACTGACAGACTGACAGACTGACAGACTGACAGACTGACAGACTGACAGACTGACAGACTGACAGACTGACAGACTGACAGACTGACAGACTGACAGACTGACAGACTGACAGACTGACAGACTGACAGACTGACAGACTGACAGACTGACAGACTGACAGACTGACAGACTGACAGACTGACAGACTGACAGACTGGCAGACTGACAGACAGAGAAGCTTCCACGCTACCGCTATACCCGTGACCGAATTCCACGAAAAAGATTGGATGGTTGTATGTATGTGTGAGTGAATGAGAAGGCCGATGGAGGACAAATATATTGAGATTGGTGAAAAAGATCACTTCTGGTTGAGCTAGATTAACGAGAGGTTGATCAAAGAAAAAAAAAAAGAGTCGAGAAAAGTAAAAAGGAAAAAAATTCGAGAAGGAGATTTAATAGAAAAATAGAAATTTTTGAAAATAAAGTAGAGAGTCGAGACGTGAAAATTAAAGTTGGAGATTGAAGGAGAGTGAAGGAGAAAGGAAAAAAGGTAAAAGATAAGTAGAGTGTAGAGTGTTGTGGTTTGTCCCAAGTGTGTGGCCATTTTGTTTTAAATTGTCGCGGTAGACCTTTTAATTCGATTAAGATACGTGGTTTAATTTGTTTAATTGTTTGCCTTTTTTTTAATTCTGGTAACGTTCCATTCTTCGGCTTTACGGTTCCCCGTGAGCCATTTAATTCAAACTGCTAAAAGGCAGATTTACTGTTTGGTACCTAATTATCTTTATTAACTGTCTATAATTTATTTGAAAAAATTTAAGGTTTTTATCCTGGGTTATCCAAGGTTTCCTTAATAAAACATTTTAAAATCTCAACTTGAGAATATAAAATTGGTGTTTTTATTTTATTCGGTTATTTCGTTTAGCTCAAATATTTTAAATACATCGTACCCAGGTTTGAAATTTTACCTATAAAGAATTTCTGGCGCCCAAATCCCTTATTGGACACGGCCCTGTATTCAAATATCAAATAATTTTTGATTCGGTCGATAATCAATAATTATAACTCATTCTCATTTGTTTACCATTAAAAATTAAAATTCTTCCAAAGAACCTACGACCTGCTGAGCTAGACGGGAAGGTAACATTATTAACGTGTTACTTGTTGCACTTTTGGTGGTCTCTTTCGTGTACCTACCTATTCTTCGTTATCTTCTGATTTGGACCATCTGTCAAATTAGTTGATAAAATTATTCGGTCGTGTCGGTGCAAATTCTTTTTAGTTGTTTTGTTTATTTGGAAGTCGGATTTACTCCATAATTCGCGGTATAGTAGTTTCGTGGGTTAATTTATTGTAATAAGAAAATAAATTAAACATTTCATAACCCTCCCCCTTACCCGACGAAAAAGTGCAACACAACTACTTACCACCCCGCAGCTAATGCAATTTAAAGCCTCTATAGAATGCCATGAATCACCAGCATGGGCTGATAAACTTCCTGTTGTGCTGCTCGGACTCAGAACATCCTTCAAAGAATACTTACAAGCAACAGTAGCTGAAATGTTGTACAACGAATCCATCAGACTTCCCGGTGAATTTTTGTCGCCATGAAGAAACAACGTTGATGATATGACAACTAAATAAACTCCGATTTCATTTCCAAAATCTATCGCCAGTTTCAGCTTCTCTTCATTGCTCAAGAGAAATCGTTGTATTTAAATATCTTTCTACGGCATTACCCGTCGTTAAGAGATCAGTAAAATTGTGCATTCTGAAAATTCGAGGAAAAAACGTAACAGTTTCAATCGATTGTTTAAAACCTGCTTTTCTACTTTCAGTTTGCAAAGACAACAATCTTCCCATCACAGACAAACCCCCATCTCCGCCAGTCCTTTCTGCATATCTGATGACATCATTACGAGAAAGACACGATAAGGGAGATCCGTTCGAATTCCAGATAGACTTGGGATACATAAGGACTTACATACATAAGAACTTATCACAATGTAACAAAGTCACCGGAGGGGTAGTGCTGTAGGAGTATACGTTATCTCAAAATTCGAATTAATAATTAAATTAAATCATACAAACTTCATGGATCGACCGAACCTACCATTTTTGCATATTTTCTGTACATGAGTTCAGTCACGTTTTAGCTTTCAACAGATCACTCATACATAACTCTTGCAAATTTATACTTGCTTCCTTTACGAGTAAATTTTCCTTTTGTTACTTAATTAAATAATTGAATAATAAACTTTTATATTTTATAAATAAGACGCGCAAACTCTTTTAGTTCGTTGACGCGCTCCTAAAAGTTCTTAATGAGAATTTTTACTAATTGGCCATTTGTTCACTATTTTTGGTCAGTTTTCATAGGATGGCCCCCCTGATTTAGGATCTTGGTCGAATAAATCTCTACGTTCTATTCTCTTCCCCCTACTTATAGACTATGAACATTGTTTACTGATCATAAAAATGGATCTAATTATTAATTTCATGTTGACTTGCAAGTTTGTTCACATAATAGATGGAGAGCCAGCGACAGCCAGACATACCTGTATAAAGGCTGAATTTTTGTGCGTATGTTCACCATATTTGAGTCATCAAATTTTGTTCTACACTAACCATAGGTAGCGGTGGCTTAGGCAGGTGTGGGGAAAAACAGGTGCAATTTTCTAAAAATTGACTTAGAACAGAAAAAAATTCACGACTGGGGTCGCACATACTTGCTTTTGTAGTAAGTTACCTAAGAGCTTGAACTATTTTATATGGAATTATTTCTAATTTTTTTTTCGATTAGTTAAAAAAAATGTTTTATATATTTTTGTGTATACCTATGAAATACTTTTTTTTAATTCTTTCAGCTAATTTAGAATTCAATAGATAGTAGCATTGAGTTTATACACACAGAGGAATCAAGAAGATATCGAGTAATTATTATTTCCCCTTGTTCTCTGTAACGAAAAATACTTAAACCGAACCGAACAAAATTCTTTTGCATACATTTGTATTTGTTTTCTTTATTTCTCTGGCCTTTCAACTCAAAAATAATTGCTACAAGAGTAAACAAAAAACAAGTCGACAGTAGAGAAAATCTTGGTATGTCAGTAATTTTTAAATATTACAATATATTTAACTTTTTTTTTTTGAAATCGAAGGTCCGGTTTTGAAAAAATCGTTTTTTTTTAAACAACTATTTTAAAATATTTTTTTGAAAATTTTCATCCGAAAAATAAATTTCAAAAAAGATTCATAAATTGGTTTTCAAAATACTCAGTTTTCAAAAAAAAGATTTGTTTAATTAATCTAATTTTTTTAAGATACGCCATTAAAAAAATAAGGTAATCATTATTGTGTGGCTATCTAGGTCTTCTTAGAAATGAAATAAAAATTAAAAAAAAACCGTTATATTACAAGTACCGTTAAGACTGTTTCGTTCATACTGTTTATCGTTCATACGATCTCGAAGGCTTTTAATTTTGTATCACTTATGTCAAATTTAATCAAAATCGTTAGAGCCGTTTTCGAGAAAAAACAGTTTTTTCATAATAGTTAGTTTAAGGCCTAGAACAAAAATTAAAAAAACCCCTTACTGTCACCCTAAGAATCATAAATACTGAGTTAAAGGGATATTGGTCCAACCGTTTAGGCTGCAGTGCGAATGACTGACAGACTAACAGACTGACAGACTGATAGACGGACAGACTGACAGACTGACAGACTGACAGATTGACAGAGTGACAGACTGATAGACTGACAGACTGACAGACTGACAGACTGACAGACTGACAGACTGACAGACTGACAGACTGACAGACTGACAGACTGACAGACTGACAGACTGACAGACTGACAGACTGACAGAATGACAGACTGACAGACTGACAGACTGACAGACTGACAGACTGACAGACTGACAGACTGACAGACTGACAGACTGACAGACTGACAGACTGACAGACTGACAGACTGACAGACTGACAGACTGACAGACTGACAGACTGACAGACTGACAGACTGACAGACTGACAGACTGACAGACTGACAGACTGGCAGACTGACAGACAGAGAGAATGACAGACTGACAGACTGACAGACTGACAGACTGACAGACTGACAGACTGACAGACTGACAGACTGACAGACTGACAGACTGGCAGACTGACAGACTGACAGACTGACAGACTGACAGATTGACAGACTGACAGACTGACAGACTGACAGACTGACAGACTGACAGACTGACAGACTGACAGACTGACAGACTGACAGACTGACAGACTGACAGACTGACAGACTGACAGACTGACAGACTGACAGACTGACAGACTGACAGACTGACAGACTGACAGACTGACAGACTGACAGACTGACAGACTGACAGACTGACAGACTGACAGACTGACAGACTGACAGACTGACAGACTGACAGACTGACAGACTGACAGACTGACAGACTGACAGACTGACAGACTGACAGACTGACAGACTGACAGACTGACAGACTGACAGACTGACAGACTGACAGACTGACAGACTGACAGACTGACAGACTGACAGACTGACAGACTGACAGACTGACAGACTGACAGACTGACAGACTGACAGACTGACAGACTGACAGACTGACAGACTATTGACTAACTGACTGACTGACTATTATTTTTGATTAGCTTGACAACAAAAAGTCCTACAACCATACGGTTTTCAGTGTTTGACTTCAAATTTATAAGAGCATTGAATTTAGAATTTTGAATGAATATTTTAGTTATTTCTCAAAAATATGCAAAGCATGGACTCATCCAATTTCAATTCGATTGTCCAAAAGATAAATAATAAATATGGATCCTTTCTGTATAGTTTTTCTGCCGAGTCCGTTATGTGGTTAAATTAAATAAGATGAATTTTGACCAAACTCAATACACCAGTACATGTGATGTGTTGCAGATTCCTTTTTTGCCGTCGGGGTCAGTGCTGGCATGCTTGACCGGCCTACTGCTCGTCGGAGGACGTAGGTCCTTGACCCCTATCGGAACCGCGCATACAAAAATCATGCCAGTCTTTGCGTCATGGTGTTAATGACGCGCGAAAAATTTGCCTCTACCCACCCAACCATTGTTGCCGTACTCGCCTTGACAACCCCTTACCTTGCCATCTTCCGCCTTCTTTACCTCATCTTAAACCTTTCCATTTTAATGATCCTCATCCATAATCCTAAACTTTAAATTAAACCATTTTTAATATATATTTAGGTTCAACTAACATTTGCAATTTTATTTAACATTTTAATTGTAACAACAAAACTACTTCTCATATATGTAGGTAATTCACAACAATTTTGAATTTATGTTTTAACATATATTTATGTTTAGAATTTGCAACTCCTGACCAATATAAAATAAAAAGCAAAAAAAAATTTAATAACAAAAAAAAATTAAGTAATAATATTTACTTTGGGAACTTCGTGTTGTATTTTTATTATGTGTGTAAATATCTTGTTATAAATATACACAACTTTAGTGTCAATTTATTTAATTAGATTTTAAGAAACATTTGTCCCCGAACCAATAAAGAAACCCTTTATATATATAACTAGCAGAAAGTACCCGGCGTTGCCCGGGCACTCGGTGCACTCAGCCTAGAACGATGTCTATATTCCTAATCCTTGTTTTAATAAAAAACAAAAATACATTTGGACTCATTTTTTTTATTTATTTATTTATATTTTATATTATATAAAAAATCAAAATTTCAAGGGATGTAGAATCATTGTCAAACTTCTCATCTTTCTCTTCAGGGAAGTCATCATCGAAATTTTCTGACATTTCTGCTACTCCTGCTTGTTTTTGTTGTTTTTGGACCCTTTTTTGTTGTTGTTTTATTAGCAACGCCATCTGTACATCATCATTTTCAAAACGGAAAAGGAGTCCCCTATACAGTATAGATTATTATTAAGCCCTCTGCTGGTGATATTAATATCGTAATTGAGGAGAAGCAGGTAGTCAAAATAAGAACTTAGGAATCTTTGCTCTTTAGTACAAACCTGATTACTGCAGCGCCAAAACATGAACTTGACGTTTGACGTAAAACGATGACGCAATGGATTTGACAAATTACTTTTTACTTTCACATAAAACAGCGATGGCATTTAAATTTGTCACCCCTATAGTCAAAGCTGTCAAATTATTGAATTCATTGTTTGCGCCAAACCTATACCAGACAATTCCCAATGCCTCCAAATAGTTCGCCAACAAACGTCAAATGCTTCACTCAAATCATTTACGTCAATCATTTTACGTCAAACGTCAAATTCATGTTTTGGCGCTGCAGTAATCAGGTTTGTAATAAAGAGCAAAGATAACTTAGTTCTTATTTTGACTACTTGTTGCGCATTTCAACTTTAACATATACGTGTAGCGCAGCAGTAGTCAAGTTTGTACTTATCCAACATGATCGCTTAAAAACAGAAAATATTAAGAATTTATGACCGAATTTCGCATCTCCTCAATTCGATACTTATCGTGACTACGTAGTAGTGCTTTTTCACTTCATCATATACGTGTAGCACAGTAGTAATCAAGTTTGTACTAAAGACATCCGATAACGTATTACTAATTTTGACTACTCGCTGCGCTTATCAACTTTACCAATCCTCAACAAGTTTAACAATGGTAGGTATGACAGTTGGGCGAAATTCCCGTGAAATATTTTGTGAGCTCTCTTTAATATTCACTGATGACAGTTGTTAGAAAAAATTGGAAACGTGAAACGTCGAAATGGTAAGAAAAATTACTTTAATTGTTCGCCGGGCAAAAACCTATAAATGCTTCTAAATATTTAGAACACAAAAAAGATATATATGCATCTATATACATATACAAAAAAAAACTAATTGAAGCAGCCGAGATTTGAACTTAAGACGTCTTGATCCCTTAGCGGATGCTCATTTTTCACTTTTAATTCATTTTTTATTTTTCATTTTCTTATATCTATCTTAATGCTAGACAAAAAATCTTAAACAACTAGCTTACATATTAACTTAACTAACTTACTGGCCCCATGCGGGCGCTCTAAATTAAACTGTGACTATACTTAAACAATGCCTTTCGACGTAAAATAACTTATATTTAAAATTCATGATAACTTAAAACTAAAGAGAAAATTATTAAAAAAACTCATTATCTATATCATTGTTTTTTTTAATTTTATCTAATTAAAACTACTTAAAATAACTTAAAAACTAGAACAGCCACCAGCAATTTTTTTTTTTTTTTTTTTGCATACGCATATGCATACTTACGCATGCCCATACACCTGCATATATGTACACATAATATATATTGGCAACCGCAAGTACCCACATACAAACATACAAATACATTTTGTACTTTTTTTTTTTTTGTGCCACCGTCCTGTTCTACCTACTTTACCTATATTTACCTTAGATCTATGTAAGTCGGCCAAAGCAACAATGTGGTCAACTTTCAATATCACGGTGGTCACCCAACCACCAGAATTTTTTGACTTGTTTAATTAAGTCCTTTCTGTCCCGAAGGGGCACAGCTCTACTGAACTGCAGACGCTCTGCTCCGTTCCCTGAGCCGACGTCCCGATCGTAAAGAAGTCGCCGATCCACAGTCCTACGGCTGACGTGGTAGATTAACGGAACCGCCAATCTATCCTGTATCAGCCCACGACTGTCTAAATAGAGGAATGTCTCGGGCGGGATGAAACCGTTAAGACGTACACTTTCACTATACTCATCATTGGGGTAGTAAGCCCCAAAAATAAGTCCATTGGTCGAGGTCATCGCTCTTGCAATGTGACCCCGAATCAGCTTGATTAAAAAGTTATCTATCCTGTTTATATTGGCCCTGTTGTATAGAACCTCGTTGGCATAGTAATGTGTGTACTCCGACTCTGGTGTTCTGTGTAATCCAAGGCAGCGTCTAAGACACTGCCTCTCAAACACCCGAATCTTTTCCATTTGAGATGGGACAACGTTGAACCACACATGGCACCCATAGGCAATCATTGGCCGGATAAGGGCCATGTAGCAAATCACCTTTACTCTGCTGTCACGGCGGCTGCTATAAAACAACCGTCTTGTCACCCAAAAGGCTCCCCTAGCTCTGGCCAGAGCAGCATCTACATGTCGATTGAAATATAGATACTGATCTAGCCAGATGCCAAGGTACTTTACCACATCTTTACTCGCCAGTGGATGTCCACTTGGTCCAACGATCACTAGATTTCTCCAGTTCTTTCTTGTATCCCTAGAAGCCCTAGACAACGGGTTTCTAAACAGGATAGTTTCTGATTTCTGAAAGTTAATTTTTAACTTCCAGTCATCACAATATCGCTGAATCTTGTCAAAGTCACGCTGCAGAAGAATTCTGATAACTTCAACTTTTGGACCCGTTCTGTACGCTACAAGATCATCGGCATACGCAATTGAATGAGTTAGACTACCTTTCAGATCGCTGGTGTAAATACTAAAAAGAATCGGTGAGTTCACAGCTCCTTGCTGTAGACCATTTTTAATATCAAAAGTTGTGGTAGAAGTTGCATTGCCACTTTTGACAACAAACTTTCTACCAGTGAGCATGTCATGAAGCATATACAACAGTGGTTTACTTATGCCAAATCTAGAAAGCTTCAGATAAAGACCCTCTAACCATACCGTGTCGAAAGCCTTCTCTAAATCAACAAGAACGGCACCCGTGCATTGATTTTTCGCTTTGTTCCATTGAACATCAGAAACTAACTTAGACGCGGCATGAATAGTGTCATGCCCCGCCTTAAAGCCAAACTGAATAATATTTTTGTCCTCAGCTCACTTGAACAGAGCTCTATTGAGAATCTTTTCGAATACTTTACTGATACTTGGAAGAAGACTTATCGACCGAAGATTTGCCGGATTGGAGCTGTCCTTTCCCTTTTTGGGGAGAGGATGGACCACAGCTGTCTTCCAACTCACTGGATAATATGCATTATTCAATGCGTTGTTGAACAGTGTGGTATAAATGTCTATGGCTTCCTCAGGGAGATGTCGTAACACAATGTTAGGTATACCATCGACCCCCGCAGATTTCTTTTTCTTTAATGTTTGAAAAATTAACTGAAGTTCTACCTTCGAAATTAACAATGAACTGGGTCTATTTCGCTCGGCGATGGTGGCGTGTGCCAAGTTTTCGTCATTGAACCCGGTGAAACCGGTATTCTCAGATCGCCATTGCGTTATGTTATTTCCAAGGTACAAGTTGTGCAGTAAGGCTCTGTTCTCCAGGTCATGATTCGGACGAATGCTAGCATTCACCTTATACACTTGCTGGAAAGCAGCCCCTAAAGCCTCTACCTTTTCCTGAGGATCTTCTATCATATAATAATAATCATCGAAAACGGCACCTTCCGGATCCATTCCCGCAATCGTTAGTACGTCTTCGTTATCTGTTGTCCTCTGGAGTTTAAGACATGGAAGATCGTTTTGATCATTTCTTCTAAATATCTTATTTATTTGGGGAAACATACTAGGGTCGCTAGAATTAACAGCCCGAATTCTGTTATCCCAATATAAATTAATAGACAATCTATAATTTTGTTTAATCAGAACATTAATGTTTTTGATCGACGACTTCAATGTCCTAATCTCCAAATCACGTGTGTCCGTGAAACGTCTGTAAAGAAGTTTCAATCTAGTCAGCAGTCCACTTTTTTGTCGGTGTAGTGCGTCGATTGTCGCGTTCTTGTATAAACCAGTAGGGTCTTGTTCCTTATATTTTGGGATTGTTCTGTCCATTGTTCGTTTTATAGTCGTATCCATTTGAGTCAGGAACCCGTCGATCTCAACGTTCGTCAGGTTTCTGTCATTTGGTGGAGAAATGTCATCGGAACGTATTTCTCTTGCCAAGGAGTTGGAGAAGCGTGGCTAACGCGTCTTACTGAAATTGTAAGAGTGCGCTGGCACATACTCATCCAACTCCAAAAGTTCGCTCGGGAGCTGTATTACGGCGGCAAGTCCGCAATGGTCACTGTCGTATTCAATCGTTCGTAAACAGTTTTTTGTATGTTGACCTACAGTGTCAGTTATTATCAGTCTTGAGTCAAGCAGGAGTAGATTCAGAAAACTACCACTTCTCGGAAAAGACGGTCTATCTGTAGCCAGAAGGTCGATCCTACACTCAACACTGTATCGACCCATACAATTAAAAAGATGGTTCCCTCTAGGATTTTGTACTTGATTTCCCCAATCTACATGTTTGGCGTTCAAGTCCCCTACCATGAGATAATAATTCTCATCCAAGTTCAGTCTTAAGGATTCAAAAAGTTTTTCGAGTTCTGCGATAAAATAAGCAGGCTGAGGTGCATCAGGTGCGTACACCGCGATTGCGTACATTCTTTTCCCCTGCTGGAGAGGAATGCAAACGATCCAGGCTTCTAGCAACCCGAAACTTTGCACTTCACTATCATATATAACCTTGTGTTTAATGCCCTTTCGTATGAAGATTGCGACCCCACCCCCTTGAGAGGAGTTGGGCCGATCCCTTCTTACGATATTGTAATTTTTATTAGTCAGTTTGTGTTTCTGGTTTAGTTTAGTTTCGTTAGCCATAAACACATCAGGACTTTGGTCTTGCAGCAAATGAAAGAGGTTTGCTCTACGTTCGGTCCTAATCAGCGAATTTACATTCACAGCTAGGATCTTAAAGGGTCGCTCAGGCAGCGCGCCTTTAACCATTTCGCGTTGCCGGCAAAATAGAGTAGAAGTAATCCACCCTAGCCGCCTGCTCCCTTATCCGTTTTTGCATGTCGGTTAACTGACCATGAATGGTCAGCAACACCTGCATCAGATCCGCCTCTGGCACAGGAGCCGTAGGCACTTGGACCTGTTTGGCTACCTGTGGTTGAGGCTGTACCGTTTTTCCCTTTCCAGACGCCATTTGGGCGTAAGAAATTGCGGGATTGACGGAAGTTGATGTCTGGCGTACTTCAGGGCGTCTCACCTCTACTGTATTCTTTTGGTCTTTGTTTTTTTTTATTTCCTGAAACTTCGGACGTCCCCGATAGTTTGCGGGGTGCCCGGAGCCTCGGCAAAGTGCACACTTTAACTGGGTCCTGTCTTTGACCCTCTCTTTTCCGAGCTTACATTCACCTATCTTGTGGGAATCTCCACATTTGACACAAACTGGATCCATACCACAGTTTGCTGCCACGTGGCCGTATCCTTGGCAGTTCATGCATTGAAGCATGTCTCTCTGCCTATTTAATTTTTCCCATCTTACAATTTGGTAGTTTAGGACGGTTATACTCCTTAAACCACTCAACTTGCTTCGGGGCGAGAGCTGAACGAGGAAGAATGGTAAATTCCATTTCTCCCGTCTGGCCTTAACTGTGGAAAACGGTCTGACCCCGATAAAATCGAGATCATCGCTCGCCACTTGACGGAGCTCAGTTAAGAGTTCCTGCGGATCCGTAGAGGATTCGATACCCTTCAGGAGGACTGTTTGTAGCTTGTCTTCCTTCGGGGTGAAATTTGTTGTTGTATTTGTTTTTGTTGTTGTTGCTGTTGTTGTTTTTTCTGTACTTGCGGTTGCTGATGCTGTTGCTGGGTCTGCAGTTTCTGTGTCGGCTGCTTCTTTTTGTGCTGCTTTTCCGGGAGAGGTTGTTGTTGCTTAGGAGGCTGCTGCATTTGTGCTGCTTTTTGTTGCTCTTGGAGCGTTTTTTGTCGCTCTTTTTCCCTACGCGCTTCTTGCTTAACTTTGAGCGCTTTAACCATTTCCATGAGGGAAGAAATTTGCTCTGTCAGTGATGCGATTTTTTCATGCTCATCTTCTGACTCTTCTGGAGGTGAAAGGTCCACCAACTCGAAACTCACGTAGTGCCCCTCCCCTTCTACGGACATGTATGCGATGTCTTCGGCATCTACCTCAGTGACGTCATGCTCACATGTCTTCTTAACGGTCGCATCGTCGTTTGCTTCTTTGGCGATTTCGTCGTCAGCATCTGCCTCGTCATCACCCTCATGATCATGTTCACTGTTTTTTATGTCGTCATCCTCATAGGAGGAGCTTTCTAAATGCCTCTGCATTTTTGCTTGAGCGGAGGCTTTAGCCAACTTGGCTCTGGTGCTCCTATGGGCACGATTTATGAGTTGTGGCTTTTATCTAATGATACGCCTTCTCTTTCCTTTTGAATTGGCTATGGCACCGGCTGGTGTTGATATCGTGCCTTTTGCAAAGCTTGTTGTTGCAGTCGCTATGCTGCTAGTATTAGCTTCGGCACGTGCCGATGACGCTGTCGTTGTTGGCTGGGCTTCAATGGAAGGCACCGCTACTTTAACTGCTGCTGCTGCATCACCTGATGTTTTGGCTGCTTCACTTGTTGTTGGGGGAGCATCTTCCGATGTCCCCGTTGACTTTATCATTTGCTGTTGTTCCTTCTCCTCTCGGTTTTTGTTGACTTTTTCCCAGAACTTATTTAAAAAAAAGCCCTGACCAGGGTGGGGCTCGAACCCACGCCCTTCCAGTCTTTCGTCGGCCACGCTACCCACTAGGCTAACTTGATTTTTAAATTTTTCTGGCAAATTGCCACTAAAAATTGTGCAATGAGTGCACTTAAAGTATAAGTGAATTTAATTCAGTTCGAACACACGGAAATTATTGTATACACTGAGAAAGTCGTCAACACGTCCGCACTCTTCCACAGTTGAAGATCGACTGCGGATGCTCTGACGTCGCACCACGGGAAATTATAAAAAATAAAGGTTGTTTGTCCAACTTGTACCAACGGACTTATTTGAACTCAGTTTCAAATGCCGGCGGCGAATTAAATAATTTTTCATGCAGGAATTCGATTGTTATTCTCTCGATGCAGTTTTTATAATTTTTTTGTCCCTTCATACAGTAGGTGAAGTGAAACTACACTTAAATAAATCGACCTACACTCTGTGTAGGCCGTGCACTTGAATTTATTCCTACAAAAAAAAAATTATAAATGCCTATAAATATATATAATATATAAAAGGTTTGTTACCTTATTGGTTTATTTTCACCACTAAATATACTCTATTTCCAACAGTTTTCCTTTTTTATTTCCACTAAAATACTAACTTTTGTTTTGGTAAGTTTAATCAAAAAAATCGTTAATGTAGGTAGGTATACCTATTTTATTTAAAATTTTTCCTTTTATTTTTATCCTATGAGACACTCTGCAAGTAGTACTTAATATGGTGGCGGTTATAATCCATATTCGAGTATTGGAGGAAAGCTTTTCCAAATATGGAAAAGTACCTCCAACTACCAACGGTTTGGATTAGTATGTGTGGGGATGAACCTTTCGTTCTCGTTGATGTTGGCTGAAGTTGCTTTCGGAAGCGCTTTCAAGAAGGTATACTTGGAGAAATGATCAACAGCTATAAAAATGACAACGTTTCCGCTTTTTGTATGCGGATATGGGCCAAGAAGGTCAATGTACAAACGTTGCATTGGTCGCTCAGATACGATCTGCTTCGTAATTGGAGGACGAAGAACTTTATTGGGGGCTTTAACGGTTTTGCATACCTCACACTGACTCACATAATCTTTAATTTCTGCCGCCATTTTGGGCCAATAATATTTTTCCCGAATTCTTCTATAGGTTTTTGAGAAACCACTATGACACGACAGTTTAGAATCATGGGACATTTCAATTACTTTGTGAGTCAAAGTGTGAGGTATCCACAACCGCCACAAAGAATCTTCGTTTTCAAGTTCCTCACTCCTGAATCTAACTCTTTTGTAAATATATTTGTCGGATACAACTAGATCCGGAAGTGAGGCTTGATTTTTAATAATTTCATCTCTCAGTGACTGGTACTCAGCAGAATCGAACTCTGGCGAGTCAATGTCAATTTCTTCAGCTACCGTGTTGATACTAATCTCTTCCATATCCCCTCTTGAAAAAGCATCCGGCACAGTGTTAAAGGAACCCTTACGGTATTTTATATTAAACCGGAAGCCTTGAAACTCAAAACTCCATCTTGCGAGCCGACCAGTCAAATCTTTTAATGACATAAGCCATTTCAGACTAGAATGATCAGTAATGACGCGAAAAGGCAAGCCTTCAACATACGAACGGAATTCCCGAATGCTGAGCAATGCTGCCAGACATTCAAGCTCTGTCACCGTGTAATTTTTCTGGGCCTTGTTTAACTTTTTTGACATAAAAGCTATAGGTTTCTCACTGCCATCTGCATCCAATTGGAAGAGAACTCCTCCGACTCCTTCAGAGGACGCATCACACTGAATGGCGAACTCTTTTTTAAAATCCGCTTGAGTTAACACCGGAGCGGAAACTAGGGCTTCTTTCAATTTTTCGAACTCTTCCTTGGCTGCAGATGTCAATTCAAAACTCTTTTGCTTTCTAAGGCAATCGGTTAATGGAGCTGAAAGATCTGAATAGTTCTTGATAAAACGCCTGTACCAACCCGTCATACCAATAAATCTCCTCACTTGCCTAGCCGTTTTTGGAAGAGGGAAGTTTACCATCGCGTCTATCTTTTCAGGATTAGTTTTTAGCGTGCCCTGACCGACGATGTGTCCAAGAAACTTGATTTCTCGCATGCAGAACTTGGACCTATTGATGTTGATGCTTAAGTTTGCGCTGCGAAGGCAGGCTGCCACATCTGTCAATATTTTTATGTGCGTTTCAAAATCCGGTGTGCATATTAAAAGATCATCTAAATAAATGAAAACATGTTGTCTAAGTCGGGCCGGAATGACTCGGTCCATTAGACGACACATTCTCTGTGCGGCGTTACATAACCCGAACGGCATCACATTAAAATGATACAGCGGCCGTCCAGGTACAGCGAATGCCGTTTTTTGTTTTGACTCTTCATCTAACGGAATCTGCCAAAATGCATCTTTAAGATTTAGACCCGTTATGAAATGAGTGTCTTCTAATCTACTGATGATACCTTCAATATGCGACAGCGGATACGCATCGTTAACAGTCTGGCTGTTAAGTTTTCGACTATCCAAACACAGACGTACTTTTCCTGGCTTCTTAACTGTTGTATCAGTAACCGAATTATATAATGTAGATACAAGAATGGCTGGTGAATACTCTCTCTCTCTTGAATTACATGTAACTGTTATGTATTAGGTTAAACTTATATTGAAATTAAAATAAAAGATTACTTTTGCCTGGAACGTGACTCTTATCATTATACCACATGGCGCAGTCAAATATTTAATTGAAGTTTGAAAAGTGGATGAATTTTGAATAAAGTTAATAAACACAAAAAGTGAATATTGAAAAAAGTTAAACTAAATACAAAAAAAAAAAAAAAAAAAAAAAAGGAATTTTGAAAAAAAATAAACAAAGAAAAATAAATTACAACATGGACTTTACAAAACCAGAACAATTAAAGTTGGACGGAAACCTAAAAGAAAACTGGAAAAGATTTAAGCTGCAATTCGACATTTGTTCGACAGCAACGAAGACGGACAAAGAAGAAGCTCACATTCAAGTGGCTAGGTTGCTAAGTTGTGCTGGAAGAGAAGCAATTGAACTCTTCCTTGGCTGCAGATGTCAATTCAAAACTCTTTTGCTTTCTAAGGCAATCGGTTAATGGAGCTGAAAGATCTGAATAGTTCTTGATAAAACGCCTGTACCAACCCGTCATACCAATAAATCTCCTCACTTGCCTAGCCGTTTTTGGAAGAGGGAAGTTTACCATCGCGTCTATCTTTTCAGGATTAGTTTTTAGCGTGCCCTGACCGACGATGTGTCCAAGAAACTTGATTTCTCGCATGCAGAACTTGGACCTATTGATGTTGATGCTTAAGTTTGCGCTGCGAAGGCAGGCTGCCACATCTGTCAATATTTTTATGTGTGTTTCAAAATCCGGTGTGCATATTAAAAGATCATCTAAATAAATGAAAACATGTTGTCTAAGTCGGGCCGGAATGACTCGGTCCATAAGACGACACATTCTCTGTGCGGCGTTACATAACCCGAACGGCATCACATTAAAATGATACAGCGGCCGTCCAGGTACAGCGAATGCCGTTTTTTGTTTTGACTCTTCATCTAACGGAATCTGCCAAAATGCATCTTTAAGATTTAGACCCGTTATGAAATGAGTGTCTTCTAATCTACTGATGATACCTTCAATATGCGACAGCGGATACGCATCGTTAACAGTCTGGCTGTTAAGTTTTCGACTATCCAAACACAGACGTACTTTTCCTGGCTTCTTAACTGTTGTATCAGTAACCGAATTATATAATGTAGATACAAGAATGGCTGGTGAATACTCTCTCTCTCTTGAATTACATGTAACTGTTAAAGATCTTATGTATTAGGTTAAACTTATATTGAAATTAAAATAAAAGATTACTTTTGCCTGGAACGTGACTCTTATCATTATACCACATGGCGCAGTCAAATATTTAATTGAAGTTTGAAAAGTGGATGAATTTTGAATAAAGTTAATAAACACAAAAAGTGAATATTGAAAAAAGTTAAACTAAATACAAAAAAAAAAAAAAAAAAAAAAAAAAGGAATTTTGAAAAAAAATAAACAAAGAAAAATAAATTACAACATGGACTTTACAAAACCAGAACAATTAAAGTTGGACGGAAACCTAAAAGAAAACTGGAAAAGATTTAAGCTGCAATTCGACATTTGTTCGACAGCAACGAAGACGGACAAAGAAGAAGCTCAAATTCAAGTGGCTAGGTTGCTAAGTTGTGCTGGAAGAGAAGCAATTGAATTATTCCAAACGTTTAATCTCAGTGAAGCTGATAAAAAGGTGCCGTTGAAGGTGGTGGAACAATTCGAGAGATATTGTAACCCACGCACCAATGTAGTATATGAACGATACTTATTTTATACGCGGGCACAAAAGGAATGCGAACCATTTGAATATTTTTTAAAAGACATAGCAACATTAGTGGAGAGCTGTGACTTCAAGAGCCAAAAAAATAACATATTGAGAGACAGAATCGTTATCGGAATCAGCAACCAGAATACTCAGACGCAGCTTCTTAAAATAGACAATCTGACACTAGAGAAGGCAATTGAAACGTGCCGAATTGCAGAGACAACAATGGAGCAAAGTAAGGTTATGCAGAAAGCAACGGGAGATTACAAGTCGGAGGTCTACGCAATCAGGAATACAAAATTAAGTCAAAATAAATTTAAACATTCTAACCAAAATAATAATTTTAAACAATTACAGAAATCACATACAAATCAATTTGTACAGAGACGTATGCAGCAGCCATCAGGGAATTTTCAATACAATGCTGAACGAGGAGAAATATGCAAGTACTGTAATTTGAGTCATGTAAGGGGCAAATGTCCAGCTTACGGCAATATATGTCACTGCTGTGGTAAACAAAACCATTATTCATCAGCATGCAAAAATAAGAATCGCCATCAGGTAAGTGATGTTGCTTGTGAAAATGTTGAAGAGAGTGATGACGATTCATTATATATTGATGACGTGGTAGAATCGATCCGCTCTAATAAATTAGAGTGCTGGACAGAAGTGTTGACCATTGAAAATGTGCCGATTGAGTTTAAACTAGACAGTGGTGCACAGGTAAATATTCTTCCAAAAAATATTTACTCAAAATTTAAAAATTTATCGAACTTAAAAGCATTTAATCAGAAACTTGAATCATATGGTGGGTTTAAATTGTGTGCTCTGGCTACAGCAAGCTGTAAGACGATGTTTAAGTCAAATATCTTTAATCTAGATTTTGTGATTGTTGATTGCAATTCAAAACCACTTTTAGGTCTTGAATCTTGTATTAAGCTAGGATTAATAAGCCGCATTTATTCAGTTGAAGTTAGACATTCAGTGTTGCGAAATTTTATTGAAAAAAATAAAGATGCTTTTACTGGTCAGGGTCGATTTCCTGATAAATGTTCTTTGGAATTAGATAGTTCAACATGTCCGGTTAGTAAGCCACCACGTAGAATTCCTATTAGCATAAGAGAAAAGGTTTATGAAACCCTTTTAAAAATGGAAGAGAAAAATATTATTACAAAGGTAGAAACTCCTTCAGATTGGTCACATAACATGGTTATAGTTGAAAAGAGTGACAAATCAATTCGCATCTGTTTAGATCCAAGGGATTTGAACGTAGGGTTAAAACAAGAACATCATTTAATACCCAAGATGGAAGATTTTATTTTTAAAATGAATGGTATGAAGTTCTTTACTACTTTAGATTTTAAAGACGGATTCTGGCAGTTGGAATTAAATGAGGAATCGAAAAAACTTACTGTATTTACTACACCGTTTGGAACTTACCGGTATGAAGTTTTACCTTTTGGCATTAAAACTGCCCCGGAAAAATTTCAGAAATTAAATGATAAATATTTTAGAAACCTGCCGGGTGTATTTGGGTACATAGATGATTTAATAATTGGTGGAAGGACATTAATAGAGCATGACAATAATTTAGAAAGGGTGTTGCAAAGGGCCAGGGAAATCAATATAAAATTTAATGAGAAGAAAGTTCAGTTTAGAGTAGAGAAAGTGAAGTACTTGGGGCATATATTTACCGCAGATGGAATATCGCCCGATCCAAAACGTGTCGAAACTATAAAGCATATTCAAACACCCTCTAATAAAAACGATCTTCAGAAAATATTAGGCACAATTAACTATTTACGCTCATTTATTCCAAATTTAGCGGAGATTTCAGCTCCTATGAGAGCATTATTAAAAAAGATATTATGTTTTGTTGGGCACCAGCACATGAAAAAGCACTGACAGATATCAAAAACGCAATTGTTCATGCTAGCAGTTTACGTTCTTTTGAGCTTGATTTGCCCATTACAATACAGACAGATGCATCGAAGAACGGACTGGGTTGTTGCTTGCTTCAAGAAGGTAGACCAGTATCCTTTGCACCGAAAAGTCTGACTGAAACAGACATTTCGTATGCACAGATTGAAAAAGAATTGCTGGCAATCTTGTATGCGTGCGAAAAATTTCATGATTACATATATGGTCACCACGTTACAATTCATACGGACCACAAGCCACTTGTGTCTATTATAAATAGGCCTTTGGAAAAAACATATTCTGTCAGGTTGCAACGTATGAAAGTCAAACTTTTTAAATATGATCTTGAAATAAAATATGTGCCTGGTAAAGACCTTCACATAGCTGATTTGCTATCGCGAAATTCACACCATGATTCAGAAATCAACTTAGAAAATATTTTAACTGATGTAGTTCACAGCGTAAGCATGAGTGACCCTAAGAAAAATCAATATCAAAAGCATACAACTGAAGATGAATAAAATTATTTAAAGACGGATGGCCTTACTCCAAAAACAAATTACCGGATCATATGAAATTCTATTGGAATATAAAAGACAAAGCCTTACATGAAAATCATTTCGGTATTACGAAAACTGTTTCACGCGCAAAAACATTATTTTATTGGCCAACAATGACTCAAGACATTGAGAATGTAATAATTAAATGTCCAATTTGTGAAAAATTTCGAAGCTCAAATATAAAACAAAGGTTACAACCGCATGAAGTCCCAGAATATGCCTACCAAAAAGTGGATTGCGATATTTTGGAATTTGAAGGCAAATCATTTTTGGTATTAATAGATTATTTTTCGCGTTGGATTGATTTAAAGAAGTTACCAAATAAATCGGCAAAAAGTGTTGTGAAAAAATTACAAGAAATTTTTGCCACTCATGGCTTTCCGGAAATGGTGGTTTGTGATAACCAACCATTCAATTCTTTCGAATGTCATAATTTTGAAAATGACTGGGGATTTAAGTTCATTTATTCAAGTCCTTATTATCCTCGCTCAAATGGGCTAGCGGAGAAGGCAGTGCATATAGTTAAAACTATGATGAGAAAATCTAAAGAAAGTAATAGAGATATAAATATTTTTCTCCTTGAATATCGAACAACAATTATTCCAAGTCTAGGTTATACTCCATCTCAGTTATTAAATAGCAAGTTACTTAGAACAAAACATCCTATTGCAAAAGGCCTGCTCACACCTAGGACAGTCCCATTTGAGGTTAGAAACAGGATGTTGTTCATAAAAGAAAATCAAAAAAATTGGTACAACAAGAACAGTAGGCGTTACGAATTAGATCTGAAGCAAGGAGACAATGTTGTTTATAGGAAAGGTGGAAGATGGGAACCAGCTAGGGTTGAAAAAGCAGCAGAATCGTCTAGGTCTTATTTAATACGCAATGAAAACAATAACATATTGCGTAGAAATAGTTTACACTTACGCAAATCGTTAAATGAGCCACAATTCAAGCCTCCTGAAGATTCAATTACTGAAAATATAATTGAAACTCAAAAAGATCCTACCTTGTCCCAACATAATGAAAAGTCAATCACCTCATCAACAAATAACCTCAAGCAAGATCACTACATTACCAGGTATGGACGTACTGTTACAAAACCTAAATTATATCAAGCGTAAAAATAAAGAATAAATTTATATTTGCATATTTGTCATCGGTAACCAGCTTTTGGGGGAGATGTTGTATCAGTAACCGAATTATATAATGTAGATACAAGAATGGCTGGTGAATACTCTCTCTCTCTTGAATTACATGTAACTGTTAAAGATCTTATGTATTAGGTTAAACTTATATTGAAATTAAAATAAAAGATTACTTTTGCCTGGAACGTGACTCTTATCATTATACCACATTAACCATAACAATAGGAGAACACCAAGGTGAATTACTTTCCTCAATAACCCCCAGCTCTAACATGCGATCAAGCTCTTTGAAAAGTCCCTCCTGCTTCACGGGCGAAAGAGGGTAATGCTTTGATTTAATTGGTACTGCATCACCAGTATCGATGGTGTGTGTTTCCACATGCGTTCTACCAAGACCTAAATCAGCGAAATTTGGAAAACGACTTTTCACCGAATCTAGCTTGATTTGCTGAATTGAAGTTAATTTGATGAATTCAGACTTTTCAGAATCTTCTTCTTCAAACACATCATTACTGTCAATTTGGCTCACTTGAGGAGTCAGGTGAAATTCGTTCCAGAAGTTCATACCCAAATAAACCTTTTGCGTCAAGTTAGGAATTACATAGAAAGTAATGGTCATCGTTACATCATCAAGGGTTGTTGGGATATTACAATATCCGACAATATCGTGAGATTTACCGTCAGCTGTTTTTACGATATTTTTGTACAGTAACATTTGAATACCATTTCTTTCTATGAATTCGTAACTTGCCGCTCCCAAAACAGAAATAGATGCGCCACTGTCCAACAAACCAGAAACAAGTTCATCTTTCAGTTTCAACTGCGCGTACATTGTACCGTCTGTTTTGGAAGTTAAGATCGTTTCGACTATGCACCTCTGGAACTCCTTTCGCTTCTGATATATTTCACTACACTTTTTTACCTGAGCACTTACAATAGGCTTGCCAAAGATTTCGGAACGCCTCCTGTAATAGTCTTTTTTTTTCTCGGGAAGAGATTTCAAAGAAAATACTCTTACAGGATGACTTTCCGAAATAGGGATTTCTCTTTGCAGAATTCTGAGAGGACCATCAGACATTGAAACTTTACCGACATCATCATTTGAACAATCTTTAGACACTACAACCAAACTTGGACTACTATGAGAACATTGATCACTATTTGTCTCAGCACTGTCTTCTAATTCTGTTTTCTCTGGTCGGAGTAGCTGCCTTGAAATCGATTCTCTCCAACTGTTTTGTCGATCCCTTGACGGTTTCCCTGGTGTTTTGGGGTACTCACGCCTTTTTCGCCACAGAGAAAACAGAATAGCTTTCTTTCGTGTGACGGACACTGAATGAAAGAATGACCAATTTTGTCACAGTTCCAACACAAAAGAGAAGAAGATGGTTGACGATAACCACCAAACTTGCTGAATGCTGCAACTTCTTCCGTAACCACATCTTGCTCAATCTTTTCCTCCAAATGGATTTCATGAACGGTTCTTTGAGCAGTGCGTCTAGCTAAGAAACGTTCGGTTTCTCTTGCTTTAGATTTTAATTGATCCAAGCTCGTAACGCTCGCTGCTAACAACACTTCACCGATCTTTTCACGAGCGTTGCTTTTGATGATTTCAATCAGCTTCATCGAATCGAAAGGTTCATTTAAACGGTCATTCAGACCCACGACTGAGCTGAAGAAATCATCAAAAGATTCCTTAAATCCTTGCTTACGAGTGAGCAGGCGCATATAGACGTCGACATCATTTTGTTTTCGGCCGAATTCTTCCTTCAAGGCGATTTTAATTTGGTTCAAGCTAGCAGTGGGATTTTTGCGCAAAAAGAACCAATACCAATCGTTGACTTTTCCTCCCAATAACGAATGGAAATTGGTACAAATTTGCACATCACTGTAGTTTGACGAAGCTTGCAACCTTTCGACCTTGAAGAGAAAATCGGAAATGTTGTCACTACCGTCATGCCTTATGTTCCACCTGTCCAAACGGCATGATTCAGGCGCATACAATGAACCTCGTGAACCAGAAGGTACACCGTGTGCCGTGTCCGGAATAGGTGGAAACATATTTGTTGGCATATAATTGACTGCTCCTCTAACAAATTGTGGATTAAGAGGCTGCCCAAGTTCACAAAATTGCTGTTCGGAGCGAGGGTTACTCAGGCTATCAATTTTACCTCTAACCTCACTCATGAATTGTTCCATTTGTTGGAAAAGACGGACTTGGTTTACCATTATTAATTTATCTATTCGAGTGGCCAAGTCATCTTCACTCTCTGTCGCAACACCAGCCGGACCTGCTGGCAAAATTTCCTCTACATCATTGACCGAATGGTCGGACTGGTCATTATGGGTTGACATGATGTCTACCGAATGTTCAAATTCAGAGTCGAGAGAGTCTTCAAAACTAAGACGATTCACCATCTGGTGGAATCTCCCAGAACTCTGCAAAAAGGTTCCTTCGCTTAAGGACCCTGAAACAGAACGAGTAAAATACCGATGCTTAAGAGGATTATAACTCATAAGCTTTCACCAAGCAGAATGAAAAATCAGACAAGAAAATAAAACACCTAAATGACGTTTTTCACCAAAAGTTGCAAGTGAAGCAAACGAGAAACAAGGGAAAGAAGCAAAGGAAACAATCGAGAAACTACAAAAAATTAAAAAAAAATTGTTAACTCTGGTAAGACCAATTTTATATAAAAATAAAATATATAAATATAAAGGGAAAGAAACAAAAGAAAGGAATATAAAAAAAACTATCTCTGAACTAATATAAAAAAATAAAATGTATGAAAGTGATAAATAAATGAAAGTGATGAGGTGATTTAATGAAATGAATATGAAAGATGGATTAAAGATTGGATTAAATGAAATGATAATGAAAATGATAAAATGTATCTATCACTAATTAAACCTATGCACTACAACTAAACTAAATACTTATCTATCCCTAACTCTACCTAATACTTTCTAAAATAAAAAAAAAACTAACCCTAACTATTATCAAAATAGTTTACAAGAAAGACTAGAGAAAATTATCTCTTACAAATTTCATGACCTTGGCTCCTCAAAATCAAAATCAAAACAAAGTAAAAAAAAATTAAAGTTAAAAGAATTCAAAAAAAAAATTAAAAGGATTAACAAAAAATATAAAAAAAAAGAAACCAGAAGCTAAAAAAAAAAATGAAAATGAATCAAAAAAAAAAACTAAGCAAAAAAAAACTAAAATGAAAATTTAAAACTGAAAAACTACTAAAGAAAAAAAAATCTAAATCAAATGAAAACAAAACAAACTACCTTTCTCGACCCTTACAAATTTGCTACTTTGCAGTAGCGAAACCACACGTTGCGGGCGCCATTGTTGCGGATTCCTTTCTTGCCGTCGGGGTCAGTGCTGGCATGCTTGACCGGCCTACTGCTCGTCGGAGGACGTAGGTCCTTGACTCCTATCGGAACCGCGCATACAAAAATCATGCCAGTCTTTGCGTCATGGTGTTAATGACGCGCGAAAAATTTGCCTCTACCCACCCAACCATTGTTGCCGTACTCGCCTTGACAACCCCTTACCTTGCCATCTTCCGCCTTCTTTACCTCATCTTAAACCTTTCCATTTTAATGATCCTCATCCATAATCCTAAACTTTAAATTAAACCATTTTTAATATATATTTAGGTTCAACTAACATTTGCAATTTTATTTAACATTTTAATTGTAACAACGAAACTACTTCTCATATAATGTAGGTTATTCACAACAATTTTGAATTTATATGTTTTAATATATATTTATGTTTAGAATTTGCAACTCTTGACCAATATAAAATAAAAAGCAAAAAAAAAAAATTAAAAAAAAATTAAGTAGGTAATAATATTTACTTTGGGAACTTCGTGTTGTATTTTTATTATGTGTGTAAATATCTTGTTATAAATATACACAACTTTGGTGTCAATTTATTTAATTAGATTTAAAGAAACATTTGTCCCCGAACCAATAAAGAAACCCTTTATATATATAATATACAAAATACTTAAAAGAAACAGGTTAATTTATTTGACTCACCAAGTAAGTGGCGTTTGATTCCAGCGACGCAATGATGAGGCCACAGCATACACTTCTGGATCTCGTTGTGCCTGTTTATTTTTATAAGACCTTTTAAGTTGTTTACTTATTATATATACTTGGTCCTTTTACAAAAAAAAACCTTTAAACTCATTTTTCATTTTTAATTCATTTTTTATTTTTCATTTTCTTATATCTATCTTAATGCTAGACAAAAAATCTTAAACAACTAGCTTACATATTAACTTAACTAACTTACTGGCCCCATGCGGGCGCTCTAAATTAAACTGTGACTATACTTAAACAATGCCTTTCGACGTAAAATAACTTATATTTAAAATTCATGATAAATTAAAACTAACGAGAAAATTATAAAAAAAACTCATTATCTATATCATTGTTTTTTTTAATTTTTTATAAAACTTTAAGCTACCCTTTACCTAAATAGAACTAATTAAAACTAAATTATACTTAATAAAACTACCTTGAAGCTACTTAATAAAACTAACTTTAACTACATTATATCTTAATTAAAACTACTTAAAATAACTTAAGAACTAGAACAGCCACCAGCATTTTTTTTGTTTTTGCATACGCATATGCATACTTACGCACGCCCATACACCTGCATATGTGTACATATATATTGGCAACCGCAAGTACCCACATACAAATACATTTTGTACTTTTTTTTTTTTTTTTTTGGTGCCACCGTCCTGTACTCTACCTATATTTACCTTAGATCTATGTAAGTCGGCCAAAGCAACAATGTGGTCAACTTTCAATATCACGGTGGTCACCCAACCACCAGAATTTTTTGACTTGTTTAATTAAGTACTTTCTGTCCCGAAGGGGTACAGCTCTACAGAAAAGCAGACGCTCTGCTCCGTTCCCTGAGCCTACGTCCCGATCGTAAAGAAGTCGCCGATCCACAGTCCTACGGCTGACGTGGTAGATTAACGGAACCGCCAATCTATCCTGTATGAGCCCACGACTGTCTAAATAGAGGAATGTCTCGGGCGGGATGAAACCGTTAAGACGTACACTTTCACTATACTCATCATTGGGGTAGTAAGCCCCAGAAATAAGTCCATTGGTCGAGGTCATCGCTCTTGCAATGTGACCCCGAATCAGCTTGATTAAAAAGTTATCTATCCTGTTTATATTGGCCCTGTTGTATAGAACCTCGTTGGCATAATAATGTGTGTACTCCGACTCTGGTGTTCTGTGTAATCCAAGGCAGCGTCTAAGACACTGCCTTTCAAACACCCGAATCTTTTCCATTTGAGATGGGACAACGTTGAACCACACAGGGTACCCATAGGCAATCATTGGCCGGATAAGAGCCATGTAGCAAATCACCTTTACTCTGCTGTCAAGGAGGCAGCTTTAAAACAACCGTCTTGTCAACCAAAAGGCTCCCCGAGCTCTGGCCAGAGCAGCATCTACATGTCGATTGAAATATAGATACTGATCTAGCCAGATGCCAAGGTACTTTACCACTTGGTCCAACGATCACTAGATTTCTCCAGTTCTTTCTTGTATTCTTAGAAGCCCTAGACAACGGGGTTCTAAACAGGATAGTTTCTGATTTCTGAAAGTTAATTTTTAACTTCCAGTCATCACAATATCGCTGAATCTTGTCAAAGTCACGCTGCAGAAGAATTCTGATAACTTCAACTTTTGGACCCGTTCTGTACGCTACAAGATCATCGGCATACGCAATTGAATGAGTTAGACTACCTTTCAGATCGCTGGTGTAAATACTAAAAAGAATCGGTGAGTTCACAGCTCCTTGCTGTAGACCATTTTTAATATCAAAAGTTGTGGTAGAAGTTGCATTGCCACTTTTGACAACAAACTTTCTACCAGTGAGCATGTCATGAAGCATATACAACAGTGGTTTACTTATGCCAAATCTAGAAAGCTTCAGATAAAGACCCTCTAACCATACCATGTCGAAAGCCTTCTCTAAATCAACAAGAACGGCACCCGTGCATTGATTTTTCGTTTTGTTCCATTGAACATCAGAAACTAACTTAGACGCGGCATGAATAGTGTCATGCCCCGCCTTAAAGCCAAACTGATTATCTGGAATAATATTTTTGTCCTCAGCCCACTTGAACAGAGCTCTATTGAGAATCTTTTCGAATACTTTACTGATACTTGGAAGAAGACTTATCGACCGGAGATTTGCCGGATTGGAGCTGTCCTTTCCCTTTTTGGGGAGAGGATGGACCACAGCTGTCTTCCAACTCATTGGATAATATGCATTATTCAATGCGTTGTTGAACAGTGTGGTATAAATGTCTATGGCCTCCTCAGGGAGATGTCGTAACACAATGTTGGGTATACCATCGACCCCCGCAGATTTCTTTTTCTTTAATGTTTGAAGAATTAACTGAAGTTCTACCTTCGAAATTAACAATGAACTGGGTCCATTTCGCTCGGCGATGGTGGCGTTTGCCAAATTTTCTTCATTGAAGACGGTGAAAGCGGTATTCTCAGATCGCCATTGCGTTATGTTATTTCCAAGGTAGAAGTTGTGCAGTAAGGCTCTATTCTCCAGGTCATGATTCGGACGAATGCTAGCATTCACCTTATACACTTGCTGGAAAGCAGCCCCTACAGCTTCTACCTTTTCCTGTGGATCTTCTATCATAAAAAAGTTATCATCGAAAACGGCACCCTCCGGATCTATTCCCGCAATCGTAAGTACGTCTTCGTTATCTGTTGGAAGTTCGTTTTGATCATTTCTTCTAAATATCTTATTTATTTGGGGAAACATACTAGGGTCGCTAGAATTAACGGCCCGAATTCTGTTATCCCAATATAAATTAATAGACAATCTATAATTTTGTTTAATCAGAACATTAATGTTTTTGATCGATGACTTCAATGTCCTAATCTCCAGATCACGTGTGTCTGTGAAACGTCTGTAAAGAAGTTTCAACCTAGGCAGCAGTCCACTTTTTTGTCGGTGTAGTGCGTCGATTGTCGCGTTCTTGTATAAACCAGTAGGGTCTTGTTCCTTATATTTTGGGATTGTTCTGTCCATTGTTCGTTTTATAGTCGTATCCATTTGAGTCAGGTACCCGTCGATCTCGACGTTCGTCAGGTTCCTGTCATTTGGTGGAAAAATGTCATCGGAACGTATTTCTCTTGCCAAGGAGTTGGAGAAGCGTGGCCAACGCGTCTTACTGAAATTGTAAGAGTGCGCTGGCACATACTCATCCAATTCCACAAGTTCGCTTGGAAGATGTATTACGGTGGCGAGTCCGCAGTGATCACTGTCATATTCAATTGTTCGTAAGCAGTTTCTTGTCAGTTGATTTGTTGCGTCAGTTATAACTAGTCGTGAGTCAAGCAGTAAAAGATCCAGAAAACTACCACTTCTCGGAAGGTCGATCCTGCACTCAACACTGTATCGACCCATCCAATTAAAAAGATGGTTCCCTCTAGGATTTTGTATTTGGTTTCTTCAATCTACATGTTTGGCGTTTAAGTCCCCTGCCATGAGATAATAATTCTCATCCAAGTTCAGTCTTAAGCATTCGAAAAGTTTTTCGAGCTCTGCGATAAAATTAGCTGGCTGAGGTGCGTCAGGTGCGTACACCGCGATTGCGTACATTCTTTTCCCCTGCTGGAGAGGAATACAAACAATGCAGGCTTCTAGCAACCCGAATCTTCACACTTCACTATTATATATAACTTTATGTTTAATACTCTTTCGTATGAAGATTGCGACCCCACCCCCTTGAGAGGAGTTGGGCCGATCCCTTCTTACGATATTGTAATTTTTATTAGTCAGTTTATGTTTCTGGTTTAGCTTCGTTTCGCTTGCCATAAACACATCAGGACTTTGGTCTTGCAGCAAATGAAAGAGGTTTGCTCTACGTTCGGTCCTAATCAGCGAATTTACATTCACAGCTAGGATCTTAAAGGGTCGCTCAGGCAGCGCGCCTTTAACCATTTCGCGTTGCCGGCAGAAAAGAGTAGAGGTAATCCACCCTAGCCGCCTGCTCCCTTATCTGTTTTTGCACATCGGTTAACTGACCATGAATGGTCAGCAACACCTGCATCAGATCTGCCTCTGGCACTTGGACCTGTTTGGCTACCTGTGGTTGAGGCTGTACCGTTTTTCCCTTTCCAGACGCCATTTGGGCGTAAGAAATTGCGGGATTGACGGAAGTTGATGTCTGGCGTACTTCAGGGCGTCTCACCTCTACTGTCTTCTTTTGGTCTTTATTTTTTTTCATTTCCTGAAACTTCGGACATCCCCGATAGTTTGCGGGGTGCCCGGAGCCTCGGCAAAGTGCACACTTTAACTGGGTCCTGTCTTCGACCCTCTCTTTTCCGAGTTTACATTCACCTATCTTGTGGGAATCTCCACACTTGACACAAACTGGATCCATACCACAGTTTGCTGCCACGTGGCCGTATCCTTGGCAGTTCATGCATTGAAGCATGTCTCTCTGCCTATTTAATTTTTCCCAACTTACAATTTGGTAGTTTAGGACGGTTATACTCCTTAAACCACTCAACTTGCTTCGGGGCGAGAGCTGAACTAGGAAGAATGGTAAATTCCGTTTCTCCCGTCTAGCCTTAACTGTGGAAAACGGTCTGACCCCGATAAAATCGAGATCATCGCTCGCCACTTGACGGAGCTCAGTTAAGAGTTCCTGCGGATCCGTAGAGGATTCGATACCCTTCAGGAGGACTGTTTGTAGCTTGTCTTCCTGCGGGGTGAAACTGTAGTATTCTGTCTTCGTTTGAGACAGGAGATTTTTTACTTTTTTATAATGCTCGACCGAAGAGCAATGAATGGCGTGTCGGTCTGCGTTCAACCTTTTAATAATAAAATTGTTGCCTATGGCCGACTTACATAACTCTATTGTGTCTTTTAATTCTATTTTGAAGGTATTAATTGGTGGCGCCTTACCTTTCTTTGCTTGTGGCTGTTGCTGTTGCTGTTGCTGTTGCTGTTGCTGTTGCTGTTGCTGTTGCTGTTGCTGTTGCTGTTGCTGTTGCTGTTGCTGTTGCTGTTGCTGTTGCTGTTGCTGTTGCTGTTGCTGTTGCTGTTGCTGTTGCTGTTGCTGTTGCTGTTGCAGTTGCTGTTGCTGTTGCTGTTGCTGTTGCTGTCGCTGTTGCTGTTGTGACTGTTGTTGTGGTGTCTGCTTCTGCTGCGGTTGTCGCTGTTGTTGTTGTTTCTGCTGTTGTTGTTGCTTCTGTGAATTTTGTTGTTGTATTTGTTGTTGCTGTTGTTGTTGCTTCTGTGACTTTTGTTGTTGTTGCTGTATTTGCGGTTGCTGATGCTGTTGCTGGGGCTGCAGTTGCTGCGTCCGCTGAGGACGATGCTGGGGCTGCAATTGTTGTGTCGGCTGCTTCTTTTTGTGCTGCAGTTCTGAGAGTGGTTGTTGTTTGGGAGGCTGCTGTAGTTTTGCTGCATTGTGCTGCTCTTGGAGCGCTTTTTGTCTTTTATTTTCAAGAGCAACAAGGAGCTCTTTTTCTCTCCGCGCTTCTTGCTTGACTTTGAGCGCTTTCACCATTTTCATGAGGGAGGAAATTTGCTCCGTTAGTGATTCAATTTTTTCTTGCTCATCGTCTGAGTCTTCTGGAGGTGAAAGGTCCACCAACTCGCCACTCACGTAGTGCCCCTCCCCTTCTACGGACATGTAAGCAATGTCTTCGGCATCTACCTCAGCGACGTTTTGCTCACATGTCTTCTTATCGTCGGCTGCCCCTTTCTTGCTTTCGCCGTTAGCTTCTTTAGCGATTTCATCGTCAGCCTCTGCCTCGTCATCGCCCTCAACATTATAGTCGTTGTTTTTCATATCGTCATCCTCATAAGAGGAGCTTTCTATCTGACTCTGCATTTTGGCTTGAGCCGAGGCCTTAGCCAACCTAGCTTTAGTGCTCCTATCGGCACGATTTATAAGGTGTGGCTTGTATCTTATGATACGCCTTCTCTTTTTATCCTCCTTTGTAGTTGCTATGGCACGAACTGGTGTTGAAGTCGTGCCTTTTACAAAGCTTGTTGTTGCAGTCGCTATGCTGCTTGTATTAACTTCGGCACGTGCCGATGACGCTGTCGTTGTTGGCTGGGTTCCTTTGGAAGGCCCCGCTACCTTAACTGCTGATGCTGCATCACCTGATGCTCCGGTATCTTGTCTTGTTGTTGGGGGATCATCTTCCGATGTCCCCGTTGGCTTTACCATCTGTTGTTGTTGCTCTTCTCTGTTTTTATGGACTTTCTCCCAGAATTTATTTAAAAAAAAGCCCTGACCAGGGTTGGGCTCGAACCCACGACCCTCCACTTTGTCGTCGGCTACTCTACCCACTAGGCTAACTTGCCTTTTAATTTTACTTGGCAAATTGCCACTAAATTGTGCAGTGAGTGCACTTAAACTATTAATGAAAATTTAATTCAATTGAACACACTTGTAAATTAATTTTGTATACTGAGAAAGTCGTCAACGCGTCTGTACACTTTCACAGCTGAAGATCGACTGACGGCCGATCGACGGCCGATCGACGGCCGATCGACGGCCTACACTCTGTGTAGGCCGTGCACTTGAATTTATTCCTAAAAAAAAAAAAAAATTATAAATGCCTATAAATATATATAATATATAAAAGGTTTGTTACCTTATTGGTTTATTTTCACCACTAAATATACTCTATTTCCAACAGTTTTCCTTTTTTATTTCCACTAAAATACTAACTTTTGTTTTGGTAGTTTTAATTAAAAAATCGTTAATGTAAGTAGGTATACCTATTTTATTTAAAAATTTTCCTTTTATTTTTATCCAATGAGACACTCTGCAAGTAGTACTTAATATGGTGGCGGTTATGATCCATATTCGAGTATTGGAGGAAAGCTTTTCCAAATGGTTTTTCGGAGTTTCCTCTCAAATATGGGAAAGTACCTCCAACTACCAACGGTTTGGATTAGTATGTGTGAAGATGAACCTTTCGTACTCGTAAAGAGCTGTAAGGGAGAATAGGGTAGGATGGGATATTTCACAAACATGCAGTTTGTAACAGATGTGTTGAAAAAATGTGGAAGATTTTTTTACTTCGGTTTACGCAGCACTTTATATAGGACTTTCCATTCCAGCCACTAAATGTACAGCAGAGCGATCTTTAAGTTCATTAAGAAAGGTTAAACACATGGCTTAGATCAAAAATAAGCGAAGGAAGGCTTGATGCGTTGTGTATCATGAACATTCACAACAATTTAGTAAAAGAAGATACAGATTTGTATACTTAAATTAAAGATCGTTTTGGTAAAACACCACGTAAACTGCAATTCCTGTTTACAAATCAATAAAAAAAAATTTTAATGAGCATCATTTAAGTATTTATTATTACCATAAAACAAAAAAACCTAAGAAGGTTTTTGCATTACAAAACTTAATCATTTGTCAATGAAATTTAAAATCGTCTTAAAAGTTTTATCAAAATATTTTGTCTGACCATCCCCCCCCCCCCCGGGAAAAATCCTAACAATTCTTTTCAATCTTTCTATTTCTTCTTACTAGTGTCGTGAAACACTTGTTGCATTTTAAAAGTAATGTGCCTTACAAACATATAGTTAATGAAATAAATAAATAAAATGTACAATGATTTTAAAAAAATTATTTTATTTAAACAAGTATATTATTATTTTTTACACAACTTAAATTTGGTTACGCGTTTTGTATATAAATTCCATTTTTTTTTTTTTTTTAAATTCATTTTTATTTTCCATTTAACTTATAACTAACTTAAATGCTAGACAAAAACCTTAAAAACTAGCTTACAGAATAACTTAACTAACTTACTGGCCCCATACGGGCGCTCTAAATTATACTATAACTATATATTAAAAATGCCTTTGGGCGTAAAAACTAACTTAAATTAAAATTCAAAATTACTTAAAACTAAACGAGAAAATTTTTTAAAAACTCGTTTTCCAAGACATTTATTTTATTTAAAATCTTAAAACTACCCTTTACCTAAATAAAACTAAATTAACCTAAATAAAACTAAAATATACGTAAATATACGTAATTAACTTAAAACTACTTAAAAATACTTAAAATAACTTAAAACTAGAACAGCCACCAGCAGCATTTTTTTTTTTTTTTTTTTTGGTGCAGAAGCCAATGCATATGCGCACACGCTTTCAAATATATATATATTTATATATTTAACAGCCAAATGCACATACACACCAACAAATGCAGTTTATGTGTTTTCAATTTTTTTTTTTTTTTTTTGGTGCCACCACTGTCCTACATAAATTATACCTATTAATACTTAAAAATACGTAGGTCGGCCAAGGCAACAATTTTGACTAACCATCAATATCAAGGTAGTCACCCAACCACCAGTATTTTTGAACTTGCTTACAAAAGTCCCTTTTGTCCCGAAGGGGCACAGCTCTACTGAACCGCAGACGCTCTGCTCCGTTCCCAGAGCTGACGTCTCGACCATACAGGATTCGCCGATCCACAGTTCTACGGCCGACGTGGTAGATTAACGGAACCGCCAATCTATCCTGTATCAGCCCACGACTGTCTAAATAGAGGAATGTCTCGGGCGGGATGAAACCGTTAAGACAAACGCTCTCACTATATTCGTCGTTGGGGTAATAAGCCCCGAAAATGAGTCCATTGGCTGAGGTCATCGCTCTTGCAATGTGACTCCGAATCAGCTTTATTAAAAAGTTATCTATCCTGTTTATATTGGCCCCGTTGTATAAGACCTCGTTGGCATAATAATGTTTGTACTCCGACTCTGGTGTTCTGTGTAATCCAAGACAGGTCCTAAGACACTGCCTCTCAAACACCCGAATCTTTGCCATTTGAGATGGGGCAACGTTAAACCACACAGGGCACCCATAGGCAATCATCGGCCGGATGAGGGCCATGTAGCAAATCACCTTCACCCTGTTCTCAAGGCGGCTGCTATAAAACAACCGTCTTGTCAGAGCAAACGCTCCCCTAGCTCTGGCCAGAGCAGCATCTATATGTCGATTGAAATATAGATACTGATCTAGCCAGATACCAAGGTACTTTACTACATCTTTACTCGCCAGTGGATGTCCACTTGGTCCAACGATCACTAGATTTCTCCAGTTCTTTCTTGTATCCCTATAAGCCCTAGACAAAGGGGTTCTAAACAGGATAGTTTCTGATTTCTGAAAGTTAATTTTTAACTTCCAGTCATCACAATATCGCTGAATCTTGTCGAAGTCACGCTGCAAGAGAATTCTGATGACTTCAACTTTTGGACCCGTCCTGTACACTACAAGGTCATCGGCATACGCAATCACATGAGTGAGACTACCTATCAGATCGCTGGTGTAAATACTAAAAAGAATCAGCGAGTTCACAGCTCCTTGCTGTAGACCGTTTTTAATATCAAAAGTTGTGGTCGAAGTTACATTGCCACTTTTGACAACAAACTTTCTACCATTGAGCATGTCATGAAGCATATATAACAGTGGTTTACTTATGCCAAATCTAGTTAATTTCAGATAAAGACCCTCTAACCATACGGTCTCAAAAGCCTTCTCTAAATCAACCAGAACGGCACCCGTGCATTGATTTTTTGCTTTGTTCCATTGAACATCAGAAACTAATTTAGACGCGGCATGAATAGTGTCATGTCCCGCCTTAAAGCCAAACTGATTGTCTGGAATAATATTCTTGTCCTCAGTCCACTTGAACAGAGCTCTATTGAGAATCTTTTCGAATACCTTACTGATACTTGGAAGAAGACTTATCGACCGAAGATTTGCCGGATTGGAGCTGTCCTTTCCCTTTTTGGGGAGAGGATGGACCACAGCTGTCTTCCAACTCACTGGATAATATGCATTATTCAATGCGTTGTTGAACAGTGTGGTATAAATGTCTATGGCTTCCTCAGGGAGATGTCGTAACACAATGTTGGGTATACCATCGACCCCCGCAGATTTCTTTTTCTTTAATGTTTGGAAAATTAACTGAAGTTCTACCTTCGAAATTAACAATGAACTGGGTCCATTTCGCTCGGCGATGGTGGCGTTTGCCAAATTTTCGTCATTGAACCCGGTGAAACCAGTGTTTTCAGATCGCCATTGCGTTATGTTATTTCCAAGATAGAAATTGTGCAGCAAGGCTCTGTTCTCCAGGTCATGATTCGGACGAATGCTACCATTCACCTTATACACTTGCTGGAAAGCAGCCCCTACAGCTTCTACCTTTTCCTGAGGATCTTCTATCATATAAAAATTGTCATCGAAAACGGCACCCTCCGGATCAATTCCCGCAATCGTTAGTACGTCTTCGTTATCTGTTGTCCTCTGGAGTTTAAGACATGGAAGATCGTTTTGATCATTTCTTCTAAATATCTTATTTATTTGGGGAAACATACTAGTGTCGCTAGAATTAACAGCCCGAATTCTGTTATCCCAATATAAATTAATAGATAATCTATAGTTTTGTCTAATCAGAACGTTAATGTTTTTGATCGACGACTTCAATGTCCTAATCTCCAGATCACGGGTGTCCGTGAAACGTCTATAAAGAAGTTTCAACCTAGTCAGCAGTCCACTTTTTTGTCGGTGTAGTGCGTCGATTGTCGCGTTCTTGTATAAACCAGTAGGGTCTTGTTCCTTATATTTTGGGATTGTTTTGTCCATTGTTCGTTTTATAGTCGTATCCATTTGAGTCAGAAACCCGTCGATCTCGAGGTTCGTCAGGTTTCTGTCATTTGGTGGAGAAATGTCATCGGAACGTATTTCTCTTGCCAAGGCGTTGGAGAAGCGTGGCCAGCGCATCTTACTGAAATTGTAAGAGTGCACAGGCACATACTCATCCAATTCCACAAGTTCGCTCGGAAGCTGTATTACGGTGGCAAGTCCGCAGTGATCGCTGTCGTATTCGATTGTTCGTAAACAGTTTCTTGTCTGTTGATTTGTTGCGTCAGTTATAACAAGTCGTGAGTCAAGCAGTAAAAGATCCAGAAAGCCACCGCTCCTAGGAAACGAAGGTCTATCTGTCGCAAAAAGATCGATCCTACACTCAACACTGCGACGACCCATCCAATTAAATAAATGGTACCCTCTCGGATTTTGAATTTGATTTCCCCAATCTTCATGTTTGGCGTTCAAATCTCCTGCCATTAGATAATAATTTTCATCCAAGTGCAGTCTTAAGCATTCGAAAAGTTTATCGAGTTCTGCGATAAAATTAGCAGGCTGAGGTGCTTCGGGTGCGTACGCCGCGATCACGTACATTCTTTTCCCCTGAAGGAGCGAAATGCAAATGATGCAGGCTTCTAGCTGCCCAAATCTTCGCACTTCACTATTATATATAACCTTAAATTTAATGCCCTTTCGTATGAAGATTGGACCCCACCCCCTTGAGAGGAGTTAGGCCGATCCCTTCGCACGATATTGTAATTATTATTAGTCAATTTGTGTTTCTGGGTAAGCTTAGTTTCGCTAGCCATAAACACATCAGGACTTTGGTCTTGCAGCAAATGAAAGAGATTTGCTCTACGTTCGGTCCTAATCAGCGAATTTACATTCACAGCTAGGATCTTAAAGGGTCGCTCAGGCAGCGCGCCTTTAACCATTTCGCGTTGCCGGCAGAATAGAGTAGAGGTAATCCACCCTAGCCGCCTGCTCGCTGATCTGTTTTTGCACGTCGGTTAACTGACCATGAATGGTCATCAACACCTGCATCAGATCTGCCTCTGGCACAGGAACCGTAGGCACTTGGACCTGTTTGGCTACCTGTGGTTGAGGCTGTACCGTGTTTCCCTTTCCAGACGCGATTTGGGCGTAAGAAATTGCGGGATTGACGGAAGTTGTTTTCTGGCGTACTTCAGGGCGTCTCACCTCTACTGTTTTCTTTTGGGCTTTGTTTTGCCTTATCTCCTGAAACTTCGGACATCCCCGATAGTTTGCGGGGTGCCCGGAGCCTCGGCAGAGCGCACATTTTAACTGGGTCATATCTGTGACCCTATCTTGCCCGAGTTTTCACTCCACTGTTTTGTGGGTATCTCCGCATTTAACACAGACTGGGTCCATACCACAGTTAACTGCAACGTGTCTGAACCCTTGGCAGTTCATGCATTGAAGCATGTCTTTCTGCTTATTTAGTTTTTCCCATCGTACAACTTGGTAATCCAGGACTGTTATATTCCTTAGACCACTCAATTTGCTTTGGGGCGAGAGTTGAACTAGGAAAAATGGTAAATTCCGTTTCTCCCGTCTGGCTTTGACTGTGGTGAACGGTCGGACCCCGATAAACTCGAGATCGTCGCTCGCCACTTGACGGAGCTCAGCTAAGAGCGCCTGCGGATCCGTAGAGGATTCGATACCCTTCAGGAGGACTGTTTGAAGCTTGTCTTCCTTCGGGGTGAAACTATAATATTCTGTTCTAGTTTGGGACAGAAGGTCTTTCACTTTTTTGTAGTGCTCTAAAGATGAGCACTGAATGGAATGCCTGTCTGCGTTAAGCCGCTTAATTATGAAATTGTTGCCTATGACCGACCTACATATTTCAATTGTGTCTTTTAAATGCATTTTATAAGTATTAATAGGTGGCACCTTACCTTTCTTTGCTTGTGGCTGTTGCTGTTGTTGCTGTTGTTGTTGTGACTGCTGCTGTTGTCTCTGCTGCTGTTGCATCGGCTGCTGTTGGGTCTGCTGCTGTTGTGACTGCTGCGGTTGTTGCTGTTGCGGTTGTTGCTGTTGCTGTTGTTGCTGCTGCTGTTGCTGTTTCTGTGTCTGCTGTCGTTGCTGTTGTGGTTGTTGTTGTTGTTGTTTTTGTTTTGCTTGCTGTTGCTGAGGCTGATGCTGTGGTTGCTGAGCCGGTTGTTGTGGCTTATGAAGCTGTTTCTGGGGCTGCTTTTTTGACTGCTGCTTCTGTAGCTGCTGCTGGTCTGGGAGTGGTTTTTAATCCTGAGGAGGCTGCTGTTGTAGCGAAGCTTGCTCTTGGAGCGCTTGTTGGCGGGTGCACTGCTCAAGAGCAACTATGCGCTCCTTCTCCCGTCTTGCCTCCTGCTTCTTTTTGAGCGCTTCAACAAGCTCAATGAGCGAAGAGATCTGCTCTGTCAGAGCCTCAATCTGCTGGTCCTCTTCCTCGTCGGAAAGCTCAACTACCTCGCCACTGACGTAATGTCCTTCTCCTTCCACAGACATGTAGGAGATGTCATCCGCATTATCGTAAGCGGCGTTTTCTTCGCCGGTTATACTGGCGTCCTTAACATTTGGGTTGACGGCGGCGATCGCTCCGTCAGCCTCTTTGACGTGCCTGTCATCCACCTCCGCTTCATCGTCGCCTTCTACGTTCTTGTCGTTATCGTCATCGTCGTTGGAGGAGCTATCCAGCTGCCTCTGTATTTTTGCCTGAGCCGAGGCCTTGGCAGAACGTCCGCGCCCTCCTATTTTCTGCGCTGACTCTATATCTGAGGTGCGCTTCTTAACAACCAGATTTGGCTTATATCTGATATAGCGCCTTCTCTTCAGTGGGTCTGGTTCTTCGACTCATGCCGCTCCTGGACTTTTCCCTTTAATAGGGCTTGATGTTTTTGCAGTTGCCATGCTGCTTGTTCCGACCTCGGCACGTGCCGATGACGATGTTGTTGTAGTTGTCGTTGCTGTTGTTGTTGTTATTGCCACTTTGGGCTTTACTGGTCCTGCTGCTGCTGCTGCTGTTGTTGTTGGTTTTTGGGCTTTGGACTGCCCTGCTACCGTTGCTCTTAGTGCTTGGCCTGATGACCCCGCTACTTGACTGTCGGATGACACATCACCTGATGTTCCTCCAACTGTCTTCCTTGTTGTTGGGGGACCATCTTTCGATGTCCCCGTTGGTTTTCCCATCTCTCTTTCTAGGTGCTCTCGATTTCTATTAACCTTTTCCCAGAAATCGTTTAAAAAAAAGCCAGGACCACAGTGGGGCTCGAACCCACGCCGACCAGATCCGTCGTCTGCCACTCTCATTTTTTTTTTTCATTTTTAATTCATTTTTTATTTTTCATTTTCTTATATCTATCTTAATGCTAGACAAAAAATCTTAAACAACTAGCTTCCATATTACCTTAATTAACTTACTGGCCCCATGCGGGCGCTCTAAATTAACCTATAACGTATTGAAACGATGCCTTTCGGCTTAAAATCATTTATATTTAACTAACTTAACTTTAACACTTAAACTAACGAGAAAATTATTATAAAAAACTCATTTTCATTATCATTTTTTTCACTTTTTTATAAAACTTAAAGCTACCCTCTACCTAATTATAACTAATTAATACTAAACTATACTAAATAAAAGTACTATAAGCTACGTTATATATAAATTATATAAAACTAGCTTAAATTATACCTAATTAAACTACTTAAACTAACTTAAAAACGAGAACAGCCACCAGCAACTTTTTTTTTTTTTTTTTTTTTTTTTTTTTTTTTTTTTTTTGTGCCACCGTAACTGTTTAACCTACTCTATATTTACCTTAAAACTATGTAAGTCGGCCAAAGCAACAATGTGGTCAACTTTCAATATCAAGGTGGTCACCCAACCACCAGAATTTTTTCATTTGCTTACCTATGTCCTTTATGTCCCGAAGGGGCACAGCTCTACTGAACCGCAGACGTTCTGCTCCGTTTACAGAGCCGACGTATCGATCGTAAAGGAGTCGCCGATCCACAGTCCTACGGCCGACGTGGTAGATTAACGGAACCGCCAATCTATCCTGTATCAGCCCACGACTGTCTAAAAAGAGGAATGTCTCGGGCGGGATGAAACCGTTAAGACGCACACTTTCACTATACTCATCATTGGGGTAGTAAGCCCCAAAAATAAGTCCATTGGTCGAGGTCATTGCTCTTGCAATGTGACCCCGAATCAGCTTGATTAAAAAGTTATCTATCCTGTTTATATTGGCCCTGTTGTATAGAACCTCGTTGGCATAGTAATGTGTGTACTCCGACTCTGGTGTTCTGTGTAATCCAAGGCAGCGTCTAAGACACTGCCTCTCAAACACCCGAATCTTTTCCATTTGAGATGGGGCAACGTTGAACCACACAGGGCACCCATAGGCAATCATTGGCCGGATAAGGGCCATGTAGCAAATCACCTTTACTCTGCTGTCGAGGCGGCTGCTATAGAACAACCGTCTTGTCAACCCAAAGGCTCCCCTAGCTCTGGTCAGAGCAGCATCTACATGTCGATTGAAATATAGATACTGATCTAGCCAGATGCCAAGGTACTTTACCACATCTTTACTTGCCAGTGGATGTCCAATTGGTCCAACGATCACTAGATTTCTCCAGTTCTTTCTTGTATCCCTAGAAGCCCTAGACAACGGGGTTCTAAACAGGATAGTTTCTGATTTCTGAAAGTTAATTTTTAACTTCCAGTCATCACAATATCGCTGAATCTTGTCGAAGTCACGCTGCAAGAGAATTCTGATGACTTCAACTTTTGGACCCGTCCTGTACGCTACAAGGTCATCGGCATACGCAATTGCATGAGTGAGACTACCTATCAGATCGCTGGTGTAAATACTAAACAGAATCGGTGAGTTCACAGCTCCTTGCTGTAGACCGTTTTTGATATCAAATGTTGTGGTAGAAGTTAAATTGCCACTTTTGACAACAAACTTTCTACCATTGAGCATGTCATGAAGCATATATAACAGTGGTTTACTTATGCCAAATCTAGTTAGCTTCAGATAAAGACCCTCTAACCATACGGTGTCGAAAGCCTTCTCTAAATCAACCAGAACGGCACCCGTGCATTGATTTTTCGCTTTGTTCCATTGAACATCAGAAACTAACTTAGACGCGGTATGAATAGTGTCATGCCCCGCCTTAAAGCCAAACTGATTATCTGGAATAATATTTTTGTCCTCAGCCCACTTGAACAGAGCTCTATTGAGAATCTTTTCGAATACCTTACTGATACTTGGAAGAAGACTTATCGACCGAAGATTTCCCGGATTGGAGCTGTCCTTTCCCTTTTTGGGGAGAGGATGTACCACAGCTGTTTTCCAACTCACTGGATAATATGCATTATTCAATGCGTTGTTGAACAGTGTGGTATAAATGTCTATTGCTTCCTCAGGGAGATGTCGTAACACAATGTTGGGTATACCATCGACCCCCGCAGATTTCTTTTTCTTTAATGTTTGAAAAATTAATTGAAGTTCTACCTTCGAAATTAACAATGAACTGGGTCCATTTCGCTCGGCGATGGTGGCGTTTGCCAAATTTTCGTCATTGAACACGGTGAAACCGGTATTCTCAGATCGCCATTGCGTTATGTTATTTCCAAGGTAGAAGTTGTGTAATAAGGCTCTGTTCTCCAGGTCATGATTCGGACGAACGCTAGCATTCACCTTATACACTTGCTGGAAAGCAGCCCCCACATCCTCTACCTTTTCTTGAGGATCTTCTATCATAAAAAAGTTATCATCGAAAACGGCACAATCCAGATCTATTCCCGCAACCGTAAGTACGTCTTCGTTATCTATTGTCCTCTGAAGTTTAAGACATGGAAGTTCGTTTTGATCATTTCTTCTAAATATCTTATTTATTTGGGGAAACATACTAGGGTCGCTGGAATTAACACCCCGAATTCTGTTATCCCAATATAAATTAATAGACAATCTATAGTTTTGTTTAATCAGAACATTAATGTTTTTGATCGACGACTTCAATGTCCCAATCTCCAGATCACGTGTGTCCGTGAAACGTCTGTAAAGAAGTTTCAACCTAGTCAGCAGTCCACTTTTTTGTCGATGTAGTGCGTCGATTGTCGCGTTCTTGTATAAACCAGTAGGGTCTTGTTCCTTATATTTTGGGATTGTTCTATCCATTGTTCGTTTTATAGTCGTATCCATTTGAGTCAGGTACCCGTCGATCTCGACGTTCGTCAGGTTCCTGTCATTTGGTGGAGAAATGTCATCGGAACGTATTTCTCTTGCCAAGGAGTTGGAGAAGCGTGGCCAACGCGTCTTACTGAAATTGTAAGAGTGCGCAGGCACATACTCATCCAACTCCAAAAGTTCGCTCGGGAGCTGTATTACGGCGGCAAGTCCGCAGTGGTCACTGTCGTATTCAATCGTTCGTAAACAGTTTTTTTTATGTTGATTTGTTGCATCAGTTATAACTAGTCGTGAGTTAAGCAGTAAAAGATCCAGAAAGCCACCGCTCCTAGGAAACGAAGGTCTATCTGTCGCAAAAAGATCGATCCTACACTCAACACTGCGACGACCCATCCAATTAAATAAATGGTACCCTCTCGGATTTTGAATTTGATTTCCCCAATCTTCATGTTTGGCGTTCAAATCTCCTGCCATTAGATAATAATTTTCATCCAAGTGCAGTCTTAAGCATTCGAAAAGTTTATCGAGTTCTGCGATAAAATTAGCAGGCTGAGGTGCTTCGGGTGCGTACGCCGCGATCACGTACATTCTTTTCCCCTGAAGGAGCGAAATGCAAATGATGCAGGCTTCTAGCTGCCCAAATCTTCGCACTTCACTATTATATATAACCTTAAATTTAATGCCCTTTCGTATGAAGATTGGACCCCACCCCCTTGAGAGGAGTTAGGCCGATCCCTTCGCACGATATTGTAATTATTATTAGTCAATTTGTGTTTCTGGGTAAGCTTAGTTTCGCTAGCCATAAACACATCAGGACTTTGGTCTTGCAGCAAATGAAAGAGATTTGCTCTACGTTCGGTCCTAATCAGCGAATTTACATTCACAGTTAGGATCTTAAAGGGTCGCTCAGGCAGCGCGCCTTTAACCATTTCGCGTTGCCGGCAGAATAGAGTAGAGGTAATCCACCCTAGCCGCCTGCTCGCTGATCTGTTTTTGCACGTCGGTTAACTGACCATGAATGGTCATCAACACCTGCATCAGATCTGCCTCTGGCACAGGAACCGTAGGCACTTGGACCTGTTTGGCTACCTGTGGTTGAGGCTGTACCGTGTTTCCCTTTCCAGACGCGATTTGGGCGTAAGAAATTGCGGGATTGACGGAAGTTGTTTTCTGGCGTACTTCAGGGCGTCTCACCTCTACTGTTTTCTTTTGGGCTTTGTTTTGCCTTATCTCCTGAAACTTCGGACATCCCCGATAGTTTGCGGGGTGCCCGGAGCCTCGGCAGAGCGCACATTTTAACTGGGTCATATCTGTGACCCTATCTTGCCCGAGTTTTCACTCCACTGTTTTGTGGGTATCTCCGCATTTAACACAGACTGGGTCCATACCACAGTTAACTGCAACGTGTCTGAACCCTTGGCAGTTCATGCATTGAAGCATGTCTTTCTGCTTATTTAGTTTTTCCCATCGTACAACTTGGTAATCCAGGACTGTTATATTCCTTAGACCACTCAATTTGCTTTGGGGCGAGAGTTGAACTAGGAAAAATGGTAAATTCCGTTTCTCCCGTCTGGCTTTGACTGTGGTGAACGGTCGGACCCCGATAAACTCGAGATCGTCGCTCGCCACTTGACGGAGCTCAGCTAAGAGCGCCTGCGGATCCGTAGAGGATTCGATACCCTTCAGGAGGACTGTTTGAAGCTTGTCTTCCTTCGGGGTGAAACTATAATATTCTGTTCTACTTTGGGACAGAAGGTCTTTCACTTTTTTGTAGTGCTCTAAAGATGAGCACTGAATGGAATGCCTGTCTGCGTTAAGCCGCTTAATTATGAAATTGTTGCCTATGACCGACCTACATATTTCAATTGTGTCTTTTAAATGCATTTTATAAGTATTAATAGGTGGCACCTTACCTTTCTTTGCTTGTGGCTGTTGCTGTTGTTGCTGTTGTTGTTGTGACTGCTGCTGTTGTCTCTGCTGCTGTTGCATCGGCTGCTGTTGGGTCTGCTGCTGTTGTGACTGCTGCGGTTGTTGCTGTTGCGGTTGTTGCTGTTGCTGTTGTTGCTGCTGCTGTTGCTGTTTCTGTGTCTGCTGTCGTTGCTGTTGTGGTTGTTGTTGTTGTTGTTTTTGTTTTGCTTGCTGTTGCTGAGGCTGATGCTGTGGTTGCTGAGCCGGTTGTTGTGGCTTATGAAGCTGTTTCTGGGGCTGCTTTTTTGACTGCTGCTTCTGTGGCTGCTGCTGGTCTGGGAGTGGTTTTTAATCCTGAGGAGGCTGCTGTTGTAGCGAAGCTTGCTCTTTGGGTTGACGGCGGCGATCGCTCCGTCAGCCTCTTTGACGTGCCTGTCATCCACCTCCGCTTCATCGTCGCCTTCTACGTTCTTGTCGTTATCGTCATCGTCGTTGGAGGAGCTATCCAGCTGCCTCTGTATTTTTGCCTGAGCCGAGGCCTTGGCAGAACGTCCGCGCCCTCCTATTTTCTGCGCTGACTCTATATCTGAGGTGCGCTTCTTAACAACCAGATTTGGCTTATATCTGATATAGCGCCTTCTCTTCAGTGGGTCTGGTTCTTCGACTCATGCCGCTCCTGGACTTTTCCCTTTAATAGGGCTTGATGTTTTTGCAGTTGCCATGCTGCTTGTTCCGACCTCGGCACGTGCCGATGACGATGTTGTTGTAGTTGTCGTTGCTGTTGTTGTTGTTATTGCCACTTTGGGCTTTACTGGTCCTGCTGCTGCTGCTGCTGTTGTTGTTGGTTTTTGGGCTTTGGACTGCCCTGCTACCGTTGCTCTTAGTGCTTGGCCTGATGACCCCGCTACTTGACTGTCGGATGACACATCACCTGATGTTCCTCCAACTGTCTTCCTTGTTGTTGGGGGACCATCTTTCGATGTCCCCGTTGGTTTTCCCATCTCTCTTTCTAGGTGCTCTCGATTTCTATTAACCTTTTCCCAGAAATCGTTTAAAAAAAAGCCAGGACCACAGTGGGGCTCGAACCCACGCCGACCAGATCCGTCGTCTGCCACTCTCATTTTTTTTTTTTCATTTTTAATTCATTTTTTATTTTTCATTTTCTTATATCTATCTTAATGCTAGACAAAAAATCTTAAACAACTAGCTTCCATATTACCTTAATTAACTTACTGGCCCCATGCGGGCGCTCTAAATTAACCTATAACGTATTGAAACGATGCCTTTCGGCTTAAAATCATTTATATTTAACTAACTTAACTTTAACACTTAAACTAACGAGAAAATTATTATAAAAAACTCATTTTCATTATCATTTTTTTCACTTTTTTATAAAACTTAAAGCTACCCTCTACCTAATTATAACTAATTAATACTAAACTATACTAAATAAAAGTACTATAAGCTACGTTATATATAAATTATATAAAACTAGCTTAAATTATACCTAATTAAACTACTTAAACTAACTTAAAAACGAGAACAGCCACCAGCAACTTTTTTTTTTTTTTTTTTTTTTTTTTTTTTTGTGCCACCGTAACTGTTTAACCTACTCTATATTTACCTTAAAACTATGTAAGTCGGCCAAAGCAACAATGTGGTCAACTTTCAATATCAAGGTGGTCACCCAACCACCAGAATTTTTTCATTTGCTTACCTATGTCCTTTATGTCCCGAAGGGGCACAGCTCTACTGAACCGCAGACGTTCTGCTCCGTTTACAGAGCCGACGTATCGATCGTAAAGGAGTCGCCGATCCACAGTCCTACGGCCGACGTGGTAGATTAACGGAACCGCCAATCTATCCTGTATCAGCCCACGACTGTCTAAAAAGAGGAATGTCTCGGGCGGGATGAAACCGTTAAGACGCACACTTTCACTATACTCATCATTGGGGTAGTAAGCCCCAAAAATAAGTCCATTGGTCGAGGTCATTGCTCTTGCAATGTGACCCCGAATCAGCTTGATTAAAAAGTTATCTATCCTGTTTATATTGGCCCTGTTGTATAGAACCTCGTTGGCATAGTAATGTGTGTACTCCGACTCTGGTGTTCTGTGTAATCCAAGGCAGCGTCTAAGACACTGCCTCTCAAACACCCGAATCTTTTCCATTTGAGATGGGGCAACGTTGAACCACACAGGGCACCCATAGGCAATCATTGGCCGGATAAGGGCCATGTAGCAAATCACCTTTACTCTGCTGTCGAGGCGGCTGCTATAGAACAACCGTCTTGTCAACCCAAAGGCTCCCCTAGCTCTGGTCAGAGCAGCATCTACATGTCGATTGAAATATAGATACTGATCTAGCCAGATGCCAAGGTACTTTACCACATCTTTACTTGCCAGTGGATGTCCACTTGGTCCAACGATCACTAGATTTCTCCAGTTCTTTCTTGTATCCCTAGAAGCCCTAGACAACGGGGTTCTAAACAGGATAGTTTCTGATTTCTGAAAGTTAATTTTTAACTTCCAGTCATCACAATATCGCTGAATCTTGTCGAAGTCACGCTGCAAGAGAATTCTGATGACTTCAACTTTTGGACCCGTCCTGTACGCTACAAGGTCATCGGCATACGCAATTGCATGAGTGAGACTACCTATCAGATCGCTGGTGTAAATACTAAACAGAATCGGTGAGTTCACAGCTCCTTGCTGTAGACCGTTTTTGATATCAAATGTTGTGGTAGAAGTTAAATTGCCACTTTTGACAACAAACTTTCTACCATTGAGCATGTCATGAAGCATATATAACAGTGGTTTACTTATGCCAAATCTAGTTAGCTTCAGATAAAGACCCTCTAACCATACGGTGTCGAAAGCCTTCTCTAAATCAACCAGAACGGCACCCGTGCATTGATTTTTCGCTTTGTTCCATTGAACATCAGAAACTAACTTAGACGCGGTATGAATAGTGTCATGCCCCGCCTTAAAGCCAAACTGATTATCTGGAATAATATTTTTGTCCTCAGCTCACTTGAACAGAGCTCTATTGAGAATCTTTTCGAATACTTTACTGATACTTGGAAGAAGACTTATCGACCGAAGATTTCCCGGATTGGAGCTGTCCTTTCCCTTTTTGGGGAGAGGATGTACCACAGCTGTTTTCCAACTCACTGGATAATATGCATTATTCAATGCGTTGTTGAACAGTGTGGTATAAATGTCTATTGCTTCCTCAGGGAGATGTCGTAACACAATGTTGGGTATACCATCGACCCCCGCAGATTTCTTTTTCTTTAATGTTTGAAAAATTAATTGAAGTTCTACCTTCGAAATTAACAATGAACTGGGTCCATTTCGCTCGGCGATGGTGGCGTTTGCCAAATTTTCGTCATTGAACACGGTGAAACCGGTATTCTCAGATCGCCATTGCGTTATGTTATTTCCAAGGTAGAAGTTGTGTAATAAGGCTCTGTTCTCCAGGTCATGATTCGGACGAACGCTAGCATTCACCTTATACACTTGCTGGAAAGCAGCCCCCACATCCTCTACCTTTTCTTGAGGATCTTCTATCATAAAAAAGTTATCATCGAAAACGGCACAATCCAGATCTATTCCCGCAACCGTAAGTACGTCTTCGTTATCTATTGTCCTCTGAAGTTTAAGACATGGAAGTTCGTTTTGATCATTTCTTCTAAATATCTTATTTATTTGGGGAAACATACTAGGGTCGCTGGAATTAACACCCCGAATTCTGTTATCCCAATATAAATTAATAGACAATCTATAGTTTTGTTTAATCAGAACATTAATGTTTTTGATCGACGACTTCAATGTCCCAATCTCCAGATCACGTGTGTCCGTGAAACGTCTGTAAAGAAGTTTCAACCTAGTCAGCAGTCCACTTTTTTGTCGATGTAGTGCGTCGATTGTCGCGTTCTTGTATAAACCAGTAGGGTCTTGTTCCTTATATTTTGGGATTGTTCTGTCCATTGTTCGTTTTATAGTCGTATCCATTTGAGTCAGGTACCCGTCGATCTCGACGTTCGTCAGGTTCCTGTCATTTGGTGGAGAAATGTCATCGGAACGTATTTCTCTTGCCAAAGAGTTGGAGAAGCGTGGCCAACGCGTCTTACTGAAATTGTAAGAGTGCGCAGGCACATACTCATCCAACTCCAAAAGTTCGCTCGGGAGCTGTATTACGGCGGCAAGTCCGCAGTGGTCACTGTCGTATTCAATCGTTCGTAAACAGTTTTTTTTATGTTGATTTGTTGCATCAGTTATAACTAGTCGTGAGTTAAGAGATCCAGAAAGCCACCGCTCCTAGGAAACGAAGGTCTATCTGTCGCAAAAAGATCGATCCTACACTCAACACTGCGACGACCCATCCAATTAAATAAATGGTACCCTCTCGGATTTTGAATTTGATTTCCCCAATCTTCATGTTTGGCGTTCAAATCTCCTGCCATTAGATAATAATTTTCATCCAAGTGCAGTCTTAAGCATTCGAAAAGTTTATCGAGTTCTGCGATAAAATTAGCAGGCTGAGGTGCTTCGGGTGCGTACGCCGCGATCACGTACATTCTTTTCCCCTGAAGGAGCGAAATGCAAATGATGCAGGCTTCTAGCTGCCCAAATCTTCGCACTTCACTATTATATATAACCTTAAATTTAATGCCCTTTCGTATGAAGATTGGACCCCACCCCCTTGAGAGGAGTTAGGCCGATCCCTTCGCACGATATTGTAATTATTATTAGTCAATTTGTGTTTCTGGGTAAGCTTAGTTTCGCTAGCCATAAACACATCAGGACTTTGGTCTTGCAGCAAATGAAAGAGATTTGCTCTACGTTCGGTCCTAATCAGCGAATTTACATTCACAGCTAGGATCTTAAAGGGTCGCTCAGGCAGCGCGCCTTTAACCATTTCGCGTTGCCGGCAGAATAGAGTAGAGGTAATCCACCCTAGCCGCCTGCTCGCTGATCTGTTTTTGCACGTCGGTTAACTGACCATGAATGGTCATCAACACCTGCATCAGATCTGCCTCTGGCACAGGAACCGTAGGCACTTGGACCTGTTTGGCTACCTGTGGTTGAGGCTGTACCGTGTTTCCCTTTCCAGACGCGATTTGGGCGTAAGAAATTGCGGGATTGACGGAAGTTGTTTTCTGGCGTACTTCAGGGCGTCTCACCTCTACTGTTTTCTTTTGGGCTTTGTTTTGCCTTATCTCCTGAAACTTCGGGCATCCCCGATAGTTTGCGGGGTGCCCGGAGCCTCGGCAGAGCGCACATTTTAACTGGGTCATATCTGTGACCCTATCTTGCCCGAGTTTTCACTCCACTGTTTTGTGGGTATCTCCACATTTAACACAGACTGGGTCCATACCACAGTTAACTGCAACGTGTCTGAACCCTTGGCAGTTCATGCATTGAAGCATGTCTTTCTGCTTATTTAGTTTTTCCCATCGTACAACTTGGTAATCCAGGACTGTTTTATTCCTTAGACCACTCAATTTGCTTTGGGGCGAGAGTTGAACTAGGAAAAATGGTAAATTCCGTTTCTCCCGTCTGGCTTTGACTGTGGTGAACGGTCGGACCCCGATAAACTCGAGATCGTCGCTCGCCACTTGACGGAGCTCAGCTAAGAGCGCCTGCGGATCCGTAGAGGATTCGATACCCTTCAGGAGGACTGTTTGAAGCTTGTCTTCCTTCGGGGTGAAACTATAATATTCTGTTCTAGTTTGGGACAGAAGGTCTTTCACTTTTTTGTAGTGCTCTAAAGATGAGCACTGAATGGAATGCCTGTCTGCGTTAAGCCGCTTAATTATGAAATTGTTGCCTATGACCGACCTACATATTTCAATTGTGTCTTTTAAATGCATTTTATAAGTATTAATAGGTGGCACCTTACCTTTCTTTGCTTGTGGCTGTTGCTGTTGTTGCTGTTGTTGTTGTGACTGCTGCTGTTGTCTCTGCTGCTGTTGCATCGGCTGCTGTTGGGTCTGCTGCTGTTGTGACTGCTGCGGTTGTTGCTGTTGCGGTTGTTGCTGTTGCTGTTGTTGCTGCTGCTGTTGCTGTTTCTGTGTCTGTTGTCGTTGCTGTTGTGGTTGTTGTTGTTGTTGTTTTTGTTTTGCTTGCTGTTGCTGAGGCTGATGCTGTGGTTGCTGAGCCGGTTGTTGTGGCTTATGAAGCTGTTTCTGGGGCTGCTTTTTTGACTGCTGCTTCTGTGGCTGCTGCTGGTCTGGGAGTGGTTTTTAATCCTGAGGAGGCTGCTGTTGAAGCGAAGCTTGCTCTTGGAGCGCTTGTTGGCGGGTGCACTGCTCAAGAGCAACTATGCGCTCCTTCTCCCGTCTTGCCTCCTGCTTCTTTTTGAGCGCTTCAACAAGCTCAATGAGCGAAGAGATCTGCTCTGTCAGAGCCTCAATCTGCTGGTCCTCTTCCTCGTCGGACAGCTCAACTACCTCGCCACTGACGTAATGTCCTTCTCCTTCCACAGACATGTAGGAGATAACCGTCAGCGTCAGCGTCAGCGCCGTTTTCTTCACCTGTAAGGTTGGCGTTTTCGTCTGTTTGGTTGTTGGCGGTGATCGCTCCTTCTTCGTTCTTGTCGTTGTTGTCGTTTTTTTCGTTGTTGTCGTCGTCATCGTTGGAGAAGCTATCCAGCTGCCTCTGTATTTTGGCCTGAGCTGTCTTCTTTTGGTCTTTGTTTTTTCTCATTTCCTGAAACTTCGGACATCCCCGATAGTTTGCGGGGTGCCCGGAGCCTCGGCAAAGTGCACACTTTAACTGGGTCCTGTCTTCGACCCTTTCTTTTCCGAGTTTACATTCACCTATCTTGTGGGAATCTCCACACTTGACGCAAACTGGATCCATACCACAGTTAGCTGCCACGTGACCGTACCCTTGGCAGTTCATGCATTGAAGCATGTCTCTCTGCCTATTTAATTTTTCCCATCTTACAATTTGGTAGTTTAGGACGGTTATACTCCTTAAACCACTCAACTTGCTTTGGGGCGAGAGCTGAACGAGGAAGAATGGTAAATTCCGTTTCTCCCGTCTGGCCTTAACTGTGGAAAACGGTCTGACCCCGATAAAATCGAGATCATCGCTCGCCACTTGACGGAGCTCAGCTAAGAGCGCCTGCGGATCCGTAGAGGATTCTATACCCTTCAGGAGGACTGTTTGCAGCTTGTCTTCCTTCGGGGTGAAACTGTAAAATTCTGTCTTCGTTTGTGACAAAAGATCTTTTATTTTTTTATAATGCTCGACCGAAGAGCAATGGATAGCGTGTCGGTCTGCGTTCAATCTTTTAATAATAAAATTATTGCCTATGGCCGACTTACATAGTTCTATTGTATCTTTTAGTTCTATTTTATAAGTATTGATTGGTGGCACCTTGCCTTTTTTTGCTTGTGGCTGTTGCTGATGTTGCTGCTGCTGTTGTGACTGCTGCTGTTGTGACTGCTGCTGTTGTGCCTGCTGCTGTTGTAACTGCTGCGGTTGTTGTTGCTGTTGTAGTTTCTGCTGCTGTTACTGCTTCTGTGTCTTTTGTTGCTGTAGTGGTTGTTGTATTTGTTTTTGTATTTGCTTTTGTTGCTGTTGTTGCTGATGTTGTTGTTGTTTCTGTTGTTGTTGTTGTTGTTGCTGTTGTTGTCGCTGCTGCTTTTGCTGTTGCTGTTGTTGTTGTTGCTTTTGTTTTTGTTGCTGTGCTTGCAGTTGCTGATGCTGTTGCTGGGGCTGCAGTTTCTGCGCCTGCTGCTTCTTTTTTGGCTGAATTACAGGAAGTGGTTGTTGTTGTTTGAGATGCTGCTGCATTTGTTCAACTTTTTGTTGCTCTTGGAGCGTTTTTTGTCTTTTGCTTTCAAGAGCAACTAGGCGCTCTTTTTCCCTACGCGCTTCTTGTTTTTCTTTGAGTGCTCTTACCATTGCCATAAGTGCAGAGATTTGCTCTGTCAGCGATTCTATTTTTTCTTCCTCAGTTTCTGAGTCTGGAGGTGAAAGATCTACCAACTCGGCACTCACGTAGCGCCCCTCACCTTCTACGGACATGTAAGCAATGTCTTCGGCATCTGCCTCAGCGACGTTTTGCTCATTTGTCTTCTTGTCGGTCTTGTTGACGGCCCCTTTGGCGACCTCATAGTCAGCTTCTCCTGCTATTTCGTCGTCCGCCTCTGCCTCGTCATCGCCCTCATCTTCATGTTCGTTGTCATCCTCGTAGGAGGAGCTTTCAACCTGTCTGTGCATTTTAGCTTGAGCCGATGCCTTAGCCAACTTCGCTCTTGTGCTCCTGTCAGGGCGGTTTACAAGATGGGGCTTGTATCTAATGATACGCCTCCTCTTTTTGTGTTCTTTTGTTGTTGCTGCGGCACGTGCCGGTGTTGATGACTTGCCTTTTGGAAGGCTTGATGTTGTTGCAGTTGCTAAGCTGCTTTTATTGGCCTCGGCACGTGCCGATGACTTATTTGTTGTTGTTGCTATAGTTATAGCTGTTGATGTTTGAGCATTTGAAGGGCCCGCTATATTAGCATTTGCCGTTGCATCACCTGATGCTCCGGCAGCTTCTCTTGTTGTTGGGGGATCATCTTTCGATGTCCCCGTTGGCTTTACCATCTGTATTTGTTGTTCCTCTCTGTTTTTGTTCACCTTCTCCCAGAACTTATTTAAAAAAAAGCCCTGACCAGGGTGGGGCTCGAACCCACGACCCTCCACTTCGTCGTCGTTCACGCTACCCACTAGGCTAACTTGCCTTTTAATTTTACTTGGCAAATTGCCACTAAATTGTGCAGTGAGTGCACTTAAACTATTAATGAAAATTTAATTCAATTGAACACACTTGAAAATTATTTTTGTATACTGAGAAAGTCGTCAACGCGTCTGTACACTTTCACAGCTGAAGATCGTCTGCCACTCTACCACCTAGGCTAACTTGCCACTTGGAAATGGTAGGTTGAAATAACTTTTTAACTCACTCGCGTCTCTATATTGAAATGATCACTGTGAAAGCCGCCAACGATGTGCACTCTGCCACGGTTGCTCTGCTCCTCTACCACCTAGGCTAACTTGCCACTTGGTTTTGGTAGATCTAACTCACTACTATAAGCACTCGCGTCTCTACTTGAAATTTACACTGTGAAAGCCGCCAACGATGTGCACTCTTCCACGGTTGCTGAACGACTGTATATAAATTCCATTTGTAGCAGCCAATGCACACTTAACGACTGCGTTTCAACTTAATATTTTTTCATTAGGTTTTAGTATTCAAATTCAAATTTAAAATAAAAGTCAATATATTTTATTTGATAAAAAGTGCATATTTACATACGACTTACATTACTTTTAAATATATTTACATAAACAGGGTGATTGGTATAAGATGAACCAAAAAGCTTGAGCGTGTAGGTGGAGTTAAGACAAGAAAAAAATCGTATGGGATGGGGGGGTCTATTTCCCACGTTTAGGCGGGAGTGGCAATTTTCTAAAACATTGACTTAAATCAGAAAAAAAATTATTTAAAACAACGGTGAATGATACAAAGCCGTTATATTTTTTTGGAAAGCCAGAAAACTAACCTTTTAATTAATTTTTGTATTAAGTTGTTTAAGTAAACAGTTTTAAAAAAATTCATTAAATTTTATTAAAATGTACATATCTTGAGCGTGTAGGTGGAGTTAAGACAAGAAAAAAATCGTATGGGAGGGAGGGGTCTATTTCCCCCCCGTTTAGGCTGGAGGGGCAATTTTCTAAAACATTGACTTAAATTTCTTAATTTCTCAAAAACTAAGATACATTTTGGCATCCGGTTTTCTTTTTTTTTTGACTAAAAATTAATAAGAGCATTGAATTTTTAAAATAAAAAGAATAGTTAATTACATAATATTCTGAAAAAAATTAGTTTGAACATTTTTATTTTTATTTTTTTTTCAAAATTTTGAGGATGAAAATTAATTTTTTTAAAACTGTTCACTTAACCAACTTAATTTAAAAATTCAATAAAAGATTAGTTTTCTGGTTTCCAAAAAAATATAACAAGGCTTTGTATCATTCACCGTTGTTTTTAAATAATTTTTTTTTCTGATTTAAGTCAATGTTTTAGAAAACTGCCCCTCCTGCCCAAACGGAGGGAAATAAACCCCCCCTCCCATACGATTTTTTTCTTGTCTTAACTCCACCTACACGCTCAAGCTTTTTGGTGCACCTTATACCAATCACCCTGTATATATATCTAAAATATTATGACAGTAACTGTATGTTGAATGTCAGATTGGCAAAATAAATGTTAAATTTGTATTAATCTGAAAAAAAAAAAATTCTTTTATTTCTTATTCATAACTAAACTCATTAATAATTAAATATGTACATTTTAATGCACATGATAAATAAATGTAGAGACGCTCACAATCCTGGCCGTTCATCATGGTGTGAAATTCACCCTTTGTTAAGATTTAGTTTCCCAAATGTTTTGTTCTCACAGATTTATAGATAAGGCTTCAAAATTGAGGGAGAGTTTGACTTCTTGTGCTGGTGGTGTAACTAGAAATGTCTTGCTTCGTTGCATCCAGATGACATCTTGGCATCGTATCTGGGATGTCCAGATGATATCTGGTGACGCTATCAGATATTTTGGACGCAGTATTTTTGGTAATTTTCCGTTGTTGTTGAGCGTCGTTTTTTTTTTGTTTTTTTTTTCGTTGTTTGTTCTTAGTTCTATTCTTAGAACTTGAGCGTGCGTCGTGTCTTGTTTGGTTCCTCGAATAGACCAACGCTTGGTTCTTTGTTCGGGGTTTGATGATGCACATGTAACTCCCCTCCCTTAAGATTGTTGTTACACCTGCAACTATTTATTATGTTCCTAAGTAGGTATATAATTATAGTACATATTATTAAAATGGTTACAATATGCATGAAATAAGAGGTTTCCTTATGAGTGTGTAGTTCTAAATTTTTTTCTTCAACCTTTTCAATATTATTTATATCTTCAAATTTAATTTCTTTTTCAACAAGCAGATTATTAATGTTTTTATATAATTCTGAATTTTCTAAATATAAGGATTGTTCTTCTGTTTCGTTAAAATTTTCAAATGTTTTGTTGTTTAACATAATAATACATTTTTCAAACTGAATTAGATTATTATTTACTAATATAATTTACATTTTTACGTGATAGAAAGCGCTCTCAGATCTAAAAATGAAAATATCTTTTTGCTAACCACTCTGTCTAACATATCATCTATCAACGGGAGTGGGTAGTTATCTTTTGACGTCATTTTATTTAACGTCAATACATAGTCTGATATCACCAGTCTTTTTCTTAACTAAAACTACGGGAGACGCATACTCCGATTTGCTAGCCCTGATTACCCCTGTTTCCAGTAAATCATCTAAAATTTCTTGAACTTTCGCTTTCTCTAAATAAGACAATCTCCTGGGAGGCCAGCTAAAAGGTTTATCACTAGAAATTATAAGCTTCATGTGAAAAACGGTTTCGGGACAATAGGGACGCTTGCATTTCAAGAAATTCCGGTACATATTATTAAATACTCATTTCAAGAAATTCCGGTACATATTATTAAATACTCATTTTGTATCGTACGATTGTTTACATACATTATTTAAGTCTAAATCATTTTTTTCAGTACTAATCTCAATATTCATTAGCTTAAGATATTCATCATTGTAATTTTCTTTCACATTTATTGACCGCTCATTCGTATTAAACTCTTCATTTTTTATTTTTTAGTCAAAAAATTCTTTTGTGTTTACTAAATTTACTAAATTCTCTTTTTTATTTAAGAAACTTTCATTTGTATTGCATTTTTTTAATTTTCGTTTGACATCGAAAACTTTTCTTCATTTTTAATAAGTTTTCTTTTGCATTCAAATAATTTTCATTTGTACTGTACCTGTCATTTTCTAATTTGTATACCCGCTTTGTAACTTTACATAATGTTAGATTAGCTAACTTCAAAAAATGTAGGCCCAGTAAAACCGAATGCCTCATGGTTTCATTATCTACTACGATAAGTCTCATTTTAACTTTTACATCTTCATAACAAATTTTACAGTCGACACAACCAATTATGTTTACTTGACTTTTATTTATTCCAAAAATACATAGATTATTATATTTTTTATCTTTAATAACAAAATATGGAGGGACGAACTGTCTCCTTACAATGCTCACGGGGCTGCCAGTATCTAATAGCGATCCCAATAATATATTATTTGATAAATAATTTATTTCATAACTAAAATAGAATTTTCTTACATATGTTTCCTCTTCATCGTCATCAAAATGGTGCAGCACAACCGCCTTTCTATTGAGATAATTAGCAGCAAATGCACAGACGTGACAAGCTCCAGGTAAACGTTTTTCCTTTCGGCACTCTGCCGCAATGTGTCCCAGGGAATTACAATTATAACACCTTAGTGGCTTGGAATCTTGTTTTTCATAAACTGAAACTCGCCTTGACATTGATGGTCCAGAACCGGGTGTTTTAGTTAACGCCAATTTTTGCTTAGGTAATTCAATTTGCCTAAATGCCTCTGCCAATTGTTGTCTAGTGACGAAGCACTGCATCCGTGCCTGCGTCCACAATTGAGCATCTGGAATGCCATCAATGACGCTCTCCCCCAATTCTTCCTCATTAAGACCCAATTTGTTAGCCATGATTGTTTTCTCGTGGTGGTAACTTTGGAATGTTTCTGTCATTTGCCACATCTTATCTTCATACGCCTTCTTAAGTGTGCAATATTTTCATCAATTTTATACGCGGCCACCAAATTTTTAAATTGCGTTTTCCAGTGAATAAAACTTCTCCGCTAAATTCTGGTAACAATTCTTGAAGTGCCGAAACTGATGTTGTTGCGACGCTTTCCATACTCTTCGTTATTCTTCAGTATTTTGTTCTCTCTTTTTAGCATTTTAATTTCTTTCTTTTGTTCCTCGATCTCTTTTGTTAAAATTTTTATTTCGTTTTTAATTTGCTTAAAAAGTCCAATGGTAAGCATCCCTGGTTTGGTCACTCCAATATTTCCATCGTCAGTACTCTCTTCATCATCATCAGATTGTCGTTTATTATTTAATTCATCATCAGTGCTCTCTTTTTCATCATCTTCGTTTTGTCGCTCATCATTTGGTCGTTCATCAGTTTGCCCCTCATTAAGTTGTTGCCACAGAGGAGCTTGCAGAGAGGGTAATCCTGTCATTTAATTTGCCGTTACCTACAATCTTCGATATCAGCTGATCTCAGCTTAGGTGAGAAAGTGTGCGTGAGAACAAAGGAAAACTGCACACACTCTCACCTAAGCTGAGTGGTGGATTCATTTTCCTGCCTTTTTCGAAATCATCGGCTTTTTGGGTCTGTTCACAAACTCGTTTATTTTTTGGTTAGGCTGTTCCTACACCGGTACTTGATTACTTCACTAGCTGCGTTTTCGTTTGTTTGTTTCGATATAAAAAGAAATTTGGGGTAAGAAAGGAGAACGGGCAAAAATGTATGGGAGCATGCCTAGGAACCAATAACAACGTGTTATATATCAATGGAAAGGTTTTTTTGTGAACATCAACTTTTGTTATGGCGAGAATTCCCAAATCGCTGTGTGGAAAAAGTTATTGAACAATAATGGTAGGATTGATTCACAAAAAAATTGTTTTTATTTTTATGTTTATTTTTCATATTTATATTTTTTATTAGATATATGATACAAAGATGTTACAAAATAAAATAAAACAAAACTTCTTTTCAATCTTCATCAATTAAAATATGTATTAAATCGCCCGCTGGAGAATTAAATGGCTCATGTCTGCCGACACCTAAGTACCAGACAATAGAAGTTATATGGGCACAACTCCCTATTGTCCGGCGCCCGGTTAAACAAGTGCAATAATATTGTGCTATCGCACTAATACCAATTGCGTCCCTAATGACCAAAAGGTAACATAGATATGTTTTTGCCCTTACATGACGAGATTGTATACGGCCTCTCAATAGCCATACATTTTGAGGCATATTGTAAGGTTGCAAATCTCCAATTATTTCATCTCTTTGCACTTCGATTGTATATAAGCCACTGTTTAAATGTTCTGCACAATATGATCTGGCTAGTTTCAGCTGATATGAGCCAAGAGTGAAAAGCTTTAGGTCACTTTCCGTTAATCGGGGAAAGGAATCCAATTGATGGTTTACATCTATCGCTACAAACGTGATTCTTTGTCTATTGAGATTTTGGTCATTTACATAGTTGTATAAATAATTTGGAATATTGATCCTTTGGTTGATTGATTCTAATATCATCTCCGCGTCAACATTATCAGTCACAGGTTCACGAAATGAGTTGATAAGGGCACCTGCGATTTTAAAATCAGGAAACAGATTCCGTAGTGTTGTATTGAAGTAATCTTGACGCAACAACTTGAAGTCGCGTTTAAAACGACCATTAATGACCTCAACTACCCACCGACACAAAGTAACGAGCCTCGATTTGTTGGCTTGTTCTGTTGATAGTTGAGTGTCATTTCTGTTCTTTGTTGGTGGCAAATGGGCTTCATACCCGCAAGATTCAAAAGCCGGAACACAATCACGAAAACCTCTATCGAGTATTAAAACATCATTTGGTTCAAAAAACCAATGATAAACACTGTTTTCATCATTGATGAAATCGGACATGATGGCTGCATCGGACTTCGTGGCAGCAAAAGGTCCTAAGATGTCCAGGATATAACCGTCTGCACAAACAATCAGAAATGGTTTTAATAAGTTTTGAAACTTATGAAGATTGTAAGTTAATCGCTGAAAAAGAAAATTCGAGCTTTTCTGTATATACGCGTAAGTGCCATCGCAAATGATAATTGCTTTGGTGTTTTCATCATTTCCGAATATTCCTTTATGTATTAAAAGTTTCCAAGTGCTTTGGCACAAATTCTGTTAGTAAGCAATTTCTTACTATCTCTAATATTCTTTGTATGCTTCTTCTCGACATATTGAATTGACTGGCTAATCGGTCGTTTGACTCTCCGGTTCGAAGTTTATGAAGGTAAATACCCAATGCCAACCGCGGTTTCTTATGACTTTCTTGCAACGATGGAGTTTCTTGTAAGATTATGTCAAATTGCCTATTTACTAACCCGGTCCAAAAATGCATCTCACCATCAGCAATAGCACCTACAGTTTCAAAGTCTAATTGTTTACCATGCCGAACAGCTTCGGTTAATGTATTGCAAATATCGTCGAATTGAGTGCTGCTAAAGTTTTGTGTGACATTGCAGAAGTTCACTAATTCATCCCACACATTGGCTAGGAGATGTTCTCGACACGAACGAGCACTTCCAGGTACATACAGATTATGTTCACATAATAAATATACCTTAATCCTTGGTGGAATTAGTGAGTTTGCTTGGTTACGACAATTATTAAAAATGCAGTGTGCACTCGTGTTTGGTGCTCTTCTGTAAATGGCAGAATTAATGGTTGAAGCTTCATTATTATGGCTTGGGTGGATATATTGGACAGGTCTTAGTGCATTTTGGGTCCTTTGCCAGCACCGGTGGCACATGAAACGCGTATTGTTGAAAAAAACCTTTCATGGTGTAAAGGAAGTTTTCTTTCATAACCCTGTTATAAAATGTAACAAATAAATAAAAAAACAAACCTCCAATTGTGCATGTTCCCGTAAATAATTTGCAATCTCAGGTCGATCTTGTAGAATATTTTCCGATAAAATGTGACGTTGATACCTTCTGTTATGTAGCCCACGCTGGCACATAACACAAATATTATGGTATTCATCCATGACTTAGTACGCCGTATTTAATAGCTTAGTTTGGAGTCCATTAAATAAAGCCAATGGTAGCATAGCAAATCACAGAGTTCAATAAAGAAAACCAACGGTCGTAGTCGAATGATAAAGCTGTAACGGTTTTTCGGTTGAGTCATAATTTACTCTTTCATTTTTGAACTGGTGTAGCGGTCTCTTTCCATTCAATGCATAACAAGAGTCGCTGTTTTGAAATTGAATCCGGTCCAAGGTAGGTAGCATCGAAGTGGCAATTTTACTAGCGTCATCTAGGCAGATAAGCAAAGAAAGGTATAACTTTCTCAATGCAAACCTACTAAAAAAACTTCTCAGTTTATCTATTAGGTGGCGCCACGATATATTTTCATCTCGAAAAAACCATTCAAATGATTATAGAAAGGTTGCAAGTAATTACTTTTGTTACTTCAAGTTGGGCGCCCTGTATTCATTTTTGTTGGTGGTTGGAAGCTGTCTTTTTTCTTCCTTTTTATGTTTAATCGTGGCAGAGACAACAACAAGTAAATTATTTATTGCATCATTTTTGTTTTTTCGCCCCTCCTCCTCTTCCTAGCAAACAGCTCTCAAAACGCGATAAGGTAAACAAGAAAATACAGTAGGAGTATTGTCAACTTACGGATATTTTAATATACATTTTATATGCGGAAGCGTTTAACTTAGGTTGATATTTTTGTCGGTACAGACTTCATAAAATGCTAAAATGCGAAAAAAATGTTTGTTCTTGCCTGGCTTTATAGTGCAATAACTTTTTTTTGTATCATATAACTAATAAAAAATCTGAATATGGAGAATAAACATAAAAATAAAGACTAATTTTTTGTGAATCAATCCTTCCATTATTATTCAATAACTTTTTCCACACAGCGATTTGGGAATTCTCGCCATAACAAAAGTTAATGTACACAAAATAACCTTTCCATTGATATATAACACATTGTTATTGGTTCCTAGGCAAAATTGCCCGTTCTCCTTTCCCTGCATTGAAATATTAGTACCTAATATTTCGAAGGTTGAATCATATACAACAAAAATACTAAAAGCAAAACTTAAGGATGTAGTACACGGAATGTAAAAAAACAAATGCGAATGTGTTTCTGACGTCCCGTACCAATGGCGTATTTGTGTTTGTTCTTGCAAAATAGTTGCAATTTGAAGAATCCCAATAGCTTATTGAAAATAAAAGATTTGATTTTCACTACGTTACAAATATTATATTTTATTTCGCTTTCTTAAGGTCAAGTTAACCGCTCTTGTATATGGCTTTATTAAAAGTGTTGAGCTTAACAATGTTCAACTAACAGATGATGCTTAAAATGCATGTAGGCACATAATTATTATATACATTAAACAAGATAAGCGGCGTAAGTACAGCTTATCCTTACAGCTTTAACTTTACAGCTTTAACTTTATACAGCTTCATCGCCTGATAATGAGGGGAAAGCACTAAGTACATAATAGAGTTAATGATCATTCAAGATAAAAGATAAGTTCAAGATTCAAACATAGGGTAATACAGCTGAAGCTTGGTATTTAAATATAAATATAATTTTTTTTTATAGTTTTTTTTTATAAATGCATGTCTTAAGTTACAGAAATATGAATTCAGAATTAATAATAATAATATAGTTTGAAATTATAAACATGCTCCCCGCCTTGGAAGGATCTGCTTTCAAATATTCTGCATCTCTTCTGTAGATATTTCGTCTATCTTGACTGGCAAAATGCATATTTTTGATATGGCCCTCTTGACTGTTCCGTCTTGAGTTTTTAAGTTGACGACTCGAACATGACCATCAGCACCCTTGAAAACTTGAACGACTCTTCCCATTGACCATTTTAGAGGTGGTAAGTTGTCGTCCTTATGTAAATGCAATCTCCAGCAATATCTAAAAGTTTTTTTGTTGTTGATAAACAAGTCTTGACTGAGCGCCGTTCAGGTTAAATATCATTTAAAGAAGGTTCTAACAAAGGCCAAAATATTTCTTTTTCTTTTAAAAAACAGGGTCCTGAAAACCAGATATCTGAGTTAATTAGGTTTGAAGGTGAACTTCCACGTGAAAGTATATCCGCAGGATTAAGGTTCGTTCTCACATGCCTCCAATTATAGTTTCCAGAAAGATCCTTTATTTTAGCAACCCTATTGGCTACAAAAGTGGTCCAAGTACATGCTGGTGCGGTGATCCAAGCAAGGACGATGGTAGAGTCCGTCCAGCAGAAAACTTCATTAAATTTTAGTGATATCGTGGTTAGGACACGATCTATGAGTTCGGCTAGTAATAATGCTGCGCTCAGCTCGAGCCTCGGAATAGAGACTGTATTCATGGGGGCTACTCCTGATTTTGAACAAAGCAGCCTAACTTCAACATTTCCATTGTTATGAAGGCTTCTTAAATAAATGCAGGCTCCATATGCTTGAGTACTTGCATCGGAAAAACCATGCAGTTGAAGATTAGTTTTATGCGATAAAACATATCGTGGCAATTTTATTTTATTGACGAATAAGACCTATTTTGTCCAAAAATGGGTTTAAGATTCTCAAAGTACTGTCTTTATATAGTTCCATTCTGTTTGAAAGCAATTTGTAGTCATCTGGAAATGATTTAATCTGAATTGTGTTAATTAGCAGACTTAAGCCAAAATCCAAATCAGATACAGAAAGCGGTGAATTTATTCGGTATCCTTTAGGGACAGTTGAATTTTCTATGAACCGGTTAATGTATGCAAAGGTTTTTCTTATTCGATTAAAATCCTTTATGTAAATGCAATCTCCAGCAATATCTAAAAGTTTTTTTGTTGTTGATAAACAAATCTTGACTGAGCGCCGTTCAGGTCAAATATCATTTGAAGAAGGTTCTAACAAAGGCCAAAATATTTCTTTTTCTTTTAAAAAAACAGGGTCCTGAAAACCAGATATCTGAGTTAATTAGGTTTGAAGGTGAACTTCCACGAGAAAGTATATCCGCAGGATTAAGGTTCGTTCTCACATGCCTCCAATTATAGTTTCCAGAAAGATCCTTAATTTTAGCAACCCTATTGGCTGCAAGTCCAAGTACATGCTGGTGCGGTGATCCAAGCAAGGACGATGGTAGAGTCCGTCCAGCAGAAAACTTCATTAAATTTTAGTGATATCGTGGTTAGGACACGATCTATGAGTTCCGCTATAATAATGCTGCGCTCAGCTCGAGCCTCGGAATAGAGACTGTATTCATGGGGGCTACTCTTGATTTTGAACATAGCAGCCTAACTTCAACATTTCCATTGTTATGAAGGCTTCTTACATAAATGCAGGCTCCATATGCTTGAGTACTTGCATCGGAAAAACCATGCAGTTGAAGATTAGTTTTATGCGATAAAACATATCGTGGCAATTTTATTTTATTGACGAAAGGAAGCTCATTGCAGAATTGCTTCCATGACGAATGGAGTTGGAGAGGAAATGACTCATCCCAGTCCAACTTTTCCTTCCAAAGAAGCTGCATAAATATTTTACCTTGTAACACAACCGGCCCTATAAATCCAAGGGGGTCATATAGTCGTGCAACTGATGAAAGCACACTTCTTTTGCATATCTTTTTCTTTGAGAAATCTGGGCACTTAGTTGAGAACACAAACTCATCAACTTTGGGATTCCAAATAAGTCCTAAGATCTTTGTTACATCAGCACTATCTATTTGAAGGAATTCTTCTTTTTCTGCGAAAGGAATTTCACATAAAAGCTGTTCGGAGTTTGAGCACCATTTTCTGAGATGAAATTCACCTTTAATAAGAAGCGAAGAAAGTTCTGTTTTTATATTTCGCAAATCCTTCAAGGTATCAGCCCCAGTTAATAAATCATCAACATAAAATTTAGATTTAACTTCATTAGACGCAAGAGGAAAGTAATCTTGTTCATCATCAGCAAGTTGATGAAGGCTTCGAATAGAAAGAAAAGATGCTGGCTTTGTGCCATAGGTAACTGTGGTGAGCTTGTAAATAACGAGTTCTCTAGAATTTTCATCACGCCAAAGGATACATTGATAGTGATCATCTGGTTCTTGAATTTGAACACAGCGATACATTTTTGCTATATCAGCAGTCACTGCGAATTTGTTCACACGAAAATTTAAAAGTGTGCTAAATAAATCATTTTGGATAGTCGGCCCATTCATCAGAATGTCATTTAGAGAAATACCATTTAATGTTTTAAATGCACCGTTAAAAACTACTCGTAAGTTGGTAGTAGTACTCTCAGGCTTTAGTACACAGTGGTGAGGAAGAAAGTAATGATTTTTTTGAAGTATATTAGCAGGCGCTATGCGAAGATCATTAAGTTTTTTATATTCTGATATGAAATCAGCATACATTTTTTTTGTTTCAGGATAACGATTAAGCTTGGTCTCTAAGTTGAAAAACATCTTCTTTGCGACTTCATAAGAAGATCCTAAAATATTCGGAGATTTTTTAAAGGGAAGTCTTACTGAATATGTTCCGGACGGCAAGCGAGTGTATGTTTGTAAGAAGTGATTTTCACAATCTTGTTCTTCTTGCGATAAGATTTGACTGGGGGCTCACGTGATTCCAATTCCCAGAAACGTTTAATTAGTTGATTGAGCGACAAATCATCAGTGTTGTTATCGCAATCTTGTTTATTATTATTTACGTAAAGACAAAAACCACTTGCAGAGTTGTTACTTATATCTCCTGATACTATCCACCCAAAACGAGTTTTTTGTAAAATGGGCATTTTAGTACCTAGCCGGATTTGTCCGACGGAAAGCAGATCAAAAAATAGCGAAGCTCCAATAAGAATATCAATTTTTTGAGCCTTATAGAAAGTAGGATCCGCAAGATCTATGTTCTTAGGTATGGCAAACGCATTTGAATCAAAATTACGAATGGGTTGATTTTCTGTTATTGAAGGAAGTATACAACAGTCGATTGAGCTCGAATATTCATTTATGCGAGATTTTAAGGTTATATTTATTTTTCGGTTGATTGCAGCTTGAGAAGAATTGATGCCGCTAACCGAAATATCTATTGCAGTTTGTTTAAGAGACAATATATGTGCAAAACGCGAAGTAACGAAATGTAACTGCGAAGCAGAGTCCAGCAGCGCTCTGGCTGGGATAAAATTACTATATTTATCTCGAACTAGTATAACAGCAGTAGCGAGAAATACAAAATTATTGGATTCTCTGTTTGACGAAGGTAAATTGATTTTAGAAGAGGTTGTTAAGGTAGTATTTTTAGCACCTGATTGAAAGCGATGTTGAGTGGCGAGGTGTTGAGAAGACGAAGGTAAATGAAACGATTTTTCTTCGGCAGGGATGACGACATCACTTGCGTTGGTATTGTTGTTGGTTTCTTAGTGCAATAAGGAGTTATGCCGATGGTTTCATTGCTTACAGTGCTTTGCGCCACAAAACCTAGTTGGATGCCCAGTTCGTAGGCAATTTAAACATAAATTTAAAGATCTCGCTTCAAGAATCCGCCTTTCTACACTAAGCAAAGTGAACTCTCTACAGCTATAAATATTATGACCATCAGATTTACAGAATAAACATGCACTACTTAAACTTGATGAATTTGTAGTATTTGAAGCAATAAGTACCTTACTTGATTTCTGCTTAGTATTTTGAACGTATGTTAATCTTCTGTTGTTTGTTGTTTGCTGCAAAGAACACTCCATGTTTTCAAGCGTCTGACATCTTTTGTTGAGGAACGTTGACATTTCATCCCACGTTGGAATAACATTAAGCGGAGCATCTTCTTCCCATTTAGCTTGCGTTTGCGTATCCAGCTTGTTGCCAATCAAAAATGTTAAAAGCCCGTCTGCGATTTGCTCTTTGGTACCCAATGACTGCAAGGCACGTAGGTGAGAATTGACCGAATCTGTAACTTCCCTCAGAATTTGAGACGTTGCACAATTCACAAAACGGATTTCAAACAACTGTCGGATGTGAGCCTGAAAAACTAATCATTTTTTACTAAATCTAGATTTTAATAATTCAAGAGCTGCAGTGAAGTTCTCCTCTGATAACTCTATTGTTTCAATCGCGAGTAATGCGGATTTTGTCAAGCACGAACGCAAATGTTGAAACTTTTCAATTCTAGTGAGCTCTTCGTCCGAATCCACGAGCGTCATAAACATTGAATAAAATTTTGGCCATTCAGTATAGTTGCCAGAAAATTTTGTTAATGGAATTTTCGGCAAATGAGCATTTTGCCTTTGTACAAACGATGTATTTAAAGTCTCATTTTGAACACTAGGCATCGCAAGGTTTTTTAGAGTTAATTAAAGTTAAAATTCGCGATTTAATTTCGCAATAATTTTCATCAAGAACCGAACGTTTATCACCTACAAGTTCCGTCGGATCAAGTAATTCTAGAGCGGTATTCATCAAACTTATTATAATAATTTTCAAGCATGCCCAACCTGGTCTCTAATTCGGAAAGAGACATTTTATTACCAGTGGGACTCAAAATCATGCTTTTTAACTTTGTAACACAGCCAAGAACAGAGGAGCGCTTGGTTTTATATGTGCTAATCGATGTGTATTTATCGGGAGTAGACATGATTAGAGCACTCAATTAAATTGAACCGAAAAGTTTAGTTTATTTAATTAAATGAACAAATGTTTTAGGACTTAAGCTGTCCTGTCACGGTCGCCAAATGTTTGCAATTTAATATATTTTAAATTGAATATTTGAATTATAAAAAGCCACTATAAATTCTCGAAACAAATGGATTAAGATTCAAACCACGTAACAAATGTTCTTGCAAAATAGTTGCAATTTGAAGAATCCCAATAGCTTATTGAAAATAAAAGATTTGATTTTCACTACGTTACAAATATTATATTTTATTTCGCTTTCTTAAGGTCAAGTTAACCACTCTTGTATATGGCTTTATTAAAAGTGTTGAGCTTAACAATGTTCAACTAACAGATGATGCTTAAAATGCATGTAGGCACATAATTATTATATACATTAAACAAGATTAGCGGCGTAAGTACAGCTTATCTTTACAGCTTTAACTTTACAGCTTTAACTTTATACAGCTTCATCGCCTGATAATGAGGGGAAAGCACTAAGTACATTATAGAGTTAATGATCATTCAAGATAAAAGATAAGTTCAAGATTCAAACATAGGGTAATACAGCTGAAGCTTGGTATTTAAATATAAATATAATTTCTTTTTATAGTTTTTTTTATAAATGCATGTCTTAAGTTACAGAAATATGAATTCAAAATTAATAATAATAATATAGTTTGAAATTATAAACAGTGTTACTAGCGCAACATTTAGCGATGTTGTTACATCAACGAATATTTCGGTAGTAGATACACCGCATGTTGACCCAAAAAGACACATGTGCAAATGTAACCAGAAGGGTTGCATTCGATGTGGTTACATAATAATGCACATAATATTTGGTGCTTACGTATGGCTAGTATACGGCATGTGGTCAACTCTTTCACTGCACACTATTTGACATTTAAACGTGGTTTCCTAGTACACGATATGCAAACATTCATGCAGCGCTATCATTTTTGAAATATTATATTTGGCGTTGTGTTCTAGTTCAATATAAATTATACAAGAATATACAAGAAATAATTGAATAAATTTGTTTAAAGTGCCAACTACAAGAAGAAATATTCCAAACTGAAAAAATCTTAATTTCATTACAACTCTTAATATTAAGAAATTATCAAACAGTTATTCGCACTAAAACCCAATATTAATTTTGGTTAGATTAGATTTAGATACATCTTTATTTTCCATTAACATAATACATACAAACAATTTTTTAAAGCATTTTAAAGCATCCGCCTCAAATAATACTAAGCATATTAAACAAAAGAAACGTAAACACCTCCCTCGCTAACACAGAATTGAAAATGACTGCCTCAAGAGGTACACCCCAAGGCGGGGTTATTTCACCACTGCTGTGGATATTAGTTGTGAATGAGGTCTTAGTACTGCTTAATAATAATGGGATAAAAGTCATTGCCTACGCAGATAACCTAGTCATAATGGCCACGGGGAAATTCCTAGACACCATCAGTGATATCCTCCAAAGAGCTATCAACACACTGAACAAATGGGCCCAAAAATGCGGCTTAGGTATTAATCCCCAAAAAACAGAACTAGTTCTATTCACGAACAAACGAATAATTCCACAATTCCATCTGCCATCAATTGAAGGCACACCCCTTAAGTTATCCGAAAGCGCGAAATACCTGGGAATCATACTTGATAGGAAATTGAACTGGAAAATGAATGTCCAAGAAAGAGTCAAAAAGGCATCCATCGCATTCTACTCATGCAGCAGAATTTTTGGGAAAAACTGGGGCCCAAAACCCAAGGTAATTCTATGGATGTACACTGCGATAGTGAGACCGATATTGACGTATGGATGCTTAGTTTGGTGGAAAGCCGCTAACAAAGCTACAAACCTTAAGGCATTGACTAACATCCAGAGACTTGCATGTATTGGATCAACCAGTGCCTTGCGCACGACACCCACGGCGGGCTTAGAAACCTTACTTAACCTTCTGCCACTTGACCTTTATATGCAGGAAACTGCAGCAAAAAGCGCTCTCAGGATTAGCCAATCTAATCTATGGAGATCCAGTTAAACTGGACACTCTGAAATTTTGAACTTCCACACAGGAACAAATGTAGGGTCTGACTACATAGTTCCCTTTACAGATTTTGAAAGGCCATTCCAATGCTTGTTCCCAAGTAGAGAGAAGTGGATTAATAATGAAGTCTTACAACCTACAACCAAATTCATCTTTACAGAAGGCTCAAAATGGATGTAGGTACTGGGGCTGGCTTCTTCTCAGAAGCTTTGAATATAGAAGGCTCAATCAGACTTCCCAATAACAGCAGTGTATTCCAATCAGAGGTTCTAGCAGTAACGAAAGCTGCCAAAGTGGCATCAATGATGGCATTACCCAGAGAGGATATTACCATTCTCATCGATAGCCAGGCAGCGATAAAAGCAATTTCTTCTGTTGAAATAAAGTCCAAGCTTGTGAAAAGCTGTCGCGAAGAGCTTAAAGTTCTTCCCCTACAGCATAATATAACACTCTGCTGGGTCCCCGGTCACGCGGGCATCATGGGAAATGAAAAAGCTGATGAATTGGCAAGAAAAGGCTCAGCACTTAGCCTAGAACTCTCAGAAAGGAGCGTAAAACCACCGTTATGCGACCTCAAACATAGTATAATGTGTGAAATCCTGGCAAAAGCCAACTCGAGATGGGCAAACTTAAACACTTGTGAGGTAGCTAGGAAACTGTGGCCGCAGTACGATAAAAATAGAACGAATGCAATCATTCAAAAAGACAGGAAGTCAGTATCGACGTTGGTAGGTGTTTAACTGGCCATAACATGCTAAGATATCACGCCAAAAAACTACGTCTAACTGAAAACGATCTATGTAGAGGTTGCAGTGACGAGGAAGAACATGAGGATATAACCCACTACCTCTGTCACTGCCCCAGTGTCTGCCATCTAACAAATAAAACTCTGGGGAAATACTTCTTCGAAAGCATCAAGGAACTATCAGAGTGCCCAATATCAAATCTATAGATAGATAGATAGATAGATAGATAAATAAATTTTATTTTCTTAAAAAAGTAGTTATAAAAACAATATTATGCTGGTTTTCAAAATTAGTTAGGACAATAACTTGTTAAAGTTGTCTGTCAGGTAATAGTTTTACTATTTAAATTTCGGCTTAGCATGAATTTACTTTAGTTATATTCATTTTCAATTAAGTTTCGATAATTAAGAGCATATTTTAAGAATTTATATAGATTTAAATAACATTTACCATTCATTAATTGAAGAAACTCGGTGCGATCAATTGTTTCAGCTCCTAGAAATACTCTCCGGTATGATTTGAAAATAGGACAAATGCTAACAAAGTGGTAGGTGTTCTCAGTTGCATCAAGATTGCACATCGTGCATAAGCCAACAGTGTTTTGCTGAAATGCCCTAGCATTCAAATTAAGTAGTCCACACCTTGTTCTTAAGATCAGACTTATCATTTCTCGTGAATTTGAGTCATTAAAATAGTTGGGTACCTCTGTGAAGGATAGATTGCAGTATTCATCGTGAAATTGCGATTGTAAAGCGCGTTCGGTAGACGCTTTCCACTGTTGTTCCCTTAGCTTAATTAGAAGCTTGTTGTGAGTATCTTTCCATTCAAAATTGTTTGTTTCATAGTTAACAACGATGCCAGTCTCACGGAAAAGGCCTGACCATTCCTGGGCCCAATAAATATTTTTGCGAAGAACTGCAGTTGAAAGTACGCGTGGTAATCTAGAGCTGGGTAGACTGAAAACTTTGCGTAAATATGTCAGATGTACTTCGAGTGTAGTAAGAAATGCTTTGGGAAGACCTGTTTCGATATGTACTACGTAGTTTGGTGTATTATCAGGTTAGTTAAAGCATCTCTTGACGAAAAATCTTTGGAGTTTTTCACATTGTATGTACTCTTTGTACCCCCACACTTGTGCACAGTAATACATTATTGATCTAGCGGCTGAATCATGGACTTTAAACTTTGCTGAGTGAGGTACAAATTTATTTTTTAAAAATTTGGACCAAGTTGCGTTGATTGCATTTTTTGATGTTGCTAGCCTCTTTGTCAGATGTTCACACCAGGACATATTATATGTAAAGACGACGCCAAGATACTTATACTGGTTTGTTATTTTTATTTCCGCACCATTAAAATTCCATTTTTCACTCGCTGCTCTTCGTCCTCCATTCCTAAAAATAACAATTTCAGACTTCTCAAGATTAACTTCAAGTTTCAATTTATTGCAGTAGCTACTGAACTTGTTAATAATAGTTTGAAGTAAAGCAGGACTCTAAGCCAAAATTACAATGTCATCGGCATACAAGAGGACATTTATCCCTATTCCTTCCACAAGTATTCCGATGGGGAGTTCAGATTGGAGGTCATTTAAAAACAAGACAAAAAGCAGAGAGCTCAGAACGCAACCTTGTTTAACGCCTTTGCTCGTTCGGAAGAAATTAGATGTACTGCTCCCATCCCAGACCGCTGCAACTGTATCTTGGTAAAGTAGTTTGATCATTTCAACCATTTTCGTCGAGATGCCCAATGTAACAAGTTTATGGACAAGAGCTTCTCTGTTGATATTGTCGAACGCAGCTTTTAAGTCAACGAACCAAGCATATAGTTTCTTTTTCTGGCTTAGTTGCAGCTGAATAAGGCATAAAAGATTGAAGATCTGATCTATAGTACTATAATCATTTCGATAAGCAGCTTGGTATTCATTTAATATGTTGTTGTTTTCAATCCAGGAAGTAAGGCGGTTTAATAGAACTGTGGTGAATAGTTTGTAGAGGGTATCTAAAAATGAAAGCCCACGATAATTAGATAAAAGGCTAGCGTCACCTTTTTGAAGAGCGGGAAGATGATTGATTTGTTGAAGGATGTTGGTATGGTTCCTGTTTCATAGATTCTTTTCAGCAAAGTGTGAACTTCTCCTATAAAAGAATTACTCGCATTTTTATAAAATTCATATGGGAAGCCATCTATACCCGGGGCCTTGTTTTCTTTTGAAGATGCAATCGCAATCCTTACTTCATTTAGATCTATTGGTTGATCAAGTTCTGGTATTTGAACTAAAGGTGTTTCTCTTAAATATTCTTCGTTGGTTAATCGATCCGAATTAAGTGCATTTTCGAAGTATGACATAAACTCGGTAGCTGTGATTTGTGTTCCACTACTAGTGGTATTACCGCGTATTTCTTTGGCAACTTTCCACCAATCCTTTGCTGTGGTAATACTTGCAAGTTGACTGGAAATGCGCTGGTAGTACAAACGTTGTTTTGTTTTACATAGAGCCTTATACTTTTTGTTAGCATCACAATAGTTTTTTCTACTTGCATCAAGACTATATTTTCTGTAAATGTTAAGTAGCTTAAGTGAAGCTTTTCTAGCTTTATGACATTCCATATCAAACCAGGGTTTCTTACGCTCAAATTTGACATTGGAATTGCAAGGATTCGCGTATGCTGCATAAATACACTGTTTTAAGGAATTGCATCGTGTTTCAACGCTATCCAAGGGCATGAGTATTACAACCGCAACTTCATCAATTTTGTTTGTGTATTCAGCATGTCTATTGGTAAACCATTTAAGTCTTGGAAGCAACATTGAAATGGGGGATCTCTGAGTATTTTCAAAAGTTTTAAGACCCAAAACTAGCGGCATGTGATCCGAAAAGGTTCTACTATCAACTGAGAAGCTTTCAATCATTTCCAATGCACTTTAGGAAGGATAGCAGTAGTCAATCACAGATGATCCTCTAGTTGAAACAAAAGTATACTCTCCAGATTTATCGCCAAAGCCTCTCCCGTTAAGTATAAATGCGCCAATGTCTTCTAAGAGCTCACAAAACATGTTGCCGTTGTTGTCACTTACAGTATCTTTTGAACTTCGCATGTCTGTAATAAGCTGTGATGTACGTGAATCAACTGTTCCTTTCATTCCTGTTCTGACGTTGAGATCTCCCATGAGTATAAATTGGTTTGATTGAAATTCTTCAAAGAAGGTTTTTAATTTTACAAAATCGTGCATCCAGTGATTACAGTTTAGATAGTTTGGTACCAGATTTATAATAGATCCCGAAAAGTTGCATTTCAAGAAAACAGTTTCGTGCGCATTTAAGAATTTCAGTTGATATGTGGATTCAATAGTTTTACGGAATCCATATAAGCATCCACCACTAGCTCTGCCGAAATTAAAGGTTTTTGTTGCCGCTGTCCAGTATAGTTTAAATTCTTTAAAATAAATTTCGTAGTGCCGCATATGCTCTGATAAAACAAAAGTTTCGTACAAAAAGAAAATATCAAATTTACAAACGTATTTAAAAAAGTTACATAAAATATTTTTATTGACAAGACCAGCTACATTATAAGATAGAACCTGACAGACTTTCGTATGCTAATGGCTATTATTGTTTGGGTTATTTTCGATTGATTGTTGTATGTTTGTAGGAGTATCCAGAATGACGGTGTAATTTGAGTTCACTCCCAAAAACTGACTTAAAAATTCTCTGTCGTTTGCGTTAAAGGCTCTCACAACTCCATCTTTGTTGCATTTAAAGCGACGACGTCCATCTACCAAAAGGGTCCAGCGTTTGATTTCAATGCGGTGATTGCTATCAACTTTAAGAATGCATCTTTTTATCTGGCGGAGGTGATACTGCTCAGTTCTTTCACTTGACGTTAGATCTTTATTAATGGAAATCTGAGTGCTTGAAAGGTTTTTGGTTGCAGACATAACGGAGTGAACGTTTTTGGATGAAGTTATTTTCCGGGCACTATTAGCTGTTGCAGTAACTCGAAGCTTTGTACTACAAACCTGTTGAAATTGTTGTTTCGCTTCTTCAATATTCTCTGCGTTTAATCCGCTAACTATCACGTTCAACCTCTTGCTAAACTTCTCGGCATCTTCCATTCTTTTATGAAGCACACGTTCACCATCTTTTAGTTTTACAATTTCCTCCTTAAGTATTTTGTTTTCTTCTTGTAAGGCAGCAACTTCTATTTTTATACTATTAATATCTTCCTTTGTAGCTATTTTATCTAGTTTTTGGTCCAAGAGTTTGTCAATTTCATCAATAAGTGTAGCTAATTGGAATGTTTCGGGCATTTCGGAAGGAGTGCAGTTTTTTTTCAAAAAAATTTTGTTTACAGGTTCGGGTGAAGTTTCTATTAAAGATTTTTTATTTTTTAATTCAAGATTCATGGACGAGCTGCGAGTCACTGTTTAATCCGCAAATTGGTTTGTGTTTCAACTACAGTAATGATAAGTTGGTTTGTGTTTTGACTAACTTGAGGTGAATTTTTAAATCTACCAAAATTGAGAGAGCTTTTCCTTAAACAAACTTAAAACAGTGTTTTTGTCTTCTGAAGGGAAGTGGGGCAAAGAGGGTATGATAATCCGTATGGAAGTAGGAGAATAGCTTCTTTTTTTCTGTCTTGCTTGTCTTTAGTATTATTTGGTAAATACTCACAGTAATATTTTGTGTTCTGTTTTGTGATGACTGAGACAGATATAGCTGATTTTCACCACGAAGAATTAGTCAAACTTCGATGCACCACACCGCAAATAAATTATTTTAATTTTTATTTTAAGTTGTTATATAATAAAGCTTTCTTGTTTTTGTTAAGTTATAGTTGGCAAGCTATATAAAATTTGTTATGTCAACAATTCTTAAGCTTATGCTCATTTAAAAACTCAGGCAAAAACGTACTTAATGCAGAGCTACACAAAATCACTTCCGTATACCAAGCTAAGCGAAAGCTTTTTTTCAAATCTATATAGATTCGCAAGAGGAAACGGATGGTTGAACACCCCGGGATGATACTAAGGAACTAAATATGGACTATGAGTATGGTAAGAGGAGGAATTGGTAAACCCTCAAATGGGCATCACAATGGGTCTACATTGACCTTAGTGCGCTGGGGCTGAGCTATTGGCTCTCCTACAGCAACCTGCAAACCTAACCTAACCTAAGCATCCACCTCACGAACCCAAAAATATATGAAAAAAACTAAAATATTCTTTGAAAAAAAAACGAAATAAAAATATGTTTCCAATAAATATATATATTAATAATAAGTTACGATTTTTCGTCTATTACAAGAATGGCGTGCTAAAATAGAGTACCAGCTGAAAATACAAGGAAGAATTCTACCTCATTTCATGAACGAAATCCACCACAGCTCATGAGTTTAAGGGAAAACGTGAAACCTAAAAAAAATCATGAACTTATTGCCTCGTTACATATTGGAATTTTATTTAATAAAACAAGAGAAGTGAGTGTTTAAAAGCAATCCGTAATATTTACAATACGTTTAAAAACATTCAGAAACATTTATTAAAATAAATCTGATGCCGCAAATACTAATAAATCAATATGCATTTTATATTTATACTTCTAGAGTTTTCAAACAAGATTCAAACTTGTCTGTTCATAAACTTGTTTATTTGTTGGTCTGTTTCTACACTGGTGACTCACAAGTTAAAGTAAGGCTTATAATGAGAAATACTATATTTGTATTTGCATTTTCGTTTGTTTGTTTGTTTCGTTATAAAAAGAAAAGAAGGTAACGAATTCTCTTCAATTGAACTATCAGTTCAAAACCTATCTGCAAAAGAAAAACGAAAAAAAGTGCTTTTTTGGCACCATTAAAATCGACATTAGTCCTTTCATATTATTTTATGCAAAATATGGAAGTGAATCGATGACAATAATAACATTTTTCCTTTTTTTACTGTTTCAAACACATCAGTAAACATTTTACTTAAGCAATTTGAATCCAGAAAATAAGTTTAAAAGGTATACAGTCTCTTTTTACTACTGATGCTATAAACGCGCAAATGTAAAAAATATTAATTTATAACCATTGGCGCAAAATTATAGTCAATGTTACTCCAAACTAAAAGCAATTTAATGTGAAACTTGGTCAAAAATACGTTTTTCCGTATTATAAACGACATAAAGTATAATTTTTCTTAATGAAGTTGTCTAACTTTAAAAACAGCAAACTTTAGCATTATATTTTTAATGCAGCACAATAAAATCTCTGATAGATTGACAGCTCACTCTCTTGAAATCGCAATGTAAGTAGGCACAAATACTGCATAAATTCATCAACAACCCCTTTCAGTGGAATAAATAACTGGAAGTTAAAAAAGTGTTTATTCTTGAGTAAAAGTTAGACAACTGTTCGAAAATTGAAATAATGTTAAGTGGTGTAACGTTAATTCCTTAAATATAGGTTGACTATAATTTTGCGTAATTGAGTTTATAACATAGAGAAATCATGTGGAAGTTTCAAACTTTGCTCGTAGGAAGTCGTTACTATCGACTTTTGTTTTTTTTACTCCAGTAGCAATTATTCTTAAGTTAAAAGGCAAGAGAAATAAAGAAAAACAAATACAAATGTATACAGAAAAAAATTGTTCGATTGGGGTTGAGGGATGTTCGTTACATGGAATTATTTCAATAATAATTACTCGATATGATCATTTAGCGACATCTACTTTCGGTGAGTTTGAAACCATCTTGATTCCTCTATGTTTATAAATTCATTGCTATAACCTAGCTATAATCCGGGAATGCGCAAGACTATAAAACGATATTGAAAAATAAAAATAAAAATTGAAAAAACACGAAATAAAAATACAAGTTGCTGTTTCGCTTCTATTACGAGATATGCGGGCTGAAATAGTACCAGCTGAAAATACAAGTGTGATCTTAGCTTAGCGTACATTTATGAACACACCCTTATTCGGGAGAATCCTACCTCCATTCATGATCGAAATCCATCACAGCTCATGATTTTAAAGGGAAACCTAAAATAATCATGAACTATAATTGCCGTGTTGCGTATTGAAAAACAATCTGTAATATTTGGAAGACATTTAAAAAACATCCAGAAACATTAATGAAAATAAAAACTATACAGCAAAAATGGATAAATCAATATGCATTCTATATTTTAAACAAGATTATTGACACTGGCATTTAATGTCTAAAATTCATCTTTTCGAGTGGCATCAAGCGTAGCGATTCCATTTGATTTCTGAGGAAAATCTTTTGTTGTTTTAAGGGAACTTAATAAATAAAAACAATTCAGGCTTGTTTTTATAAATATTAATTCAAATATTGATAGAATGTATTATTTATATTTTGTTACTTAATATTACAAAAAGACAAATTAAATTTACTAAAATAACAAAAAAAGAAAATTGAACTGTCAAAACAACAGTATCTACCTCGATTTGTTATTGGTCCACGTCACCAACTTTACACGTATTCACAGACGCAAAATGCAAAAATTGTAAACATTAGGTAACCGGAGGGACGGACGTAACGATAGATTTTTATCTTTATTAGATAATCTTTGGTTGTTGCTTATAATTTTTTCTCCTTGTACTCTCTTTTGTTCTTTCATTTTCGGGCGCATTCTTTTTTATACGTGTACTGTCATTTTCCTTTCCCCTTTTGTTCATTTGCAACTCAAATTCACTAACACTATCCACGAATACGTCTGGCTGTTCGTGGTCATCGTCGCCAACATCTGCATTGTCGCCGTCCAATCGTTTGTCCTTTGCTGGTGGTAGAGAGTATTCACAACGTACTGCACTTGGAACTGACAGTAATTTGAGAACTAATTCGGCTTTGGTGCCTGATGTTTTTTTATTCAGCCTCTCCAACCATGCCCGCAGCTGCGTAGCGGTATACTTTCGATATCTCTCAATGTTTGACTCGTCTCGTTTTGATGACTGCATATTGTTGGATTTTGTCTGTCTTTTTTCGACGTTCAATTTAAAATGAACTGAATAAACTGCGCGAGTTAAATAAAACGCAAAGTGTTCCGTTATAGTTTTTGCGAGCTTTTATTCTTCAAGGGTCTCTTAGAACTAAAAATATAAATGTTGAAATTAATTATCTGAAGTTACAATAATTGCTGATCAATAATAAAGTTTTTAATGTATTTGCGGATTGATCAGCTTATCAAATTACAAAATGTGTTTCCTTTGTAAATAACTTAAGGTTATTTACCTAAGCTTTATAATGCTGATCAATCGTTTATCATATTACAAATATTATTTATTATAAAAGTTATTATTTTTGCTTCGTAAATAACATAAGGTTATTTACCTATTGGCGGATGTCACCATACAAATATGTAACTTCTCCCCCCTTTTCTTTAAGATTCTCCTGAATCGTTGGAATCTCAATTTGAATATTTTTCTCGGGTTTAGTGAAATTTTTTATTTTTATTTTTAAATTTTTATTTGTCCTAGCTAAACAAAATAAGACCACTATTATAATTATAATTATTATAAACATTGATAAGTTACTTATTTTATTTACAATTTCATGATATTTTAGTTCCTCTATTTTTTTTTAAATTTTCTATTTGTTGTTATTTTGAAATGTCTTCGAATTTTAGTTTTTCAGTTACATTTAAATTTCTTTCCTCCTCATAATGGAATTTTTGAATAAATTCTAGCTGATAATTAAAAATAGTTACATTAAGTATTTTAATTGAACAATTATTGATGTTTAACATAAAGTTTCCAGTTAATATTAACGTTCTATCATCACATTGATTAATTACATTGTCTTTTTCTAAATTTTTGCATATAATAGTATCATCGTCAATTTTTATAAGTTTTTTTTTTCTTCGTTGTAACGAAAAGTACATGAGTCTTGTATTAAACATGAACGACTTATATTTAATTCTTTTAAATAAATGTTTTTAGGATTATATTCATATTGTACATTATTTATTTCTATAAATTGTAAATATTCCATATCTATTTCTTTTTTTTTATCATTAGTTATTGGTATTATCATTTTTAATTGAGTCAGTATATAGTCTTTCGGTAGTTTCACAGCTATTATAATTCTGTCTTGATCGAGTTTCAGAAGTCCTATTCTAGCATTTTCGAGTTTATAGAAGTCTATCCCTAATGTTTTTATTTCTATTCCTGACAAAATGCTCGGATGGAGTATACCTTGCTTAGCAGATGCTATGTTATCTAGTATGCTATCTATTTTGTTTTGCAATGTTTGCAATTTTAATAGTTGTTCTGTTATTAGTTGTTTTTTGATAATATCTTTTTGGTTAGAAGCAATACCTTGATAAGTGTATGATAAGGTTTCTCTGTCTGTTTCTATTGTTTTTTTAAATTTGTTAATTGAATCCATAAATTGTTCGTTAATTTTTATTTGTTGGTTAAGATTTTTTATGGCTGCATGATTGTTAGTATCAACTATGTTCATATGTTCGAGAATATCTTGTCTGTCATTGTCATCCATTGTTCCGAATAACCATTTTTGAGCCGTTCCTACAATGTTTATAAGACCCCTTTTTTGTCTTCTTAGTGGAACTATTGCTTCAAGTTTTGCTTTTATATTAAAAACTTCGTTCTTTATCTCGGTGTTGTTTGCTAAATGCAGAGTTCGTAAATTAACTTCTATCATTTCAACTGTTGAAAGTATATCCTTAGTATTTATTACATGTAATAGAGTCTGACTATTATTTATTATTTCTACTGGCCCTAAATTTAAGGTAGTGTATCCTCTATTGGTTTGTATTGGTGTTATTATGAGCGTTGCTTCCGATATTCGCATTATTATCAGCCAAACGATTATCTGCTGCCAGAAGATTACCTGCAAATTGATTTGGTCGTTTAGTGTTTGTGGGATGGACATTTTTTAAATTATGTTTTCTATAGTATGTTTCGTTTTTGTGCCTCAGGTGTTTATAGTTTCTAATATAACCTTCATTTCGTTTTTCGTCATAACTTTCTCTAGAAATATTACATTTTTTTATTATTTTATCTTTTGTAGCTTCTATTTTGCTTCTCAAACTTATCTGATTTGTCCTTTCAGCTGAATTTGGACTCATACCTAATTTTGAATGATATCTAGAATTGTATATCTGAATAGCTTTATGTATTTTGCGATTAGTAGAAATATCTTTATTCTTTATTGTTAATAAGATTTCAAGTAAGGTTGAGTGGAATCTCTCTATATCTGAGTTTCCAGTATGTGAATTTGGTTTTGTCATATGCATTTCTATTTCTTCCTTCCTAAAGTGTTCTTTTATATTTTCTGAGTTAAATTCATTGTCACAAATAATTTTTCTAGGTTTTCCAAATTTACTTAATTGCTCGTCTATGCACTCTAATTTACTTGTCCAATTTTTACTACTTAGATTGTATCCATAAGCTTTTTTTGTAAATTTGTCAATAAATGTCAGATATGTTAATTTGTTAAAATGGTAAACATCCATATGCAAAATTTCATTTCCCTTAATTGGAGTTTCTGTAAATTTAAACTTAGGTCTTATTGGTTTCCTATCGTATTTACCTTCCTGACATGTTTGGCAATTCCCAATCACTCTAGAAATTTCTCTTATAAGTTTTGGAAAATATATTTTGTTTTTTAATTTGTAATAGGTTTCTACTATGCCTGAGTGATTACTCTCTTCTACGTGATATAAAGATATTTGTTTATGTACATCTTCAACTTTTTCTAAATCTCTTGCTCTTTGAGTGAGTTTGTAAAATTTTACTTCTTTGTTGTGGCCATACATTTCAATTAAAACTTTTTGTACTTTATTGTATTCGGTATTATCTACTTCTGAATAAATTCCTATTATTCCTCCTTTAATAGTTTTTTTAAATAAATCTATCCAGTATTTGTTATCTTTTGTCATATCTACCTGTACTATGGTTTTTTTATGCTGTATTTTTATTTCAGTTTGAACACAATAGGTCAGTATAAGCTGGGTTTGGTATATGTTAACAATACCTTCTTTGATTTGTATATGGTCTAAAAGCTGTTCATTAGCTGAATGTATAGTTTCTGACGTTTCGTTAGCTTCCTCTGGGATTCTACTTAGAAAATCTGCTATTTTATTTTCCTTACCTTTTATATACTCTATGTCGAACTCAAATTCTTGTAACTTAAGAAGTCCTCTTTGAACTCTTTGACTAAATTCCTTTCCATTATATTTTTTAGTTAAATATTTTACAGGCATATGGTCAGTGATTATTTTAAATTTCTGACCCCAAAGATACGGTCTAAAATATGTTGTAGCCCATACTACTGCTAAAAATTCCTTATCGGTTGTGGAATAGTCTTTTTCATGATCATTTAATGTTCGAGAGGCATAGCATACTGGCTGCCCTTCTTGAGTTAGAACAGCTCCTAGAGCAAAATTACTTGCATCAGTGAATAAACAAAATTGTTTATTAAAGTCTGGAAATTTAAGTATCGGATGTTTTGTAAGATTTTCTTTTAACCTTTCAAATGCTTGAATGTATTCAGGGTCGTTACTATTGATTTTCATGTTCTTTTTAAGATATTTAACCATCGGGTATGCTATTTTGGAGTAATCGGCAATAATTTTCTATAATATCCAGTGCTACCTAAAAATCCTTGTAATTGCTTAATTGTCTGAGGCAGTGAATACTTTTGAATAACTTCTATTTTACTTGGGTTAGGTTTCATTCCCTCTGAAGTAAGTATATGTCCTAAGTATTCTGTATTTTTCTTAAGAAAAGAACATTTACTTAATTGTATCTTAAGATTGTGGTCTGCTAATATCTGAAAAATTTTGTCTAAAGATGTTAGGTGTTCTTCTAATGAGGTCGAAAAAATGAGTATATCATCAAGATATACTGTGCAAATTTTTCCTATGTACTCTCTAAGAATCTCATTCATAAGGCGTTGAAATGTCGCTGGGGCGTTTTTCAACCCAAAGGGCATTCTGGTATATTCATATAGACCGTTTGGTGTAACAAATGCAGTCTTATGCATATCCTGAGGGTGCACCTTTATTTGATGATAACCCTTTGCTAAATCAAGGGTAGAGAAATACTGGGACCTTCCTAACTTATCAAGAATACTTTCGATATTTGGTAATGGGTATTTATCGTCTAAAGTTATATCATTGAGAGCACGATAGTCGACACATATTCTATATTTAACTTTTCCTTCACTATTGGGCTTCTTAGCGACTACCACGATTGGTGAAGCGTATCGACTATTTGATTTCCGTATTATGCCTTGCCTCTCCATATCACTAATTTGTGTTCTTACTTCATCTTCATGTTTTTGGGGCAGACGGTAGAGTCTGGAATTTATTTGTTGGTCTGTGCATAATTTTATTTCATGAAAAATACTTTCACAATTAGTAAGCTGATCGCCATCTCTATATAAAAGATTCTTATATTTTTGTAGTAAATCTTGAATTTCTTGCTTTTCGAAAACTTTTAAATGATCTAAATTTACTTCATTCCCACCCCCTAACTCATGACATTCTATAAATGGTTGTGACTCTAAAACAATTGGAAGGATAGTTTTGTTTTGTAGAAGCACTTCTCGTTTTTTTATATTTATGCTTTCTACCATGTTACTAAGTACATCCATTCCTAATAAGAGACTATATGATTTATCTCCCAGTGGCTTTCCATATGCTTGAACAAAAACATTTGGACGATAACCAAATTCTGAAGGTACTGGGACCTGATAAATTTTTAATTTTTCTGTACTTTGGGTGTTTACGGTTGACAAATTTATAGTCACCTCACCAAGTACGTTATATGAACTACAGTCTATTTTATTTGTGTTTACTAAGCTCATTGTAGACCCTGTATCTAACAAGCACATGTGTCTCTGGTTTCTCAACACAAATACTATTTGAGTTTTCCTGGCAGTGGCGAGGCTGCATTCAGAAAAACCGGGGCTTCTAAGGAATGTATTTCTTCATGGACGTTTTGTTGTCCTCTATTAGAATTCGAATGGGCTATATTATCGATGTCCATTGGTTCTACATTTTGTCTATTATTATTATTGTTAAAGTTACGACGAGTTTGATGGCTGTTTTGAGCGTTATATGCTCTATTTTGGTTTGTCGGACCAGAAGAATTGTTATTTACATGGCGTTGGTGATTAGTCTGATTAGAGTAATTGAAATAATTATTACGAGCATGTTGATTGTTCTGTCGATGTGTTCTTTCTGTCGGCCTATTATCATAACTATCCCTATTGCTACTTCTGCTCGTTAAAATGTTCCCTAGATCAAACCCTACATATGAATATAAAATACATTTAACTTTGTGTAAGTCGTATTCGTTTCTAATTTCTCTAGCTAAATTCCCGGTTGCTAGTTCTCTTACTTTATTTATAACTAAAGAATATAACATTGATTTTAAACTATTCTCATTTTCTTCATACATTATTATTGTGTGTATGTCAGTTAAAATAAATTCTATTTTATTTATTAAATCTAGCACTGAACTTACTCTCAGGTTGTGGATGCGGCGGGTAACTTCTCCCTGGTCTATTGTTGGTCGGAACGACAGCTTAAAAAGGTTCTTTGATGTTTCCCACGTAGTTGCTCCGTTGGTGAGTAGGAGTTCTTTGGCCTTGCCTATCACCTTACACTGTGATATTGCGGTCCACATAGCTGCACGTTTTTCCTCTGGTGTCAGATGCAAGTGGTTCTCCACCACATTTATGAACTGGGTCAACTCTTGCCTGTTGCCAGAAAACTCTTTTATGTATGAAATTTCTTTCATGATGACCAAAGCTCTGCTCTCTGCTCGTTGGTTTGAGCTGGACTCCATTCTTTCCAAGATTTGTGCCACTGTGGCCAGGATAGATGCCGTCTCATTTGCCATTTCCAATAATTCTTGTTCTTCTACGTCTTCTATTGTTGGCAAATTCCTTCGCGAATCGTGAAGAATTTGACGCGAAATGTTTAAGATAATTGAAACAAACACCGATCAAAACTAAAATGACTGATTTTTTTTTTTTCTTTATTTTTTATCTGTAGCTTTGTATGTACTCGACTGATTTGTAGTCTGTAACACTCACAGGGAACTTCTTTCAAGAGTTTTGAGAACTTGTAATTGATATAAAAATAAAACTCAAACAAAAACCAAAAAAAACGACTGATTTTTAGTCTACACTTTATATTTTATTTTTTTTTTGTGTTTTTATTGTGAATTGTGACTGATTTGAAGTCCGTATCACATTAATAAATTGATTCACTAAGCACTGATTTGTAGTAACTTACGATGAATCTTATTATGTTATTAGATATTTGTTGTTTATCTTCTATTTATTTATTTTTTTTTCACTCCGTTCTACTACGCGATTTTATTACACTCGGGTGGTGGTGGGGTTGTGGACGGTAAACAACAAAAATAAACTTTATTTTACAAAGAGTCGTGTTTTTTTTTCCGTGACTGCGCCAGTTAAATAAAACGCAAAGTGTTCCGTTATAGTTTTTGCGAGCTTTTATTCTTCAAGGGTCTCTTAGAACTAAAAATATAAATGTTGAAATTAATTATCTGAAGTTACAATAATTGCTGATCAATAATAAAGTTTTTAATGTATTTGCGGATTGATCAGCTTATCAAATTACAAAATGTGTTTCCTTTGTAAATAACTTAAGGTTATTTACCTAAGCTTTATAATGCTGATCAATCGTTTATCATATTACAAATATGATTTATTATAAAAGTTATTATTTTTGCTTCGTAAATAACATAAGGTTATTTACCTATTGGCGGATGTCACCATACAAATATGTAACTCGCGCACACGGGTGGGACACTCGTTTTGTTTTTTTTTTTTGCGCGAGGGCCAGATACAAATATAAATGAACACCAATATTCTTTTTTTTCAGGTAGGTACAGTATGCGCATACACGATATTGTGTCTACTTTTCGATATTTGGGTGCTTTTTTTTCGCGAAGGGCCAGACAATCTTTTTTCTTTTTCTCATTTTTTTTGTACAATATGCGCACACACGATATAAGGGCCATACAATCTTTTTCTTCTCTTTTTTTTATAGCGTCTTTTTTTTGTGCGTTCCGTTTTATAACTAAATTATTAACGTGTTTTAAAACAGGTCAGAATAACGGGACTTAATTTAATAATTAGGTATATCTTTATTTATAACAACAGCGGAACACGTCTTTATACTAGCGAGGTAGATGAATGACTGACTCTTCTTTCGTGTTATTCGATGAACACAGAGTGTCTTAGCGAGTTCATACATAATAAAATAAAGCAAAGATACTTATACATTCAAACAAATTATAACATGGGTACAAATAAAATAAAGGGATACCTATACCTGGCAGCACGTGTTAGTTTGTGTACAATTTTTTTTTCGCTTACAGTACATCCAAACCTCACCGTACCTGAACAATGATTCCCAAGGTAAGGTGAGTATAGGGAACGACGATAAGGCATAGGTTCACAGGTAAGTACATATACAGCTTATGAAGATGTTTCAATATCTTCATAAATCTTCTTTTATTTTCAGATCGACGACAATATCAAAACATAGAAATATAGGTATGGCCACACTAGCCGATTGTATTCTATATACTATTGTTAAAAAAAAACCTTTTCCGAAATAAATTATTATATTTTCAAATCGGACGAAGTTAGAATCGCATTGAATTTATAAAGAAAATCGCGAAAATGTTTTCGAATTTTCCAAAATAATTATTCCATGCAAAAAAAAAATATCAAGTGTCCACATAACATAAGTAACAAACTGAACTGGATTTCAAGTTTTCTGTTTCGGATGGATTCAGAATTTTTCAAAACATCCAAATCACTTTGGCACTTTCACGGAAAATTTACTTTATTAAATTATTTCATATGCTTTCTTTTCAGCCTCAATAATTAAAACGGATTACTGTGAAATATATCTGATTCATCTCACAGCCAACCGAAATTAAGTCCAATGACCTCTATCATGAATCGCAAATATTTCATTCATATAACTTTTTTTTATATTTATAGCTAAAGGCTTTTCAAAACATAAAACACTTGTTGCACTCTTATATATGTATACTATACAAACTTCAAAAAAATTTTAAATAAATGTATCTTTTCTTTATATTATATCGACACGATAATACACTAGACGTCTATAGGTAGCCAAAATTTCGTATCTTTATTTTTTAATTTTAGATTTTCTTTCCCGAGTGACACGACAAATTTAGGTAAGTACCAGTAAGTATCTTTGAGTTTCTACGTTATGATCGAGCCGAGTCTGCGGATGAGGTTCTCATAACCTAGGAATTCTTGAACAGGTATTTTTACTTTATTTCGAATTTTTATTTTTAAGGCCGTGTACGAACAGCGTTAAAATTTTATCCATTGGCTAAATTATGACACTAGTGTGGTGAAAATAAACTTCAAAAATTTAGCCTGTTCTGGAGCAGGCTAAAATTTTAGCCAGTGGATAATTTTCTATGCCTATGAAGGAGTGAGTGAGATAGTCGGCGTAATGTATTTGTTTTGATTGTTCCATTGCTTTCATTCGCATTTATTTTTGTTTGTTCGACTAATATCGAATTTTTCGTGTGTGTTTTATATAACTCTAATATTCAACGAACAAATAATAAGTAACCGATGTTTTACATTTCTATTATGTGAAAAAAATTTTTATTTTTATTTTGGAAGTTCCGCTACCAAAAACCAGTGTGACGTGTGTTTTGTTGTATTCAATTAATTGCATTAATTTTTTTTTTGTTTGTTTTTATGTTGACGTCGAATTTCCCGTTTGTGTTTTTGTGAATTCCGCTTAATATAATTGTGTTATGAACGAACAATTACTTAAATTAACCGATAATACTTTTTTTACATTCCTATTTATTGTGAAACAAATTTGTTTTTTTTTTTTTTTGAAGTTCAGCTGCCAAACCAGTGTTTTGTACCGCGTTTAAAATTTCCCATAATTTTAATTATTTTACAGAGTAGTTCTATTTTATTTCTTTAACAAAACACAATTTAGAATAGCCACTATTATGAAATTGCAAATCATTAATAAATTTGTTTTCGAAATCTCAAATTTGCGTTTTTATTTTTTTTTAGAGAATTTTATAGTACATCAAATAAAGAGAATTTAACCTACATAAGGTCGGGTAGTTCTAAATTTTTGATATGTTGTATAGGATGTTTGGTGATAAAAAAAAACAATTTCCACACCACACCTCCTCCGCCCCATTTGCTATTAGGAAAAACTGCAAAAAATCGGCTTATTCAACTTATAACTTCTTTCTGGTGCATTTTATAAAAAAAAACTAATTACTAAACGCAAAACAAATAGAGCCACTTAATTAGCATGTTTTATATACTTTTTTTAATCAATCCTGATTCCATTATATCGTTCCCCAAATAAAAAGTTGAATAGGATAGTTAAATTGAATTCTCCAAAAGATTGATAATGAAAACTTTCTCACTAAAATCAACCATCACGAATTTATTGCGCTTTAAAAGTCAAAGAAACTCAATATTTTGAAAATACCAACTTTTGGGTTCTTTTGGATGAATCATCGATCATACAAATAAACTTTCTATATCACACTTGTTGGAAATTTTGTTTTCTACTAGTTTCGTTATTAGTTTTTTGTTTCGACAAAATGTACAAGAAAGAAATTATAGTCGAAATAAGCAAAAAAAATGACGATTTCTTGCAGTTTTTTTCCTTATAGCAAAGGGGCGGAGAGGTTGTGGTTGTAGAAATTGTATTTTTACATCAGCCGAAAGTAATTATAATTTTTTCCTTACCAAAATGTAATTTATAATAGCTAAAACATAAAATATTGAGTACTGCGAAACTTTTGATTTCCGAAATTACAACTTTGCATTTATCCGACTTGGTTTTGTGCGGAAATCTTAGTTAGTTTCACCAACAAAGAATTAAATAGTATTATAAAATTGAACGTTTTTTTACAAATACAAATTAAAACACCGAACATTTTAGTCGAAGACTTATATTTATAAATTAACCTTAAAACAGTTTGGTATATTTCCACGTATTCAAGCAAAAGGAGGGAAATTTTTCAATTCTTCTAGGGAAATTTAAAAAATATATTAGGGTTAAAAATCCCATTTAATCCAGTTCGCACATCAAAAAGCTAAACATTTATTCACCTCAACTTAAACGTCAAAAATTAGCCAGAGGATAAAATTTTAACGCTGTTCGTACACGGCCTAAGTAGGAATCCTTTTAACAGGATATTTTAATCAAATAAGTAGTTCTTATCAGAACTCCAGAAATTAATGAAATTATCTTATTGGCAAAATTTTATCTGTATAAGTCTTCAAAAAGTGAACTAAGACGATACAATAATTTATCTACTCGAACTTTTGAATTTTATTCTTCCACCAATTGGTAGGCATACGAAATGATTACAAAAAAAATTTGCGCACTATATTTGGTTGGCAAAAACGAACAAACGAAAATTTTTAAATTTGTAGTATACCCTTAGGCAGTACAAACAACGGTTTACTTCCAATGGCGTGATGAGGTTATCCAACGGTGTCAAAAATATTCCAACGGTGACTCTTAATATATCCGTTTGGTGAATTGTGCTTGGCTTTATTTCTCTCTCGATGAATGTGCTGTACCAGCAGATGTTGTTTTGCATCAGTTTTTTTTTTGTCCCACGTTATATTATGCTTCCAATGTATATTTCTGATGTTCGATGTTCTTTTGTGTTAGTTTTTGTTTTTTTTATTTTCGTAGTTTTGCTTGTTGTTGTAGTTTTGCATGTACATATGTAATTTTTGTTGTTTTATTTTCATAGGTTTAGTTCGTGGATTTAGTGTAAATACAAAACTTTTTTAAGATGGCGGAGTCTTATCTTTTCGATTCAAAATAAATGAACACTCGATTTGAATATTTAATAATTAGGTATATTTTCTTTTATAACAACAGCGGAACACGTCTTTATACTAGAGAGGCAGATGAATGTCTGACTCTTCTTTCGTGTTATTCGATGAACACAGAGTGTCTCAGCGATGATGTTAAAGGATATTTGATGTCATCATCCCGCATACATAAGAACCAGGCAGATTGAGTACAGGGTGCTCCTGTGATGTTCTTGGTGGTGGATATTTTGATAGAACGTCTGTGGTCCAATGGTTCCGTCACTTGTGTCGCCGTCAATTGAGCGTTATGGGAACACCTTGTGGATTTATGCCTGTATTATAAAATGCTACATAAGTTTTAAGTAAATATGTGTTCTGATCAACTGTTTTTCTTCTTTATAGGTAACTAATTTTTCCGTATTATTTTAGGTTATTTTGTAATCTACTAAAGCGCTGCCAAAATTCTAATTAAAGCGTTATTAAAAATACTATAATCTACATTTTTCTAGCTTCATTTCTAAGCATATCTACTGTGGCCATTGCAATTGGTCTGGATAACTTTTGCAAGTCTTCCAACATTATATTCATAGCAAATAACTGCACTTCGTCATGAGCATCATGTAAAATTTCTTTTTGTTCATTTTCTGATTTTAAAAATGTATTGTTAGGTTTTGTCTAGGTTCGTTTTATTAAATAAAACTTATTTCCGTTTTAATACAACTCACTTTACGTCTTTTCACTTTGAATTCCACTTAATATTTCAAAACACTCTTTCTTTCCTTTTTACTTTCTTTATTTTAAATTCAAACTTTATCACTTTCAAATTACCGACTTGCACACGACTGTTTTCAAATTCAAACTGACTGTCGGTCCGCATCCGCTTCCTCTTTTATACAGAAATGCTTGGCTTATGGAAGGTTCTTGAACTTGCTAGAAACAATATCGAGTAGGCAATGTAGTACAATATAGAATAGGCAATGTAGGCGGTCAGCCATCAGACGAATAGGGGAAATAACATGTAGCATATGAAAACATGCACGTGCCGTAACTATTCGGGACTGGTGGAAGTGTGATCATAGCCTTTTTGCGGCGGCCGCTAGTAACAAGCCTTTTTTTAAAAAAAGGTTTAGCTAATATGATCAGGCTAGTTCCTCAGGTTGGCAACAGGTTAATTCCCTGTTCCGTTAAAATTCGAATTACGAGACCGACAACAAGCCTCGGAAACGGACTGATCTCACGACGACAACCAACGCAACGAAAACGGCAAAACGATTTACGAATTTTTTTATGGAACGTACGATCGCTCTATAGAGCTCGAGCTTCTCAGCAGCTAGCCGATGCCCTGTCAAAATATAGAGATGACATAACAGCACTACAAGAAATCAGATGGACAGGGAATGGTGTTTTACAGAAGAAAGAATATGACGTATACTACAGCTGTCATACAAAACACCATGTGCTCGGGGTAGGCTTCCTAGTCAGCGAAAAAATGAAGTCTACCATCATCGGGTTTAACGCTATAAGCGAAAGGCTATGCACCCTTTGCGTGCGAGGCAAATTTATGAACATTAGCCTCATTAACGTTCACGGACCTACGGAGGAGTCCTCAGACGAAGAAAAAGAGACTTACTACGAACAAGTCGAGAGGACCCTCAATGCCTGTCCAAGGTATGACGTAAAAATCATCCTTGGGGATTTGAACGCAAAAATAGGTCGGGAGCCGGTATTCAGGCATTACGCAGGCACCCATAGTTTGCATGAGAACACTAATGACAATGGACTTCGAGTCTTAGAATTGGCAGCATCGAAAAACATGGTCGTTGCGAGTACCAGGTTCCCGCGAAAAGATATCTACAAAGCCACCTGGGTATCACCTGATGGAGTCACTCGTAACCAAATAGACCACGTGTTGATAAACCGTCGCCACTACTCGAACTTAATGACGGTACGAACGTAACGAGGCGCCAATATCGACTCGGATCACTATCTTGTTGGTATGGTCTTCCGAGGGCGGATTGCCTTGCGAAGACGTATTGCATCCGCCGATCAAGTTCGAATCAACACGGCTGCCCTGCGCAATGAAAATGCCCGTAACACCTTTGGTAATGCGTTAGGACTCGCCCTAGAATCGCTTTAGGTTTAGGGAGAGTAAGTCCTGGGGCCAGTATGCTGGGCGTAGATGAGAAGTGGACACGCCTTAAGAATACTGTCATTAGTACTGCCAACTCCATCTTAGGCAGCAGTCGTAGAAATCGGAACGACTGGTTTGATGATGAATGCAAGCTAGCGACTGAAAGTAAGAATGTTGCGTACCGAGCAATGCAACAATCTCATAGAACGCGGGCACGCGAAGAAGAATATAAAGAGCTCAGAAGAATAGAAAAACGGCTTCACAGACAGAAAAAATCAGCCTGGGAGAAGAACTTAATCTGTGAAATAGAAAAAAGCCGAGAGCGAGGTCCGCACCAGGCGCGGAAGTTCTACCAATCCGTCCGAAACATGACGCAGTACACACCACGCTGCACATACTGCAAGGACGGAGAGGGAAATCTGATCACCGATCCACAAAGCATACTGGAGCGATGGGAAGTGTACTTTAATGAATTGCTAAATGGTCAACTCACTGCAGAAGTGGAGGCTCCACTGATTCAAGACGAATACCCTATGTTGCCGTCACCAAGCATAGAAGAGGTTGAGAAGGCTATAGACCGGCTAAAGAAAAACAAAGCCCCCTGAGCTGATGGTATACCAGCCGAATTATTTCAACACGGTGGGCCAGCTCTACGTCAGGCAATTCATGATATTATAGTGCACGTGTGGGAGCATGAAGAAATGCCAGAAGACTGGCGAAAAGGTATAATATGCCCCATACATAAGAAAGGAGATGTCACAACGTGCAGCAACTATAGAGGTATCACGTTGTTGAGTACCGCCTATAAGATACTCTCCTCTATCCTACAAGACCGGATAACCCCATACGCTAAAACCATCATCGGACAATATCAGTGTGGTTTCATTCCAGGCAAATCAACAACTGATCAGATTACCCTTACCCTTAGGCAGGCGATGGAAAAATGTCTAAAATTTAACATCCCAACATACCACCTGTTTATAGACTTTAAGGCCGCCTATGAAAGCATAGCCAGGGTAAAACTTTACAAAGCCATGAGAGAATTCGGCATCCCAAATAAATTGACACGACTATGTAGGTTGACCATGACCAACGTAACAAGCCAAGTAAAAATAGCCGGATTGCTATCCAGACCAATCAACATCTTTAATGGACTCCGTCAAGAGGACGGTTTGGCCTGCCTCCTCTTCAACCTGGCGTTGGAGAAAGCAATCCGTGACTCTGGCACGGCAACAAGAGGGACCATCGTCAACAGGTCCAGCCAGATACTGGCTTACGCAGACGACATCGACATCATCGGAAGAACCGAGCAAGCTGTACACGATTCCTTCATCCAGATCGAGCAGGCGGCACAAAATCTGGGGCTGCACATTAGTGAAGGTAAAACAAAGTACATGGTGGCGTCGAATGCGAGAGGAACAGTTGGTCAAACAATCAAGGTAGCGAAGCACGAATTTGAAGTGGTGCAATCCTTTAAATACCTTGGGTCAATAGGAGCAGCCGATAACAATGTAGAAGAAGAAATACGCGGGCGGCTTCTCAAATCCAACAGAGCCTACTACAGTCTGTCAAAGCTCTTCAAATCCAGAAATCTCACCATAACTTCAAAACTACTGCTGTACAGGACCATGGTCCTGCCAGTTCTCACATCCGAGACTTGGGTGCTTAGCAAAGGCACTCTGACCTCTTAGCCGCGTTCGAGAGAAAAGTCTTAAGGAGAATTGTTGGCCCCATATGTGAGGAAGGACGATTCCGGAGGCGGTACAATCATGAATTGTACGCAATCTACCTTGAAGCAGATATTGTGACAAAAATTAGGCTCGGTAGACTTCGGTGGGCAGGGCACCTAGCTCGAATGAGGGAAGAGGAACCTGCTCGGAAAGTTCTTTGTGAAACATTCTATGGCAGACGACAGCGTGGTAGACCATGCTTGCGCTGGAGAGATGGCGTAGACCAGGACGCCCGGAGCCTTGAGGTGCGCAACTGGATGGCGTCGGCTTGAGACCGGGATAGGTGGAGAGACTTGTTGAAGGAGGCCAGGACCGGACCCCGGTTGTCGAGCCGATGATGATGATGATGATGAATGCAGTAGATGTAGAGATTTAGTAGATGTACCGAACAGGTAGATGGCGTTTACCTCAAGAGATGAAAACATTCAGCACCCTTTAATTATTTGTGTAACACGTTACATTGCCCTCCTCCTAAGATTGTTCGCCCGAAAAATTTCTTCACCACCTTCTCCACTGTAGCGGTATAGCAGGTCGATGTGAACAACTTTTGGCTTGCCTCTTAGACCTCGCTGAATTCGATAAACCACATCATTGATCCTTGTAACAACACGGTAAGGTCATTCACAGTTTTGTTGAAGTTTTGGTGACAGTCCCTTTTGTCGATGAGGATTATACAGCCACACTAGATCTCCCTCATGGAAAGGTTTCGTTGTGGCATTTGCATCATAGCGTGTTTTCCTTCGGTCACTAGCTAGCTTTATTTTAGTCATTGTCCTGTCATGGATGTCAGGGAGTTTTTCCTTTAGGCAATCCACGTATTCCTCTTCATTTCGTTTTTCGCCCGTTGGCCATCCAAATTTAATTTCGCTAGGCAACCGGATATTTGTACCGAATACAATTTCTGATGGAGTGGGACCAGTTGTGCTGTGCACCGCATTTCGGTATGCCATTAAAAATAGAGGAATGTGTTGGTCCCAGTCTCGTTGGAAGTCACCTACTACTTTGGAAAGGTGTTCTTTATTGAGAGTCCTGTTGAAACGTTCAACCATTCCGTCAGACTGCGGATGAAGTAGTGTTGTTCTCGTCTTATTGATGCCAAGGAGCGAACAGACCTCTCGAAAGATTTTGGATTTGTTCTAAGAGCCATACAATCTTTTTATTCTCTTTTTTTTATAGCGTCTTTTTTTTGTGCGTTTCGTTTTATAGCTAAAATATTAACGTTTTTTAAAACAGGTCAGAATAACGGGACTTCTGAATTTTAAGTGGGGGAGTCTTATCTTTTGGATTCAAAATAAATGAACACTCGATTTGAATATTTAATAATTAGGTATATCTTTATTTATAACAACAGCGGAACACGTCTTTATACTAGCGAGGTAGATGAATGACTGACTCTTCTTTCGTGTTATTCGATGAACACAGAGTGTCTCAGCGAATACATACATAATAAAATAAAGCAACCGAAGTTAAGTCCAATGACCTATATATATACTATACAAAATATTATGGTTATTATGTGAACAGCGTTATCTTACCAAAATATGATTTAAGTATGTGGGTTTTAGGTCAATAAAAGATGTTTTTTTAATATAATTAATGCGACGTATCGAACGTGTTTAGTTTACGTTCATCAGGCCTTTATTCAATAATAAAACAATTATTAGACACAATAATTATTTGTGATGTGTCTCACAACTTACAAAAATCTTTTAACATCAAATTAATAAAAATTATTAATTTAAAAAAAAAAAAAAATCATCATCAGGCCTTTATTCAATAATAAAACAATTATTAGTCACAATAATTATTTGTGATAGCTATGTCACACAACTTACAAAAATCTTTTAACATCAAATTAATAAAAATTATTAATTTGCACCAACAAAAGCACTTTAAAACTGAACATGACTGTAAAATAAAATATTTGTTAACTATATTAAAAACATTAAGAAACAAAATTAAAATTACTTATTTTGTAAATAAAACAAAACCAAAATAACATTTTTAATATTACTTTAAATTTACTACTTACATTTTTTTTTAAACATTAAAGTCTCTGCACGGTCTCTTAACTACTTGGCTATACGAATAGCTCAGCATCGCAGTCCGATCTACGATTAATTGCCTTATCATTGTTTACTATGTGCAGCATTTCTAAGAGCATTCTCTTATTATAATGCTTCTCAGTCTGCAAAACCGAAACGTTTTCAAAATCAGGCAAGTGTTCTTCTTCTAAACAATGCTGAGCAAGCGCAGTCTTCTGTTGACTCTTGCTGTTGATGTCTGACTTATGGCCACATAGACGATTTTTAAGCTTCTGCTTAGATGTGCCTATGTACACCGCGTCGCATTTGGTCTCATTCTTACCTAAACAATTTATTTGGTAAACGACATCAGCTTTCTCCATCTTCTCTACCTTCCCTTTGGTATAAGTAAATAATTCCGTGCAGACCTGAAAGCTATTTTTATTTTATTTTTGTCTCTTATCACGGCTGCCTGCATAAGGTTGGACAGAGATGGTATAAACAATGCGCTTCTGTATGAGAATATATTTTCTGTTTGCGAGGTTTCTCTTTATTTTTCTTTTTTCTCATTATAATTTGTTAAGAGTTTTTTTTTTTCAAAACTGTGAACAAATTATAATGAGAAAAAAGAAAAAACAAAGAGAAACGTCGCAAACAGAAAATATATTCTCACACAGAAGCGCATTGTTTATACCATCTCTGTCCAACCGTATGCAGGCAGCCGCGATAAGAGACAAAAATAAAATAAAAATAGCTTTCAGGTCTGCACACACTCTAAAAAGGGAATTATTTACTAATACCAAAGGGAAGGTAGAGAAGATGGAGAAAGCTGATGTTGTTTACCAAATAAATTGTTTAGGTAAGAATGAGACCAAATGCGTCGCGGTGTACATAGGCACATCCAAGCAGAAGCTTAAAAATCGTCTATGTGGCCATAAGTATAACATCAACAGCAAGAGTCAACAGAAGACTGCACTTGCGCAGCATTGTTTAGAAGAAGAACACTTGCCTGATTTTGAAAACTGAGAAGCATTATATTAAGAGAATGCTCTTAGAGATGCTGCACATAGTAAACAATGATAAGGCAATTAACCGTAGATCGGACTGCAGAGACGTTAATGTTTAAAAAAAAATTAAAATAGTAAATTTAAAGTAATATTAAACATTTTATTTTGGTTTAGTTTTATTTACAAAATAAGTAATTTTAATTTTGTTTCTTAATGTTTTTAATATAGTTAACAAATATTTTATTTTACAGTCATGTTCAGTTTTAAAGTGCTTTTGTTGGTGCTAATTAATAATTTTTATTAATTTGATGTTAAAAGATTTTTGTAAGTTGTGTGACATATCACAAATAATTATTGTGACTAATAATTGTTTTATTATTGAATAAATTAATTATAAATTAATATATTAAAAAAACAATTATAATTATATTAAAAAAACATCTTTTATTGACCTAAAGCCCACATACTTAAATTATACTATACAAACTTCAACAAAATTTTAAATAAATGTATCTTTTCTTTATATTATATCGACACGATAATACACTAGACGTCTATATCAATACCTAACCACATATAGGTAGCCAAAATTTCGTATCTTTATTTTTTTAATTTTAGATTTTCTTTCCCGAGTGACACGACAAATGTAGGTAAGCACCAGTAAGTATCTTTGAGTTTCTACATTATGATCGAGCCAAGTCTGCGGATGAGGTTCTCATAACCTAGGAATTCTTGAACAGGTATTTTTACTTTATTTCGAATTTTTATTTTTAATTAGGAATCCTTTTAACAGGATATTTTAATCAAATAAGTAGTTCTTATCAGAACTCCAGAAATTAATGAAATTATCTTATTGGCAAAATTTTATCTGTATAAGTCTTCAAAAAGTGAACTAAGACGATACAATAATTTATCTACTCGAACTTTTGAATTTTATTCTTCCACCAATTGGTAGGCATACGAAATGATTACAAAAAAAATTTGCGCACTATATTTGGTTGGCAAAAACGAACAAACGAAAATTTTGAAATTTGTAGTATACCCTTAGGCAGTACATTGAGCATTTTTTAAATCAAACGAACAATTTGAATGTTATTTTCTTACATCAATTTTTAGAATTTTTATTTTTCTCACAGAGTTTTAGGTTTTTATATCCAGGGATTCAATAAAGAAATTGTAAGATTTACCAGCAGATGTTGTTTTGCATGAGTTTTTTTTTCCCACGTTATATTATGCTTCCAATATATATTTCTGATGTTCGATGTTCTTTTGTGTTAGTTTTTGTCTCTTTGCATGTATGTAATTTTTGTTGTTTTATTTTCATAGGTTTAGTTCGTGGATTTAGGGTAAATACTAAACTTTTTTAAGATGGCGGAGTCTTATCTTTTGGATTCAAAATAAATGAACACTCGATTTGAATATTTAATAACTAGGTATATTTTCATTTATAACAACAGCGGAACACGTCTTTATACCAGAGAGGCAGATGAATGTCTGACTCTTCTTTCGTGTTATTCGATGAACACAGAGTGTCTCAGCGATGATGTTTAAGGATATTTGATGTCATCATCCCGCATACATAAGAACCAGGCAGATTGAGTACAGGGTGCTCCTGTGATGTTCTTGGTGGTGGATATTTTGATAGAACGTCTTTTGATCGTTATGGGAACACCTTGTGGATTTATGCCTGTATTATAAAATGCTACATTAGTTTTAAGTAAATATGTTTTCTGATCAACTGTTTTTCTTCTTTATATGTAGGTAACTAATTTTTGTGTATTATTTTAAGTTCTTTTGTAATCTACTAAAGTGCTGCCAAAATTCTAATTAAAGCGTTATTAAAAATACTATAATCTACATTTTTCTAACTTCATTTCTAAGCATATCTACTGTGGCCATTGCAATTGGTCTGGATAACTTTTGCAAGTCTTCCAACATTATATTCATAGCAAATAACTGCACTTCGTCATGAGCATCATGTAAAATTTCTTTTTATTCATTTTCTGATTTTTAAAATGTATTGTTAGGTTTTATCTAGGTTCCTTTTATTAAATAAAACTTATTTCCGTTTTAATACAACTCACTTTACGTCTTTTCACTTTTAATTCCACTTAATATTTCAAAACACTCTTTCTTTCCTTTTTACTTTCTTTATTTTAAATTCATGGTAAATTTTACCGTGACAGTAGTGTTGTTCTCGTTCAAGGAGCGAACAGACCTCTCGAAATATTTTGGAATTGTTGTAAGGGCCATACAATCTTTTTCTTCTCTTTTTTTTATAGCGTCTTTTTTTTGTGCGTTTCGTTTTATAACTAAATTATTAACGTTTTTTAAAACAGGTCAGAATAACGGGACTTCTGAATTTTAAGACGCCGGAGTCTTATCTTTTGGATTCAAAATAAATGAACACTCGATTTGAATATTTAATAATTAGGTATATCTTTATTTATAACAACAGCGGAACACGTCTTTATACTAGCGAGGTAGATGAATGACTGACTCTTCTTTCGTGTTATTCGATGAACACAGAGTGTCTCAGCGAATACATACATAATAAAATAAAGCAAAGATACTTATACATTCAAACAAATTATAACATGGGTACAAATAAAATAAAGGGATACCTATACCTGGCAGCACGTGTTTGTTTGTGTACAGTAATTTTTTTTTTCGCTTACAGTACATCCAAACCTCACCGTACCTGAACAATGATTCCCAAGGTAAGGTGAGTATAGGGAACGACGATAAGGCATAGGTTCACAGGTAAGTACATATAAAGCGTATGAAGATATTTCAATTTCTCATAAATCTTCTTATATTTTCAGATCGACGACAATATCAAAACATAGAAATATAGGTATGGCCACACTAGCCAATTGTATTCTATATACTATTGTTAAAAAAAAACCTTTTCCGAAATAAATTATTATATTTTCAAATCGGACGAAGTTAGAATCGCATTGAATTTATAAAGAAAATCGCGAAAATGTTTTCGAATTATCCAAAATAATTATTTCCATGCAAAAAAAAAAAAATAAAAAGTGTCTACATAACATAAGTAACAAACTGAACTGGATTTCAAGTTTTCTGTTTCAAATGGATTCAGAATTTTTTAAAACATCCAAATCACTTTGGCACTTTCACGGAAAATTTACTTTATTAAATTATTTCATATGCTTTCTTTTCAGCCTCAATAATTAAAACGGATTTCTGTGAAATAAATCTGATTCATCTCATAGCCAACCGAAGTTAAGTCCAATGACCTCTATCATGAATCGCAAATATTTCACTCATATAATTTTTTTTATATTTATAGCTAAAGGCTTTTCAAAACATAAAACACTTGTTGCACTCATATATATATACTATACAAACTTCAAAAAAATTTTAAATAAATGTATCTTTTCTTTATATTATATCGACACGATAATACACTAGACGTCTATATCAATACCTAACCACATATACTAACCACGTAGCCAAAATTTCGTATCTTTATTTTTTTAATTTTAGATTTTCTTTCCCGAGTGACACGACAAATGTAGGTAAGTACCAGTAAGTATCTTTGAGTTTCTACGTTATGATCGAGCCAAGTCTGCGGATGTTTCTCATAACATAGGAATTCTTGAACAGGTATTTTTACTTTATTTCGAATTTTTATTTTTAATTAGGAATCTTTTTAACAGGATATTTTAATCAAATAAGTAGTTCTTATCAGAACTCCAGAAATTAATGAAATTATCTTATTGGCACAATTTTATCTGTATAAGTCTTCAAAAAGTAAACAAAGACGATACAATAATTTATCGACTCGAACTTTTGAATTTTATTCTTCCACCAATATTGGTAGGTATACGAAATGATTAAAAAAAAATATATTTTTATACGCCTCTTTGCGCACTATATTTGGTTGGCAAAAACGAACAAACGAAAATTTTGAAATTTGGAGTATATCCTTAGGCAGTACATTGAGCATTTTTCAAATCAAACGGACAATTTGAATGTTATTTTCTTACATCAATTTTTAGAATTTTTATCTTTTTCACAGAGTTTTAGGTTTTTATGACTAACAGTTTTCCTGATATAATATAAATAAAATCTTAGTACTGTTATGTGGGGTGATCTAATGGTGAAAATCAAACAACGGTATACTTCCAATGACGTGATGAGGTTATCCAACAGTGTCAAAAATATTCCAACGGTGACTCTTAATATATCCGTTTGGTGAATTTTGACTAGCTGCTTGGCTTTATTTCTCTCTCGATGAATGTGCTGTACCAGCAGATGTTGTTTTGCATGAGTTTTTTTTCGTCCCACGTTATATTATGCTTCCAATGTATATTTCTGATGTTCGATGTTCTTTTGTGTTAGTTTTTATCTCTTTTTATTTTCGTAGTTTTGCTTGATGTTGTAGTTTTGCATTTATGTAATTTTTGTTGTTTTATTTTCATAGGTTTAGTTCGTGGATTTAGTGTAAATACAAAACTTTTTTAAGATGGCGGAGTCTTATCTTTTCGATTCAAAATAAATGAACACTCGATTTGAATATTTAATAATTAGGTATATTTTCATTTATAACAACAGCGGAACACGTCTTTATACTAGAGAGGCAGATGAATGTCTGACTCTTCGTTTTTGTTATTCGATGAACACAGAGTGTCTCAGCGATGATGTTAAAGGATATTTGATGTCATCATCCCGCATACATAAAAACCAGGCAGATTGAGTACAGGGTGATCCTGTGATGTTCTTGGTGGTGGATATTTTGATAGAACGTCTTTTGGTCCAATGGTTCCGTCACTTGTGTCGCCGTCAATTGAGCGTTATGGGAACACCTTGTGGATTTATGCCTGTATTATAAAATGCTACATTAGTTTTAAGTAAATATGTTTTCTGATCAACTGTTTTTCTTCTTTATAGGTAACTAATTTTTGCGTATTATTTTAAGTTATTTTGTAATCTACTAAAGCGCTGCCAAAAATCTAATTAAAGCGTTATTAAAAATACTTTAATCTACATTTTTCTAGCTTCATTTCTAAGCATATCTACTGTGGCCATTGCAATTGGTCTGGATAACTTTTGCAAGTCTTCCAACATTATATTCATAGCAAATAACTGCACTTCGTCATGAGCATCATGTAAAATTTCTTTTTATTCATTTTCTGATTTTTAAAATGTATTGGTAGGTTTTATCTAGGTTCGTTTTATTTAATAAAACTTATTTCCGTTTTAATGCAACTCACTTTACGTCTTTTCACTTTGAATTCCACTTAATATTTCAAAACACTCTTTCTTTCCTTTTTACTTTCTTTATTTTAAATTCAAACTTTATCACTTTCAAATTACCGACTTGCACACGACTGTTTTCAAATTCAAACTGACAGTCGGTCCGCATACGCTTCCTCTTTTATACAGAAATGCTTGGCTCATGGAAGGTTCTTGAACTTGCTAGAAACAATATCGAGTAGGCAATGTAGTACAATATAGAGTAGGCAATGTAGTAGATGTAGAGATTTAGTAGATGTACCGAACAGGTAGATGGCGTTTACCTCAAGAGATGAAAACATTCAGCACCCTTTAATTATTTGTGTAACACGTTACTCCTCCTAAGATTGTTCGCCCGAAAAATTTCTTCACCATCTTTTCCACTGTAGCGGTATAGCCGGTCAATGTGAACAACTTTTGGCTTGCCTCTTAGACCTCGCTGAATTCGATAAACCACATCATTGATCCTTGTAACAACACGGTACGGTCCTTCCCAGTTTTGTTGAAGTTTTGGTGACAGTCCCTTTTGTCGATAAGGATTATACAGCCACACTAGATCTCCCTCATGGAAAGGTTTCGTTGTGGCGTTTGTTGTGTGGCTTTATTTTAGTCCTTGTCCTGTCATGGATGTCAGTGAGTTTTTCCTTTAGACAATCCACGTATTCCTCTTCATTTCGTTTTTCGCCCGTTGGCCATCCAAATTTAATTTCGCTAGGCAACCGGATATTTGTACCGAATACGATTTCTGATGGAGTGGGACCAGTTGTGCTGTGCACCGCATTTCGGTGTGCCATTAAAAATAGAGGAATGTGTTGGTCCCAGTCTCGTTGGAAGTCACCTACTACTTTGGAAAGGTGTTCTTTATTGAGAGTCCTGTTGAAACGTTCAATCATTCTGTCAGACTGCGGATGAAGTAGCGTTGTTCTCGTCTTCTTGATGCCAAGGAGCGAACAGACCTTTCGAAAGATTTTGGATTTGTTGTAACCTAGACCAAGTATATTAAAAGAGAAAACGAGTTGAGTTTATAATTCTTTATTTAATTCAGTTAGGTAGTTGTTTCTTCTATGTGATCTGATTTGTAATGCACAACATCCACAGGTTTCTTGACAGATGTCAATCGATGACAGGCGCTTCATTTACAGATCTCAACAGGGTGTCTCCAATTACCACATTCCTCCCATTCTTAATTTGTTTCATATCGGTTGGGTGCTCTTACTACTCTTCCAGAACGGGTTACTCTGTCTGAATCGGATGTTTCCGAGGTGGTGGGGATGGGCACATTGGTCTTAGTTAACATCTCATCGTTTTCATCTAATCCCGATCTTTGGTGTTGGTCAAATTCAGAACTCGTGTCTGCAGATTGTAACGGGGGGAGTCAGTTTGATGACGGTGTATTTTCTGTAGCAATTTCAGTACGTTCTTCGGCCGTAGGAATCTCTTTTAAAAAAAGCTTGTCATTAGGAACGCGACGTTTTATTTGGTCTACATGTCGTCGTCCTATTTTATTGTTAACAGATTTTACCACATATGAAACTGGACCTGTGGTTTCAATTACCGTACCTTGCAACCAGGATGGACCTGACGTATAGTTCCGGAAATAAATCAGATCTCCCACTTCAAAACGCCTGATGCCTTGGTTTGTCTCAGACAGTGGATAAGTGAATTGCCCATCATCGAGATGTACTATGTCTAAAACTGTTCGAAGTCGACGACCCATTAAAAGCTCAGCTGGGGTTTTGTCCGTTGTAGTGTTCGGAGTTGTGTGATTTTTAAATAAAACACGTTGTAGTCTAGTTTGCATATCTCCTTCAGTCAAAGTCTTCAAAGACGTCTTCAAATACTGAACCATCCGTTCAGCTTGGCCGTTGCTGGATGGATGATAAGGGGCAGTGGAGTTGAATTTAATGCCGTTGGCTACATAAAATTCCTGCATTTCGGCTGCAATAAAAGCCGTTCCGTTATCGGAAATGAGGATGGCTATTATTTCTCGCAGCTTGTTTTTAACTTCTGCTGACGACATACTTCGTACTATTTTTACCTCTAACCACTTAGACATTGAGTCTACCACCACCAAAAAAGTGTACCCCTGAAATGGCCCAGCAAAATCAATGTGTAACGTACTCCAGGGCTTTTCGCTTGGTTGAATGAATTGTCGTGAAGCCGAAGGCACATTTCGTTGATTTGCTTGACACTTTGTACATCTTTGTACTTGAAACTCAATTTGTTGATCCATTTTAGGCCACCAAACGTAGCTCCGAGCATATGCCTTCATAAGGCTAATCCCGGTATGATACCCATGCAAAATTTCCAAGGAATTTGGGTGGCACGATGAGTCTACTTCCCCATAACAAACAGCCGTTGTGTGTGGACAGCTCTGTCTTACGTCGCAAATATGGAATGAATTCTTCGGTTTTCTCCAACTCTTGGGGCCAACCATGCAGCAGGCATCTTAATACGCGCGACATTATTGGATCTTTCATTGTTTCCGTGGCAATCTGCTCGGCTCTCATTGGGGAATTAAAACTTCCTTTCCAGCTACGTATTGATGAAAATGTTTCATTCCGAATATAATGGATAATGCTTCTTTGTCCAACTGAGCATAATTGCGCTCGTGAACTCCGAGTGTGCGAGAAGCGAAAGCGATAGGACGCTCCACTCCCGTGTTTCCAATTCGGAGTGCCAAAATTGCACCTACTCCATAAGGGGATGCATCACAAGACAAAACAAGTGGTTTGGCCATATCATAGTGAATGAGTAGAGCTTCTAAATCGAGTAATGCTTTCAGCTCATTAAAAACAGTTTGATGCTCGTTCGTCCACTCCCATTTCACGTTTTTGTCTAACAGACGGTGTAGTTTTTCTGCCACTGTTGCCTTCTGGGGTAAAAATGCATTATAAAAATTTAATAATTCCAGGAATGATTGTAACATCTGCTTATTTTCAGGAACGGCCGCTTGTTGAATGGCCTGCACTTTTTCCTTGTTAGGTGAGATACCATTACCACTGATGTGATATCCTAAAAAATCTATTTCTTGTTTTGCAAAAAGACACTTGGTCTTATTAACAGTTAAGTTTGCTGCTGACAGTTTTTCTAAAACTGCTTCTAATTATGTGTATGGTCAGATTCATCTTTGCCCGAAATAATTATATCGTCGAGATATGCTTTAACGCCATTAATACCCACTAACAATTTGTCCATACATTTTTGAAAGAAACTAGGAGCGACCGATATTCCAAAAGGTAATCTCCGTACTCAATATAATCCCTTGTGGGTATTAAGTGTTAAAAGCTCAGCAAAAAAATTGTCTACCACTAGCTGTTGATAAGCTTGCTGTAAGTCTAACTTTGAAAAAACCTGACCGCCTGCAATTGCTGCCATTACCTGAGAAAATAGAGGAAGTGGGTATGAATTAGTTTTGATGACCGCATTAACTGTGCTGCGATAATCACCGCAGATTCTTATCGACCCATCTGACTTAGATACCGGTACTATCGGCGTAGCCCATCTTGAAAATAAAACTGGTTCTAATATATTTTGGTTGACAAGTTTGTTAATTTCTTTTTCCACAGCTGGTTTCCAAGCAATAGGGCATTGCCTATGTTTCAAAAAAATAGGTGTAGCTCCAGGTAATACCTCAATCGAAATTGGTGGCCCTTTGAACGCCCCCAAATGTTTGCTAAAAACATTCTAAAACTTCTTCAACACACTCACCCCCACATCTAACTCCATGACACATACTCCTTGTACCGTGATTCCTAGAGCCGAAAACCAACCCCTGCCCATTAAATATCTCCCACCACCTGAATTAACGAGAACTGGCAAATACATTTCTTTGTTATTGTAATTAATATTCACCATAGCCGACCCCAGAACTTTCAATTTCTCTTTCGACCAAGTCTGTAACTTTATCGGAGACGATATAAGCTGCTCATTTTTACGGTTGATTCGATTCCACATGACTTTCAAAATCACCGTACATGCCGCACCAGAATCCACCTCAAAAAACTCCTCCACACCATTTTCAAAACATTCGTCAAAAACTGATGATTAGACGATGTTTGAATAGCGTTTATGAATCAAAAAAATAATTTGGAGTAGCACACGACGTAAGCTCTTTTTCTCTCTCCTCTACCACATGGACTGTTTGCTGACGCAGCGATGCCCGTTTTTTAAAACATGCCCGACTAGAATGCCCCTTAACGTGACAAAAATAACAGTTCTTATCCTTGAAGAAACATTTGTCTGCATAATAATGACCATCACAGCGGTAACACCGTCCGGACCCCTGTGCTTTTTTTGAAGAAACAGCCATAACCTCCATGTTACCTCGCACATCCATCACGTGCCTATGCGCAGCCTCGTGGGCTGTAGCAATATCATACGCTCGCTGGAAATCCAATTTTCGTTCACTGAAAAGACGTTTCTGCAACGATTCATCTGCCACTCCACCCACAATTTGGTCTCTCAACTCTCGTCACTCTTTTGGCTTCTCTTATGGAAAGTAAAACGCTGAACAATCTCATTAGGCTTCGGGTGGAAATGACGATCTAATTTTTCCATAATTTCGTAGAATGAAACATCTTTTGGGGTTCGTGGAGTTAACAAAGAACGTATGGTTTCATAAGTTGATTCTCCAACGCAGGATAGAAATATGGCTCTCATGGAAATTTCATTTGTAATGCCATTTGCCTCAAAGTAAAACTCCATCCGTTCTTTATAGTTATTCCACACCATTGATGGTTGAAATTGTGCTAATTTCCCGAATGACTGCGTCCCTGAGTTGTTCACATTTGCCATCACGCTTTCATTTAGTGCCATGATTATCTTTTTGTCCTCGTCGCCAAAATATTGTAACCTAGACCAAGTATATTAAAAGAGAAAACGAGTTTAGTTTGTAATTCTTTATTTAATTCTGTTAGGTAGTTGTTTCTTCTATGTGATCTGATTTGTAATGCACAACTTCCATGAGGTATCGTGACAGATGTCAATCGATGACAGGCACTTTATTTACAGATCGCAACAGGGTGTCTCCAATTACCACAGAATTCGAAGTTTCTTCCTTTGTCAGAATGGAGCTCCATAGGAACACCGAACCTGCTGACCCAATTGTACACAATCTGATCCACAACTGTCTTCGCTTCTTGGTTTGGAATGGCAAACGCCTCAGGCCACTTACTGAAGTAATCCATGACAACAAGAAAGAATCGGTTTCCCTTGTTAGACTCAGGAAATGGGCCTGCAATATCGATGGCAATTCTTTCAAAAGGTGCTCCAACGTTGTACTGTTGCATCTTAGCCTCTAGTTTTCTGTCTGGTCCCTTGGTGGCTGCATAAGTGACGCATTTTCGGCATTTTTGTCCGAGGTACATCAAGCTGCATCACAAAGGTTTTGCCATCTGAGGATTCCCATCTTCGAATGTTTTTGAACAACAACAACAACTTAAGGGCGCTACCACCAAGGCGCTATTTCTATCAGAAATGTCTCCCCATTCTGGTTTCTCTTCATGTTCTTTCCATGCAAGAATGGGTTCGATGTCCAAATCTTCTTGCTGAGCATTCCTGATTTCCTCGTTACTTCAGCCGCCAATGGTTCAACTGTATTTCGCTGTATGGCAAAAGATTCCTTTTCTTCCTGGCGAGTGCAATGCTTGTAGTCTTGGTTACATGGCTGACGAGATAGGGCATCTGCAATCGAGTTTAGTTTTCCTTTTCGATGTTGGATTTAATAGTCATATTTCTAAAGTCTCTCGATCCACCTGGCTACTTGACCTTCTGGATTTTTAAAATTCAAAAGCCATCTTAGCGCTCCATGGTCAGTCCGTAAAAGGAACCTCTGTCCAAAGATGTATTTATGAAAGTGTTTTGTGGCCAAAACCAAAGCAAGAAGTTCTCTTCTGGTTACGCAGTAATTTCTCTCTGTCTTTGAGAGCACCTTGCTGAAGTATGCTACAACTTTTTCTTGACCGTCATGAACCTGGGAGAGAACGGCTCCTATTCTGACATTGCTTGCATCTGCATCGATTATAAACTGTTTTCCAGGAGTTGGATAGCTTAAAACTGGAGCATTCACAAGCGTCTTTTAAGTTCCTTAAAGCTTTTCTCGCACTCATTGTTTTCCTTTTTCTGTGAGTTGGTGCAAGCTTTTGGCGATTCCGGCAAATGAACAGCGTACATTTTGGATCTGGATTAAGCTTCAGATGAGCATTTTGCAACCTCTGGAATACCCCTTTTAAATTTTCACAATGCTCTTCAAATGTTTTCCCAAACACGATGACATCATCCAAATAGACTAGACAGGCTTTACAAAATTCATTCCATTAAACGCTCAAATGTTGCAGGAGCGTTACAGAGGCCAAAAGGCATTACTTTGAAGTACCATAAACCGTTACCTGTCGAGAATGCAGTTTTCTCCCGATCTTCTGGGTGAATTTCAACCTGCCAGTAACCACTCTCCAAGTCCAATGTTGAAAACCATTGAGCTCCAGCCATCGCATCCTAGGCAGAGGATATCTGTCTTTCTTGGTGACATCGTTCAACCTTCGGTAGTCCACACAGAATCGAGTACTTCTGTTCTTCTTTTTGACTAATACGACTGGTGATGCCCAAGGACTTTTTGAATTCTCGATTAAACCATCTGTCTGCATTGTCGATATCATTTTAGTAACTTCGTCTTGTTTGGCTAAAGGTAGGCGCCTTTGTGAAGTACTTGCTATCGGGTTGATGGATAGCAAGGCCCTACCTCGCCTACTCAATCTATGGGGGATAAAGGCTTCCTCAAGCCGAAAATGAATGATGGCTAGAGAGCCGATCTTAAACTGGAACAAGAGAAGACAGCCAACTGCACGGCTCAATGTCTGGATTAATAGACCTTTTTATTAAGAAAAACGTAGGCTATTTATACAAAATCCATTTCTTATACACTAAGAACTTAAACATATACGTACGCATAAACTAACATTAATTTTACTGGTCAATATTCGATCATGCAAGCATTCTTGCCTTGTCAACAAAATATGGATCAATGCACATGCCTCTTTATGAGCGTGCATAAACAATACTTTGAACTTGGGCAAATGTATCTCAAACTGTATGTATCTCAAATGTATCTTGACCATGAGTCGAAGCGTCAAGTGTCAATAAATATTTCATGGTATACTATGCGAGAGCATTTGGAGAATAGGTCGGCAGAAGGCAATGACCGAAAATGTGAATGGATTGCATAATGCGGTATAAATGCATTTGTTGGATACCAAGGCAGAAGGCAATGACCGAAATATAATATAATGAAGTGATCGCTTGTGTGATCCCTTCACACCACCCTTCCTGGGGAAAAAGGAGAAATCATGACATGTCTTGATTTCTTCTTTTACGCGTCACTTGTATAATAAAGATTTTGAGTTCAAAGATTATATGTCCATTTTTTTTTTTTTTTTGTGAATACTGATAGTACATGCATGGTATTAGTTTGTATCATTACTTAAGTATAAATATAATAAAAAAAAAATTAATGATTTATTCCTTTATACAATTACACATTTTTGTTGTTGTTGTTTAATACATTTGAATTCTTCTATTTTATTCTATCTTTCGTTTTGTTAACTTATTCTATATTCGTTTAGCAAACTAATTTACTTAAATTCTATGCGCGCAATTAAAAATTATAGAAATGAAGTATATTATTATTTACATGTTTCTTTTTTTTTATCTTTTAATCATTATATAAATAAGTATGTTTGACATAAATCTTGAAACAATGCTACAAGAAAATGTAGATAAAAAGATTTAAGTCTATTTTTGTGTACTGTCATTCTTTTATTTTCGTATTGGATATCACAATTTACCCCGTTTTGAGATAAAACTTCATATGGTCCTGTAAATATTGGATCTAATTTCTTTCTAGCCTCGTTTCTTAGTAAAACCAAATTTCGTTTTTCAAAACAACTACTCTTTGTTTGTCCCTCTTTATCATACCTATCTTTCCTAACATTTTTCTTTTTTATAAGCGTTTCTCGAGCGTCTCTATGGGCAACTTGTAATTTATGTTTGAGGTCAATTACGTAATCGTCATAGTTGTACACCGGTTCCATTTGTTTTGTCAGATTTTTCGGTAAACTACACTGCTTTCCTAATATTAATTCGAATGGTGTGTATCCAGTTTCTGAGTGTACGGATGTGTTATAACAGAAAACGTAATATGGCAACCAAGTGCTCCAATCCGTGTGTTTTTCTGAGACGTAACTTCTTAAATATGCTCCTAAAACCTTATGTGAATTTTCTAGAGCTCCTATGCTTTCATGATGATAGGCAGTAGATTGTAGTTGTTCCATTCTCAAAAGCTTACAGATACCCTTGAAAACCTGATTTATAAATTCGGTTCCCTGATCAGATGCTATTGTGTGTGGTACTCCATATCTTAGAATAAAACCTTCTACTAGAGATTTAGCTACTGTGCTTGACTCTTTATTTGGGAGTGGTATAGCTTCGATACACTTTGTCAGCTCGTCTTGAATGGTGAGTATGTATTCAGATCCACCTTCAGATTCTTCTAAAGGTCCTACTAGGTCTATGAAAATTTTGTCAAAACCTGATTCGGCTGTTGATGTGATAGTCATTGGTTGTTTTTTTGGTTGTATATGTTTGTTACGTTGACATATAGGGCAGTGCTTAACGTATGTCGTCACATCGTTTTGCATTCCTGTCCAAAAGTATTTTTTCTTGATATTATTTATCATGCGGTTTATACCTGCATGTCCACTGGTGGGAAGTATGTGAAAGTCATTTAGTATTAATTTCTTCTTACAAGGATCGGTAATTTCAATAACATTATCTATGAGGTATACCTTTATATTACTTTCTTTAAATATTTCTCCTAATATATTTTTTAATTCATTAATTTTATATTCTCGACGGCCGTCTGAGAGTTTATTTATTTCATGTTTAGTAATATATATTTTTTTAATCGATTTGGGTCCGCAGAGTTTTTGCACATCCCTCGACAATATTTTGCCAAATAATGCCGATTGGGTTGTAGTGCCGTCCTTGGACTTCTTTCATCAAGTCCTGTAACCCCGCTCGGGGCATAGGGCGCCAACAAAACGTCTCCATCCTTCACGGTCTGCAGCTAGATATCTTAACTGTGGCCACGTCTTTCTCTGGGAATTAGCTTCTGCTACAACTGTTGACTTCCATGTTGTTCTTGGTCTTCCAACCCGACGTGAACCCTGAGGATTCCATTCCAAAGACTGCTTTGCAATATCATTGTTTGGTTTCCTAAGTGTGTGACCAATCCATTGCCATTTACGCTTTCTTATGTCGACGTCCAACCGCTCCTGACTTGTCCTGCGCCACAATTCCTGGTTTGAAATAGTTTGTGGCCAGCGAATCTTTAGAATGTGGCGTAGACAGCGATTCACAAAAGCCTGCGATTTTCTCGAGATGGTGGCCGAGACTTTCCAGGTTTCACAAGCATATAATAGCACGGATTTAACGTTGGATTCGAAGAATCTCAACTTAGTGCGTAGGGATATTTGACTGGATCTCCAAATTTGAGACAGAGAACCAAAGGCAACGCGAGCTTTATTTATTCTGCTTTTAACGTCCAGATCCGTACCACCATTTGCTGATACAGTACTTCCAAGGTAATTAAACTGTTCGACCTCTTCAACAGGCGTGTCATGCAGAATAATACGTTGTTGTTGTTGTTGTGAAGGGGGTCCTGTTAGCATTGTTTTTGTCTTTTTGCCATTTATTCTAAGACCGCACGATTCTCCTTTCAATAGCAGAGATTGACACATCACGTTCAGCCCACTGATGTTATTTGCCATGAGACATATATCGTCGGCATAGTCTAAGTGGCTAAGCCTTTCAAACGGTCTCCATTGAATGCCCTGCCTCTCCGTTGTACCAACGCTGGCCGTCAAAACATCATCTATCGCCAGCAGAAAAAGAATTGGCGATAGAACATCCCCTTGTCTCACACCCTGACGCACTTCAAAAGAGTCGGATAGCTGCCCATTATGCAACACAAAACACCTCGCATTGTTGTAGGACTCCCTTATAATGGCGACAATTTTTGGGGGAATTCCTCTACCAAGAAGTGATCTAAATATACATTCGCGGTTAACTCGGTCAAAGGCCTTCTCAAAATCTACGAACATGAGGTAAAGCGGTGTTTGAAATTCCGCAGACTGCTCAAGGACGATGCGCAGAGTGTTGATATGGTCGACGCACGAACGACCGCTGCGGAAGCCAGCTTGATGCCTCTTGAGTGTAGACTCTATTCTAGCCTTTATCCGTTCGAGGATTAATGTTGCCATTAACTTTGGAAAAACGGACAAAACGGTAATACCACGCCAATTGTTGCAGTTCTTAAGATCACCTTTTTTTGGCAACTTAACAATCACTCCATCCTTCCACTCCCTGTTATAGGTTTCGTTTTCCCAAACAGTTTGTATCAGCGGATGCAAAATACTTGCTGCTATGACGGGATCAGCTTTCAGGAATTCAGCTGGTACACCATCAAGACCGGCTGCTTTGTTGTTTTTGAGGAGATTTATCGACGATTGGATTTCCGCAACTGAAGGAGGTTCGATGTCAATACCCCTACAGGATCTACGCATCTCGTTTAGTTGGGGCACTTCAGCACTCTGCTCAATGGAATCTTCATTTAGCAGGACACAAAAATGATCCTTCCACCTGCGTAGCTGGTCTTCAATTGATACCAAAAGTGTCCCATCCACATCCATTACAGGATGATTAGTGTTGCTTTTTTTCCCGACAACTTCTTTGGATATTTGGTACAATTCTCGGATATCTCCTCTTCTTGCAGCGTTTTCAGCATTTTCAGCGAGCCCGTCTATCCTCACCCTCCTGTCACGTCTCACACAACGATAGACCAACTTGTGTGCTATCCGATATTCGCTCCGCAATTCAGCCTTTCGTTGAACGTCTGTCTCGGCGTTTAATTGCACCTTCAACGATTTATGAAGCTCGATTTTGTCCCAGGTGTCTTGGGATATCCAAGAGTCTCTAACTGTCGACCGCCTAGGCACAGTCTCGGATCCAGTCTCCATAAAAACACTCTTTATTTTACCCCACATCTAGTCAATTTCTGAATGTTGTAATCCATTAAATGACGAAGCTCTGTCGTAAAGGGTGTTGATATAGTTACGACATATGTTGGGATCACTTAGAGCATTCGTGTTGAATTTTGGGCTCCTTGCTGCATCCCGCTGTTGTCGTAGTATGGCCGCGGTTCGTAGTTTGAGACTCATGACAACCAAGTGGTGGTCGCTTCCTACATCGGCATTTCTTAAATTACGGACATCACACATTGACTTCCTCCATCGCTGCTGAATCATGATATGATCAATTTGATTTTGGGTTTGACCATCTGGGTGCACCCAGGTATCTTTGTTGCACGTCTTATGTTTAAACACAGTCCCACCAAGTACAAGACGATTTGCGTTGCAAAAGTCGACAAGCATGTCGCCATTTTCATTTCGTGACCCCAAGCCATTCTTTCCCATCACTCGTTCCAGACCGTAATTGTCTGCTCCGACTTGTGCGTTGAGGTCTCCCATGACGATTATAATATCGGCTGTCGGAACACTACTGTAGACCGAGTTAAGATGAGTGTAGAACGCGGTTTTGTCCTCCTCGGTCGCTTCATTTGTGGGGGCGTAGCACTGAATAATTGTGACGTTGCGAATTTTTGAGCGGAACCTTGCAGTCATTATTCAGATATGGGCGCCCAAGAAATAAGACTGCGCCTATCTACTTCGTTCAACATAATTCCAACACCATGCAGCCTTTGGCCACCCTCTCTTTCATCTTCCCCGGAATACAGCATTCTCGTTTGTCCAGTGTCAGATCTGTATTCAGCTCTTCCTCTCCACTTAGTTTCACTTATGCCCAGGATACTGATCTTAAAGCGAAGCATTTCGCGCTCTAACTGCTCGTACCTTCCCTCGCCATACAAAGATCGAACGTTCCACGCTCCAATTTTTGTACGTATGCCATAGCCAAAAGTATCCATTGCATTTCTTGAAAGACTTCCACTATTTGTTGACGATTCATTTATTATTATGGCGTCTTGATTGACGTTGTTGCATGAAAGATGCCGCACCCCCAAATCCGATGTGCGGTTTACTGCAGCCGAAGCTGTAGAAGGATTCTCCATAAAATGGTTACCTCTTGAGGAATCAATTCCATTTGTTGTCATTTTCCATGTAATAGCATATACCTTTCCACCATGGTGTTTTCCGAGATATGATTAATAACATACATAAGCTCAGATTCGACAGGCACACCCGCCCTTTGTATGGTCGAACACATAATCGATTGAGGCCGCCCACTATGGGAAAACAGACGCCTTTTGTAGCCGCCCACTCTGGGTTACAGTCGCTACTTGCTGCTACCGTTGGCCTTTTTAAATAGGCTCATTCGCCAACAGACTTCCATGCCGTTGACTACAATCTGCAGTTCATCCGCCTTTAGGGAGATTTTCTTCAACCCAAGGACAAGTCCGTGCCCTGACCAGCAATGCTGGTTTGTTTGCTTATACCGGCAGCCTTTCGGACCCCTTGTGCGTTAGCGTTACCCGCTCTCTACCGCGAGGAGGTGCACATAGGGATTTTCCTTTCATTGAGCCAAGGACCACCGAAGTGGCGTTACCTTGAACTCTCCAGTACTTTAGAGAGCAAATTGGACTTCTTTAGGAGTAAACAATTCCCTTTAGGAAAATACGCCAAAACTTTGTTTGGTCCTATAATTATGTCGTCCTTGAAATTAACTAAATCTTCCGTAAAATTGTCAACGATTTTTAACTCAGTTACTTTAAGTCCACTTTCGGGTGGTTTTAAAAGTTCTGTTATAATTTGCTCATCAGTTTGTATATTAGTATTTTTAGATGTATCTTCATCTTTATCATCTACTTTCGACTGGGCTCTTGTAACTACACATATATATAATTGTTTTAATTCTTCAGACTCTACTTTTATTCGACTAAGTGCGTCAGCAGTACAGTTATCTTTACCTGGTGAATATTCTACGTAGAAATTGTATTCTTCTAGTAATAGCCTGAATTTAGTTAGTCTACTACTAGGTTCTTTTAGTGAGAACAGGTACACTAGAGGTCTGTGGTCTGTTAAAATTTTGAACTTTCTTCCGAACAAGTACGGCCGATAGTGTTTTACTGACCACACTATTGCAAGTAATTCTTTCTCAATAGTACTATAGTTTTTCTCTGACTTATTAAGAGTTTTGCTTGCGTAAGCAATTGGCCTGTCATCGGAATTAGACAAAACAGCTCCTAAAGCAAAACCTGAGGCGTCTGTGCGTAAAATGAATTCTTCGTTAAAATTTAGAAATTGTAGAATTGTAGGAATTATCAGAATTTCTTTTAGCACATTGAATGATTCTTCACAATCTTTATTAAAATTGAATTCAACACCCTTTTTTAATAATCGATTTAACGGGATGCAAATGGTGGCAAAATTTTTAATAAATTTTCGATAATAATTTGCGAAGGCTACGAATCTTCTTTCTTCATCGGAGTTAGTAGGAGTTGGATAATTTTTCATTGCAGATGATTTGGTGGGATCAGGTGAAATTCTTTTCGCAGAAAAGAGCATTTTCCTGGGTGTATTTTAAGATTTACTTCTCTGAGACGTTCAAAGACTTGGATCAAGTTTTTGTTGTGGTCCATTAAATTTTTACCAAAAATTATTAGATCATCAAGATAGACAAAACATCTTGAATATGTTAGGCCTGACATAGCTATGGACATCATTCTTGAGAATTTACTGGGTGAGATCTTTAAACCCAATGGTAGACGTTTTAATTGATAGTGACCATCTTCTGTTGAGAATGCCGTTATTGGTCTACTATTTGCATCTAACTCCATTTGGTAGTATCCTTGACTCAAATCTATACATGAGAAGTAAGTTGCTCCTCCTACCATATCATAGATGTCCGTTATGATTGGCAGCGGAAATTTATCATCTTCGATACGATCGTTAACACGACGATAGTCGATCACCATTCGGAATTTTTGTTGACCGGTAACTGGGTCTTTCTTTTTCGGTACTATAAGTAGTGGAGAATTCCAAGGTGAAATGGACGGTTCTATTATGTCATCTGACAACATTTTTCTTATCTCCTCCTTTATATCTTCTTTTTGAGTATGTGGTAATCGATAGGGCTTGGTATATTTCGGTGAAGATTCATTTTTAAATTTAATGTCCGCCTTTCCAATATGAGTTTATGTAAGTCTGTCACCATCTACGTGAAAAATGTCTTGGAATGTTGTACATATGGCTTCAATCTCGGTTTTTTCTTCGCTATTTAACGTTTCGAAATATAATTCATTTAAAATTTTCTGAACTCGCATGTTTATTGATTTATCTGTCTGGTTATAATGTAAAATAAAATATTCTGAAGCGGAGAATGATATTGGTTCAAACCATTTCAGAGTTACAACAGAGTCACGTGTATTCATAATTTTTACAGGTATTTTTCCATTTTTAATAGTTTACAATGAACCTGTAACGAAAACATTTTCGCATAGTTCTTGTGGATAAAATATTCGAGAATCTGAATTGTAGTCATCCAATAAGTTGCTTCACACCGTGCAGGTAAGGTAACGATATTTATGTTTTCTTGAGTATATAGAGGTAAAATGACTAGTTGTTCGTCTACTTTGAATTTGAATGAAAATTTCTCTAGATCTATAATGGCACTGAATTCTGTAAAGAAGTTTGCTCCGATTATACCATCAACTGGAATGGGAAAAGAATCACTCACTATATGAAATTCATAAGTAATAGAAAATTCTTCTAATTGTAACACATAGATACACATCCCTAAGGTTTGTAAATTTCCTGATATCCCTAATACTTTTGTACTTTTACTTTCGTCAATAGCAATGTTTTTAGTAAGTGAACCCTTTTTTATAACGCATATTGAGGCTCCTGTATCGAGTAAGAATTGTTTGTTTATATTGTTTTCTAATGGTGTTTGTATGTATATGCCGTTTGACATTCCAACAGTACAAATGGCATCTGTTATCTGCGGATTTAGTGAATCTCCTCCGATGGGTCGGCTTCCCCTTCGGTGGGTTGCTCGTTACCCATTGCTAATACCCGATTGTTATTTCTGTTATTACTAGGTTGCCTTGCATTTTTGGACCTATTAATAATATTATTGTTGTTACTGTTACTGTTACTGTTACTGTTACTGTTGCTATTACTGCAACTGTTACTATTACTGTTATTACTATTGTTTCTTTGTCTATCATTGTTTGCATATCTTGACCTGTTGTCGGGGTTATAATAATTACTATTACTATTTCTATAGTTATAACGACTCCTAAAGTTTTGTTGGTTCTGATAGGAAGGCCTAGTTGAGTTGTTATTTTGGGGGTATGAATTTCTAGCTTGGTTAGTATTGAAATAAGTCTGAGAGAATCTAGCTTGAGGGTTGTTGAAATTATTATTTTGTCTATGATAGTTTCCACCTCTATTGTTTATGAACCTTACAGTGTTGGAAGTGGATGCAGAGCTTTGATCTAATTCTACTACATGTTGGATAGCGTCTTGAAGGCTAGTGTGTCTGGCGCTATCTAAAACTATTTTCAATCGATCGTTTACCCCCCTTTTAAGAAATGCCAATCCTCGTCTTTCATTTGCTTTTGTTAGAATTTCCCTTGATTATTCACCATGGCAAGAAACTTCAAGCTTAGTCATTTTTGTAATTAATGTCTCGATGTCTGTAACGAACTCTCGAACTGGTTGATTTCCTTGATAAATCTTGCTAAGTTGGGTTTGTATCGTTTCTATTGATTCTTTTGGCCCACATTTTTCTATTAGAATTTTTTTTAATGGGGCAAATTTTTCTGGTTTTTGATTACCCAGTTCAGTAAGAGCTTTCCCTTGAATTTTGCATTTTAATAGAAATTTAATTAGTGTGGGTTTTGAAGTCTCGTTGAGAGTGTCGTGGTAAAATTCGACGCCATTTATAAAATCCTTAATGTGTTAACTTCTTTTGCCATCCTCATCACAGTTGAGGGTAGGCAATTTCTGTGCTATGCTGAAATTAAACGCTTCTGCCATGTTTTCAACGTATGCTATATTAAATAATTCTTCGTCAGCTTTAATGTCTTGTGTTTATATGTTATCTTCCCCTTACTATTTAGTTTTATCGTCTAATATTTGCTTTAATCTGACTAATAAATTATCAATAATTGTTTTCATAGCTTGCTGGTTCGTCTCTTTAGGCGATTTTTTATATTTTTCATTAAATTCTTCTTCTAAGTTAAGTATTTTATCTCGTTTTTCCTCAACGTATTTTTCTGTATATTTTCTTTTTGGACTTTAAATCTTTAAATTTTTTTTATTATGTTTAACATAGTTTTTTATTGTTGCTTTTGTTTTTAAGCATGTTATGAATATATATCTATATTTTTTTTTTACATAGGTTTACATAGGACTGTTTTTCTTAAGAAAATTATTTTAAGCTGCTAAATTTTCCACTCATTACTCACTATTCTTTGGACATTACGTCTAAAATAAATAAAATTTAAGAAGTTTTGTAAACAAGAAAATTATTAGGATAATCAATATTATGATTATAATGTCTATCATTAACAAATTTGAATTTAAGTTTGTATTGGTGTTGTTATTAGAGGCATTAACAATGACCTCTTCTTTGAGGTTTTTCCTCCCATTATATAATAATTTTTTTTTGCAATTAGAAAAAAAAATTTCTTTTAATATAAAAATTTTTTTTTTTTTTTTTTTCATTTTACTTTAAAATTTTTATTTTAATGAATCATTTTTCTTTTCAAAAAGTATTATATAAATATATATATATTTTTTTTTTATTATTTCACGTTTGCTTGTCGCTGCAAGTTTTTCGCTTGCTCGATGAACCTTCTCTTTTGGTCACCCCTGGCCAACCCAGCCAACCTGTATAGGTTGCCGATTTCTTGTCTGGTTTTTATTTTTTGTCCAGCGCGTTTCCTCTTCGGCTTCTGTTGTTTTTGTTGCTCGGGCTGCTGACGATGGTTGTTCTGTCTTTTTATATAGTCCTCTATAGACAGTGGTTGAGGACCAGCGTTTTTGGGTGTAGGAATGTACACCGGGGCTTCTGTGTCTGGCTGGCCGGGGTGATATTTAAATTTTCGAAGAGTTCGTCCAGAGCCTCTTTATTGTAACTGCCCGACATTACACGGACAACAAGGATTATAAAAAAATGTTTGTTTAGTCGTCTCTTGACATCAAAACTCTCTGGCTATGCTGGTTCTTATTTGTCCCAATTCAGTAATCTACTGAACTGGCAGGATCGCCATGTGAAGTACTTGCTATCGGGTTGAAGGATAGCAAGGCCCTACCTCGCCTACTCAATCTATGGGGGGATAAAGGCTTCCCCAAGCCGAAAATGAATGATGGCTAGAGAGCCGATCTTAAACTGGAACAAGAGAAGACAGCCAACTGCACGGCTCAATGTCTGGATTAATAGACCTTTTTATTAAGAAAAACGTAGGCTATTTATACAAAATCCATTTCTTATACACTAAGAACTTAAACATATACGTACGCATAAACTAACATTAATTCTACTGGTCAATATTCGATCATGACTTCTTGCCATGTCATCAAAATATGGATCACTGCACATGCCTCTTTATGAGCGTGCATAAACAATAATTTGAACTTGGGCAAATGTATCTCAAACTGTATGTATCTCAAATGTATCTTGACCATGAGTCGAAGCGTCAAGTGTCAATAAATATTTCATGGTATACTATGCGAGAGCATTTGGAGAATAGGTCGGCAGAAGGCAATGACCGAAAATGTGAATGGATTGCATAATGCGGTATAAATGCATTTGTTGGATATCAAGGCAGAAGGCAATGACCGAAATATAATATAATGAAGTGATCGCTAGTGTGATCCCTTCACACCTTGCTGGTTGACGGATCGGCCTTGCATCACCAGTATCGATTCGATGCTGTACAAGTTGTGTTCGTCCATATTGCCCGTCCTGTGAAGCGAAAACATCAGCGAACTCTTGTAGAAGGTTTCCAGCAACTCTAAGCTGTTGTTGATCGAGATTACCGCAGTTAAACATTTTTCTCTTCAAAGCAATGACTTTATCTGGATTCACTGATTTTTCGGGATGTTGGGATGTTCTTCGGTTATCTTTGTTATTGCCGCTACAGGGTCACATTTACAAACAACTTCTTCTTTTCTGAGCTTGATCTCATATGGTTTGATGTTTAAAATTCGTATGGGCACCATGTTATTTTGAGGTGCCACCAGCGTTTTTCCCACGATGTAATTTTGGGAGCAATGCTCAGAGTCTGGTTTCACCATGAGGTATCGATGGCTCTCAGAATCATCTTTGATGTTTGTCCAAACAAAGACTTCTGACGAAGGAGGTAGGCACATATCTTTTTGATGATTGCTCTTATTGATAAGTTTTGATTGCCATAAACCATTGGAATCTCTATATTTCGGTATTTAAGAACTTGGCTACCAATGTCGAGATTTATTTCATGCTTTTTCATAAAGTCAATTCCAATAATGCACTCATCTAGAAATGCATTATCAAACTCTAGTTCTGCCAAGCGGATCCGAAGACGGACTTCTCCGTACACTCTTGCTGCTTCTCCTGTTGCAGTCTTCAGACAATAGCTGTTGGTGTTGTGTAGCCATGCCATCTTGACCAATTCTCTTCGGACAATGGACGCGGTGGCACCGGTGTCGATGGTAAGCACGTATTGCTTGTTGTTAATAGCTGCTTCCACAGTTAGACTTTTATTGTTTCGTTTAGTCTGCAAGACTTGGATAATGTTTCTGGGGCCATAGATATCAGAAACCAGCTTCTGCCCCTCGAAGTTGGTTCTTACTCGTTTCCCTGCTGGAAAACTTGACGAGGTGGGGCGTTGGTCTTGTTTGTAGTCTCATCTGATGTATTATTTCTGCTTCCGCAATGTCGACATGCGCTTCTTTTTGGTGGCATTCGGCACTGGCGCTGGAAATGTCCGGTCTTGTTGCAATTCCACCATCGGATTTGTCTATCTCGACGGTTGTTCTGGAATGCCATTCTTGGCAAGAGCATTCTTCTATAGCAACTTCTCTTACCCGATGTACTCCCAGTGAAGCCCGTTCCGCTGCTTCCATAGTCAAGGCGAAAGGTAATGCTTCTGGAAGTGTTCGTTTTCCAGCTGTTCGTACTGCTCTCTGGAGATTAATGTCAGACAAGGCACGAACAAAGGCTTCCGCGGCGAATTGGTTTATGATTTCTTCGCCCGCAGTTGGATATGCCAAGTGAGCTAGTCGTTCGATGTCTGCTTGAAGCTGCTGAAGAGTTTCTCCCCGTTCTAAAGACTTCTTGCATATGGTCATCTCCAAACCGTTTTTCAATGGCTTGTGAAAGTGCACTAAAGTTGCCATGCATCTCTGCTGGTATTGTTTGCAGTAACTCAACAGCAGGTCCTCTAAGAGCCAGTGTAAGTGCAACAGACTTGTCTTCATCGTCCCAGCCGTTTGTCATTGCTGCTGCTTCGAATTGTCTCTTATAGATTGACCAAGAAGTTTGTCCATCAAAAGTTGGCGGATGCATCTCTTTTCTCGCCAGGACTTTCTCGTACTTTAAGTTTTCTTATTTTGTCAAATTCCATTGACAAATTCTTGAATTTATTTTCAACTTTGTCAATTTTCTCTTCGACCTTTTCAAATTTTCCTTCAAAGTTTTCGAATTTTCCTTCAATCTTAGTCTCAACTGTTATGAGTTGTTTTTCGACGGCTTCAAATCTTTCATCAGCAGCAACGAACTTGTTCTTCAAGAATGCTGTTTCTAAGTTCTTCGAAAACATTCTTTTGCTCGTTTCTTTGATCATCGAAACGTTCGAGAAGTTTCGTTTGTTCATTCTTTTGTTCTTCTCTTTGATCTTCGAAACGTTCTAGAAGTTTCGTTTGTTCGTTTCTTTGATTTTCAAAACGTTTTAGAAGTTTCGTTTGTTCATTCTTTTGTTCTTCTCTTTGATCTTCGAAACGTTCTAGAAGAACAGCCAACATATTGGACAAGTCTGTGTTGGTACTTACTTGTTCTTCTTCCATTTCGATTTCCAAGACACAAGTGTCTGGATTTTAGCCGTGTCATCGTCCCAGCCGTTTGTCATTGCTGCTGCTTCGAATTGTCTCTTATAGATTGACCAAGAAGTTTGTCCAGCAAAAGTTGGCGGATGCATCTCTTTTCTCGCCAGAACTTTCTCGTACTTTAAGTTTTCTTATTTTGTCAAATTCCATTGACAAATTCTTGAATTTATTTTCAACTTTGTCAATTTTCTCTTCGACCTTTTCAAATTTTCCTTCAAAGTTTTCGAATTTTCCTTCAATCTTAGTCTCAACTGTTATGAGTTGTTTTTCGACGGCTTCAAATCTTTCATCAGCAGCAACGAACTTGTTCTTCAAGAATGCTGTTTCTAAGTTCTTCGAAAACATTCTTTTGCTCGTTTCTTTGATCATCGAAACGTTCGAGAAGTTTCGTTTGTTCATTCTTTTGTTCTTCTCTTTGATCTTCGAAACGTTCTAGAAGTTTCGTTTGTTCGTTTCTTTGATTTTCAAAACGTTCTAGAAGTTTCGTTTGTTCATTCTTTTGTTCTTCTCTTTGATCTTCGAAACGTTCTAGAAGAACAGCCAACATATTGGACAAGTCTGTGTTGGTACTTACTTGTTCTTCTTCCATTTCGATTTCCAAGACAGAAGTGTCTGGATTTTAGCCGTGTCGTCTCATGGCTTCTTGCAGACGAATAATGAGGTAATTTTTCGTTCCAGCAGTAGGAAGACCCCGTTTGTTTAGTTCTGCTTTTAGTTCAACAGCGTTTAAATCTTTCAGATGCTTACCCAATTTTTATACAATCACTTTTCACTAAAGTTTTATTTAATTAGACTTCTGACACCAATGTGAGGTTTTATCTAGGTTCGTTTTATTAAATAAAACTTATTTCCGTTTTAATACAACTCACTTTACGTCTTTTCACTTTTAATTCCACTTAATATTTCAAAACACTCTTTATTTCCTTTTTATTTTCTTTATTTTAAATTCAAACTTTATCACTTTTAAATTACTGACTTGTACACGACTGTTTTCAAATTCAAACTGACTGTCGGTCCGCATCCGCTTCCTCTTTTATACAGAAATGCTTGGCTTGTGGAAGGTTCTTGAACTTGCTAGAAACAATATCGAGTAGGCAATGTAGTACAATATAGAGTAGGCACTGTAGTAGATGTAGAGATTTAGTAGATGTACCGAACGGTTAGATGGCGTTTACCTCAAGAGGTGAAAACATTCAGCACCCTTTAATTATTTGTGTAACACGTTACAGTATGTAAAAGAATGAAATTTTACCTGGTTTGTCTTGTTGGTGATAGATTTAAGTTGCGGGTAGAGAATGTGATATCCATCGATACAATCAAGTGGATCGGTTCTCCGTTTGTCCCACTTTGAACGACCTTTTTCAATTTCACTTTTCTGGCTGGAGCTGGTCTCGGGATGACGATTATTTTTCCCGCCACACCAGTATAGAACTCATTAAGAATAATTACCTACGCCTGGGAAATATCTTCGTCGCGCCTGAGGTTTTTGAATGTTTTTACTAATCTTATTGGAAATTCTGCAGAAATGTTTTTTGTGAGCGGAATTTTATGTAGGTATTGTGAATTAATATGTCCAGATGACCAATAAAAAAACAATATCCATCTTTTTCTAGCGTAATTAAAATTTTTCACTTACTTTTTCTTGGCTCCTTTTTCTGACCAAAATTTTCCGCTCTTTTTCTTTTTTAATTAAAGCTTAGGTACCGTCTTTCTTTCTCGCACCATTTTTTTCGTTTTAATCCGTCTTATTTATGTGCGAAAAGCCAAAATAAATTATTTCGGAATCCGACACCACATTTATGTGTTCGGCTGGTCGTTGGAATTCAATTTTCGGTTTTCTCCACTAGTGTAGATTTGTTCAATGACGTGAACTTTGCTTAGGTTCCTTTTGTTAGGTACGGATATTTGTTCTTTTACTAAGGCGTTTCAAATCTATTACTTGTGAGTCTGACAGATTGATATTTTGTTTTTAGTGACTTTTATTTTTATTTTCCTTCTGAAAAATTACTTTTGATCGGATGTGAATAGTTTTCATCATAATACCACTGAGTCGTGTTTTCTTTCAGTTGAGTACTATTTTACGATTATTTTTTTTTTACATATATTTGATATTTATTCTTTTCTTTCCAGGTGAAGGATGACTTTTCATAAATGAATGTGTTTTGCTTTCATGGACTTTTTTTATGCAATATCTTCTTCACAGTTGAGTAGTGTTTTCTTTTTTTTTTAATATGTTTTATAATTTTCTTTTTCTTTTAAGGTGTAGTTCGTTCGTCAGATGTCGATTAGTATGTAGATGCGGTAAGTAAATTGTTCCCGCAACCTATGCGTCAAAGAATGTAGATTATATAATTTTGTAAATAACTTAGGGCGGTATTCATCGATCACTATTAACTTTAGAGCCTCATAAATCTATTCACCAACCGTTAATAGTGACGATTTTATGAACGCTCATAGGACTTATGAGAGGTCCCGACCACTAATAATGTTATGAGCGTGATCTTCGAAAAACTATCGAACTCTAGAGAGCGCAGTCAAAAACGTTTAAATTATCTCGACATTTGTCAATAAAATCACTAAAACCAACAACATTTTTTTAAACAATTTCAAATTTGCAAAAAGTCCAGCAAATGTTAATTGGACAACTTAATTCTATCAACGATGTGAAGTGAATGCTTGCGTTTAGTTTTTGTGTAGACCCTGAAAGATGATAGTGTTTTTGAAGTGGTAATCAAACAAAAGGTTTTTAAGCGCACTGCAAAAATTTCTTCTTCGCAGCGAAATAGTTTGGCCACCCGAACTGATCGTATTATTGTCTATTTGAAACATATTCACCCCTATTAGGGAATCCGACGAATGAGATGCGGAGGGAGTCTTACTCACTTTCGGTAGATTTGCTATTAGTGAATCCGCAAACCATACGCGGGAATATATATCGGTAACGTAGTTCGTAAAATTGGTATTACTGAAAACGAAGGGCATCCGCATCTCATTCGCACTCCATACAAATTTTGACATATCAAATCCGCAGCAAAATCGTCGCGAATGCTAGTCTTTTTCATTCAAGTGGCTGACAAAAAAAGTTTAAAATGGAAAGTGCAAAAAAGTAAGTTCAAATGTATACAAAAATATATGTAAAAAGCTTATTTTGTTTGTGTTTTTGTTTTTAGAAAAAGAACAACAAATCGCGACCAGTTTCGAGAAATGGTGGAGCTAATGAAGGAACAACCCGACATTGCGAAAAAATTTACAAAAAAATCCCCCGAACAACAGCAGCAGTTTTGGGAAAATATCAGGAATGTTCTTAATTCTTTGGGTCCTCCGTTCAAGGAAGTCGCAGAATGGAAAAAGGTAAATAAAAAAAAAATAAGGAACATATCCGACTAGTTTCTCAGTTTGATTTATCTATGTATATCTAGATTTGGTCGGGCTACAAATCGTCAATAAAAAAAAAGGCCAACAATAAGAAGTCGATTAATGCAACAGGTGGTGGAGAACACGACGAACAGTTTTTGACGCCGTTAGAGGAAGACGTGGTGCAGCTGATCGGCCTCAAAGACAGCATAGAAGGTGTTCCCCGAACTCAAACATTCGGACTCGGCAAAAAACGAAAGTTTGGGGCACCATCTACGTCGCATTTCTCTCCACCCACCTGGCTTGCTGAATCGAACTATATGATCGATGACGATGAGCAACCTTTTCAGATTGAAGTTTTGGACGAGTTAGCCACTGATGCAGTAGCTGATGAAAATACACAAAACGTTCCTAACATAGCTGCCACTCCAAGGAGGAAGAACAGAAATATGACGCAGCTGTTGGAAGAAAAAATTCATCTCCAAAAGCAGCTTTACGAGAATGTGACAGTTGTTCTTCGAGAAAACCAGGCTCAAACTAAAGAAATCAACATTTCCGCTGCGAAAATAAGCACCTCGTTAGAGCGTTTGGAAGAGCACGAGGCAAAACGAAACGGAATTCACGTAGAGCTCCTCCATGAAACCAAAATGCACAAAAGGAGAATGGAGAAAATTCTGTTGTGCTAAAAAGAAAATGATCCAGTATCTGATAGCAGCTTTTTAGATTAGTTCCTATTGTTCTTATTTTTTTTTTATTACTTTGTTATTTTTTATTTCCATTTTTGTTTTTTAGAATGTATCGAGTACAATGAAGTCTGATTTTTATGTTTTTAAGTAGGTGTTATTAACTAAGTATGTACAATGTACATATATAATAATGTACATAAAAAAACGCAATTAATTTTTAAATTTTTTTCAAAATAAGTTTTTTTTTATGTTTTAATACTTATCGGTATAAGTTATGCATTAAATGCATGCAAATATACATAATGTACCTGCATATATAAAAGAAAATGATTTTTATTTTATTTTGAATCAAAAATTAGACAAAATTGAATTTCGTGTCTGATGTGCCTTCAATTAATTCTTCCTCAGTGTCTTCCTCTTCTTGCTCTTGACGGAAATCGGCAACATACTCATCATTCATTTTGAAATGAATTCTTATGTTGTGAAATGCTGCAGCAGCATTTATTATTTGCACAGCTTTTTCTGGTGAGTAGTGCAACTGCCGAGCACCCAGGCAGCATCGACACCAATTCTTCCACACACCAAATGTCCGCTCAATCACGTTACAGCCACTGCTGTGGCTTTTATTGAATCGACTTTTTTGCGTGTCTACGCCAGCATTTCTAAATGGGGTTATCATCCAAGGTGAGAGCGGGTACCCAGCATCACCTATTAAAATTTATAGTAATTTATTTAAATTACTGTTGTATGAATAATATTTCACAAAAAGATTGTCATACCTTGCAATCGGGTGTTTCTGTCACCACTATCGTAAATAGACTTAAAATATAAGAACGCATCACTATTCCCCCATATGAATGAATCATGACTTGAGCCAGGGTATTTGGCATCGATGTAACGAATCCTCTACATATGATCACATATCTAGATTAAGAAAAAATTACATAAATAAATGATCCTGATCATATTCTATGATTATCCTAATATCATGGCATTGAGACTAAAGAATCCTTTCCGATTTGAGAAAGGGTGCGCATTTTCACCAGCGGGTTTCGAAATTTGTATGTGCGTACCATCAATGCACATGACCACACCAGGAATTTGGCACTTTCTAAAAAAAAATTTTTTTTTTTAATTTTTATTTATTTTATTTTATTCATTATTCAGAGATCATAACAAGATCATTAATACTAAGATAATTCACAATAAGAGATCAAGAATAAGTAGTGGTAAATTATATTTACAAGTTAATAGTGTTATAATCACTTCAGAAATTATATGTAATTCTTAAGACAATAATTGGATATAAGTACAAAATTTTATGAGTTTTATTAGTTGTGGGGTGAACACATTATTACATTATTCTTTATTTTATGGTTAACAATTTGTATTGAATTTAAAATAAAAAGAGAAGCACAGTTAACGTTATTTTACTAAAATAATTTTACTTGAAAGCATGATAATATAGTTAAGTTACATAAGGAAGCAGAGTTTCAATTTCATTGTGGTCAAAAGCAAGAAGCCATTGCTCGATTTTTTTTAAGTATAGATCAACGATTCTTACAACACGAAATTAAAAAGGCAGTCTATTGAAAAATTTACAGGCTACTACAGTGTAAAAGTTTCTAAAATGAGTAGTTCGGAAAGAAGGAATAGAAACAGTGAAAGAAGAATCACTGCGCAGGTAATGCCTTTCATTAATAGGGCTTTCAAAGGAACCATTCTTCATAAAAAATACTTTAGTTACTTTATAGTAATATAAATGTTTTACTGGGAGAATACTCAACTTTCTAAAAAGGAGTATAGAATGATCTAGACGATTTGCACCCGAAATTTTTCTTACAGCACATTTTTGCAACACATTGAGTGGGTGGAGCTTGCATTCGTGCCTCTCGCTTTTCCTCATCCGTCATGTATATTGTCACACAATACAATGCATTCCTTCCAACACTTCTAATTAGTTGAATAATATTTTTGTTTTCAAAGAATTGACATCAGCAATTCTTTGAAATTAACTATCTAATAAACAAACTTATCAAATTCTTCTTCCAAAGAATTGTCGTCTACAATTCTTTGATTCTCAAATTCTACTTCCAAAGAATTGTCGTCTACAATTCTTTAACTCATTAAATTATAACAAAAAAACTCCTCAAATCTCACTTCCAAGAATTATCCAAACACTTGCACTTGCAAGAATGCAACTCCAGCAAATTGTTTACTCCCACACCACGCTATGTGTGGATTTATTAATTATTATCAACCTCCAGAGATACATTTATTTTTTGTATTCCTGAGTTCAGTTTTGGTCGTCGCGTCGTCATGAATAAACATAATTTTTAAGTTAATGTTTTGTAAGAAACCAAACGACTTTCATTTTAGAGTTATAAATAAAAAAAAGAAAAACAAACAACGTTTCATTTTTGGCGCAGTCGGTGAAAAAAAAAACTCGCACCGGTAAATAAAAAGTGCAGTTGATTTAAACACCGTTAAGTGAAAATAAATGCGGTGAAAGAAAAAGAAAAAAAAAACTCGCACCGGTAAATAAAAAGTGCAGTTAATTTAAACACCGTTAAGTGAAAATAAATGCGGTGAAAGAAAAAGAAAAAAAAAAACTCGCACCAGTAAATAAAAAAAAAGTGCAGTTAATTTAAATACCGTCAAGTGAAAATAAATGCGGTGAAAGAAAAAAAAAACTTGCACCAGTAAATAAAAAAAAGTGCAGTTAATTTAAACACCGTTAAGTGAAAATAAATGCGGTGAAAGAAAAAGAAAAAAAACTCGCACCAGTAAATAAAAAGCGCAGTTAATGCAGTTGCGCAGTTGTGCAGTTGCGGTAAAAGAAAAAAAAACTCTCGCTCCATTACAAACAGAAACACAAAAAAAGAGGAAAGACCTGAAAGAAGTAAATACAAAGGAGGAAAGCAGACATCAAAACAAAAACGGAAGAAGTACATTTTTCTATTTTTTATTTAAATATAATAATATTATAGTATAGTATTAAATTAACTAAAGATTTTTTTAATTTGTTGAAATCATATTAGTGTGCTCATTTTTGTGCTTTTTTTTTCTCTGTTTTTTTTTTGTGGGTTTCGCTTTAAAAAACTTGTTAGCGTACGTATTTAATTTGTTTTTTTACAATTTCAAGATGGAGAATCTAGAAATTAATGCTAGATTCAAACTAGTTAGTAGCACCTTAAGTCGAATGACACCATTTGACGGAGGTAGGGACTCTTTAGTAAATTTTATAAGTCAAGTAGAGATATTCTTACCAGTACTCAGCTCTTTCGACAATACATACAAGCAATTGATTTTGACAATTATTAAAGATAAAATTGTTAGTAACGCTCGAAAAACTTTATTAATACATAGTCATCTTACCACATGGGAAGAATATAAACTTGTTTTTATCAAAACTCATGGGGAAAGGGAATCGGTCGATGAAATATAAGTTAAAATCAGAGCTTGTAGGTGTGAAACCACAATAGACAATTTCTATTAAAAATTGAATAACCTGCTTTGCAGATTGAATTGTTCTAATTTGCTAGGACGAAACGTAAGAAATGACGTAGCAAGCAATCAAAGAATTGCCCTTCAAACATTTAAATACGGATTACCAGAACCCGTTCGCAGTCTAATTATCAGTAGAAATCCTCTGACGTTGCGTGACGCGTATGAAATTATATGAACAAATGGTTATTTAAATTATACTCACAAAAACAGTATAAGAAAACACAATTTTCCAACAACTAGCCATTATACCAATAATCTACAAAATCAAAATTCTTATTCATTTCCAAGATACGAACAAAGGCAAAATCAGAATTTTGGAAATCCCCAAAATTCAAACCGTCCATTACACAACCAAAATTCATATAACTCTGGAAATTCTAGACAGACAAATCAAAACTTTAATTATCCTAGAAATAATTTCCAAAACAGACAACATAATCGAAATTATAATAACTCAGGAGTTTCACGAAATACACAACGCGGAAATAATAATAATTCAGGTAACTTTCAGAACATTAAGGGTGGGTCTTCCTCGTAAATGTAGGGTACTACGTGCACAAAACTCAATATATCTCCTACATTTGAAAAGATATTTTGATGAAATAAAATTTATTATTTAGTCCATGAACATATCTTAAAACATATGTCCTCAATTTTATGTTTTACAAAAGTTTGTGCTTTTTAGGGAAGGAATTACACATTTTGTCCCCTTTATTTTGGCTGATTTATGCATTCCCTCAAGGGGCTCTCGTGTGATTTGTTTTTTTATTTTGTTGTTAATGTTTTTCAACTGTCAATGAATGTATGCTTTTCATAGGATAAAAAAAAAAAAAAAAAAAAAATTATTTGAGCTACAAAATGGACGTAAGTTCACACTAATTTAAAGCTCGTTTATTGGCGCAGTTTCTTAAATTTTCAACGGAGCCAAACAATATTTTTTTTTTATAACAGAAAGTAGATACTTTATTTGAAACAAAACAAAAAATTATTTTTTTCCACTTTATACGTCTGAAAAACTTATGTATACACAAACAATACTACTTTTTTCTTTCCCCCGTTGGGGCTGGCATGTTTTATTCTTAATATTTTTTGTTTTTAATTTATTTGAATCTCTTATTATTTTTATAAATCCTGCTGTAAATTTTTTTGCAATTTTATATTGTTTAGACGTAAAAATTTACAATTCAAAGTATCTATACACATGGTAGTTTTCCCAGGTTGAAATGCCATGTACAACTTTATTATTATTTTTGTATTTTATTTCAATATTTTTTGCTAAAGTTCCAAGTGAAGAAAACAATATCACACGCATAAACAATTTAATATTTAATTTTGAAAAAGCATCTTTTTAACGATTTTGTTAATCAAAATACGCACACAACGATATTTAGTTCTCGAAACTTCCGTCGAAAGAGAATATTATATTTTCGCTGTTCGCACTCTCTTTAGAATCAACTTTTTTTTTTGTGGTGATACACAAAACACAGCGTTGCCGCCGAGAAAAGAAAATGCCGTGTCACATTTTAAAAACTGCTTGCCATGAAAAAACTATAAATCTTCTGTTAAAAAAATAAAACTTTATTTCTGTAATTTATTATATAATTTTCCATCAATATTAAAGTAAGATATAGGCAATGATAAAGTGTGCGATATTGAAATGTTTCGTGCCACTGTGCCACAAGAAAAAATTGTCGTGTCAAAAAAGCACGATTGGTTAACTTCGGCAACGCTGGTGTACGTACGATTCGTAGGTATCGTCGTCGTCGCTGTCGTCCAAGTAGGTATATGATATTTTTGTTTTTTTTTCTACTTGGTTTTGGAAGGAAACTTATGGATGTGGGAATAATGCTGAAAAAGATTTTATTCGTTAATTATATAGAAATAGAGTCTCAGAGAATCGTCTATAAAATGAGTTAATCTTATCGAATCTTCAAGGTTGAGGTGTCAAAAGGAAGAAGAAATTGAGATCTATGTTTCTGTATCAGAATAATTGACGTAGGCACTTGGGCTTGGGCACTTCAATTTTTGTTTGCGATTAAACCTAAATTGGAGATACCTCCTCTTCTGTTATCCTACAACGGAAAGAAACAAAAATATTGGAGATGACCTCCTACACATACAAAGAACGTCATAATAGGTTATCGGAACCTATCTATAAAACTTTTCGTTGTCAATTGGATAGCGCCAGTAAGGAAAAGAAGATCGATTTTTGTTTTGTTTTTCTTGGTGGCTACACAAGCATACATATGTTTATGATGATGATCGTTGTTTTTGGTGGTGTGGTTGGACACGACACGATTAGTAAATTGTGAGATAGTGGGAAGAGGGAATGTGTATATTGCAATTGTATATCTATGTTCCTATTGTTATTTAGAAGCGATTTTTTTTTTCATTTCGCGTGTTGACGGACATGGAGTGGTAGGTAATTGCAAATAAGAATGTGTGTGACTGAAATGTCTTTGCGGGGCCTTTGGCATGTGCCGAGGGAAAGGGTATCATGATGACGATCTACGTAGGTACCTAGCCTGCAATGAAAATACTCATTTTTCTTCACTGGCACCTAAATAAAAGCATTAGGTAAAAATAAATCAGAAATGAAAATTATCAGATTTTACCCATTATTTTCCAAATTATTTGGGGTTGATTTTGTTGAAAAAATAAATGGAAAATAATTAAAAAAATGCAATTTGAATGATTGAATTGTTGTTTGCCAAATAACTAATATACTTCAATCAAAATCTGTGAATGTTAAAAAGTAACTTGTTCACAAAGAGCCTCAGAAAAAAAATTTACAGGAAAATAACTGTGACATGTTTTTTGAGCTTTTTATCCACAGTTTCGATTTTTTTTTTCAAAATAAAAAGAGAAAAAACTTCGTATTAGGGTACCACAACCTTGTAGAGTTTTTAAAAAATTTACATTTGGAAAAATGGGGGGAAGCACCTAATTTCTGAAAAACACATTTTTGGATCTAGTTTTCGCAATTTTGAAAGTTTTCAAAATTCACCCCTTTGCAATAAACCCTAAAGTAATTTTCAAACAGGTCAAATAGTTATATTGACCTACCTCACACTTATCTTACATAAAGCTTCCTAAAAAAAACTATTTCAATGTACCTACCTACCTACATGTGTGACGTAAAAATAAAAATAAATGTTTTTCTTAGAAAAAGGTGGTTTTGGTTTTTTTTTTAATTTCTTAAGAACGACATAAAATTTTTGCATCCGGTTTTCTTATTTAGACTTAAAATTAATAACAGCATTGAATTTTGAAATTACAATTAGCACTTAATTACGTAAAATTTTGAAAAAAATGAATTTGAATTTTTTTTTTAAATTTTTTTTTTCAAAATTTTGACTTTGAAAATTAATATTTCAAAAACTATTTCTAAGAAAAGATTTATTTAAACACAGAATGAAAGAAAAAGTTATTGGCTTTTCAAAAACGTATCGCACAGCATTGCGAATGAAGCCGTTGATTTTAAATAATTTTTTCCCATTTTAAGTCAGTTTTTTCGAAAATTGCCCCTCCCGGCTAAACGGAGGGGAATAGACCCCCCCTCCCATACGATTTTTTTCTTGTCTCAACGTAACCTACACGCCCTAGCATTTTGTCGCATTGCTCATGTCGCATTGCTCTACATAGGTATATAGATTAGGTTATATTACACCTAGAGGTAGGTACCTACATCCAAGATGATACAAGTTCTAAAAACTCAGAGTTGGGCGATTTCGCATGTTTATTAACATACCTATGCCTCCCTGATTCCAAACATCAAAAAATGATCATAGGGCATACCTATATACATAGCTAGGAATGTAAATGCTGCACGACTTTTCTGTTTGGTCATTTTTATTTTTATTCTGAAAACAAAATGTACATACCTAGGTAGGTAGGTTTTCCCACGTGACAATGAAGTGACAATGTTTCAATTGCAAAACAAAAATATACAGTGTTGTGCTGTTGTTTGAAATCTGACAACAACAAAAATCGAAAGGAAATCTCAAATTTCGCACATTACAAATGAACAAGTTACCTTATTCTTCCAACAGCCTTACTTGTAAACTCCAAAATTCACCCCTTTGCAATAAACCCTAAAGTAATTTTCAAACAGGTCAAATAGTTATATTGACCTACCTCACACTTATCTTACATAAAGCTTCCTAAAAAAAAAACTATTTCAATGTACCTACCTACCTACATGTGTAACGTATATTTATGCATGTTCATTTGATGTGTCCTGACCTTCATCAAGATCTCGATCGAGTCACAAACGAGTTCACATTTTTTTGTTACTGTTTTTCAAATTCCAGCAACAGCAAGTGAAAGTGAAGAAAAAACAACTAAACGAAAAGAGAAAAAAAATGACTCACATTTTAGCTATACCTATACCTCATGTGTTTTGAAAACAAAATTGAAAAATATCCCTTCACCCTTCCATAAACAGAAAGCATAGAACTCATCATTCCCATTCAAATCGAAAGGATAACAAAACAACAAACCCATTTTGAAAAGAGAACAAGAGTAGTTGAGCGTATCAAAAACAATAATGAAGAGAAAAGAATATCGCACTACCACATTGAAATACGTTTACATGAATTTTAAATTCTATTGTCATGAAGACCCACCCTTAACAATTCTTATCCTCAACCTATGGATATATCAGTTGATGAGGGGGAAAACCAACAAAAGAAAACTTAGATTTATTATAGACTCAGGTGCTGAGTTCAGTATTATAAACGGTAACATTTGCAATCCGAAATGGAAAATAAATGACAAAATTTATACGCTTAAAGCTTTGAATCGAAACGTTCAAACAAATATTCAATACAGATTTCCTCTGTTTAAAGAATTCAAGAAAGAAAATTTTCTTGTAAATTTTTTAGAATACATTATAGGAAACAACATTTTAGTTGCCCTAGAACCTGTTATAGATTATATAGATCATTAATCACAAAAGGAACTAATATCCAAATATTTTTAAATGCGGACGAAGAATCTTATCTGGAAAATTTGTTGACAAATTATTCTTTAGAACTACACATTAAGGGTGGGTCTTCATGAAAAATTTAATCAGTTCATTTAAAGATTTGTTTTACACAGAAAGCGACAACTTAACGTGTACGAATTTAACTAAACATAGAATTATTCTGAAAAATGAAACACCAATTTATAGCAAATTGTATAGATAACCTGAGGCTTTTCGCGAAGAAGTAGACAAACAAGTCGAAGAAATGCTTCAACAGGGAATCATTAGACCTAGCAATAGTCCGTTTAACTCTCCACTTTGGGTCGTTCCAAAAAAAAGTGGCGATAACAATAAAAAATGGCGGTTAGTCGTCGATTATCGTAAACTAAACGAACAGACAGTAGACGATAAGTTCCCTCTTCCTAATATGGAGGAACTTTTCGATAAATTGGCTAAATGCAACTATTGGTTTCACCAAATAAAAGAAGACCCGAGAGACCAGGCAAAAACTGCGTTCTCAACTAGACAAGGGCATTTCGAGTTTACACGAATGCCATTTGGGCTAAAAAATACCCCGGCCACATTTCAGCGGCTAATTACAAAGCCCGACAACAATAAAATAAAAGCTATTAACGAAATGGAAATCCCTACTACCACAAAACAGATAAAACAATTTCTGGGTATCACTGGATACTATAGGAAATTCGTTAAAGACTACGCAAAAGTGGTCTATCCTATGGTAAAATATTTGAAGAAAAATACGAAAATCAATGTAAAAGATAAGGAATATAAGGCGGCATTTGATAAGCTTAAAAATTTGCTTATAAGTGACCCAATTTTAAAATCACCCGATTTCACAAAACCTTTCGTGCTCACAACCGATGCACCAAAATTTGCAATCGGAGCAGTTTTAAGCCAAAACGGTCACCCAGTGTGTTTCGCATCTCGCACACTTAACGACCATGAGCAGAATACGCTCACCCATCGAACAAAAACTTTTGGCGATAGTTTGGTCTGTTAGATACTTTCGTGCTTATCTTTACGGCAGAAAGTTTGTCATACGAACTGACCATAAACCACTGGTATGGCTTTACAATCTGAAGGAACCAAACATGAAGCTTCAGAGATGGAAGATAATGTTGAACGAATATGATTTTGAAATTAATTATTTAAAAGGCAAAGAAAATATTGTAGCGGACGGACTTAGTAGGTATATTAACACTGAAAAGCAATTAGATAATAAAAGTTTTACTGAAATCTTTTATAATGATGGCGATAATAGCAGCATGGACGTTGAAGTCATGTCTACTATTAATACAATTCACAGCGGAATCGAAGACTCTATTAATCATATAGGTATTACGGAAAAATGTATAAACCTGTATAAAAACCAAATACACTTAAAGTATGGCGATAAAAAAAGTTGTGACTAAAATCTTAAATAAAAAATGTCAAAAACACATAACACTTACGAAAAATTCAAACTTGCTGGAAATAATGAGGCGAGTCTTAATAGATAAAGGTATAATGTGTACTTACTGCGAAGAAGATGCAATTTTTCTTGAATTTCAAGATAATTACTGTGGCAACATTGGTTAAAAGCATACAAAAAGGAAGAAAGAATTAAAAAGAAAAGAGCTGCCGGTTATAGGAACATTACACATATACAATTAACTCAACTCTTTTTGTTAAGCCTTTGTACTCATGGTCAGTTATTGTTTGTAATCCGACGCGACTGGACTGTTTTGCTTAAATAAAGTGTGAAATAAAAGTTGAAATTGGTGTTTTTATTATTCAAATTGGAAATCGGCTTACAATTTCAGAAGTGGGATTATATACCCTTATTAAAATAATAATATTGTCCCTGACGCGCATTGTTCCTAACAAGTGTCTCGCGAAAAAAAAAAAAAAATATATATACATGTTATATTTCCGTTATATTTAATTATTATTTTTATACCGATTCCTATTTTATTTTACTTACGCGATTCTGCGTTCTCCTTTGATCACGGTCGTTCCACGAATGACTCACAAAGCGCAGATTCTTCTCAAACCACTCATTCGTTTGATGGTTGTAACGGTAATGCTCTTTTGTTTGAATTAAAACTCAACACAGCACTTATGAGTTCTTTCTCTTTATTTTATAACTTATAATTTTGTTTAACATATAACACGTTTGTTATTTGTAGACTTCCTTCTAACTGCTTTGTAGACTGCCTTCCTGAGATACTTCGTCGTTCTCGATGAAGTTCCATCTTTCTCTTTGCATAGTATCAATCTTCTGGGAAAAGAGATGAAACGTTTCATTTCAGTTTGCATTTGCAATCAGCAATTAACACTATTTCTATTGTTCACTGCTATCCATCAAACAGAAAAATCTATAAAAATGATCCATGCATTAAAATACAAAAATTCAACTCCCTCCAGAGAATTTAATATTTGATTCAAAAACATAACCTTCCTAAAATCCTAATCCTTTTTTTTTTTTTGTATCTGCCAATCAGAGAAAACATCTCAAGGCTTTTTGTAACTGCCCCTCAGAGAAAAACATCTCAAGGCTTTTTGTATCTGCCCCTCAGAGAAAAACATCTCAAGGCTTTTTGTATCTGCCCCTCAGAGAAAAACATCTCAAGGCTTTTTGTATCCGCCCCTCAGAGAAAAACATCTCAAGGCTTTTTGTATCTTTTTTTTTTCAGGACTTAAGTTTAAACTGCACTGAGCTTTCAGAAAGGTACATCTTAAGACTGATCAAAATTGGCTCTTCAGAGAAGTACTCCTCACAGCCCTATACCAACTAAGTTCAACATAAACAAATTATATAATATTCGACTATTTACAGTGCGTACTTACCTAACACTCCATCAATTCGTTGCTCTTCGGTTTCCTCCATGATTGGTCGAATAAATTCTCTTGCTGCAACAATAACAACATTTGAATTCTTTTTCTTAAGTCTGTATCTATCACCACGTAAAATTCCCACTACCTCGTATGGTCCACGGTAGTGTACGTCTAGCTTTGATTTTCGAATTTGATTGCTCTTATAAACAACTTTCGTGCCAATTTCTATTCTGGTTGGCTTAGTCTTTCCCTTGTCAAAACGAGTTTTCATCCTTACAGAATTTTCTCGAATGCGTTCGTCGGCTAATGCTCGTATAGCCTCAACGTCATCGTATATAGGTTCAATATTCAAATCAGCCAACATCGCGCTAATCTCTGGTGTACGCCCCTCAACCCCAGTGAGAATTTTAAGTGGCGTCAAACCTGTTGTTTTATTTTTCGTTGTGTTCAGAGCAAGTTGTATACGACTGACGTATGTAGTCCATTCCTGATGAACTTCTATATTTGTTCTCATCAAGTTTGCAACTGTGTCAACGTAGCGTTCCACTTGACCGTTTGCTCGACTAGCCCCGGGAGCTATTGTATGATGTTCTATACCCAAAGACTTACAAAAATGTTGAAACTCGTGGCTTGTGAAGTTGGTACCTTTATCGGTGACTATACGACACGGTACCCCAAACAGCATAGCAAAGTCTTGTAAATGACGAACCGTCTCTGAAGCTTGTAAGGTTTTGCAGGGTAGGAGCATTACGAATTTTGTAAAAGAGTCAATAATAAGTAACAAGTGACGGTGATCGTCTTTATTTTTCCCGTAAAAAGGACCCATACAGTCAACATGGATTGTATGAAAGGGAACAGGTTTTTTATCAATCGGATGAAGCTCGCATTGTTTTTTGCCTGAAGGTCTTTTAGCGACTATACAAATCAGACATGACTCGACGAATTTCCTCACGTTCCTTGTCATAGAAGGCATCCAGAAATATTCCTTCATTTTCGATAACGTCTTCTGCCATCCGATATGACAATTGTCCTCGTGAAATCGCCTTATGAGAGACAACCGACAATTTTGGGGAACAAATAATTTATCTCCTTCATTCGTGCTTTTGTATAACAATCCTACTTTTAGACCATACTGAGATGTTGCATCAGGATCACCACACCTTATTTGTTGGATAATTTCCAGGACTTGCGGGTCTTTATCTTGTTCTATATTCATCCAGTTTTCGGTTAAACTGTTGAGCTGATAGCATTTTTGAACTGGTGGATTGCGGCTGAGATAATCCGCATGTTGCATTGTTTTTCCCTTACGGTACCGTATCTCAAAATCAAAGTCTTGAAGATAGATCCACCATCTAGCAATTCGAGGCAGTAAATCTTTCTTATTTTTTGTTGACTTAAGTGCATTACAGTCGGTGACTATTATAAATTTTATCCCGATAAGATAGGTGCGAAAGTGCTTCACAGCGTTTACAACAGCCAGCGTCTCTAGCTCATAAATATGGTATTTTGACTCATACTGCTTAGTTGCTTGGCTGTAGTACGCAATAACGTGTTGATGACCGTTTTTATTTTGAAATAAAATAGCTCCATATCCGATTGAGCTCGCATCTGTGTGAAGCTCTGTTTCACACTTAGGGTCGAATATTACAAGTACAGGCCTTGCGGTAAGCTGTTGTATTATATGCTGTCGAGCCTCCTCTTGCTCTTCGGTCCAGTTAAATTTAACGTTTTGCTTTGTCAAATAAGTTATACATCCTGTTTTAGCTGCGAATTCCGGTACAAATTTTCGAAAGTAATTAGCTAGTCCCATAAATTGACGAACTTCCCTTACGTTTGTTGGTGCTGGGGATCTTACGAGGGCATCAATTTTGGCTTTCGCTGGCCTCACTCCATCAATTGATATTTCGCGCCCCAAGTATTCAATATTTTCCTGTAGAAATTTACACTTGTCAATATTGACAGAAAAACCATTATCAGTCAGTGCCTTTAGAACTAAATCAAGTTTGTCAAGTCCTTCTTCTATAGTCTTTGAGGGTATAAGCAAATCGTCGACGTAGATTAACGCTACATTATTTTTAAGGGTTCCAAGTGCCTTATCGATACTTCTCTGAAATATGGCTGGAGCATCTGCAAGCCCGAACGGCATACGCAAAAATTCCCAGTGGCCATCTGGTGTAACAAATGCAGTTTTTTCTATAGATTGTTTGGACACAGGAATTTGATAAAACCCGGACGCCATATCCAAAGATGTATAGTATTTATTTCCTGCTAATTGGTCAATTTGGTCATCAATTCTTGGCATAGGAAAACGCATTCGCTTTGTTGCTCGGTTAAGGGCCCTATAGTCAACACATAAACGATTTTGGCCGTTTTTCTTTCTAACCAATATTATAGGACTAGCATATGGTGATTGACTCTCTTGTATGATTTTGTGGTTTATTATTAAGTCATTAACTATCTCACTTACAATTTGACGCTCCGATATTGACAGCCTATATGGCTTGTAGTTGATATTCACACCATGCTCTAGTCTTATTTCCAGAAAACCGCATTTTACTTCGGCAGTGGGAAACTCCTTTCCCTTGACAATATATTGTGGATATTTTGCGAGTAAGTTATTAACATCTGCCCTGCTCGTATAGTTTTTTGACACAATTGGTGTATCGATTTGATTAACTGAATAAGCTAAACATGAGGTTTGTTTTTTCCGCTGAATGGTAGACCCATTGCTGTCAACTTTAATTTCCAAAGTGGTGTCGTTCAGAACGTTCCTACCTACTATGAGTTCATTTTTCAAAAAGCTAGAATCTATTATGCGGAAAGTTACTTCTATAATGATTTCTTCGAACTCCACAAGAAGATCCATTTTCTCAGTCAATAAAATTGGCTGCTTACCAACACCTTGCACCGACAATAAATGAACAGTTCTGGCAGCAGTCTGCCTTGCAGCCACATCAGATCGAATAAGAGAACAGTCTGAGCCCGTATCCAGCAAACACCGATGGACTGATCCATTAATTACGACAATTGTAGCAGCATTATCAGAAATCGTGTTGAACTTACAGAAGTTCACTGTTTTTCTTTCCGCTCGTTGTTTTGCCCAGCATGTTTTCTCATCATGTCCCGCCTTCCCACAAAACGTGCATTTTTTTGTATCGGCTTTTTGTTCAACCGGTGCCCTTATGTTTTGTGAAGAGTTCGTTGAAACGGTAGACCGACTTGACAGTGGACAATTAACTTTTATATGTCCCATAGATCCACAACTAAAGCACTTTTTTTCTGAATCTAATCTTGGTCGCTTGACAGGAAATGAAGAACCGATGCTTTTCCTTTTGCCAAAGGACGTGCTTGGACTTTCTTGATTAAAATCCTCGTGTCGTGGTTGAAGTTCCCTTTTGCGTCTGGGTGACTCAAGAATTGAAGACAAATGATCGACTAAACTCTGAACTGTTGGTGGCATAACAAAAGTGAGTGAATTACGAAGACTAACATTGGTTATGCACCCAATTACAATCCTTATAATCTTATCCTCAGGTATCTCAAAGGGTAAACGATTAATTTGAGAAACCTTCTCCATAACAAAATCGGTATATGAGTCAAAATTAATACTTTCAGAATTAGCCACCTGCCTGAGCTGGCCAATAATATCAGAACCGCTTGAAAACGCATGAGTCAAAGAGAGTCGCAAATCATTCCAACGATAGTGTTGATAGCCATATTTTTCATACCAAGTCTTCGCTCGCCCCAACAACGCAGCACTTACTCTTGGAATAACGTCGATATCTTTAAAGCTATCCCTTTCTATTCTGGTATTGATATCGGAACACCATTGTGCTATATTGACGCGAGAGTGGTCTGGATCAAAGCTAGGAAAACCAACCACATCACGTGTATTGTTTTCTTTTCTAGCAACCATATTCAAAATTGCATTAAGTGCATCTACTGTGATTAAAGGTTGTCCACTTTCCTTACTTTTTTGATTATCTCCGCTCCCAATCGATTCCCCGCCTTCTGTGTCATTCGGCGATTTCTCTTTTTCAGCCATTTTTCCGATTTTTTTTTTGATTTTTTTTTTTTTTTTTCTTATTTATAAAGCAGTAATATTTGAAATTATCTGTCTCCCTTACACCCACCTTTTATATTCAGTAATATAAGAGCAAAGAAAGATAAAGATCACTTACCGCTATTTATGTTTGTCTTTTTCTTTTTGTCTTTATGTAAGCATGTGACCTGAAGAGGCACACAAATAACCAACAAATTAAACTATATTTTACATAATATTTTTCAAATAACCGAATGAATGATCTATTCGAATTAATCACTACCACTGTATCGCTATATTTGTCAATATATCCCGACCAATGGAGCTCGATGAAACTTAATTATAACGATTGAAAACACTCTCGCACTTTTCAAGGTTGATCGCGTTTTTTTTTCACATTCGCACGTGTTTTTCTTAATGTTATTTATTTCCTTTTTTTTTTCTACGCGATTGAGTAAAAAAAAACTAACAGGTGAATTAACATCCCACTTCTGATGTTATATTTCCGTTATATTTAATTATTATTTTTATACCGATTCCTATTTTATTTTACTTACGCGATTCTGCGTTCTCCTTTGATCACGGTCGTTCCACGAATGACTCACAAAGCGCAGATTCTTCTCAAACCACTCATTCGTTTGATGGTTGTAACGGTAATGCTCTTTTGTTTGAATTAAAACTCAACACAGCACTTATAAGTTCTTTCTCTTTATTTTATAACTTATAATTTTGTTTAACATATAACACGTTTGTTGTTTGTAGACTTCCATCTAACATACATATTTATTATTCAAATTGGAAATCGGCTTACAATTTCAGAAGTGGGATTATATACCCTTATTAAAATAATAATATTGTCCCTGACGCGCATTGTTCCTAACAAGTGTCTCGCGAAAAAAAAAAAAAAATATATATACATGTTATATTTCCGTTATATTTAATTATTATTTTTATACCGATTCCTATTTTATTTTACTTACGCGATTCTGCGTTCTCCTTTGATCACGGTCGTTCCACGAATGACTCACAAAGCGCAGATTCTTCTCAAACCACTCATTCGTTTGATGGTTGTAACGGTAATGCTCTTTTGTTTGAATTAAAACTCAACACAGCACTTATGAGTTCTTTCTCTTTATTTTATAACTTATAATTTTGTTTAACATATAACACGTTTGTTATTTGTAGACTTCCTTCTAACTGCTTTGTAGACTGCCTTCCTGAGATACTTCGTCGTTCTCGATGAAGTTCCATCTTTCTCTTTGCATAGTATCAATCTTCTGGGAAAAGAGATGAAACGTTTCATTTCAGTTTGCATTTGCAATCAGCAATTAACACTATTTCTATTGTTCACTGCTATCCATCAAACAGAAAAATCTATAAAAATGATCCATGCATTAAAATACAAAAATTCAACTCCCTCCAGAGAATTTAATATTTGATTCAAAAACATAACCTTCCTAAAATCCTAATCCTTTTTTTTTTTTTGTATCTGCCAATCAGAGAAAACATCTCAAGGCTTTTTGTAACTGCCCCTCAGAGAAAAACATCTCAAGGCTTTTTGTATCTGCCCCTCAGAGAAAAACATCTCAAGGCTTTTTGTATCTGCCCCTCAGAGAAAAACATCTCAAGGCTTTTTGTATCCGCCCCTCAGAGAAAAACATCTCAAGGCTTTTTGTATCTTTTTTTTTTCAGGACTTAAGTTTAAACTGCACTGAGCTTTCAGAAAGGTACATCTTAAGACTGATCAAAATTGGCTCTTCAGAGAAGTACTCCTCACAGCCCTATACCAACTAAGTTCAACATAAACAAATTATATAATATTCGACTATTTACAGTGCGTACTTACCTAACACTCCATCAATTCGTTGCTCTTCGGTTTCCTCCATGATTGGTCGAATAAATTCTCTTGCTGCAACAATAACAACATTTGAATTCTTTTTCTTAAGTCTGTATCTATCACCACGTAAAATTCCCACTACCTCGTATGGTCCACGGTAGTGTACGTCTAGCTTTGATTTTCGAATTTGATTGCTCTTATAAACAACTTTCGTGCCAATTTCTATTCTGGTTGGCTTAGTCTTTCCCTTGTCAAAACGAGTTTTCATCCTTACAGAATTTTCTCGAATGCGTTCGTCGGCTAATGCTCGTATAGCCTCAACGTCATCGTATATAGGTTCAATATTCAAATCAGCCAACATCGCGCTAATCTCTGGTGTACGCCCCTCAACCCCAGTGAGAATTTTAAGTGGCGTCAAACCTGTTGTTTTATTTTTCGTTGTGTTCAGAGCAAGTTGTATACGACTGACGTATGTAGTCCATTCCTGATGAACTTCTATATTTGTTCTCATCAAGTTTGCAACTGTGTCAACGTAGCGTTCCACTTGACCGTTTGCTCGACTAGCCCCGGGAGCTATTGTATGATGTTCTATACCCAAAGACTTACAAAAATGTTGAAACTCGTGGCTTGTGAAGTTGGTACCTTTATCGGTGACTATACGACACGGTACCCCAAACAGCATAGCAAAGTCTTGTAAATGACGAACCGTCTCTGAAGCTTGTAAGGTTTTGCAGGGTAGGAGCATTACGAATTTTGTAAAAGAGTCAATAATAAGTAACAAGTGACGGTGATCGTCTTTATTTTTCCCGTAAAAAGGACCCATACAGTCAACATGGATTGTATGAAAGGGAACAGGTTTTTTATCAATCGGATGAAGCTCGCATTGTTTTTTGCCTGAAGGTCTTTTAGCGACTATACAAATCAGACATGACTCGACGAATTTCCTCACGTTCCTTGTCATAGAAGGCATCCAGAAATATTCCTTCATTTTCGATAACGTCTTCTGCCATCCGATATGACAATTGTCCTCGTGAAATCGCCTTATGAGAGACAACCGACAATTTTGGGGAACAAATAATTTATCTCCTTCATTCGTGCTTTTGTATAACAATCCTACTTTTAGACCATACTGAGATGTTGCATCAGGATCACCACACCTTATTTGTTGGATAATTTCCAGGACTTGCGGGTCTTTATCTTGTTCTATATTCATCCAGTTTTCGGTTAAACTGTTGAGCTGATAGCATTTTTGAACTGGTGGATTGCGGCTGAGATAATCCGCATGTTGCATTGTTTTTCCCTTACGGTACCGTATCTCAAAATCAAAGTCTTGAAGATAGATCCACCATCTAGCAATTCGAGGCAGTAAATCTTTCTTATTTTTTGTTGACTTAAGTGCATTACAGTCGGTGACTATTATAAATTTTATCCCGATAAGATAGGTGCGAAAGTGCTTCACAGCGTTTACAACAGCCAGCGTCTCTAGCTCATAAATATGGTATTTTGACTCATACTGCTTAGTTGCTTGGCTGTAGTACGCAATAACGTGTTGATGACCGTTTTTATTTTGAAATAAAATAGCTCCATATCCGATTGAGCTCGCATCTGTGTGAAGCTCTGTTTCACACTTAGGGTCGAATATTACAAGTACAGGCCTTGCGGTAAGCTGTTGTATTATATGCTGTCGAGCCTCCTCTTGCTCTTCGGTCCAGTTAAATTTAACGTTTTGCTTTGTCAAATAAGTTATACATCCTGTTTTAGCTGCGAATTCCGGTACAAATTTTCGAAAGTAATTAGCTAGTCCCATAAATTGACGAACTTCCCTTACGTTTGTTGGTGCTGGGGATCTTACGAGGGCATCAATTTTGGCTTTCGCTGGCCTCACTCCATCAATTGATATTTCGCGCCCCAAGTATTCAATATTTTCCTGTAGAAATTTACACTTGTCAATATTGACAGAAAAACCATTATCAGTCAGTGCCTTTAGAACTAAATCAAGTTTGTCAAGTCCTTCTTCTATAGTCTTTGAGGGTATAAGCAAATCGTCGACGTAGATTAACGCTACATTATTTTTAAGGGTTCCAAGTGCCTTATCGATACTTCTCTGAAATATGGCTGGAGCATCTGCAAGCCCGAACGGCATACGCAAAAATTCCCAGTGGCCATCTGGTGTAACAAATGCAGTTTTTTCTATAGATTGTTTGGACACAGGAATTTGATAAAACCCGGACGCCATATCCAAAGATGTATAGTATTTATTTCCTGCTAATTGGTCAATTTGGTCATCAATTCTTGGCATAGGAAAACGCATTCGCTTTGTTGCTCGGTTAAGGGCCCTATAGTCAACACATAAACGATTTTGGCCGTTTTTCTTTCTAACCAATATTATAGGACTAGCATATGGTGATTGACTCTCTTGTATGATTTTGTGGTTTATTTTTAAGTCATTAACTATCTCACTTACAATTTGACGCTCCGATATTGACAGCCTATATGGCTTGTAGTTGATATTCACACCATGCTCTAGTCTTATTTCCAGAAAACCGCATTTTACTTCGGCAGTGGGAAACTCCTTTCCCTTGACAATATATTGTGGATATTTTGCGAGTAAGTTATTAACATCTGCCCTGCTCGTATAGTTTTTTGACACAATTGGTGTATCGATTTGATTAACTGAATAAGCTAAACATGAGGTTTGTTTTTTCCGCTGAATGGTAGACCCATTGCTGTCAACTTTAATTTCCAAAGTGGTGTCGTTCAGAACGTTCCTACCTACTATGAGTTCATTTTTCAAAAAGCTAGAATCTATTATGCGGAAAGTTACTTCTATAATGATTTCTTCGAACTCCACAAGAAGATCCATTTTCTCAGTCAATAAAATTGGCTGCTTACCAACACCTTGCACCGACAATAAATGAACAGTTCTGGCAGCAGTCTGCCTTGCAGCCACATCAGATCGAATAAGAGAACAGTCTGAGCCCGTATCCAGCAAACACCGATGGACTGATCCATTAATTACGACAATTGTAGCAGCATTATCAGAAATCGTGTTGAACTTACAGAAGTTCACTGTTTTTCTTTCCGCTCGTTGTTTTGCCCAGCATGTTTTCTCATCATGTCCCGCCTTCCCACAAAACGTGCATTTTTTTGTATCGGCTTTTTGTTCAACCGGTGCCCTTATGTTTTGTGAAGAGTTCGTTGAAACGGTAGACCGACTTGACAGTGGACAATTAACTTTTATATGTCCCATAGATCCACAACTAAAGCACTTTTTTTCTGAATCTAATCTTGGTCGCTTGACAGGAAATGAAGAACCGATGCTTTTCCTTTTGCCAAAGGACGTGCTTGGACTTTCTTGATTAAAATCCTCGTGTCGTGGTTGAAGTTCCCTTTTGCGTCTGGGTGACTCAAGAATTGAAGACAAATGATCGACTTAACTCTGAACTGTTGGTGGCATAACAAAAGTGAGTGAATTACGAAGACTAACATTGGTTATGCACCCAATTACAATCCTTATAATCTTATCCTCAGGTATCTCAAAGGGTAAACGATTAATTTGAGAAACCTTCTCCATAACAAAATCGGTATATGAGTCAAAATTAATACTTTCAGAATTAGCCACCTGCCTGAGCTGGCCAATAATATCAGAACCGCTTGAAAACGCATGAGTCAAAGAGAGTCGCAAATCATTCCAACGATAGTGTTGATAGCCATATTTTTCATACCAAGTCTTCGCTCGCCCCAACAACGCAGCACTTACTCTTGGAATAACGTCGATATCTTTAAAGCTATCCCTTTCTATTCTGGTATTGATATCGGAACACCATTGTGCTATATTGACGCGAGAGTGGTCTGGATCAAAGCTAGGAAAACCAACCACATCACGTGTATTGTTTTCTTTTCTAGCAACCATATTCAAAATTGCATTAAGTGCATCTACTGTGATTAAAGGTTGTCCACTTTCCTTACTTTTTTGATTATCTCCGCTCCCAATCGATTCCCCGCCTTCTGTGTCATTCGGCGATTTCTCTTTTTCAGCCATTTTTCCGATTTTTTTTTTGATTTTTTTTTTTTTTTTCTTATTTATAAAGCAGTAATATTTGAAATTATCTGTCTCCCTTACACCCACCTTTTATATTCAGTAATATAAGAGCAAAGAAAGATAAAGATCACTTACCGCTATTTATGTTTGTCTTTTTCTTTTTGTCTTTATGTAAGCATGTGACCTGAAGAGGCACACAAATAACCAACAAATTAAACTATATTTTACATAATATTTTTCAAATAACCGAATGAATGATCTATTCGAATTAATCACTACCACTGTATCGCTATATTTGTCAATATATCCCGACCAATGGAGCTCGATGAAACTTAATTATAACGATTGAAAACACTCTCGCACTTTTCAAGGTTGATCGCGTTTTTTTTTCACATTCGCACGTGTTTTTCTTAATGTTATTTATTTCCTTTTTTTTTTCTACGCGATTGAGTAAAAAAAAACTAACAGGTGAATTAACATCCCACTTCTGATGTTATATTTCCGTTATATTTAATTATTATTTTTATACCGATTCCTATTTTATTTTACTTACGCGATTCTGCGTTCTCCTTTGATCACGGTCGTTCCACGAATGACTCACAAAGCGCAGATTCTTCTCAAACCACTCATTCGTTTGATGGTTGTAACGGTAATGCTCTTTTGTTTGAATTAAAACTCAACACAGCACTTATAAGTTCTTTCTCTTTATTTTATAACTTATAATTTTGTTTAACATATAACACGTTTGTTGTTTGTAGACTTCCATCTAACATACATATTTATTATTCAAATTGGAAATCGGCTTACAATTTCAGAAGTGGGATTATATACCCTTATTAAAATAATAATATTGTCCCTAACGCGCATTGTTCCTAACAAGTGTCTCGCGAAAAAAAAAAAAAATATATATACATATTTATATTCCGTCCCGTCGCGATAAAATGCGCATTGTTCCTAAATGAGTGTCTCGTAGAAGTAAACATCTAAACATATTTATATTCCCTCGCGATAGAATATTATATTTCCTTCGCGACACAAAAAAAAAAAAAAAACTTAAAAACGAATAAAACCAATGCTTTAAAAGTTCAAACGAGTGTCCCAAACAACGATATAGAAAAAAAAAAAAGAAAACGAAACGCGAACGACGCCAAATTATAACGGTTCGGTTGTCTGGTCGAAAGAAAAAATCTTTACCCTGAAGTGAGCAAACAACACACAAATCGTTAAAAAAAAAAAAAAATAAATATATACAAGATACAATGTCCTCCATCTCCATCGCGACTGTGCGTGGGTGTACCTAAGAGATAATAACAATTGTTTTTGCTTGTTCCCCTCGCACAAGAAACAAAACAAGAGAAAATCCATCAAGTCACGTGTGTGGGTATTTTAAAACGAAACTTTTATATTCTCCTATTCTCTCCGAAGAGAAACAAACATAAGCAATGACAGATATTGTGATGGAAAAATTTAAAATCTACACAGCTGTACAGCTGAAATCTTGGTTGGCACATCTCAACAAAAAAACAACTGGGAACAAAAGTGAATTGCTTTTGCGCTTGTTGTCGGTGCCGGAGGAAGAACGTGGTGAGTTTCCTGGAAGTCACCAAGCAACCATAACACAAAAAGAGAAGAAAACGACAGCTACAGCAGATGAAGATGATGATGATGATATGTATGAAGACAGTGTTGGTGAGGAAATTGTTGACGGCGAAGAGACTATTGCTATTATTACAAATGAGGGGAGTTCTTATAATGATAGTGCAGCAAACGAGCGAAATAAAGAGCGAAATAAAGAGCGGAATAATGACAGTGAAAATGAAAGAAGTTCGAATGAAAAAAAAGAGTGGCTTTTGATGAAAAAAGAAATAGAACTGATAGCTAGAGAAAACACACTGCTCAAAAAAGAAAACGAAATGCTAAAAAACGAGAAAACAAAAGAGAGCGTAAATAATAGTGAATATTTTCACAGTGAAGTAAAAGAACTACTTCCAGATTTTTCCGGTGAATGTTTTCTTCATTGGAAAATACAATTCAATAATCTGGTGGCTACATACAAAATATCGGAAAAAAATGCAAGAATTTTAATTTCATGCCGCTTAAAAGGAAACGCATTGAAGTGTGGCTACACTCCAGAACGGACTTAATGCAATTGTCAACATCCCAATTGCTCAATGAAATGGAGGAAATGTTTGATGTTAAAGAAAGTCGGCTGACTATGAAAAGGGCGTATGAAGGCGGAAGGTGGCTAGCTTCTGAGGCTTTTCAGCAGTACCTGCATGATAAAACCATTATGGCGAACAAATTGTCCTTACATGAAGAGGAATTGCTTGAAGGACTCGTCGACGGTATTCCTGATGCTAATTTACGTTCGCAGGCGCGAATGCAACGATTTCAAAACCGACATCAGTTGCTAGAGGCATTTGCTAAAATCGAGTTGCCAAAAACGAAACCAATTCCGTCAACATCGCGACGATTACCAGCGGAGGAACAAGATCAAAAATCTTACCGATGCTACAACTGTAATTCTTTCGGGCATTTTGCTTCAGAATGCCGCAAACCAAAACGCGCACCAGGAGCTTGCCATATCTGTGCTGAGATGGGTCATTTGGCTGCTGAATGTCCAAAACGAAAGGCGCTTGTGGTTCATAACCTTGATGCAGCTGATCAGGACTATGTAAGGAATGCGGTATTTAAATTTAGAATAAATAACTCAAAATATACTTTATTATTAGGAACATTATTAGACACCGGCAGCCCTATTAGTTTTATTCGAGAGATGTTCATCCCGACACAATTTATTTTTACGTCTAGTATTTACACTAAAATTTTTGGTATCAATAAAAGTAAATTAAAAATAATTGGTTTTGTTGACTTGTTTATTAATTATGAAAAAGAGAAAATAAAACTAAAAATGTATGTGGTAGATAACGATACGATGCAGTATCCAGCTGTATTAGGCACTGATTTTTTGAAGCTTGCCAATTTGAAAATACTAAAAAATAAAAATGAACTTGAGTTTGAAAATGAAAGAATTGAAGAAAACTGTTATGCTAAAGAGTGTTATAATTTGGATTGTCATGCAAAGGAGGGATATGAAAATGATAGATTTAAAGGAAACTGTTATGCGAAAGAGTGTTATGAATTAATGAATATTAATTTAGAAAATAAAGATGAAAATGAATTTTTAGAAATAAAAAATAAACAAATATCCGTTGATTACAAAAGAAATTTTTGCAATATATATAGAAATTATTTGTACTGCGATCGTCCTGTATTGCCTGAGACCGAATATAAAATGAAACTTAGACTAATAGAAGAAAAGCCTTTCCATTGCCCCCCTAGAAGGTTATCATATACGGAGAAAGAAAAATTGCAGAATATTTTAGACAACTTAATTAAAATGAAGGTAATAAGACCGAGCAAAACAGAATTTGCATCCCCTATAGTTTTAGTAAAAAAAAAACTGACGATATTCAACTGTGTAATGATTATAGGACACTCAATAAGATAACTTTGAAGGACAACTATCCTTTACCGTTGATTGACGATCTGATTGATCGGTTGGCCAACAAAAGTGTATTTTCGTTGATAGATTTAAAAAGTGCGTTTTACCATGTAAAAATGGAGGAGGAATCTATAAAGTACACGTCATTTGTAACGCCACTAGGGCAATATGAATTTTTGAGAATGCCGTTTGGACTCAGGAATGCTCCTTCGACATTCCAACGTTTTATTAATGAGGTCTTTGAGGATTTGATTAGAGAGAAGAAAATAGCGATTTATTTCGACGACATTATGATATCAACGGATACGGTCGACGAACACTTTAAAATACTTAATGACGTTTTTGAAAAATTAATAAAAAATAATTTAGAAATGCGTACTGATAAATGTCAATTCTTGGAATCTGAGATTCGGTATTTGGGGTATACTATTTCCAAAAATGGCATTCGACCAGACGAAAGAGGGTTTGAATCAGTAAGAAAATTTCCATTGCCACAGAGTACCAAGGAAGTTCATAGCTTTTTCGGGCTATGCTCTTACTTTAGACGATTTATTAAGGGGTTTTCTCTCCTAGCTGAACCTCTGTATAAGTTGATTCGGAAGAATGCTAAGTTTGAATTCAAAGAAAGCGAAGCAAAAGCATTTGAATTTCTAAAACAAAAATTGTTGGAATCACCCATTTTAGCCATATATGATCCAAAAGACGAAACAGAGCTTCATTGTGACGCTAGTTCGCTAGGATTTGGAGCAATTTTGTTACAAAGAAAAAAAGGAAGATGGCAAATTCCACCCGGTATTTTATTTCTCCAAACGAACGACGGAGTGTGAATTTAAATATCATAGTTTTGAATTAGAGACTTTAGCGATAATTTATGCACTTCAGCGATTTAAGATATATTTACACGGTATAAAATTCAAAATTGTTACGGATTGTAATTCACTTACGCTAACCTTAAATAAAAAAGAAATAAATCCTAGAATCGCTAGATGGGCTCTGGAGCTACAAAATTATGATTACATTTTGGAACATAGGAATGGAAATAGGATGCAACATGTAGACACGCTTAGTCGAACCACCAATATATTAGTGTTAAGAGAAAATACGTTCGAACAAAATTTATCAATTTGTCAGAACAACGATGACGATATCAAAAAAATAAGAGAACGATTAGAGACGAAAGAAGAAAGCTTATTTGAGATGCGTAATGGTTTGATTTATAGAAAGATTGGGCAGAATATTCTGTTAAATATCACGATGAAATGGGACATATAGGAAGCGAAAAGGTCCTAGATGCGTTGATGAAGTCATACTGGTTTCCTAAAATGAAAGCTAAAATCGTGAATTATATAAGCAATTGTTTGAAATGCATTGTGTACTCGTCAAAAGCTGGCAAACATGAAGGACTGTTGCATAATATACCAAAAGGCGATAAGCCTTTTGATACAATCCATATAGACCATTTCGGTCCGGTATCCCTTAAGAAATCAAATAAAAAATATGTTTTATTAGTAGTAGATGCATTTTCAAAATTTACCAAATTATATGCTGTGCGGTCTACTGGTACAAGTGAAGTCTTAACATGCATGAAGTCCTACTTCTGTGTATATAGCAGACCTAAAATGTTGATTTTGGATAGAGGAAGCGCATTTACTCCTAAAGCTTTTGCAGACTTTTTAGATGATAACAATGTACAACATGTAAAGATTGCGACGTGATCACCGCAAGCTAACGGACAAGTGGAACGCGTAAATAGAAGCTTAGCGCCAATGCTAGCAAAAATGACAAGTGGTGGTACAGAGTTTACATTGGATAAAGTTTTGCTAGAAATCGAGTTCGCTTTGAATAACACAATTCATAAAAGTACTGGTACATGTCCAAGTCGTTTACTTTTCGGAGTTAGTCAAAGAGGAGAAGTAATAGATCCATTAAAAGAAAAATTAGAAGAAATTGATGAAAAAGAACAAATTAGAGATTTAGTGAGTATACGAAAGGCCGCGGTGGAGAAAATTATAAAAAAACAAAACTACAATAAACAATTTGAGGATAGACATAGGACTTGTAGAACATATAAGGAGGGAGATTATATTATGGTGTACAAATTATGTTAGTCAGCCAGGAGTATGTAAAAAAATAATTCCAAAGTTTAAAGGTCCATATGAAATTAATAAGGTTTTACCAAATGACCGGTATTTAATAAAAGATGTGGAGGGGTTGCAACTTAGCCAGATACCTTATACGGGCATATGGGAAGTGGCGAATTTAAAGCCATATAGAAAATTTGAAAGTAATCGGTCTTAAGGCCAATCGGAACGATGGCATGCCAGGATGGCTGAGTTGTGGCAACATTGGTTAAAAGCATACAAAAAGGAAGAAAGAATTAAAAAGAAAAGAGCTGCCGGTTATAGGAACACTTACACATATACAATTAACTCAACTCTTTTTGTTAAGCCTTTGTACTCATGGTCAGTTATTGTTTGTAATCCGACGCGACTGGACTGTTTTGCTTAAATAAAGTGTGAAATAAAAGTTGAAATTGGTGTTTTTATTATTCAAATTGGAAATCGGCTTACATTACGTAAATTTTTTTCCAAAAACTATCTTAAAACTTATTAAATCTAATAATAAATTGATTGACATCTCTGATAAAAACGAAATATTAAATATTATCAAGAATGAACATCTTAGTAAATACCACCGTGGTATAAACGAAGTGTATCTTGAACTAAAACAGCAATATTTTTATCCAAATCTATTTAAACTCACAACAAAGTTTATAAACAACTGCGAAACCTGCCGATTAGCAGAATATGACAGGCACCCAGTGAAAATTCCTCACCAAATCAGTGAAACTGCCACTTAATTTAATGAAATTGTTCACATGGACATTTGGTTCCCATGTAGAAACATAATGTTTCTAACAATAATTGATAAATTTTCAAAATATGCGACTATACACAAGCTAAACGATAGGACATGGATATCCATTTTAGAGTCTATTAAAGAAAGAATTCGATTCTTGGGGAAAATGAGTAAAATAATATTCGATAACGAAAGGTGTATGTTGCACAACGCAGTGGAACTATTTTTGAAAGAAAATAACATTAATATTCATAGAACAACTGCTCACAATAAAACTGGAAACGCAGATATTGAAAGATTGCATGGTACTTTGAATGAGCATTTGAGAATAATGGAAATCGATAAAATAAACAAAGATCAAAATTTAGACGATAAAATACACAACGTTATTACAATTTACAATAACGCTATTCATTCTACAACAAAGTTAAGACCTATCGATTTCATACCTAAAAAATTATTACCGTAAGGATATTGAAGTTTTAATTGAAAAACACAAGCAAGATAAAACCGAGCGTATAAATAAAATTAACCAACAGAGGGATAAAAATTTCGAGTTGACAAACAACATAGTTAGAAATAGAGAAATAGCCAAAATTAGACCCAAATATAAAAATTAAATAAGTTTAGAGTAGAAGATAAATACGTTATCGATACTAACATTAAAAGAAACACAAAATATTCAAAAAATCAAATGAAACGCAAAAACGCTTATCAAACTAATTAATTTACATTGCAGAATGTGGACTATATGGGCAATTTTTCTGGTCCTTCTGGCTCAGCAAATAAAAACGCAGGAAGTAACTATTACACAAATCAACGCGGAATATGGCTTCAGTATTTTGAAACATCTAAACGTAAAAATTGTTAGGGACTACACAAAATTTTTGCATATTTATAATTTAACTGAATACAGAACCATTTTACAAAATTTGGAAAACAATTTAAATATTTTAAACAAGTCTGGAAACAGCAGTTATGACTTTTTATATCAGGAAATAATGTTAGCTAAAGATAAATTAGGCACTATAATACCTTCTGTTTATAAAGACAAAAGACTTAAACGTGGTCTTATTAATCTTGGAGGCAAAGTTTTAAAATTTGTATTTGGAAATATGGATAGTGATGACGCCGAAGAAATTTATGACCACCTAAATAATTTAGATTCAAATACCAAACTTCTTATAAAACAATCTAATGCTCAAGTAAAGATCAACAACGATTTAATCAAAAACTTAAAAGTTGTTGTTGATCATGTCAACAACCAACAATCGAATTCAAAAACCTATCTTGATCAAATTATCAATAAAATAAACAGAGTAGTTTCATTTCCGGAACAGTTTCAAATGACATTTCAGCTGTACGCTGATATAAATCTTATAAATAGGCAATTAGAAAAACTCATCGACGTCCTACTAGCTAGCAGACTTAATGTCTTACCTCACGATATCCTAACTGAACAAGAGAAAAATACTTACAATATTTCATTAGAACACTTATCGTATATGAAAACGAGCGTTTTATACTATTCAGAAACATTAATTTTAGTAATTTTGTTCCCAATTTTTCTCCACTAATTTATGAAAAGGCTTTAGTCATTCCATTCCCTAATGAAAAATTTCAAGAACTAGACCATCCAATAGAAGAAGTAATATTACAAGGAAATAAAGTATACGAAACCAATAATCAATTTCAAGAGAGAATGCTTTTAAAGAAAGTAACATTTGTAACTTAAGAATCAATAAAATGATTGTCATAGAAGAAATCACAGAAGGTCTTATCATAACAAAAAATTTAGACCATACAGAATTAACTCACAATTGCTATTTAAAAAAAAACTCATATAAAAAATAATAACATAATTAAATTTACAAATTGTAATATAGAGATAAAAAACTTAAAATTCGCAAACAGAGCACGAAATTTTACAAATAATTTTATTGCTCCAATTGTTCATGTAAATTTTACAAAAAAAATTGTAAATGAAATATCTTTAGAAACACTTGAAATAAAAAGTATCAAAAATAGAGATAAAATTGAGTACATACAATTTCATAACAATGTAAATACAGGTGTTTTTAGTTTTTCTGTATCATTAATAATAATTGGTATTTTTATCGTATTTTGTATTAAACTAAGAAAGAAGAAAAATGTAACTAAAATAGAAATAGAGAATAGATTTTGCTAGGGCTGAAAATGAAAACAATTTTAAAATTGTATAATATTGAGAAAAAAGACCATGACCAAACTGCACCCTATTATTAATTAAGTTGACACAATGTCCTTTGGAGGTTGAGTAAGTTATTTGCAGAGACTGCAAGATTTTAAAAGGGGAGATGTCACACAATACAATGCATTCCTTCCCACACTTCTAATTAGTTGAATAATATTGTTGTTTTCAAAGAATTGACATCAGCAATTCTTTGAAATCAAATATCTAATAAACAAACTTATCAAATTCTTCTTCCAAAGAATTGTCGTCTACAATTCTTTGATTCTCAAATTCTACTTCCAAAGAGTTGTCGTCTACAATTCTTTAACTCATTAAATTATAACAAACAAACTCCTCAAATCTCACTTCCAAGAATTATCCAAACACTTGCACTTGCAAGAATGCAACTCCAGCAAATTGTTTACTCCCATCCCACGCTATGTGTGGATTTATTAATTATTATCAACCTCCAGAGATACATTTATTTTTTGTATTCCTGAGTTCAGTTTTGATCGTCGCATCGTCATGAATAAACCTAATTTTTAAGTTAATGTTTTGTAAGAAACCAAACGACTTTCATTTTTGAGTTATAAATAAAAAGTTTTTATGTTTAAAAGAAAAACAAACAACGTTTCATTTTTATATGCTTATACATTTGGGGCACAAATGCTCTTAGAAAATCGACAGCACCTCAGAGAGCACAACTGATACTGTTGACTGGGCTATGCCAACATTAAAGCCTTGCCCTACTCCGTGTTTATATCCTCCCTCAGCAAGAAACCTACAGAAAGTGGCCAACTTTACCTATGGCGTGAGAGATGAAGACCTGACAACAGGGGGAAGTTTTCTTTTCAGTTCTTTCAGAACATATTGAAAAGCAGGCTTATTCAACCTAAAATATTTGATGAATCTGAAATACAAACAAAAACATATGTATGTAAATACCAATTTTAAAATTTGTTCGCTGCGAAAATTTCAATTTTTGTCATTTACTATACTAAATGTATGTTTAGCGTTTTTTTTCTTTTTAATACAAATTTCTTTCAAACTGTAGTAAATAACTTAACTGCAGGGTTAAAGAAGTGGGAAGTTGAGTCTGCGAATGGTATCAATTATCCAGATCGGTTCGGAATTATAAAAGATATGGTCCGATTAATCATTTTCAACGTCTGGGTACCTAAATTTTGAAAATCCAATGAACATTTTTTTTTGTTCTTAAACCAAATAAAAAACTGACTATGCACAAGTAGCACGGTCTAAAGCGGAGTCTGGAATAGTATCAATTATCCAGATCGGTTCGGAATTATAAAAGATATGGTCCGATTAATCATTTTCAACGTCTAGGTACCCAAATTTTGAAAATCCAATGAACATTTTTTTTGTTTTTGAACCAAATAAAAAACTGACTATGCACAAAGTAGCACAGTTCAAAGCTTAGTCTGGAATAGTATCAATTATCCAGATCGGTTCGGAATTATAAAAGATATGGTCCCATTAATCATTTTCAACGTCTAGGTACCTTTGTGCATAGTCAGATTTTTATTTGGTTCAAAAACAAAATGAAACTATATGCCGCAAGTTTTAAATGGGACCACAACTGAATACCTACTGAACTTATTTGGGTGGTTGATACCATTCCAGACTAAATAATAAACCTTTCCACTTCTTCAATGCATCAGGAAGGTCAAAGATATTAAGATAGAGGAAGAGCTGTAGAATGAGTCAATCATCCAGCCCTAGTATAGGGGGCACAATAGATCTAAAGGTCTCAGTGCACCACAACCCCTAAATTAATTCATTCATTCATTCATCAAGAAGGTCCAAATAATTGTTCGCCTTGTATCGAATTTCCATCCTGTTCATCCGTACTGAAGGCTGTCTTCCACTCCAGAAAAAACCAATTGAATCCATTTACACCAATAAATTTTATTAACGAATTTAAAACTTAAATTATTTATTTAATGCACCAATCTTTTTAAACATATATCAAATTCAATTTATTTATTTTGTTTACATCTTGTTTGACACTTAAATGTCATTTTTTGACAACTACGATGATACAGTTTGAAAATGGGAAGGTAGTTTGCGGATCAATAATGCAGCTCATTCATCGGATTCAAAAATTAAATTTTATGCGAATGCGGATCCACTGCGGATCCAATCGACTCCCGGGGAGTGAAATTTCAATTTTTGTCATTTACTATACTAAATGTATGTTTAGCGTTTTTTTTCTTTTTAATACAAATTTCTTTCAAACTGTAGTAAATAACTTAACTGCAGGGTTAAAGAAGTGGGAAGTTGAGACTGCGAATGGTATCAATTATCCAGATCGGTTCGGAATTATAAAAGATATGGTCCGATTAATCATTTTCAACGTCTGGGTACCTAAATTTTGAAAATCCAATGAACATTTTTTTTTTGTTTTTAAACCAAATAAAAAACTGACTATGCACAAGTAGCACGGTCTAAAGCGGAGTCTGGAATAGTATCAATTATCCAGATCGGTTCGGAATTATAAAAGATATGGTCCGATTAATCATTTTCAACGTCTGGGTACCTAAATTTTGAAAATCCAATGAACAATTTTTTTTGTTTTTAAACCAAATAAAAAACTGACTATGCACAAGTAGCACGGTCTAAAGCGGAGTCTGGAATAGTATCAATTATCCAGATCGGTTCGGAATTATAAAAGATATGGTCCCATTAATCATTTTCAACGTCTAGGTACCTTTGTGCATAGTCAGATTTTTATTTGGTTCAAAAACAAAATGAAACTATATGCCGCAATTTCTAAATGGGACCACATCTGAATACCTACTGAACTTATTTGGGTGGTTGATACCATTCCAGACTAAATAATAAACCTTTCCACTTCTTCAATGCATCAGGAAGGTCAAAGATATTAAGATAGAGGAAGAGCTGTAGAATGAGTCAATCATCCAGCCCTAGTATAGGGGGCACAATAGATCTAAAGGTCTCAGTGCACCACAACCCCTAAATTAATTCATTCATTCATTCATCAAGAAGGTCCAAATAATTGTTCGCCTTGTATCGAATTTCCATCCTGTTCATCCGTACTGAAGGCTGTCTTCCACTCCAGAAAAAACCAATTGAATCCATTTACACCAATAAATTTTATTAACGAATTTAAAACTTAAATTATTTATTTAATGCACCAATCTTTTTAAACATATATCAAATTGCAATTTATTTATTTTGTTTACATCTTGTTTGACACTTAAATGTCAACTTTTGACAACTACGATGATACAGTTTGAAAATGGGAAGGTAGTTTGCGGATCAATAATGCAGCTCATTCATCGGATTCAAAAATTAAATTTTATGCGAATGCGGATCCACTGCGGATCCAATTGACTCCCGGGGAGTGAAATTTTGCTGATTCAGTAATAGGCATGATTAATGTGATTGGGTCAGGTTTCTCAAAACATACCGGCATGAGTTCGTTCGCCTTTACTCAATATGGTGAATCACAGGGAGCTGGAAGAAGCAGCTACCAATTCGCCTAAGACTTTTCATCTGATTTAAACCTAGAAGATATATTATATTGGTCAATTTGTTAACGCCCCCATTTGTCCGAAGAAGCAAGCAGTAAATTGAAATAAGTATTAAAACAAACCTAATGGACTTGTATTTTTATTGTAAATTACTTTTAAATACCATGTACCTAGCTTTATAAATATTTCTGGACGAACAAAACAAACAACAAAACTAAGTAGGTAATACCAAAAGCAAAGATTAAAAATATAAAGATGGGAAACAATGGCTGATAACGGCATTTGCCTACGAACTCGAACTGTCATTAGACTGATTAAGTTGCAAAAATGTGCGTTAAAAACTCACACCAGTGCAACTTAATCAGTCTACCACAGTTTTCCCCTGTGGAGAATTAATTTGTCTGTTATTTTTAAAAATCGGCAGTTATTTTCAAAAAATGATGAATTTCTTGGGGTGCGTTCCGGATTGAAACTTTTAAACTGCGCTTTCACTGGGAGTCACGACTCACGACGGACAGGTCGACTCGAACCTGTCTTTCCGCTTTCTTGAAAAATGTTGTGAATACGTGTCGAAATTCACGGGCTCACTCATTCATATATTTAAGATTTGTTATAAAATCAAGATCTAGCCTGTGTGCAATATATTACATTATTATCTGTTATTGCTTGTCATAGGTTTTGGTATGAAACATAAACAAATACCTAAATGTTAAAGATATTGCTCTACACGACGCAGTGTTATTATAATAATTTTGTTTAATACTCCACAAGGATATCAATACTTGAACGATATTAAAACATCTCTATTTGGATCGACTTAAATTCCCAAACGCTTTTAGTTGATAATTCCTTTATAAGCATTACTTTAATATCGACGGTACATTAAAAAACATTTAAGCAAATTAAAGCAACTAAAACATGGAAAATTCAATCCGAATTTTGAACCTTTTTATTTCTTATGAGCCTGTTTAGATGGAGACTCACGAAAATTTGAAGGTAAAATAAGTAATGGATGAGGAATCTCGTGAGGCGGCTACAAATTATAAAAATTGGACTCATGAGTACTGTTCTATTTCCAAAAGTGAGTTTATTTCATTGTATTATAAGCCAACGGACCGTGCTTTGTTTGCCCAGGCCTTAATGCGTCATGAATGTAAGAATACAAGATTTTGACACCTGTTTTATATTAGTTTGGTTCTTTTTTTTGCCACTTGTGACGTAAGCACTAACAGAAAAACAATAAAATGGTGGAATTTTGTTATAACTTTACCTCAACCTATGAGTGAAAGAAAGCAAGGTGCTGTATCAGACGTCATTTAGTTAATTTTGCTTAAATATTTAAGTTTTATTTGAGCACAGGCCATCAACTCGTAATACTCCGTATCCTCCCACAGAAAAAAAAATTCACACGTGCGTTTCTATACGTGAATACGTGTGAACAGCAAAATGCAAACTTTTAAGAATGGATTGTTTAGCCAATTTGCCAATCCCATTTAAAATGCACGGGCACGCATACAGAGTTTAAACTTCGCAGTTTCGAAAGTTTGTAGGTTAAAGTGGGTGGAGCCTCCTGAGTTTATGTCCTATGTATTTATTATTCTATGCATTTGAGCAGACTTTTCAAAATTCTTATTTATAATCAATTTCTGAATCCCAAAAATTAGAATGCGCAATAAGTAAGGAAACCTCTATTGAGCGTTGCTTTAATATATATCAACGGCTCATAAAAAAATTTAAACAAATTAAAGCAACTAATGAATGGAAAATTTAAGGGTTCTGTAGAACCTCTTCTATATTTCTTATGAGTGTGTTAAGATGGGGACTCACGAAAATTTGTAGGTAAAATAAGTGTGATGAGAGTCCTCATCGTGAGGCGGCCACAAATTATTAAAATCGGACTCATTAGCTTTATTTTATTATTCCCTCTGATCTGATTGGGGTCTTGACTTCAAACTAGTGTCAAAACTGTAAGAGCATCGTCAAAATCGAACACCTTAAGCGACCTTTAAACGGTCAGTCTTTTGACATCAATCTGTAATATAGTGAAAAATAAGTCTGTATGCGTGTATTTAATCGACGAGAAATCAAAACCCTTTTGATTTTGCATGATGACTAATTATATGTGTAGATGACTGACGTCCTCTGACTGATCGTGTAAAAGTTGCTTTACACCTTGCTACTTAAGGCGCATCTCTTTTTGAACTAATGATTGCGAAAGAGTATAACAATGAGAAAACAAATCTGCTGACGAGTGAGCCTCGGTCCAAATTTTCTGTGACTCTTTTTGCCATTTTTCTTTTCTGTTGTTCATTATTTTACTATCTCGTTAATAAACAATTATCTTCTTTTATAAAATGCAAAAACAGTCTTTCAGGTGGCGGGAGAGTTATTGACGGCCAACCCCTGAGGCGGTTCACTCAAACTTTTGTTTTAGCTCCGCAGTCGCACAAAAAGTACTACTCGCATAATGACATCTTTCGCTATCAAGATATGTACTCAGATGAAGAGAACGATGGTGAAAGTTAATCTGAAAACGAAGAGGAGCACGACATTGATCAGCAGCAACAACAGCAGCCGCAAGTGGTACCGAGAAATATTTTGGGCAATGAACTCAAAACAATGTGGTCCAGCCGATTTCACCTCAGCAGCAATCTTTGATCAAAAGTAAGTAGGTACTATAAATATCTAAAATTCTTCATACACCTGAGAGCTTTATATATTTTTTTGTTATCAGATACCTAATATTTTACGCACTGCATACTTAACTAAGCTCATGCATCAAAAAGACAAAACAAAATATTTGGAATCCAGCTCTAGGGTTTTATTCACTTGGCAGTGACGAACATTTAGAGCCAATGCAATGGCCGATTGCTTCTCGAAAAAAATGCACCTACGGCAAAGCCGAAGATATCTAGTGTTGTGAATTATATACCTACAATCATTTAAGCTAGACAAGACCTTCATGCGTTCAGAATTCAAAAAACTTTTAATCAAGTAGGTATAAGAATAATTTAGTTTAAGCTGGCCCCGGCTTAGGGAATACGAAAATGAATTTTTGTATGACAAACTATTTTTGATTTTATCTCTTTCGTTTTGTATTTTCGTGGAAATCAGCTGTTAATTGGAAGGATTGAAATAAGTAGCTTTGAATAAAATAATTTAACAACTCAGATATCGAATTGCAAACGACTTGCTTCGTATTCCCTAATCGGTGCCCAGGGTAAGTGTGGCTAAGTGTATAAGTGTCGAAAATCAGGAAAAGACTTCTATTTCATCGAAAACGTATTATTCATTTCTTTTGTTCATACCTGAGCAGCAAAAACTTAAACAAACAGTAAACAAACTCGAATTTATGTTTCCAGACACCCAACTACGAATGAAGTGGTTATTATTAATTAAATTTAATTAATCATTTTAAATATATTTGTTCGTTTTTTACTAAGAACTTTTAAAAAACTAAATCTGAATCTTTTTATAGTATGATTATGGACTGGCTTAGGCCAGTCCAGGATCGTGTCATATGATGAGATGACACGCAGCAATATCTGTTGTACGATTTCCAACTTATAGTGGCTTAGATTGTTCAGCCAATTCGATGTTATCCATTCATAAGAACTGCCAAAGAGGAACTCATTTATAATTACTGGAACTTTTCTTGATTATGGATTTCGTAATTCGCTAAAAATTAAATAAATTCTGAATTATGTATTTGTATGAAAAAGGTACTTTTTTGTTGTACCTACCAACTGTTTCAAGAACCTAGTTGTATAACTTTCAGAAGCAATCGGTTGGTTAAGGGTAAGCTCTTAGATAAACGAGATTCCAATTAGTTTTAAATTTAAACTCACAACATGCTTCAAATTCTTACAAGCGTTTCACTAATCAAATCGACACCACTACGTTCTTGGACTACAGAAACATCACAATGTCGTGATTGTCTGATGTTTCTTCCGTTAGGCTTTGATTAAATCAAATGGCAGGCTAGTTGCATTACGTACTTTATTTTCTTTTTTTTTATCACAATAATTTGTAAAATATTTATCCCAAATTTGATTCCGCAAGCAAACTAGCCAAACAAAGAAAAGTAGAACTGTCAAAACAAATAAGTTCACCTCGGTTCCCCTCTCAATTTTACACGGATACGAATCGAAATTACAAAAACAACAATGTAAACAAATGGTTGTTGGAGGGTAAAACGTACGAAAGTTTCCCATCTTTATATTTTTAATCTTTGACCAAAAGCCAACCACCTCAGGGCAGTTGAACATTGAACCAAAGAAAAGACAGTCATGAGGCCCATACACGTGAAATATATTTTGAAAAAGTTTTCGTGGATCATACACATGAAACCGAATGTTAATTGATGGAAAACTATTTAAAAATCCTTCTGACAACGACTACTAATATGTAATATGTAACATAACTCGATTCAATTTATTTTTTATTTATTTAATTTAAGTCTGTGTAACCCATTCGTGCCTTTTATTTAAAAAAACGCAGTTTTTTTGGGTACGCACATTACATATATATATTTTTGAATTTCCTAATAATTTTTATTTCAAGAAAAAAATTTTCAAATTCAAATTCAAATTCAAATTTTTCAAAAAATTTTTCAAAAGTTTCGAATTCGTTATTTCATTTTGACATTTTTGTTCGAAAAAGAGAGTAAAGAAGGGATCCGCCGTTTTCGCATATTTGAAAGAGAACTATTAAGGGTCGTTGAATACCAAGTTATATTTATTCATAAGTTATGAAGCTCATAAACTTAAGAGCTTTTTATGAGCGGTCGATGAATACCGCCCTAAGAAAAGAGTTGCAAATACTTTTGAATATTGTATAACACAAAATAAAATGAGTCGAGTGATTAGTTTCAAGGATTTAGGAGTTAATTTTAGTGCAAATCTAGAATTTGCTGAACATATTAATTTTATGGTAAAAAAAAGCGAACTCTATGCTTGGATTTATACTCTATGGTCTTCCCTGGGCCGATCCTTATAACCTGCCACCCAAAGAACATCGGACACGGCTTCTGCAGCTACAAACCTTATATGAACAGCAGGTTAACATTGAATAAATATTCCTTTGTCGGACTTGCTAGCCTCTATCTTCGCAGAGGGGTCATACCACCTGCGTAGATCTGTACTTTTACATGTTGAACATCACAGAACTAACTTACATGAGCCCCTCACTCGTATGTATAAACTTTATAATATGAACGAGGGAGCAATAGATTTTAACTTAAATAAAATTAATTAAATTAATTAAATTAATTTAAAAACAGTCTTTAGAACCAGTGCTCCACAATCTTAATTGTATGTTTATGTGTATGAATTTGTATGTTCATAGCATTTTGCTTACTAACAACATACACCTGCACTAAGTGATGAGCCAGGTTTTGGTCCGAAATTTTACTTAGGTATCTTACTACGGTATTCTATAAAAAAAAATATATGTTTAGCAATGAAATATTTAAGTTTGAGTCATTTAAAATATATTCTAAGGTTACAAATTTTTATATTTTAATTTTTTTTAATTTACTTAAAATTCATGGTGTCAGGGTTGCATGTTTGCGAGAATTGCTCAACACTTAGAAGCGGGGACTTATGGTGGAATACTCCTCTCAACTAGCTCTACAACCCTGCCAAATTTGGTTCCTATTAAAATTTGTTCGTACTTTTGCACAAAATTCTTGGGATAACCTCTCTATAATAAAAGCCACTATGGTTCATTATTGTTGGTAAAAGCTTTTTGGTTCAATGTTTTTGGAACATTTTAAGGATTAAAGCTTTACGGCAAATTGATACTTTACTTCATTGAAACTGAAGTTAGTAAACTTTTATTTGGTATTTCGAATTCATATTATTTTTATTTTAAATCTTTAACCGCACGTTGATATTTTAGAATATTTTAAGTACATCATTTTTTAAACTCGGGTTAATAAACCATTTATTCGGATTTTTCTAAGTTTTTTTTTTTATTTTAAAACTGTAACATTTTAAGGATCAAAGCTTAATTGATACTTTACTTTATTGAAACTGAGGTTAGTAAACATTTATTTGATATTTCGAAATCATATTATTTTTATTTTAAAGCTTTAACGGCAAGTTGATATTTTAGGATATTTTAAGTACATAGGTACCTACCTAATTTTTTTTTTTTACAATAATTCCTCTCTTTTAAAAGAAATAAAAAATGTACTTTAATTAAAACCCCTTATGCCCAGTTTCACCAAAATACAACTAAAAGCATTTAAGTTAACGAAGTAATAAAATTTATTGGTATTTTAACTTAAAATAGTGTGCACCAACATGAGGTGGTGAATTTTAAAAAATGAGGAAACTTGATGCCAGCCCCGGATTTTTATTCACCACACATGGGTCTCTTTCATTAAAGCAAGCGAAAGGATAGCATATCAATCGAAAAATATTAAATTTCTCTTTGTCTTCCATTTTAAAGACGCCTTTAAAATTTATTTGGAACAAAATGGGACTTTAGTTAATTGGCTCTTTTAAAAAAACTGAGATTGAAAACTGAAATTGAAAAATGCCATTTTAAGATTTAACAAACCAATAAATATTTAAAAGTGTTTGGAAAAACTGGCCATTAGAATCTTCGACTGGTTTTCAGCTAGTAAGTTTATATTTACTTTTTATTAACTTTGCTAGTGATTGGTTGGCGAGTCAAACCCAAAAGAAGAATGAGAATTAATTGTTCGCGATAGTCATTTTGACATATGGCACACGCAGACTCTAAGGACGATTTCGAACGTTAACATCTGGTTGGTATCCCTCTTGCCATGGCGAGTAAAATATAAGAACACTTTAGATCTTAAAAGTTGTTTCTTAAACACTGGCCGTGTTTGAATTTAGACGAACCTGGCATACCTATATGCAAAATTAAAAGAGCAATATAACTAAATAGGTACCTGAAAGTATTCTGTCCTAACTCTCTTGTTCTTTTTAACTAGTGTTGTGCAAATAATAATATTGCATAAGAAAAGGCAATGTTGCATATTCATAGACAATGATTAATTTGTTTAAAAGAAAAACTCAAGTTTATCCTATTTCAATAACATTATTTAAACGCATCTAAGAAAAATACGAGTTTAAAAACAACTGTGAATATGCCAAAATGTGTCTTATAAACACTGAGTTAAATTATTTACAAAAAAAAAAATAGGACAATGCTACTTAGGGCCACTTGCAAGAAAACAAAGGATTCATTTATTAAATAGAAGTTAGCTATCAAGGATTAAATAGATAATTGTTTATTTTTTGATTTAACGTTGCACAAATGAAAACACAGCTAACCAAAGATAAAAAAACAAAAACAGGAACGAAACAGAAAACCTCTTCAAACAAAAACAACATTTGCTACACACACTAATGCGAAATTCACCGATAGCAACTTCTTGTCAAATTCTATTTGACGGATGTAAAAAGTTATCCAGCGAAAAATGAGTGGATAATTATTTAAGATTTTGCAACGAGTTTATATTTTTTTATCGATGGCTAGTGCCTATTCATATACAAATCAGTAGTTACTACTGTCAAAAAAGTTTCGTGCAAGTGGGCCTTAGCTGTATAAAGTATAAAATAGGATGACCAAACAAAAGATAAAAGTTAGAAATGGATACTATATTTCTAATATAATTACTTCGCAATTGGAAAGGTTCATATTATATAATTGAAAATTCCTTTATCCTCTCCGCACGCCTTCCGCATTGAAATTTACAATCCTATTACCTTAATCTTCAGGTATTGGGTTCTGCTCTTAACAATTTATTGTTCACTTTGTAAAATTACAATTTCGTTCGGCATAGAAATTTTATATTGAAAAAAAGTAAAGAAAATCATCCCCCTGCTGCTGCTGTGTCCAAGTTCTTATTCTTGTTTAGAACCCAACAGATATATTGCTGCTTCTACTCTGGCATTTGCCATTTACGATGGGCACGTATTGAAAAGTTTGAATAAAATGAAAATTAAAAATTCATAACATTTCAATAGAAAGGCACGAAGAGGCGGCATACTTTGAAGGAATGGATCAGGGGCTTTTATTTTGATTATTCTCAAGAACGATGTACTACCTGCCCAGTGTGTGAATTATGCTGCTGTACAAATATTGGTTTCAATAAAAAAAAACATGAACATCTGTCTGTGATAGCTATAACCAATCACTCGTTAGAAGTTCTATGTATAAATAATAATATTTTTCTTAACTTTAGAGTATTTATTGATTTGTATTGAAAATAAATCGTACGACTGGGTTGAATGAACCTGCGGCTACAAATTAAAATAGTTTATTAAAGCATACGATATTCAAACCATTTTAGAACCCTTTGCTACAGTAAATTCTTCTCTTTTGGCTGTGTTGCAGTTTCTTACCAACCTTCACAGAAAGGACTTTAATTTACTTGTTCTTGTGGCGAGTTTCCACGAAAATTAAATTTTATTTAATAAAAATAAATTTCATATTTTTTTTTTAAATATAGAGGAAAAAAAAAGTCTTATATGAATTTTTCACAAAAGTGCTAAAACTTCTTTTAACAAAGATTCAAGCCAAAATCAAAGTATGCAGAAAATTTTGCTGCCTAAATTAGGTTTGCCAAAAAACCAACTCTAAAATCGTTGCAGCGGTTTTTATATAAATCGGTATTTACTTAATATTTTATTAAAATAATGTCGATTATTGGATTTATTTTAGTCAAGGCAAAATAACCGATTCGGGCATACAAGTGTGAACTACACTTAAGTATAGCTCAGTTAGCCTCCTGTGATTTTCTAAGCGCTAACAAAACAAATAGTGCCATGAATAAGGGCCAGAAATTTTAATTTTTATTTTAGCTTGGCTATAACTGATACGGTTATGGCGTTCGTAATACTAACTGTTTTTTTACGAATTTGACCATAAATTTTCAACAGCTGAACTGATTTCATTAAAATTTGGTTACATTTTAACATAGGATGGCATTTACATTTTCTGGATAAGCATCGTTTTATGTTTACTTACGTACAAATTGATATTCAACTTTCAGCATAATAGTTATAATAAAGACGTGCGACTTAGTCGTGCATTTAATTCAATCACTTCCATTGTTTTTAGTTAATATAAACTGATGTATTTCGTTTTATAATTCATTTATTTACTTATTAAATTCAATACATCATTTTCTTAATATTAATGTAATCTTAAGTATTTATATTATTTTATTACGTTTAGAGTTTTTGTACTAAAAACGCGATCAAGCACCACAACTTGCTTGAACCATCATCAATTAACTTCTGATTCTATTCTAAGATTTTAGAGAGTGTCTATTTAAAAGTTGTATTTGTATGTAGTGTGTATTCACTGTGCAAAACTTACTTCTAATAAATTATGTTCTGTTCTTTCCGTATTATTATGTACTATAAAAGACATACTTGTCTTATCTGTATCTCCATATATTCTGTCAATAAACTAAACTAAACTAAACTTAAAACTAAACTAGATGAACTTTAACCCAACAACTTAATATGACACGTAAAAACAAGAATGAAATATAATAAGACATGGTTTTTAACAAATTATTTACAACCTAATAGATAAGGTTTATATTAGAATTGACTTCATTTGTTAAAAAATTCAGGTTTACAATTAACTTTAATGCTTTTTATAATGTTAGCAAGACGTTTATGTCCTGGTTTATAACTGTCAGTCAGATTGACAGAAAATAAAATAATTTCGTTATTAATTAACACATTGACTTTTAGTAAAGTTAATTAACGAAAAATTATATAAAAGATAAAACAATATACAAAAAAAAAAAAAATAATGTATTTAAAGGCAAAAATAATAAGAGTTGAAATTAATAGTTTCCTGTTAAGATTCTATTTCTGTAGGCCATCGCAGTTTGAACGAATCTATTAAGCTTCTCCCAACTCTTCACGCCATTGAGGATATTAACCACTTCTCATATTTGATTTGATTTATACCAAACACATCACGTCGAATATCAGGTAGTATTGGACATGATCCTAGAAAATAACCTATGTGGTCTCTTTCACGGGTATAACACAATCCATATTCCAGGGGTAAGTCTGGTCTGGTACGAATTGCTGTATCTGACGGATCGATGTAGGAGGAGACAAGTTCATGATTGCTTCAACTCGTTCTTTTGATGGAGCAATTCCTTCATTTGTGATTGTATGGCTCAAGAAATCTAATGATGAAACACCAAAGACTCATTTTGAAGATTTTAAACATAAACCAAAATCAGTCAGCCTTTGAAAAATTTGTTCCAAATGTTCGATGTGTTGTTCTTCGTTCTTACTAGCGATAAGTAAGTCATCTATATAAGCAAACACAAAGTCGAAATCTTTAACTACTGCATTGATGAACCTTTGAAAGGTTTGGCTCGCATTTCTCAAACCGAAGGGCATTCTGACAAACTCAAATAAACTGGATGGTGTAGTGATTGCGGTCTTATGCACATCTTCGGGAGCGAAGAATATACCCTCTTGCTCGAAGAATTGTCGATATCATGTCCGTGGAATGCTAATCGTGGAAATAATTATTTTTGCTAATGAATGCTATAATATTCCCTTTACTGTGAATTTTTTTCTTGGTTGATAAAGTCCTCTCGATATCTTGCGTCAAGTTTAGATAAAAGAGAGTAAAACTGCTGGTTTAGGTGGTGGACATTCTCCATATACATATCCAACGATTTCCCTACAGAATCAGATAAGCTTACCCATGAACTTACAAAAATACAGCTGATTCTCAATAAGGTATCTTAATATTTTGTTGACTACCCTTTTCTGGATATAAGGAAAGAATTAATTTGTTTGCAATACATTTCTTCCATGATACACATACAGCAGTTTTGGACTCCTGAAGTTTAGCCTTGACGTGCTTTTTTACACACAGGTAACTTGAAATAATCATGCCGAAATATTTGAATTCTTTTACAACCGTCGTCTTCTTGTCCGAGAAAATTCCATTTTTCGTTGCTCGCATATCTACCTCTTCCCTTTCTAAAGATCATAATGTTTAATTTGTTGAGATTTACTGTTAAGATCCACATATTGCAGTATTCATTAAAATCATGTCTTGGAGTTGAGTAGGAGACTCTGATAATAGGACGATATCGTCTGCATAAAACAAGAAAGTGACACCACAATGGTAAAGCTTAAAAAACAAAGCTTCTCTATCGATACAAAGGCAGCTTTAAAATCTATAAAGAAAGCATAGAGTTTTTTCCCACTGTGAACGTATGTTTCCGCTATAACAAAAGAAACACTTGGTCCGTCGTTGAGTACCCAGAGCGAAATGCAGCTTGGAGCTCGCTGAGTTTCGAGTTATGATTCACCCAGGTTGTAAGTCATTGAAATATAATATTGGTAAACAACTTCATTGATGAATTTAAAAACGATATTCCTCGGTAACTTTCTGTGAGCGATGGGTTTCCTTTTTTAAACAGCTGAAAAATTATTGAGGACAAGTAATTCAAAGGAATCGAACTGGTGCTAAAAATGTTATTATAACAATTCAAAAGAACAGCTACGAAATCTGTGGTAGCGTACTTAAAGAATTCCGATGGAATCCTATCTGTCTCAGCTGCCTTGTGTTACTTGGCCTTATCCCAAGCTAAAAGCATTTCCTCTTCCGAGAATTCTGAGTCCAAAAAATTATCTTCAATAAATGGCATCGAGTAGTGAAACTTAGAAACGTACATTCTGAATTGAGAAGTTATTATAAATAGTTTTTTTTTTAATCAAGGCCGCTTGGTACCATTTATACACTTTATCGCTTTCCAAAATTCTGCAGATGAGATGAGCTTTAGATAAGAAAAATCACAATACCTTTCTTGTTTCAGCACAATGACTTATATTTTTTGTTTTCCACGTACCATTACTTAAAACATGTAATGTTGTGGGTTCGAAATAAAGTGAGGTACGATAACGATGGCGGTCAGCCATCAGACGAATAGGGGGAATAACATGTAGCATATGAAAACATGCACGTGCCGTAACTATTCGGGACTGGTGGAAGTGTGATCATAGCCTCTTTGCGGCGGCCGCTAGTAACAAGCCTTTTAAAAAAGGTTTGGCTAATATGATCAGGCTGGTTCCTCAGGTTGGCAACAGGTTAATTCCCAGTTCCGTAAAATTTAGAATTACGAACCCGACAACAAGCCTCGGAAACGGACTGATCTCACGACGACAACCCATGCAACGAAAACGGCAAAACGATTTACGAATTTTCTTATGGAACGTACGATCGCTCTATAGAGCTCGAGCTGCTCAGCAGCTAGCCGATGCCCCGTCAAAATATAGAGCTGACATAACAGCACTACAAGAAATCAGATGGACAGGGAATGGTGTTTTACAGAAGAAAGAATATGACGTATACTACAGCTGTCATACAAAACACCATGTGCTCGGGGTAGGCTTACTAGTCAGCGAAAAAATGAAGTCTACCATCATCGGCTTTAACGCTATAAGCGAAAGGCTATGCACCCTTCGCGCGCGAGGCAAATTTACGAACATTAGCCTCATTAACGTTCACGGACTACGGAGGAGTCCTCAGACAAAGAAAAAGAGACTTACTACGAACAAGTCGAGAGGACCCTCAATGCCTGTCCAAGGTATGACGTAAAAATCATCCTTGGGGATTTGAACGCAAAAATAGGTCGGGAGCCGGTATTCAGGCATTACGCAGGCACCCATAGTTTGCATGAGAACACTAATGACAATGGACTTCGAGTCTTAGAATTGGCAGCATCGAAAAACATGGTCGTTGCCAGTACCAGGTTCCCGCGAAAAGATATCTACAAAGCCACCTGGGTATCACCTAAAGGAGTCACTCGTAACCAAATAGACCCCGTGTTGATAGACCGTCGCCACTACTCGAACTTGATGACGGTACGAACGTACCGAGGCGCCAATATCAACTCGGATCACTATCTTGTTGGTATGGTCTTCCAAAGGCGGATTGCCTTGCGAAGACGTATTTCATCTGCCGATCAAGTTCGAATCAACACGGCTGCCCTGCGCAATGAAAATACCAGTAACACCTTTGGTAATGCGTTAGGACTCGCCCTAGAATCGCTTTATTTAGGGAGAGTAAGTCCTGGGGCCAGTATGCTGGGCGTAGATGAGAAGTGGACACGCCTTAAGAATACTGTCATTAGTACTGCCAACTCCATCTTAGGCAGCAGTCGTAGAAATCGGAACGACTGGTTTGATGATTAATGCAAGCTAGCGACTTAACGTAAGAATGTTGCGTACCGAGCAATGCAACAATCTCATGAAACGCGGGCACGCGAAGAAGAATATAAAGAGCTCAGAAGAATAGAAAAACGGCTTCACAGACAAAAAAAATCAGCCTGGGAGAAGAACTTAATCTGTGAAATAGAAAAAAGCCGAGAGCGAGGTCCGCACCAGGCGCGGAAGTTCTACCAATCCGTCCGAAACATGACGCAGTACACACCACGCTGCAAATACTGCAAGGACGGAGAGGGAAATCTGATCACCGATCCACAAAGCATACTGGAGCGATGGGAAGTGTACTTTAATGAATTGCTAAATGGTCAACTCACTGCAGAAGTGGAGGCTCCACTGCTTCAAGACGAATACCCTATGTTGCCGTCACCAAGCATAGAAGAGGTTGAGAAGGCTATAGACCGGCTTAAGAAAAACAAAGCCCCGGGAGCTGATGGTATACCAGCCGAATTATTTCAACACGGTGGGCCAGCTCTACGTCAGGCAATTCATGATATTAAAGTCCACGTGTGGGAGCATGAAGAAATGCCAGAAGACTGGCGAAAAGGTATAATATGCCCCATACATAAGAAAGGAGATGTCACAACGTGCAACAACTATAGAGGTATCACGTTGTTGAGTACCGCCTATAAGATACTCTCCTCTATCCTACAAGACGGATAACCCCATATGCTAAAACCATCATCGGACAATATCAGTGTGGTTTCATTCCAGGCAAATCAACAACTGATCAGATCTTTACCCTTAGGCAGGCGATGGAAAAATGTCTAGAATTTAACATCCCAACATACCACCTGTTTATAGACTTTAAGGCCGCCTATGATAGCATAGCCAGGGTAGAACTTTACAAAGCCATGAGAGAATTCGGCATCCCAAATAAATTGACACGACTATGTAGGTTGACCATGACCAACGTAACAAGCCAAGTAAAAATAGCCGGATTGCTATCCAGACCAACCAACATCTTTAATGGACTCCGACAAGGGGATGGTTTGGCCTGCCTCCTCTTCAACCTGGCGTTGGAGAAAGCAATCCGTGACTCTGGCACGGCAACAAGAGGGACCATCGTCAACAGGTCCAGCCAGATACTGGCTTACGCAGACGACATCGACATCATCGGAAGAACCGAGCAAGCTGTACACGATTCCTTCATCCAGATTGAGCAGGCGGCACAAAATCTGGGGCTGCACATTAGTGAAGGTAAAACAAAGTACATGGTGGCGTCGAATGCGAGAGGAACAGTTGGTCAAACAATCAAGGTAGCGGAGCACGAATTTGAAGTGGTGCAATCCTTTAAATACCTTGGGTCAATAGTAGCAGCCGATAACAATATAGAAGAAGAAATACGCGGGCGGCTTCTTAAATCCAACAGAGCCTACTACAGTCTGTCAAAGCTCTTCAAATCCAGAAATCTCACCATAACTTCAAAACTACTGCTGTTCAGGACCCATGGTCCTGCCACTACTCACATATTGATCCGAGACTTGGGTGCTTAGCAAAAGGCACTCTGACCTCTTAGCCGCGTTCGAGAGAAAAGTCTTAAGGATAATTGTTGGCCCCATATGTGAGGAAGGACGATTCCGGAGACGGTACAATCATGAATTGTACGCAATCTACCTTGAAGCAGATATCGTGACAAAAATTAGGCTCGGTAGACTTCGGTGGGCAGGGCACCTAGCTCGCATGAGCGAAGAGGAACCTGCTCGGAAAGTTATTTGTGGTACATTCTATGGCAGACGACAGCGTGGTAGACCAGGACGCCCGGAGCCTTGGGGTGCGCAACTGGATGGCGTCGGCTCGAGACCGGGATAGGTGGAGAGACTTGTTGAAGGAGGCCAGGACCGGACCCCGGTTGTCGAGCCGATGATGATGATGACGATAACGAAAGATCTCTAGTGATTCACATTCTTTGTCAAACCATTTATCTTTGAACTTCTTCTCCTTGGGGAAATTAGATTGACGTGGATTAACCTTTTTCATAATAGCTAGAAGTTCTTCAAAACGAGGGGCTGGAGGTGCATTAGTCAATGAAGCTAGTTCCGAATTCAAGTTATTCTGGTATTTTTGAAGTACATTCGAGCTTCATTTTAGCTTTTTTGGTAGATTCAATTCCACGTTATTTAAAGTAGTAGACACGTTACTGTATAGCGTCATTATTAGTGGCTACAATATTTAGCCAGCAACCTGCAGCTAAACAGTTGTCTTTAACTGATTGTCCTGTTGATCTTAGAATGTGTACCCTCCTTCTCTATCTCCGTCACTCCTTCCAATTAAACTACAAAGTTATAAGAGTCGCAGAGTTCCAAGAATTTACTTCCTAATGGGCTTCTCGATTATCTTTTGAAAAACGTGAGAAGTTCAAACATGTTGACATTCTTGAGAAATAAGAAAAACATCCCTGTTCACTCCCGATTCGGGCATTAAAATCTCCCAACAACAAAATATTTGATTGGTTAAAACTCAAAACACGTCCTCTAGCTGACCAAAATCTTCATCCCAATGGTTACAATTGAGGTATATGGGTACAATTACTTGTTTCAAATCATGTTCTTCGTAGATAAAAATGTGAGTTTCGTCAGACCATTCAAATTTTAAAACGTGTTTGAGTTTACTTTTGAAACCAACCACCATTCAACCACTAGCTCTTCCAAAGTTATACCTCCTGCACGCAGATGACTACCAAGTTCATAGCCTTTGAATAAATTATTGAATTTCTTGTATTGAGATTCTATAAAAAAGTTTCTACTCACACGAATTTATAGAAATCCCTTATGAAATTAAAAAAAAATATTTTTAACCCCAGAAATATTCTTCTTCTTCTTCTTCTTCTTCTTTTCCGACGATATTATGATCTCGAGTGGGATCACAACTTTCCCACTTCACCGCTTCTCTACTGATCTGCTTGTGGGGTTCGTCGGGTTGACCTCAGAAAGTGTCGGCAAGCTTCCCGGTTATGGATTGTTCCATGTCTGAGGCCAACTGAATGCTGGTGTCGTTGCATTTGTTTCCTCCAAGATTTCTTGGGCCTGCCTCTCTTCCGCAATTGTACTGGAACGTTGTATGATAATGCTTTTTGCACGGGGTTCTCAGCGTTTCTCCTAAGTACATGACAGTACCAGCTGAGTTTATCGTGCTGCATTTTTTTAACGATGGTATCTTTGACGTGGAGGCTTTTCTGAATCTTTCTACTCCGTATTCGGTCAAGCCTTGTCACTCCTGCTGTCATGCGAAGCATCTTATCTCAGTTGCCGTCATTTTGCTTTCATACCACTGGTACATAGTCCAACATTGTGAACCGTATGTAAGCGCTGGACGGACCACTGCAGTGTAGAGCTTTCCTTTCTGCTTAGTTGGTATTTTTCGGTCACAGAAGATGGCAGAGTTCTCACACCACTTCGTCCACCCTACGCTTACGCGATGGTTGACTTCGTCATCACAAGTTCCTTTCTTATTGATCATAGATCCAAGGTATTTGAACTTTTCGCACTTGGGAAGCACAGTTCCGTTCAAATAAATTTCCGGAATAGGCCTGAGTGGATCAGAAAATGGGCAGCAAAGGTATTCGGTCTTTTAAGTACTTATGCGATACCCATTTCCCTCCAGAACGTCCACACCCTTACGTCCAGTGCTCGTTGCAAGGATGAAGGATCTTGACTTATGATGACTCCATCGTCAGCAAAGAATAACTGAGTCACTTCCGGGTCCCTGACCTTATCTTCAAGTAGATAATCAAGCACTGTAATAAAGAGCAATGGGCTCAAGACGCTTCCTTGTTGTACACCAACTTCGATTTGGAAATTTTCGGTGACTCCTGCAGTGCATCGAACCTTTGTTCTGACTTGCTCGTACATTTCCATGATCATCTGCACTAAGTTTTTTGGAACTCTTCGTTGTCTTAGGGCCACCCATATCAGATCCCTTGGTTGTCGATCGAACGCCTTTTCAAAATCAACGAACACAGCATGCAAATCATTCGAGAAATCGCGATGTTTTTCCATTCTAATTCTTACACTCTGGATTGCATCTGTGGTTGATTTGCCCGAGACAAACCCGCACTGGTCATCAGATAGCCCTATTATTTTCCGCAGGCGACAATCCAACACCCGTTCAACGATCTTCATAGTATGTGACATCAGCTTGATTGATCGATAATTGTCGCAGTTCCTCGTATCACCCTTTCCCTTGTAAATTGGGAGAAGATAACTTTCCCTCCATTGATAAGGCATTTGGTCACCTCTGATAAATTTGGAGATGAGAGCCGTGAGCCATCTAAGCCCGATGTCTCCCATCTTTTTCCAGAACTCAGAGGGTATCCCGTCTGGCCCAATCGCTTTTCCCTTTTTGGAGCTTTTCACCGCCGCATTAACTTCTTCGACTGTAATGGTAGGCACTTCTTCATAGTTTGGTGCGGCTGTTGGAAAGTATATTCTAGGGAACTGTTCATTTAAAAGTCCTTCGCAATACTGTCGCCATCTGTGAATAATTTTTTCGTCATCCACAGGAAGTTGGCCTTGAGCATCGCTTATGAATTTCGGTGAACAGATCTCCAGCGCATTTCTCCTTCTTTGAGCGGCAATTTTAAAGAAAGTTGCACCCTTGTTAATATTGACATGTCGCATGGCCTGGTTTGCATCAGCAGCCGGTGCAGATATTTCTTCCAACTCCTGATACATGCTCTCCGTACTCTCTGATTTAAGTTGGGCACACTTCTTTTTTGCTTCTTTCTTGGAGTAGCTACTTCAAGGCGTGCTTTTTCCTCTTTGTTATGAGAGGGGCACATTGACCAAGCTTTGAAAGCTAATTTTTTCCTAGTCATCACTGCTTTGGCTTCATCGCTCCACCACCATGTTTCCTTGTCCCGTTGATGGTAGTGTCCTTTTGCGGTGCCTAGCAGTGATTTGGCTTTCAGAAGGCAGGTTCGTTGCAGAGAATTCCACATATTTTGTGCATTACATTCTTCATAACCAGCTCTGTTGATGGTGTGGAACAGAACATTTTTCATCTTAGAGATAAAAGCTTCTCCCTTTTCTTTGTCCAGATTGTACCACTTGATTCTTCCTGGAGTCTTAGCTTGTTTGTTTTTCCTCTTCGTCTCCATGAGAAATTCTGTCACTAGGAGACGATGTTGCTGGGTAATCGCTTCCCCTAGTATCACCTTGCAATCCTTGACATGTGGCTTCATGAAACTGTTTACCAAAGGGTAGTCAATCTGAGTTTCATTCCCTCCACTGCTAAAGGTGACCAGGTGCCGGCTGTGTTTGATGAACATAGTATTTAAAACGATAAGACCATATGACCTGCACATGCTAAGGATGTCTTCACCAGGAGAATACCTGATGCCGTATCCCATGCCACCATGGCAGTCCTCATAGTCCTCGTTGGTCTTCCCGACATGTCCATTCAATTCTCCTCCCACAAACAATAGTTCTTCTCTCGAGACTTTCTTAAGGAGGTTATGAAAATCTAGCCAGAACTTATCTTTTTCCGCTTGCTCACACCCAGGTTGGGGAGCATAAGCACTGACAATATTCCACACCCTTCCTTGTATTACCAGCTTCATAGAAATCAAACGGTCACTAGATTTTGAAATAGCCAAGACGCTTCCAATAACTCTTCCGCCAGGATGACACTGACACCGTTCCGACGTTGTTCCAACCCGTAATAGAACATCTTGTATGATTTCGTCTTCACATCCAGAAAACGGGCCCTGTTTCCAGTGTTTCGCCATTTTGTTTCTTGGACGCACAAGATGTCCAATCGCCTTCTTTTCATCATTTCTTCTAGCTCGTAGCTTCGTCCGTTCATTCTTCCAACATTCCAACTCGCCACTCTCAGATTTCGCCTAATCTGTTGCATCATGTTGCTAGCTCCCGGAATCCGTCTAGCTCTGACCCGGTCATTTCTGCTCGGTCCAGGATCAGTACCTTGCATTGCAGGGGTTTTGCCTGGCGGGGTAGTGCCTGTTGTATCAGCAAGTCTTTCCATAATGCTCGAAATTTTTCGAAAATTTCGCGTAACGTTTTCACATGTTTTTGACACTGGCATGCGCTAGTTTTGTGTGATCGCCTTTTACCACGCCGGTGATCTCCAGTCGCGCAACCCTAGGACTCACGCATGCACGCTGTTGGGAAAGCTTTAAGGTGTTATTGTGTCGTTAGGCTCTCTTTGGTGTTATTTGCCTACAGATGTTAAAACGAATTTGATACCAGTAACCCACTACGGGGATATGATCGCTGCCGTTGGCCTATAAAGGGTTCATCCGCCACCATCTCCATTTCAGCACCCTGGCAAGTACTGAAAACCCTTACTGACCTTAGCTCGAAGTATTTCAGATTAGCTCATGTAAGGTCTCTGTCTTCAAGGCTGTTAGTGACACCGTTGATTCTCTAAGTTGAATTCATCCGCTGCAGACCATCCTTCTGATGGTTTGGCTCGTCCTGGACTATAGCCGAATAAGAAAGCCAGTCCTATCCAACAGAGCATTATAGTGTTGTTTTTTTTGTCTTCTGTTCAACACTTGCACTTGTTAGTTCGGCAAGTCAAATCCGGTTGGACGAGACCAGTACCCGTTGGTTACCACTTGGAGGTATAATAAGCACAATTGGTGTGTATTCAATGCCGGTCAGTGACTACCCGCTTCCTACAACACCCAACCAACTGAGCCCAGAAATATTATAGCTTAATAATATTAAATTTAAATTTGATGCATTAAATGATTTATTTTTTTTAATTTACGGCTGACCGACTAGCGGAAATCATTGAGATTTTCCGGTTCTGCTGAATTAATTTGTTCACCACCCAATGTCACTGCAATAGCATGGGAGTCTCGATTGTCAAATCTCTTGACAATTTTATTGACATCTTCTGACGTTTGGGGCATGTTAGAACCTAATAGTAGTAGAAAATGCGATTTTATTATAACAAAATAAGTGTTTCTTGTTTACAATTTCACAATAATTATAGCATTGGCTTTTGCCGTCAGCCAGAAAAAAGAGTATTTTATATCAACAATTACAATTTAGTTTGTTACATATAAATATTAAATATACATACTATTAAAATTCTACAAAATAGGTAGATAAAATTGAAAAATTATTAAAAAAAAAACAAAGAAAAAAAATATTATTACATAAATAATACTAAAATGCTTCATTTATTATCTGGTTTCGGTATCTTAGTGCGGTTTTAACATAACTGTATAACACAGCCCATTCCTGACAATTGAGAACTTCCACAGCTTCGCTCCAAGTTAATGACGTTTTACCCCAGTGAGCATGTCTTATTGCTTTTAAAACGGGGCACGTTCCTAAGAAATGGTTGCACAGAGAACACTCTGCGTTTCTCTCTTGATAATGCGGCTGATAATTCAGTTGAAGTAGTTCCCCTCTGGTTTTGAAGATGGTGGAGATTGATTCAATAGAAAAGTGGTCGTTGAAATAATTGTTTTCGCCGAGATTATACTGAAAAATTTTGTACATACTTCTTGTGTCACTTCGTTGTGCCATCTCTGCAAACTGTTCAAAGAACGTTTCTGCGATCTTAGCTAGTAAAATTTAAAATTTTTATTCCAATCCTCAGTTCGGTTTTGTAGTATTTGGACGTTATGTTGTATTTCCAAGCGTGACCATTCTGCGTAAAACTGCGATCTTTGCTGCAACCTAATATAAACTCACAATCAAAGTTTTTTCAATTTATTTTATTATTAAATCTTATTTTCAAAAGTATAATATCAACTGCCATATCATAAAAAATAAACTGTTATTTTAAGTCCAATTTTTGAGAAAACTATAATGTTCTGAATGTTTTTGAACAACAACAACAACAACTTAAAGGCGCTACCACCAATTTTTAAACGAATTTTATTTACTCGTTTACGAATTTTATTATTCGTTTTTTTCTATCTTTGGCTGGAGATATATAGCTATTTCAAGGAGTGCCAATTCCTTTCATCAGTCTCCTTTAGTGGTATCGAGCTTTAATCCAAAACTATACAAACTGTTTCGGATTTAGAAAAAATGCACCAATTAAAAAAAGAAAACAATATAAAAAATGCACGACTTGGTCACACGAACTTGTTTGGTAGCAATCTATGGGATTACGAAAAATTAAATGTATTTAATTATGTAAAAAATCAAAAGATGTAGAAAAATGGATTAAACGAGAAATTAAGTTCTATGGTAGCTATTCAAGACAATTTGGAAAATCTCAAACCGTTATGTGGGAGGTACCCGTTATAACCGGGCTAAAACGAAAATTCCATTTCCTTCTCTAGGAAATCACCAAAAAGTTCTACACACGAAGTTTTAAAAACATCCGTCAAACCATTTAGGCTGTAGCTCGGTGAACAAACAACCGCACATTGGCACACCCGCCATACGCACACACGCACATACGCACGTACGCACATACGCACATTCGCACATCCGCACAGGAAGACGGATGGACGGCATGACGTAACCTACTTTTTTAGGATTTTCTATCATCGTAATGTTTGATTAAAACCTCGAATTGTTTTTCTTACATGAAACCAATACTTCCTATTGAGCAAGTAAAAACACAGAAAATATATGCCATAATTTTGTGCATAGGATAATATTATGGGAAATTTTTTATTATAGCTCAAATCTGCATTTGTGAGCCGACCATTTACTCTTATAACTCCTTGAGTGTCTAAGGAAGGGTTCAGAGATAAAATCGCACTGGTTTTACTCAATGGCTTTGAATCGAATAGAGCGTTGTACTCTGCAGCCAAAAATTTTTGTTGGGTAAGTAAAACAAGTCGCGATTTTACAAAAACTACTTCGGCATGGGTTAGATTCGTCGAAGAATAATGACAATCATTTCTTCTTTTGGGATTGGACAGATTGACAAACCTAAAAACATACGCAATTACCTTCACGGCACGAGAATAACATGGAAAGTTATTCAAAATATCATCGCTTTGTTGCACGACAAAGCTTTGAGTTTTTCTTTCTTCGAGATTCCAGTCTGGGTTTTCTTGGAGTTTTATAACCAGCCAAGTTTCTTTAGCCGACTGCAACCAACTAGGACCACGCCACCATAGGGCATTGTCCTTTAAAAATTGAGGCATAATCATTGAGAATTTCCGGTTCTGCTGAATTAATTTGTTCACCACCCAATGTCACTGCAATAGCATGGGAGTCTCGATTGTCAAATCTCTTGACAATTTTATTGACATCTTCTGACGTTTGGGGCATGTTAGAACCTAATAGTAGTAGAAAATGCGATTTTATTATAACAAAATAAGTGTTTCTTGTTTACAATTTCACAATAATTATAGCATTGGCTTTTGCCGTCAGCCAGAAAAAAGAGTATTTTATATCAACAATTACAATTTAGTATGTTACATATAAATATTAAATATACATACTATTAAAATTCTACAAAATAGGTAGATAAAATTGAAAAATTATTAAAAAAAAACAAAGAAAAAAAATATTATTACATAAATAATACTAAAATGCTTCATTTATTATCTGGTTTCGGTATCTTAGTGCGGTTTTAACATTACTGTATAACACAGCCCATTCCTGACAATTGAGAACTTCCACAGCTTCGCTCCAAGTTAATGACGTTTTACCCCAGTGAGCATGTCTTATGGCTTTTAAAACGGGGCATGTTCCTAAGAAATGGAAATTATTTTCAATCGATCTGTGGTTGCACAGAGAACACTCTGCGTTTCTCTCTTGACAATGCGGCTGATATTTCAGTTGAAGTAGTTCCCCTCTGGTTTTGAAGATGGTGGAGATTGATTCAATAGAAAAGTGGTCGTTGAAATAATTGTTTTCGCCGAGATTATACTGAAAAATTTTTTACATACTTCTTGTGTCACTTCGTTGTGCCATCTCTGCAAACTGTTCAAAGAACGTTTCTGCGATCTTAGCTAGTAAAATCACAAAATTTGTATTCCAATCCTCAATTCGGTTTTGTAGTATTTGGACGTTATGTTGTATTTCCAAGCGTGACCATTCTGCGTAAAACTGCGATCTTTGCTGCAACCTAATATAAACTCACAATCAAAGTTTTTTTAATTTATTTTATTATTAAATCTAATTTTCAAAAGTATAATATCAACTGCCATATCATAAAAAATAAACTGTTATTTTAAGTCCAATTTTTGAGAAAACTATAATGTTCTGAATGTTTTTGAACAACAACAACAACTTAAAGGCGCTACCACCAATTTTTAAACGAATTTTATTTACTCGTTTACGAATTTTATTATTCGTTTTTTTCTATCTTTGGCTGGAGATATATAGCTATTTCAAGGAGTGCCAATTCCTTTCATCAGTCTCCTTTAGTGGTATCGAGCTTTAATCCAAAACTATACAAACTGTTTCGGATTTAGAAAAAATGCACCAATTAAAAAAAGAAAACAATATAAAAAATGCACGACTTGGTCACACGAACTTGCTTTGGTAGCAATCTATGGGATTACGAAAAATTAAATGTATTTAATTATGTAAAAAATCAAAAGATGTAGAAAAATGGATTAAACGAGAAATTAAGTTCTATGGTAGCTATTCAAGACAATTTGGAAAATCTCAAACCGTTATGTGGGAGGTACCCGTTATAACCGGGCTAAAACGAAAATTCAATTTCCTTCTCTAGGAAATCACCAAAAAGTTCTACACACGAAGTTTTAAAAACATCCGTCAAACCATTTAGGCTGTAGCTCGGTGAACAAACAACCGCACATTGGCACACCCGCCATACGTACACACGCACATACGCACGTACGCACATACGCACATTCGCACATCCGCACAGGAAGACGGATGGACGGCATGACGTAACCTACTTTTTTAGGATTTTCTATCATCGTAATGTTTGATTAAAACCTCGAATTGTTTTTCTTACATGAAACCAATACTTCCTATTGAGCAAGTAAAAACACAGAAAATATATGCCATAATTTTTTGGTCGGTACATTTATTTTGCTGAAAACTGTGCAAAATATTCACCAATATTTTTTCAATCAGAGAAATCAATATAAAAAATACATCCAGTTTAAGAAGCGTGAAAAAGAATGAACTGGTGTGAATAATATGTCGAATAATTTGTTTCAGTGTGTTGGGGTTATTCTCCTTTGTAAAAATCCCTTTTCTTTTGCTGCTTGGGTTAGGCAGCGTTTTTTCACAGCTTCATAAAAAACTTATCAAATGAAAAAGTTCCTACACTGTACATAGGTAGATGGTGCTATGCTGTAATACAAAAATGTTTGCAGTATCACAAGAACGAGTGAAAAAAAAACCACGATAAACCAATTTTACCTTTTATGAATATTCAATATAGTCTTTATTTTACGACAATTTAGAGCTTACTAAACATTACATGTATTAAAATATACAAACTAACTCATCTTAAGCCAACCGACTAGCTCGGTGGTGAAAGCTTAGTTCTTTAAATAAAGTATGGTGAGTTATTTCATAAATGAGTCTTATCTTAATTAAGTTATATAATACAAAAACAGCCTAAAAGTAGGCAATAAGTTTTTTAGTGCTTCTAATATTTTTGACTGTTTGTTTATTTGAATATTGATGACTTGATGACGTAAACATTCCGGCCTCCCTTTGCAGGAATGCAAAGAGCAATTTCAAATATCTCGAACCTTGATTTCAATAAGTCCAACGGTGGAGGTATTATTAAAGAAGCACCTCGATTCGCTACTGAGAAAATAATGTAATGTTAGTATATCCAACGATGGGGGAGGATTAAAAGATTGCCCCTACTCACTCAGACATGTTAATAAATGTAATTCAAAAATATAAAATGTCTAAATATACGGAAATTTTATAAATTCATAAGGTGCTGTGCATTTTGAATAATTAAAATAAATAACTAAAAGGGTAACAATAATTTTATTCTATCAACATCAGTGAAGTTTGATACATTTGGAACAATTCCCGATCGACGGGCAAAAGGCATAATTTCACTATGGGGCGCAGAATCCTCTTGCTGAGTTTTAATCGTAGCAACGCGAACCTTTCCATCTTTCCCAGGGTGAACAGAAACAACTTTCCCTAAACGCCAGAGGTTGGGTGGTAAATTTTCATTTCTTACAACAACGATATCTCCGTTTTCAGCGTTTCGCTGAGGATTCTTCCACTTGGTTCTTCATTGAAGATCGGCCAAATATTCCTCCTTCCATCGTTTCGAGAAAGAATGTAAAATTTGTTGTGTTTTTTGCCAATTTGTGAGAGTTGTGCATTTACTGCCTTGACTTTCAGGTAAAGAAAGCAATGGTGCACCTTCTAAGAAATGTCCCGGTGTTAAAGGGAGAGGGTCAAATTGATTTTCACTGATTGGTGATATAGGACGAGAGTTCATACAAGATTCAATTTTAACAAACAGAGTTGAGAATTCCTCAAAAGTTAATTTTTTGTTTCCAACCACCTTTTTGAAATGAGTCTTAAATGATTTTATACCGGCCTCCCAAAGGCCACCCATATGGGGCGAACCTGGCGGGATAAAATTCCATTTTAAGTCCTTTGGAAGGAAACTCTTTTTAGCTTCTAAGGTTCCATCTGCCAATGCTTTTCGGAGTTCCTTTGGCCAATCAACGAAATTCGTTCCGTTGTCAGAAAAGAGTTGTTGAGGAACACCTCTCGTCCAACAAACCTGTCAAAAGCTGCTAAAAATTAATCAGTAGAAATGCTTCCTACTGCTTCTAAATGGACAGCCTTTCTACTTAAGCAAATAAAGAGACAGGCATAACCTTTGACTGCTTGAAAAAATTGACCCTTCTAAATCTTTAGTTCAAAGGGTCCCGCGAAATCTAACCCAACATGGGTAAAGGGAAATGAAAAATTAACTCTTTCAGGTGGAAGAGTACCCATGAGCTGGGTTTGAAGTTTCTTTTTGTACAAAACACAAACCTTGCAATTATGAAGACATGATTTTATCAAATTTTTTAGTTTCGGAATCCAAAAAAAATTTCGCATTAAGTACAAAAGCTGTTGGTTACCACCATTAAGGGAAATTTTATGGGCAAATCCAACCAACAGTTTTGACCACGGACATGCATAGGATAATATTATGGGAAATTTTTTATAATAGCTCAAATCTGCATTTGTGAGCCGACCATTTACTCTTATAACTCCTTGAGTGTCTAAGGAAGGGTTCAGAGATAAAATCGCACTGGTTTTACTCAATGGCTTTGAATCGAATAGAGCGTTGTACTCTGCAGCCAAATATTTTTGTTGGGTAAGTAAAACAAGTCGCGATTTTACAAAAACTACTTCGGCATGGGTTAGATTCGTCGAAGAATAATGACAATCATTTCTTCTTTTGGGATTGGACAGATTGACAAACCTAAAAACATACGCAATTACCTTCACGGCACGAGAATAACATGGAAAGTTATTCAAAATATCATCGCTTTGTTGCACGACAAAGCTTTGAGTTTTTCTTTCTTCGAGATTCCAGTCTGGGTTTTCTTGGAGTTTTATAAACAGCCAAGTTTCTTTAGCCGACTGCAACCAACTAGGACCACGCCACCATAGGGCATTTTCCTTTAAAAATTGAGGCATAATCATTGAGAATTTCCGGTTCTGCTGAATTAATTTGTTCACCACCCAATGTCACTGCAATAGCATGGGAGTCTCGATTGTCAAATCTCTTGACAATTTTATTGACATCTTCTGACGTTTGGGGCATGTTAGAACCTAATAGTAGTAGAAAATGCGATTTTATTATAACAAAATAAGTGTTTCTTGTTTACAATTTCACAATAATTATAGCATTGGCTTTTGCCGTCAGCCAGAAAAAAGAGTATTTTATATCAACAATTACAATTTAGTATGTTACATATAAATATTAAATATACATACTATTAAAATTCTACAAAATAGGTAGATAAAATTGAAAAATTATTAAAAAAAAACAAAGAAAAAAAATATTATTACATAAATAATACTAAAATGCTTCATTTATTATCTGGTTTCGGTATCTTAGTGCGGTTTTAACATAACTGTATAACACAGCCCATTCCTGACAATTGAGAACTTCCACAGCTTCGCTCCAAGTTAATGACGTTTTACCCCAGTGAGCATGTCTTATTGCTTTTAAAACGGGGCATGTTCCTAAGAAATGGTTGCACAGAGAACACTCTGCGTTTCTCTCTTGACAATGCGGCTGATAATTCAGTTGAAGTAGTTCCCCTCTGGTTTTGAAGATGGTGGAGATTGATTCAATAGAAAAGTGGTCGTTGAAATAATTGTTTTCGCCGAGATTATACTGAAAAATTTTGTACATACTTCTTGTGTCACTTCGTTGTGCCATCTCTGCAAACTGTTCAAAGAACGTTTCTGCGATCTTAGCTAGTAAAATCACAAAATTTGTATTCCAATCCTCAATTCGGTTTTGTAGTATTTGGACGTTATGTTGTATTTCCAAGCGTGACCATTCTGCGTAAAACTGCGATCTTTGCTGCAACCTAATATAAACTCACAATCAAAGTTTTTTTAATTTATTTTATTATTAAATCTAATTTTCAAAAGTATAATATCAACTGCCATATCATAAAAAATAAACTGTTATTTTAAGTCCAATTTTTGAGAAAACTATAATGTTCTGAATGTTTTTGAACAACAACAACAACTTAAAGGCGCTACCACCAATTTTTAAACGAATTTTATTTACTCGTTTACGAATTTTAGTATTCGTTTTTTTCTATCTTTGGCTGGAGATATATAGCTATTTCAAGGAGTGCCAATTCCTTTCATCAGTCTCCTTTAGTGGTATCGAGCTTTAATCCAAAACTATACAAACTGTTTCGGATTTAGAAAAAATGCACCAATTAAAAAAAGAAAACAATATAAAAAATGCACGACTTGGTCACACGAACTTGCTTTGGTAGCAATCTATGGGATTACGAAAAATTAAATGTATTTAATTATGTAAAAAATCAAAAGATGTAGAAAAATGGATTAAACGAGAAATTAAGTTCTATGGTAGCTATTCAAGACAATTTGGAAAATCTCAAACCGTTATGTGGGAGGTACCCGTTATAACCGGGCTAAAACGAAAATTCAATTTCCTTCTCTAGGAAATCAACAAAAAGTTCTACACACGAAGTTTTAAAAACATCCGTCAAACCATTTAGGCTGTAGCTCGGTGAACAAACAACCGCACATTGGCACACACGCCATACGTACACACGCACATACGCACGTACGCACATACGCACATTCGCACATCCGCACAGGAAGACGGATGGACGGCATGACGTAACCTACTTTTTTAGGATTTTCTATCATCGTAATGTTTGATTAAAACCTCGAATTGTTTTTCTTACATGAAACCAATACTTCCTATTGAGCAAGTAAAAACACAGAAAATATATGCCATAATTTTGTGGTCGGTACATTTATTTTGCTGGAAACTGTGCAAAATATTTACCAATATTTTTTCAATCAGAGAAATCAATATAAAAAATACATCCAGTTTAAGAAGCGTGAAAAAAAATGAACTGGTGTGAATAATATGTCGAATAATTTGTTTCAGTGTGTTGGGGTTATTCTCCTTTGTAAAAATCCCTTTTCTTTTGCTGCTTGGGTTAGGCAGCGTTTTTTCACAGCTTCATAAAAAACTTATCAAATGAAAAAGTTCCTACACTGTACATAGGTAGATGGTGCTATGCTGTAATACAAAAATGTTTGCAGTATCACAAGATCGAGTGAAAAAAAAAACCACGATAAACCAATTTTACCTTTTATGAATATTCAATATAGTCTTTATTTTACGACAATTTAGAGCTTACTAAACATTACATGTATTAAAATATACAAACTAACTCATCTTAAGCCAACCGACTAGCTCGGTGGTGAAAGCTTAGTTCTTTAAATAAAGTATGGTGAGTTATTTCATAAATGAGTCTTATCTTAATTAAGTTATATAATACAAAAACAGCCTAAAAGTAGGCAATAAGTTTTTTAGTGCTTCTAATATTTTTGACTGTTTGTTTATTTGAATATTGATGACTTGATGACGTAAGCATTCCGGCCTCCTTTTGCAGGAATGCAAAGAGCAATTTCAAATATCTCGAACCTTGATTTCAATAAGTCCAACGGTGGAGGTATTATTAAAGAAGCACCTCGATTCGCTACTGAGAAAATAATGTAATGTAATCCAACGATGGGGGAGGATTAAAAGATTGCCCCTACTCACTCAGACATGTTAATAAATGTAATTCAAAAATATAAAATGTCTAAATATACGGAAATTTTATAAATTCATAAGGTGCTGTGCATTTTGAATAATTAAAATAAATAACTAAAAGGGTAACAATAATTTTATTCTATCAACATCAGTGAAGTTTGATACATTTGGAACAATTCCCGATCGACGGGCAAAAGGCATAATTTCACTATGGGGCGCAAAATCCTCTTGCTGAGTTTTAATCGTAGCAACGCGAACCTTTCCATCTTTCCCAGGGTGAACAGAAACAACTTTCCCTAAACGCCAGAGGTTGGGTGGTAAATTTTCATTTCTTACAACAACGATATCTCCGTTTTCAGCGTTTCGCTGAGGATTCTTATACTTGGTTCTTCATTGAAGATCGGCCAAATATTCCTCCTTCCATCGTTTCGAGAAAGAATGTAAAATTTGTTGTGTTTTTTGCCAATTTGTGAGAGTTGTGCATTTACTGCTTTGACTTTAGGTAAAGAAAGCAATGGTGCACCTTCTAAGAAATGTCCCGGTGTTAAAGGGAGAGGGTCAAATTGATTTTCACTGATTGGTGATATACGACGAGAGTTCATACAAGATTCAATTTTAACAAACAGAGTTGAGAATTCCTCAAAAGTTAATTTTTTGTTTCCAACCACCTTTTTGAAATGAGTCTTAAATGATTTTATACCGGCCTCCCAAAGGCCACCCATATGGGGCGAACCTGGCGGGATAAAATTCCATTTTAAGTCCTTTGGAAGGAAACTCTTTTTAGCTTCTAAGGTTCCATCTGCCAATGCTTTTCGGAGTTCCTTTGTCAATACTTTATTGGCAACAACGAAATTCGTTCCGTTGTCAGAAAAGAGTTGTTGAGGAACACCTCTCGTCCAACAAACCTGTCAAAAGCTGCTAAAAATTAATCAGTAGAAATGCTTCCTACTGCTTCTAAATGGACAGCCTTTCTACTTAAGCAAATAAAGAGACAGGCATAACCTTTGACTGCTTGAAAAAATTGACCCTTCTAAATCTTTAGTTCAAAGGGTCTCGCGAAATCTAACCCAACATGGGTAAAGGGAAATGAAAAATTAACTCTTTCAGGTGGAAGAGTACCCATGAGCTGGGTTTGAAGTTTCTTTTTGTACAAAACACAAACCTTGCAATTATGAAGACATGATTTTATCAAATTTTTTAGTTTCGGAATCCAAAAAAAATTTCGCATTAAGTACAAAAGCTGTTGGTTACCACCATTAAGGGAAATTTTATGGGCAAATCCAACCAACAGTTTTGACCACGGACATGCATAGGATAATATTATGGGAAATTTTTTATAATAGCTCAAATCTGCATTTGTGAGCCGACCATTTACTCTTATAACTCCTTGAGTGTCTAAGGAAGGGTTCAGAGATAAAATCGCACTGGTTTTACTCAATGGCTTTGAATCGAATAGAGCGTTGTACTCTGCAGCCAAATATTTTTGTTGGGTAAGTAAAACAAGTCGCGATTTTACAAAAACTACTTCGGCATGGGTTAGATTCGTCGAAGAATAATGACAATCATTTCTTCTTTTGGGATTGGACAGATTGACAAACCTAAAAACATACGCAATTACCTTCACGGCACGAGAATAACATGGAAAGTTATTCAAAATATCATCGCTTTGTTGCACGACAAAGCTTTGAGTTTTTCTTTCTTCGAGATTCCAGTCTGGGTTTTCTTGGAGTTTTATAAACAGCCAAGTTTCTTTAGCCGACTGCAACCAACTAGGACCACGCCACCATAGGGCATTTTCCTTTAAAAATTGAGGCATAATCATTGAGAATTTCCGGTTCTGCTGAATTAATTTGTTCACCACCCAATGTCACTGCAATAGCATGGGAGTCTCGATTGTCAAATCTCTTGACAATTTTATTGACATCTTCTGACGTTTGGGGCATGTTAGAACCTAATAGTAGTAGAAAATGCGATTTTATTATAACAAAATAAGTGTTTCTTGTTTACAATTTCACAATAATTATAGCATTGGCTTTTGCCGTCAGCCAGAAAAAAGAGTATTTTATATCAACAATTACAATTTAGTATGTTACATATAAATATTAAATATACATACTATTAAAATTCTACAAAATAGGTAGATAAAATTGAAAAATTATTAAAAAAAAACAAAGAAAAAAAATATTATTACATAAATAATACTAAAATGCTTCATTTATTATCTGGTTTCGGTATCTTAGTGCGGTTTTAACATAACTGTATAACACAGCCCATTCCTGACATTTGAGAACTTCCACAGCTTCGCTCCAAGTTAATGACGTTTTACCCCAGTGAGCATGTCTTATTGCTTTTAAAACGGGGCATGTTCCTAAGAAATGGTTGCACAGAGAACACTCTGCGTTTCTCTCTTGACAATGCGGCTGATAATTCAGTTGAAGTAGTTCCCCTCTGGTTTTGAAGATGGTGGAGATTGATTCAATAGAAAAGTGGTCGTTGAAATAATTGTTTTCGCCGAGATTATACTGAAAAATTTTGTACATACTTCTTGTGTCACTTCGTTGTGCCATCTCTGCAAACTGTTCAAAGAACGTTTCTGCGATCTTAGCTAGTAAAATCACAAAATTTGTATTCCAATCCTCAGTTCGGTTTTGTAGTATTTGGACGTTATGTTGTATTTCCAAGCGTGACCATTCTGCGTAAAACTGCGATCTTTGCTGCAACCTAATATAAACTCACAATCAAAGTTTTTTTAATTTATTTTATTATTAAATCTAATTTTCAAAAGTATAATATCAACTGCCATATCATAAAAAATAAACTGTTATTTTAAGTCCAATTTTTGAGAAAACTATAATGTTCTGAATGTTTTTGAACAACAACAACAACTTAAAGGCGCTACCACCAATTTTTAAACGAATTTTATTTACTCGTTTACGAATTTTATTATTCGTTTTTTTCTATCTTTGGCTGGAGATATATAGCTATTTCAAGGAGTGCCAATTCCTTTCATCAGTCTCCTTTAGTGGTATCGAGCTTTAATCCAAAACTATACAAACTGTTTCGGATTTAGAAAAAATGCACCAATTAAAAAAAGAAAACAATATAAAAAATGCACGACTTGGTCACACGAACTTGCTTTGGTAGCAATCTATGGGATTACGAAAAATTAAATGTATTTAATTATGTAAAAAATCAAAAGATGTAGAAAAATGGATTAAACGAGAAATTAAGTTCTATGGTAGCTATTCAAGACAATTTGGAAAATCTCAAACCGTTATGTGGGAGGTACCCGTTATAACCGGGCTAAAACGAAAATTCCATTTCCTTCTCTAGGAAATCACCAAAAAGTTCTACACACGAAGTTTTAAAAACATCCGTCAAACCATTTAGGCTGTAGCTCGGTGAACAAACAACCGCACATTGGCACACCCGCCATACGTACACACGCACATACGCACGTACGCACATACGCACATTCGCACATCCGCACAGGAAGACGGATGGACGGCATGACGTAACCTACTTTTTTAGGATTTTCTATCATCGTAATGTTTGATTAAAACCTCGAATTGTTTTTCTTACATGAAACCAATACTTCCTATTGAGCAAGTAAAAACACAGAAAATATATGCCATAATTTTTTGGTCGGTACATTTATTTTGCTGGAAACTGTGCAAAATATTCACCAATATTTTTTCAATCAGAGAAATCAATATAAAAAATACATCCAGTTTAAGAAGCGTGAAAAAGAATGAACTGGTGTGAATAATATGTCGAATAATTTGTTTCAGTGTGTTGGGGTTATTCTCCTTTGTAAAAATCCCTTTTCTTTTGCTGCTTGGGTTAGGCAGCGTTTTTTCACAGCTTCATAAAAAACTTATCAAATGAAAAAGTTCCTACACTGTACATAGGTAGATGGTGCTATGCTGTAATACAAAAATGTTTGCAGTATCACAAGAACGAGTGAAAAAAAAACCACGATAAACCAATTTTACCTTTTATGAATATTCAATATAGTCTTTATTTTACGACAATTTAGAGCTTACTAAACATTACATGTATTAAAATATACAAACTAACTCATCTTAAGCCAACCGACTAGCTCGGTGGTGAAAGCTTAGTTCTTTAAATAAAGTATGGTGAGTTATTTCATAAATGAGTCTTATCTTAATTAAGTTATATAATACAAAAACAGCCTAAAAGTAGGCAATAAGTTTTTTAGTGCTTCTAATATTTTTGACTGTTTGTTTATTTGAATATTGATGACTTGATGACGTAAACATTCCGGCCTCCCTTTGCAGGAATGCAAAGAGCAATTTCAAATATCTCGAACCTTGATTTCAATAAGTCCAACGGTGGAGGTATTATTAAAGAAGCACCTCGATTCGCTACTGAGAAAATAATGTAATGTTAGTATATCCAACGATGGGGGAGGATTAAAAGATTGCCCCTACTCACTCAGACATGTTAATAAATGTAATTCAAAAATATAAAATGTCTAAATATACGGAAATTTTATAAATTCATAAGGTGCTGTGCATTTTGAATAATTAAAATAAATAACTAAAAGGGTAACAATAATTTTATTCTATCAACATCAGTGAAGTTTGATACATTTGGAACAATTCCCGATCGACGGGCAAAAGGCATAATTTCACTATGGGGCGCAGAATCCTCTTGCTGAGTTTTAATCGTAGCAACGCGAACCTTTCCATCTTTCCCAGGGTGAACAGAAACAACTTTCCCTAAACGCCAGAGGTTGGGTGGTAAATTTTCATTTCTTACAACAACGATATCTCCGTTTTCAGCGTTTCGCTGAGGATTCTTCCACTTGGTTCTTCATTGAAGATCGGCCAAATATTCCTCCTTCCATCGTTTCGAGAAAGAATGTAAAATTTGTTGTGTTTTTTGCCAATTTGTGAGAGTTGTGCATTTACTGCCTTGACTTTCAGGTAAAGAAAGCAATGGTGCACCTTCTAAGAAATGTCCCGGTGTTAAAGGGAGAGGGTCAAATTGATTTTCATTGATTGGTGATATAGGACGAGAGTTCATACAAGATTCAATTTTAACAAACAGAGTTGAGAATTCCTCAAAAGTTAATTTTTTGTTTCCAACCACCTTTTTGAAATGAGTCTTAAATGATTTTATACCGGCCTCCCAAAGGCCACCCATATGGGGCGAACCTGGCGGGATAAAATTCCATTTTAAGTCCTTTGGAAGGAAACTCTTTTTAGCTTCTAAGGTTCCATCTGCCAATGCTTTTCGGAGTTCCTTTGGCCAATCAACGAAATTCGTTCCGTTGTCAGAAAAGAGTTGTTGAGGAACACCTCTCGTCCAACAAACCTGTCAAAAGCTGCTAAAAATTAATCAGTAGAAATGCTTCCTACTGCTTCTAAATGGACAGCCTTTCTACTTAAGCAAATAAAGAGACAGGCATAACCTTTGACTGCTTGAAAAAATTGACCCTTCTAAATCTTTAGTTCAAAGGGTCCCGCGAAATCTAACCCAACATGGGTAAAGGGAAATGAAAAATTAACTCTTTCAGGTGGAAGAGTACCCATGAGCTGGGTTTGAAGTTTCTTTTTGTACAAAACACAAACCTTGCAATTATGAAGACATGATTTTATCAAATTTTTTAGTTTCGGAATCCAAAAGAAATTTCGCATTAAGTACAAAAGCTGTTGGTTACCACCATTAAGGGAAATTTTATGGGCAAATCCAACCAACAGTTTTGACCACGGACATGCATAGGATAATATTATGGGAAATTTTTTATTATAGCTCAAATCTGCATTTGTGAGCCGACCATTTACTCTTATAACTCCTTGAGTGTCTAAGGAAGGGTTCAGAGATAAAATCGCACTGGTTTTACTCAATGGCTTTGAATCGAATAGAGCGTTGTACTCTGCAGCCAAAAATTTTTGTTGGGTAAGTAAAACAAGTCGCGATTTTACAAAAACTACTTCGGCATGGGTTAGATTCGTCGAAGAATAATGACAATCATTTCTTCTTTTGGGATTGGACAGATTGACAAACCTAAAAACATACGCAATTACCTTCACGGCACGAGAATAACATGGAAAGTTATTCAAAATATCATCGCTTTGTTGCACGACAAAGCTTTGAGTTTTTCTTTCTTCGAGATTCCAGTCTGGGTTTTCTTGGAGTTTTATAACCAGCCAAGTTTCTTTAGCCGACTGCAACCAACTAGGACCACGCCACCATAGGGCATTGTCCTTTAAAAATTGAGGCATAATCATTGAGAATTTCCGGTTCTGCTGAATTAATTTGTTCACCACCCAATGTCACTGCAATAGCATGGGAGTCTCGATTGTCAAATCTCTTGACAATTTTATTGACATCTTCTGACGTTTGGGGCATGTTAGAACCTAATAGTAGTAGAAAATGCGATTTTATTATAACAAAATAAGTGTTTCTTGTTTACAATTTCACAATAATTATAGCATTGGCTTTTGCCGTCAGCCAGAAAAAAGAGTATTTTATATCAACAATTACAATTTAGTTTGTTACATATAAATATTAAATATACATACTATTAAAATTCTACAAAATAGGTAGATAAAATTGAAAAATTATTAAAAAAAAAACAAAGAAAAAAAATATTATTACATAAATAATACTAAAATGCTTCATTTATTATCTGGTTTCGGTATCTTAGTGCGGTTTTAACATAACTGTATAACACAGCCCATTCCTGACAATTGAGAACTTCCACAGCTTCGCTCCAAGTTAATGACGTTTTACCCCAGTGAGCATGTCTTATTGCTTTTAAAACGGGGCATGTTCCTAAGAAATGGTTGCACAGAGAACACTCTGCGTTTCTCTCTTGACAATGCGGCTGATAATTCAGTTGAAGTAGTTCCCCTCTGGTTTTGAAGATGGTGGAGATTGATTCAATAGAAAAGTGGTCGTTGAAATAATTGTTTTCGCCGAGATTATACTGAAAAATTTTGTACATACTTCTTGTGTCACTTCGTTGTGCCATCTCTGCAAACTGTTCAAAGAACGTTTCTGCGATCTTAGCTAGTAAAATTTAAAATTTTTATTCCAATCCTCAGTTCGGTTTTGTAGTATTTGGACGTTATGTTGTATTTCCAAGCGTGACCATTCTGCGTAAAACTGCGATCTTTGCTGCAACCTAATATAAACTCACAATCAAAGTTTTTTTAATTTATTTTATTATTAAATCTTATTTTCAAAAGTATAATATCAACTGCCATATCATAAAAAATAAACTGTTATTTTAAGTCCAATTTTTGAGAATACTATAATGTTCTGAATGTTTTTGAACAACAACAACAACTTAAAGGCGCTACCACCAATTTTTAAACGAATTTTATTTACTCGTTTACGAATTTTATTATTCGTTTTTTTCTATCTTTGGCTGGAGATATATAGCTATTTCAAGGAGTGCCAATTCCTTTCATCAGTCTCCTTTAGTGGTATCGAGCTTTAATCCAAAACTATACAAACTGTTTCGGATTTAGAAAAAATGCACCAATTAAAAAAAGAAAACAATATAAAAAATGCACGACTTGGTCACACGAACTTGTTTGGTAGCAATCTATGGGATTACGAAAAATTAAATGTATTTAATTATGTAAAAAATCAAAAGATGTAGAAAAATGGATTAAACGAGAAATTAAGTTCTATGGTAGCTATTCAAGACAATTTGGAAAATCTCAAACCGTTATGTGGGAGGTACCCGTTATAACCGGGCTAAAACGAAAATTCCATTTCCTTCTCTAGGAAATCACCAAAAAGTTCTACACACGAAGTTTTAAAAACATCCGTCAAACCATTTAGGCTGTAGCTCGGTGAACAAACAACCGCACATTGGCACACCCGCCATACGCACACACGCACATACGCACGTACGCACATACGCACATTCGCACATCCGCACAGGAAGACGGATGGACGGCATGACGTAACCTACTTTTTTAGGATTTTCTATCATCGTAATGTTTGATTAAAACCTCGAATTGTTTTTCTTACATGAAACCAATACTTCCTATTGAGCAAGTAAAAACACAGAAAATATATGCCATAATTTTGTGCATAGGATAATATTATGGGAAATTTTTTATTATAGCTCAAATCTGCATTTGTGAGCCGACCATTTACTCTTATAACTCCTTGAGTGTCTAAGGAAGGGTTCAGAGATAAAATCGCACTGGTTTTACTCAATGGCTTTGAATCGAATAGAGCGTTGTACTCTGCAGCCAAAAATTTTTGTTGGGTAAGTAAAACAAGTCGCGATTTTACAAAAACTACTTCGGCATGGGTTAGATTCGTCGAAGAATAATGACAATCATTTCTTCTTTTGGGATTGGACAGATTGACAAACCTAAAAACATACGCAATTACCTTCACGGCACGAGAATAACATGGAAAGTTATTCAAAATATCATCGCTTTGTTGCACGACAAAGCTTTGAGTTTTTCTTTCTTCGAGATTCCAGTCTGGGTTTTCTTGGAGTTTTATAACCAGCCAAGTTTCTTTAGCCGACTGCAACCAACTAGGACCACGCCACCATAGGGCATTGTCCTTTAAAAATTGAGGCATAATCATTGAGAATTTCCGGTTCTGCTGAATTAATTTGTTCACCACCCAATGTCACTGCAATAGCATGGGAGTCTCGATTGTCAAATCTCTTGACAATTTTATTGACATCTTCTGACGTTTGGGGCATGTTAGAACCTAATAGTAGTAGAAAATGCGATTTTATTATAACAAAATAAGTGTTTCTTGTTTACAATTTCACAATAATTATAGCATTGGCTTTTGCCGTCAGCCAGAAAAAAGAGTATTTTATATCAACAATTACAATTTAGTTTGTTACATATAAATATTAAATATACATACTATTAAAATTCTACAAAATAGGTAGATAAAATTGAAAAATTATTAAAAAAAAACAAAGAAAAAAAATATTATTACATAAATAATACTAAAATGCTTCATTTATTATCTGGTTTCGGTATCTTAGTGCGGTTTTAACATAACTGTATAACACAGCCCATTCCTGACAATTGAGAACTTCCACAGCTTCGCTCCAAGTTAATGACGTTTTACCCCAGTGAGCATGTCTTATTGCTTTTAAAACGGGGCATGTTCCTAAGAAATGGTTGCACAGAGAACACTCTGCGTTTCTCTCTTGACAATGCGGCTGATAATTCAGTTGAAGTAGTTCCCCTCTGGTTTTGAAGATGGTGGAGATTGATTCAATAGAAAAGTGGTCGTTGAAATAATTGTTTTCGCCGAGATTATACTGAAAAATTTTGTACATACTTCTTGTGTCACTTCGTTGTGCCATCTCTGCAAACTGTTCAAAGAACGTTTCTGCGATCTTAGCTAGTAAAATTTAAAATTTTTATTCCAATCCTCAGTTCGGTTTTGTAGTATTTGGACGTTATGTTGTATTTCCAAGCGTGACCATTCTGCGTAAAACTGCGATCTTTGCTGCAACCTAATATAAACTCACAATCAAAGTTTTTTTAATTTATTTTATTATTAAATCTTATTTTCAAAAGTATAATATCAACTGCCATATCATAAAAAATAAACTGTTATTTTAAGTCCAATTTTTGAGAAAACTATAATGTTCTGAATGTTTTTGAACAACAACAACAACTTAAAGGCGCTACCACCAATTTTTAAACGAATTTTATTTACTCGTTTACGAATTTTATTATTCGTTTTTTTCTATCTTTGGCTGGAGATATATAGCTATTTCAAGGAGTGCCAATTCCTTTCATCAGTCTCCTTTAGTGGTATCGAGCTTTAATCCAAAACTATACAAACTGTTTCGGATTTAGAAAAAATGCACCAATTAAAAAAAGAAAACAATATAAAAAATGCACGACTTGGTCACACGAACTTGTTTGGTAGCAATCTATGGGATTACGAAAAATTAAATGCATTTAATTATGTAAAAAATCAAAAGATGTAGAAAAATGGATTAAACGAGAAATTAAGTTCTATGGTAGCTATTCAAGACAATTTGGAAAATCTCAAACCGTTATGTGGGAGGTACCCGTTATAACCGGGCTAAAACGAAAATTCCATTTCCTTCTCTAGGAAATCACCAAAAAGTTCTACACACGAAGTTTTAAAAACATCCGTCAAACCATTTAGGCTGTAGCTCGGTGAACAAACAACCGCACATTGGCTCACCCGCCATACGCACACACGCACATACGCACGTACGCACATACGCACATTCGCACATCCGCACAGGAAGACGGATGGACGGCATGACGTAACCTACTTTTTTAGGATTTTCTATCATCGTAATGTTTGATTAAAACCTCGAATTGTTTTTCTTACATGAAACCAATACTTCCTATTGAGCAAGTAAAAACACAGAAAATATATGCCATAATTTTGTGGTCGGTACATTTATTTTGCTGGAAACTGTGCAAAATATTTACCAATATTTTTTCAATCAGAGAAATCAATATAAAAAATACATCCAGTTTAAGAAGCGTGAAAAAGAATGAACTGGTGTGAATAATATGTCGAATAATTTGTTTCAGTGTGTTGGGGTTATTCTCCTTTGTAAAAATCCCTTTTCTTTTGCTGCTTGGGTTAGGCAGCGTTTTTTCACAGCTTCATAAAAAACTTATCAAATGAAAAAGTTCCTACACTGTACATAGGTAGATGGTGCTATGCTGTAATACAAAAATGTTTGCAGTATCACAAGAACGAGTGAAAAAAAAACCACGATAAACCAATTTTACCTTTTATGAATATTCAATATAGTCTTTATTTTACGACAATTTAGAGCTTACTAAACATTACATGTATTAAAATATACAAACTAACTCATCTTAAGCCAACCGACTAGCTCGGTGGTGAAAGCTTAGTTCTTTAAATAAAGTATGGTGAGTTATTTCATAAATGAGTCTTATCTTAATTAAGTTATATAATACAAAAACAGCCTAAAAGTAGGCAATAAGTTTTTTAGTGCTTCTAATATTTTTGACTGTTTGTTTATTTGAATATTGATGACTTGATGACGTAAACATTCCGGCCTCCCTTTGCAGGAATGCAAAGAGCAATTTCAAATATCTCGAACCTTGATTTCAATAAGTCCAACGGTGGAGGTATTATTAAAGAAGCACCTCGATTCGCTACTGAGAAAATAATGTAATGTTAGTATATCCAACGATGGGGGAGGATTAAAAGATTGCCCCTACTCACTCAGACATGTTAATAAATGTAATTCAAAAATATAAAATGTCTAAATATACGGAAATTTTATAAATTCATAAGGTGCTGTGCATTTTGAATAATTAAAATAAATAACTAAAAGGGTAACAATAATTTTATTCTATCAACATCAGTGAAGTTTGATACATTTGGAACAATTCCCGATCGACGGGCAAAAGGCATAATTTCACTATGGGGCGCAGAATCCTCTTGCTAAGTTTTAATCGTAGCAACGCGAACCTTTCCATCTTTCCCAGGGTGAACAGAAACAACTTTCCCTAAACGCCAGAGGTTGGGTGGTAAATTTTCATTTCTTACAACAACGATATCTCCGTTTTCAGCGTTTCGCTGAGGATTCTTCCACTTGGTTCTTCATTGAAGATCGGCCAAATATTCCTCCTTCCATCGTTTCGAGAAAGAATGTAAAATTTGTTGTGTTTTTTGCCAATTTGTGAGAGTTGTGCATTTACTGCCTTGACTTTCAGGTAAAGAAAGCAATGGTGCACCTTCTAAGAAATGTCCCGGTGTTAAAGGGAGAGGGTCAAATTGATTTTCATTGATTGGTGATATAGGACGAGAGTTCATACAAGATTCAATTTTAACAAACAGAGTTGAGAATTCCTCAAAAGTTAATTTTTTGTTTCCAACCACCTTTTTGAAATGAGTCTTAAATGATTTTATACCGGCCTCCCAAAGGCCACCCATATGGGGCGAACCTGGCGGGATAAAATTCCATTTTAAGTCCTTTGGAAGGAAACTCTTTTTAGCTTCTAAGGTTCCATCTGCCAATGCTTTTCGGAGTTCCTTTGGCCAATCAACGAAATTCGTTCCGTTGTCAGAAAAGAGTTGTTGAGGAACACCTCTCGTCCAACAAACCTGTCAAAAGCTGCTAAAAATTAATCAGTAGAAATGCTTCCTACTGCTTCTAAATGGACAGCCTTTCTACTTAAGCAAATAAAGAGACAGGCATAACCTTTGACTGCTTGAAAAAATTGACCCTTCTAAATCTTTAGTTCAAAGGGTCCCGCGAAATCTAACCCAACATGGGTAAAGGGAAATGAAAAATTAACTCTTTCAGGTGGAAGAGTACCCATGAGCTGGGTTTGAAGTTTCTTTTTGTACAAAACACAAACCTTGCAATTATGAAGACATGATTTTATCAAATTTTTTAGTTTCGGAATCCAAAAGAAATTTCGCATTAAGTACAAAAGCTGTTGGTTACCACCATTAAGGGAAATTTTATGGGCAAATCCAACCAACAGTTTTGACCACGGACATGCATAGGATAATATTATGGGAAATTTTTTATTATAGCTCAAATCTGCATTTGTGAGCCGACCATTTACTCTTATAACTCCTTGAGTGTCTAAGGAAGGGTTCAGAGATAAAATCGCACTGGTTTTACTCAATGGCTTTGAATCGAATAGAGCGTTGTACTCTGCAGCCAAAAATTTTTGTTGGGTAAGTAAAACAAGTCGCGATTTTACAAAAACTACTTCGGCATGGGTTAGATTCGTCGAAGAATAATGACAATCATTTCTTCTTTTGGGATTGGACAGATTGACAAACCTAAAAACATACGCAATTACCTTCACGGCACGAGAATAACATGGAAAGTTATTCAAAATATCATCGCTTTGTTGCACGACAAAGCTTTGAGTTTTTCTTTCTTCGAGATTCCAGTCTGGGTTTTCTTGGAGTTTTATAACCAGCCAAGTTTCTTTAGCCGACTGCAACCAACTAGGACCACGCCACCATAGGGCATTGTCCTTTAAAAATTGAGGCATAATCATTGAGAATTTCCGGTTCTGCTGAATTAATTTGTTCACCACCCAATGTCACTGCAATAGCATGGGAGTCTCGATTGTCAAATCTCTTGACAATTTTATTGACATCTTCTGACGTTTGGGGCATGTTAGAACCTAATAGTAGTAGAAAATGCGATTTTATTATAACAAAATAAGTGTTTCTTGTTTACAATTTCACAATAATTATAGCATTGGCTTTTGCCGTCAGCCAGAAAAAAGAGTATTTTATATCAACAATTACAATTTAGTTTGTTACATATAAATATTAAATATACATACTATTAAAATTCTACAAAATAGGTAGATAAAATTGAAAAATTATTAAAAAAAAAACAAAGAAAAAAAATATTATTACATAAATAATACTAAAATGCTTCATTTATTATCTGGTTTCGGTATCTTAGTGCGGTTTTAACATAACTGTATAACACAGCCCATTCCTGACAATTGAGAACTTCCACAGCTTCGCTCCAAGTTAATGACGTTTTACCCCAGTGAGCATGTCTTATTGCTTTTAAAACGGGGCACGTTCCTAAGAAATGGTTGCACAGAGAACACTCTGCGTTTCTCTCTTGATAATGCGGCTGATAATTCAGTTGAAGTAGTTCCCCTCTGGTTTTGAAGATGGTGGAGATTGATTCAATAGAAAAGTGGTCGTTGAAATAATTGTTTTCGCCGAGATTATACTGAAAAATTTTGTACATACTTCTTGTGTCACTTCGTTGTGCCATCTCTGCAAACTGTTCAAAGAACGTTTCTGCGATCTTAGCTAGTAAAATTTAAAATTTTTATTCCAATCCTCAGTTCGGTTTTGTAGTATTTGGACGTTATGTTGTATTTCCAAGCGTGACCATTCTGCGTAAAACTGCGATCTTTGCTGCAACCTAATATAAACTCACAATCAAAGTTTTTTCAATTTATTTTATTATTAAATCTTATTTTCAAAAGTATAATATCAACTGCCATATCATAAAAAATAAACTGTTATTTTAAGTCCAATTTTTGAGAAAACTATAATGTTCTGAATGTTTTTGAACAACAACAACAACTTAAAGGCGCTACCACCAATTTTTAAACGAATTTTATTTACTCGTTTACGAATTTTATTATTCGTTTTTTTCTATCTTTATCTGGAGATATATAGCTATTTCAAGGAGTGCCAATTCCTTTCATCAGTCTCCTTTAGTGGTATCGAGCTTTAATCCAAAACTATACAAACTGTTTCGGATTTAGAAAAAATGCACCAATTAAAAAAAGAAAACAATATAAAAAATGCACGACTTGGTCACACGAACTTGTTTGGTAGCAATCTATGGGATTACGAAAAATTAAATGTATTTAATTATGTAAAAAATCAAAAGATGTAGAAAAATGGATTAAACGAGAAATTAAGTTCTATGGTAGCTATTCAAGACAATTTGGAAAATCTCAAACCGTTATGTGGGAGGTACCCGTTATAACCGGGCTAAAACGAAAATTCCATTTCCTTCTCTAGGAAATCACCAAAAAGTTCTACACACGAAGTTTTAAAAACATCCGTCAAACCATTTAGGCTGTAGCTCGGTGAACAAACAACCGCACATTGGCACACCCGCCATACGCACACACGCACATACGCACGTACGCACATACGCACATTCGCACATCCGCACAGGAAGACGGATGGACGGCATGACGTAACCTACTTTTTTAGGATTTTCTATCATCGTAATGTTTGATTAAAACCTCGAATTGTTTTTCTTACATGAAACCAATACTTCCTATTGAGCAAGTAAAAACACAGAAAATATATGCCATAATTTTGTGGTCGGTACATTTATTTTGCTGGAAACTGTGCAAAATATTTACCAATATTTTTTCAATCAGAGAAATCAATATAAAAAATACATCCAGTTTAAGAAGCGTGAAAAAGAATGAACTGGTGTGAATAATATGTCGAATAATTTGTTTCAGTGTGTTGGGGTTATTCTCCTTTGTAAAAATCCCTTTTCTTTTGCTGCTTGGGTTAGGCAGCGTTTTTTCACAGCTTCATAAAAAACTTATCAAATGAAAAAGTTCCTACACTGTACATAGGTAGATGGTGCTATGCTGTAATACAAAAATGTTTGCAGTATCACAAGATCGAGTGAAAAAAAAAAACACGATAAACCAATTTTACCTTTTATGAATATTCAATAAAGTCTTTATTTTACGACAATTTAGAGCTTACTAAACATTACATGTATTAAAATATACAAACTAACTCATCTTAAGCCAACCGACTAGCTCGGTGGTGAAAGCTTAGTTCTTTAAATAAAGTATGGTGAGTTATTTCATAAATGAGTCTTATCTTAATTAAGTTATATAATACAAAAACAGCCTAAAAGTAGGCAATAAGTTTTTTAGTGCTTCTAATATTTTTGACTGTTTGTTTATTTGAATATTGATGACTTGATGACGTAAACATTCCGGCCTCCTTTTGCAGGAATGCAAAGAGCAATTTCAAATATCTCGAACCTTGATTTCAATAAGTCCAACGGTGGAGGTATTATTAAAGAAGCACCTCGATTCGCTACTGAGAAAATAATGTAATGTTAGTATATCCAACGATGGGGGAGGATTAAAAGATTGCCCCTACTCACTCAGACATGTTAATAAATGTAATTCAAAAATATAAAATGTCTAAATATACGGAAATTTTATAAATTCATAAGGTGCTGTGCATTTTGAATAATTAAAATAAATAACTAAAAGGGTAACAATAATTTTATTCTATCAACATCAGTGAAGTTTGATACATTTGGAACAATTCCCGATCGACGGGCAAAAGGCATAATTTCACTATGGGGCGCAAAATCCTCTTGCTGAGTTTTAATCGTAGCAACGCGAACCTTTCCATCTTTCCCAGGGTGAACAGAAACAACTTTCCCTAAACGCCAGAGGTTGGGTGTTGTTTTCATTTCTTACAACAACGATATCTCCGTTTTCAGCGTTTCGCTGAGGATTCTTCCACTTGGTTCTTCATTAAAGATCGGCCAAATATTCCTCCTTCCATCGTTTCGAGAAAGAATGTAAAATTTGTTGTGTTTTTTGCCAATTTGTGAGAGTTGTGCATTTACTGCCTTGACTTTCAGGTAAAGAAAGCAATGGTGCACCTTCTAAGAAATGTCCCGGTGTAAAAGGGAGAGGGTCAAATTGATTTTCACTGATTGGTGATATAGGACGAGAGTTCATACAAGATTCAATTTTAACAAACAGAGTTGAGAATTCCTCAAAAGTTAATTTTTTGTTTCCAACCACCTTTTTGAAATGAGTCTTAAATGATTTTATACCGGCCTCCCAAAGGCCACCCATATGGGGCGAACCTGGCGGGATAAAATTCCATTTTAAGTCCTTTGGAAGGAAACTCTTTTTAGCTTCTAAGGTTCCATCTGCCAATGCTTTTCGGAGTTCCTTTGGCCAATCAACGAAATTCGTTCCGTTGTCAGAAAAGAGTTGTTGAGGAACACCTCTCGTCCAACAAACCTGTCAAAAGCTGCTAAAAATTAATCAGTAGAAATGCTTCCTACTGCTTCTAAATGGACAGCCTTTCTACTTAAGCAAATAAAGAGACAGGCATAACCTTTGACTGCTTGAAAAAATTGACCCTTCTAAATCTTTAGTTCAAAGGGTCCCGCGAAATCTAACCCAACATGGGTAAAGGGAAATGAAAAATTAACTCTTTCAGGTGGAAGAGTACCCATGAGCTGGGTTTGAAGTTTCTTTTTGTACAAAACACAAACCTTGCAATTATGAAGACATGATTTTATCAATTTTTTTAGTTTCGGAATCCAAAAGAAATTTCGCATTAAGTACAAAAGCTGTTGGTTACCACCATTAAGGGAAATTTTATGGGCAAATCCAACCAACAGTTTTGACCACGGACATGCATAGGACAATATTATGGGAAATTTTTCATTATAGCTCAAATCTGCATTTGTGAGCCGACCATTTACTCTTATAACTCCTTGAGCGTCTAAGGAAGGGTTCAGAGATAAAATCGCACTGGTTTTACTCAATGGCTTTGCATCGAATAGAGCGTTGTACTCTGCAGCCAAATATTTTTGTTGGGTAAGTAAAACAAGTCGCGATTTTACAAAAACTACTTCGGCATGGGTTAGATTCGTCGAAGAATAATGACAATCATTTCTTCTTTTGGGATTGGACAGATTGACAAACCTAAAAACATACGCAATTACCTTCACGGCACGAGAATAACATGGAAAGTTATTCAAAATATCATCGCTTTGTTGCACGAAAAAGCTTTGAGTTTTTCTTTCTTCGAGATTCCAGTCTGGGTTTTCTTGGAGTCTTATAACCAACCAAGTTTCTTTAGCCGACTGCAACCAACTAGGACCACGCCACTATAGGGCATTGTCCTTTAAAAATTGAGGCATAATACCTCGAGAACCGATATCAGCTGGATTCTGTTCTGATGGAACATGTTTCCAAATACTACCTTCAGGACTCTCTGTTTGAACTTTGGAAACTCTATTGCTCACGAAAGTTTCAAGACGAGATGGACAGTTTCGGATCCAATAAACGACAATCATAGAGTCAGATATGATTTTAAGCGTAGATTGATATGTACAGCGTTTACTAACTTGACGAGCAAAACAGCTCCACAAAGTTCTAGCCGGGGAATTGAAAGTGACTTTAGTGGTGCCACTTTCATTTTTGAACAGAGAAGGTGTGTAGAAACATTTCCAAAAGAGTCTGTTACTCTTGAATATATGTTCTCGGCGTATTCATTAAAGGACGCATCGCAAAAGCCATGTATTTCTACATACGTCTCTGGGGTTTAATTCATTCATCTTTGGATTTTTATGTCTTGTATTACTGGAAACGATTCTACAAATTCTTTCCAAGTTTTTAAATGTTTAGATTTTATGGGGTCATCCCATTAAATTTTCTCTTTCCAGACATCCTGCATCAAAATCTTTAATAGAATTGTTGTTGGAGCAAGCCAACCAATAGGGTCACATATTTTTGCGATGTTTGAAAAAAGTTCTCGTTTCGATGAGGTGGATTTTGGCTGCGGAAAGGGTTTGCAACGAATATAAAAGCAATCTTCTTTAGCATTCCAGCAAATACCCAAAACTTTGGTATGCGAAGATTCTTCGAAAAGAAGAAAGTTTTCGTCTAAAACATCCCCCCTAGGGATGTTTTCTAATAAACGAGGATGGTTTGCAGTCCGTTCCTTTAAACAGAATCCTCCAGATAATAGAAGTACATTTAATTGTTGCTGAATTATAATTACAGATTCGAGATTAAAACCTCCAGAAAAAACATCATCAACATAAAAATCAGAAAGAACCACCTCTTTTGCTAAAGGATACTTGTAACTTGTAACCTTCATCAAATGCTAACTGGTGCAAAGTTCGAATGGCTAAATATGGAGCACAATTGACTCCAAAAGTCACTCGATTCATTTCAAAATGAGCTACCTCTGATACTGTATCTGAAGATCGAAATATTATTCTTTGAAACCGATGAGCACAAGTATTTGGCGATACATTTTCTCAATATCGCTATTGAAAACATAGGGATATAATCGCCTTCGAAGTAGAATATCTGGTAAATCATTTTGTAATGCAGGGCTACTATACAAAAAGTCGTTCAGACTTACTCCTTTGTCAGTGGAAAAGCTCGCGTTGAAAACAACCCTTACTTTGGTTGAAACACTGTCTGGCTTCACCACTGCATGATGGGGTAAAAAGAAGTTTCCATCTTGAAGGTTTAGGCTGTCATTGGAGATGTGACTCAAATGATTCAAGGAAACGTATTCGTTTAGAACGATTTTTGAGTATTAAATCATTAAGCAGACGCTTTTCTTGACTAAGGTACTGTGGAACTGCACTATTTCTTGGCCGACCTATATCCGAAACATTTAAATGAGGTTTAAAGGGTAGTTTAACTACATAACGACCGTCTGGGTTACGAGTTGTTGTTTTTGCAAACAATTCTTCACAAAATTTGTCTTCTTTTGATAAAACTTTCGCTTCTGGAAATTCTTCGAGCTCCCAAAATTTTTGAACTTGGTTTTCTAAACTAAGATTACTAAAAAAAGAGTTAAATATGGGTTTATTCAAACTTTCTTCACAAGGACCCGAAAGGATCCATCCAAAAACTGAATTTTGTGCAATAGGGGAAATATTATTTTCCAGTTTCACACCTTCACGAAGTATGAGAGGGTAGATATCAGCTCCAATCAAAATATCTACTGGAGCCGGTTTATCAAAATTTGGGTCAGCTAATCGCAAACTTTTGAGAATATCCAAGTTTGATGCTTCAATTGTTTGAGATGGTAAATTACCTGTCAACTTTTTCAAAACAAAAGCCGACACAGCTATTTTTACATCGGGGTTGATGCGGGACTCGAGAGTGAGGGAGCACTTACTCTACGAAAATTCGCTTTGAATTTGCCCAATGCCACAAATAGATACATTGGTTGGGTGAGTAAAAAGTTTCAATCGATTTACAACCGGCTGTAAGATATATGTAGCTTCAGAACCAGGGTCTATTAAAGCCCTCAAAAGAAATGCTTGATTATGAACAGTAATCTTAACCAAGGCTGTAGCAAGTAGAACTTTCCTTTTGTGGCTTACTAAAAAACTTCGAATAGTGGGAGAGTCAGATGGAGTATCTTTTTCCGTTGATTGTTGGATCATAGAAGTGGACTGTATGGGGGTGTTGCTAAAAGAAGGGAGGGGTTTTGCAAGAGATCCCGTATCTTGAGAGAAGGCTGTGATGTCGTCTACCACACTGACCACAAGACATTTTACTTTTGCACTCATACACCGAATATGTAAGTGCAAGGCAATTGTAACAATATTTATGGGTTTGTGCTATTTTTTCTTCGGGATGGAACATCCATATTCAAAAATGTTTTGTATAATCGCAAAGGGTGGTTGCTATTACATAGCTTACAACAAAACATCTTTTGTTCGAATTATGATTTGTAACTTGATTATTTTATTGTTTGACTTCTTCAACAGCTTCAAGTATCTTGTACCTAGAAGCCAAAAATTCTTCCAAAACTGCCCACGAAGGAATTTTTTTATCTTTTGGTAAGCTTTGTTAAAAAAGAAACAAACTATTCTCAGGAATCTTTTGCGAGGTTAAAAAAAACAGAATGGGATCCCAATTATCAATTTTAATTTCGTAACTTTTGAGAACACCTAAACAATCACATGCAGTTCTGTGAAGTTTTCTTAAAGATGAACCGCTTTCAATAATGATAGGTTGAATAGAGAATAAAAATTTTAACTGTGTATTAATAAGAATTCGTTTATTTTCATACTGAGACTTCAATGCATCCCAAGCTAGTTGAAAATTATCAGCTGTAAGAGGAAACTTCTCGACAATATTATGAGCCTCTTTTTTGGTTTTCAGTCGCTCTACATTGCTTAGGCGCGTTTGATTAATGCATAAATTTTCCGAAATTCGATCCATAAAACTTCAAATTCTATTTTCCAAAATTCTAAAGTGCCAGAAGTTACAGATTCTTTTTTGATAACTTCTCGAAAATTACTATTCGTTTATTTGTCTAACGCACAAATAAAAATCTTCCGTATTGGATATCTTGAAATAAGGAAGAAAGAATAAAAGGGTTCTTCAACAAAATTTTTAATTTTGCAAATTCGCAATAAAATTATAAACTTTCAATTCTTAGTTGGAAATGAAAAGTATTATTTTCACTTTTCAAACAAAATTTATAGGAATTATTTTTCAGCAAAAGAAAAAAAACGGATCAATTTTAACAGGATCGGCAACAACAGTTAATTCTATTCCCCAAAGATAGTTGGAAAAAATACACGTGTTAATTTAACGTTATATATGTATATGTATTTATAGACATATAAGGTATATAATATGGCTATACTGTACCGATGTGACTGTACTTTTTGCCTAGCGATAAACAATTTTTCACCAAAAAAATATCACTTCACCAATATTAAATCAATTATAAAACACAAAATTTTATTATAATTGCAATATGCATGCATAAAATTATATTAATTGCATACAAACTTTCATCAAATTGATTGCATAAAAATGATGCAAAGCACTTTTTAATTAAAAGAAAGATACTTTTCTTCACTATTTATAATTTTAAACGATCTCAAAAAAAAAATCTAATTTATTTCGCATAAATTAAGTAAAGTGCACAGCACCTACCTGTGTTAAGGGACACGGGATTTTTGATTGGGTTGAATTTTCTCTGGCATCAAATATTTAAATCTTCTTTTTAATAGAAATTCCAGAAGGCTTCAATCCGGCTTGATTGGATCAAAAAATTTTTGGGTTTATTCTCCTTGTAAAAATCCCTTTTCTTTTGCTGCTTGGGTTGACAGCGTTTTTTCACAGCTTCACAAAAAATTTCTCAAATGAATAAGTACCTACACTGTACAAAAGTAGATGATGCTATGCTGTAATACAAAAATGTTTGCAGTATCACAAGATCGAGAGAAAAAATTAACACGATAAACCAATTTAACCTAATATGAATATTCAATATAGTCTTACTTTTACGACAATTTAGAGCTTACTAAACATTACATGTATTAAAATATACAAACTAACTCATCTTAAGCCAACCGACTAGCTCGGTGGTGAAAGCTTAGTTCTTTAAATTAAGTGTGGTGAGTTATTTCATAAATGAGTCTTTATCTTAATTAAGTTATATAATACCAAAACAGCCTAAAAGTAGGCAATAAGTTTTTTAGTGTTTCTAATATTTTTGACGGTTTATTTATTTGAATATTGATGACTTGATGATGTAAACGCAGTGAGTTTATATTCATGTAAATGGTCTAAAAAAAATTCCAAAAATTTGTTTAAAACGAAAACAAAATTCGTTCCTGAGAAATCAAACAAATATTTTTATCGATATTTTATATTGATTATATTCATTTCATAACGTTACAAAAAAAATAAATAAAAATAAACAATAATAATGCACTTTAGTAGGAATGGGGGCGGTTTGGTCTGGGAACCAAATTGAAATTAAATTAGAGGTCGCGTGCCGCCGCTGGTGCAGATATCTAAATTTTGAAATGAAAAAAAACTTAAGTTGATATTTGGTGATTTGAACCGTGTATGTTGGGGTTGTGAGCCGACTAAGAGTCATTTCATTTTAATTAATTTTTTATTTTTCCATTTTCTTATATCTATCTTAATGCTAGACAAAAAATCTTAAACAACTAGCTTACATATTAACTTAACTAAGTTACTGGCTTCATACGGGCGCTCTAAATTATACTATAACTATATTTAAAAAAATGCCTTTCAGCGTTAAAACTAACTTAAATTAAAATTCAATATTACTTAAAACTAAACGAGAAAATTCTTAAAACTCGTTTTCCCATGACATTTGTTTTATATAAAACTTAAAACTACCCTTTACCTATATATAAACTAAATTAACCTAAATAAAATTAAAATATACGTAAATATACGTAAATAACTTAAAACTACTAAAACAACCACCAGCAGTTTTTTTTTGCCATCAGCACATGCACACACGCGTATCAGCCCCCGACTGTCTAAATAGAGGAATGTCTCGGGCGGGATGAAACCGTTAAGACAAACGCTCTCACTATATTCTTCATTGGGGTAATAAGCCCCGAAAATAAGTCCATTGGCTGAGGTCATCGCTCTTACAAAGTGTCCCCTAATCAGCTTAATTAAAAAGTTATCCATCCTGTTTATATTGGCCCCGTTGTATAAGACCTCGTTGGCATAATAATGTTTATACTCCGACTCTGGCGTTCTGTGTAATCCAAGACAGGTCCTAAGACACTGCCTCTCAAACACCCGAATCTTTTCCATTTGAGATGGGGCAACGTTAAACCACACAGGGCACCCATAGACAATCATCGGCCGGATGAGGGCCATGTAGCAAATCACCTTCACCCTGTTTTCAAGGCGGCTGCTATAAAACAATCGTCTTGTCAACCCAATGGCTCCCCTAGCTCTGGCCAGAGCAGCATCTACATGTCGATTGAAATATAGATACTGATCTAGCCAGACGCCAAGGTAATTTACCACATCTTTACTCGCCAGTGGATGTCCACTTGGTCCAACGATCACTAGATTTCTCCAGTTCCTTCTTGTATCCATAGAAGCCCTAGATAACGGGGTTCTAAACAGGATAGTTTCTGATTTCTGAAAGTTAATTTTTAATTTCCAGTCATCACAATATCGCTGTATCTTGGCGAAGTCACGCTGCAAGAGAATTCTGATGACTTCAACTTTCGGACCCGTTCTGTACGCTACAAGATCATCGGCATACGCAATTGAATGAGTTAGACCACCTATCAGATCGCTGGTGTAAATACTAAAAAGAATCGGTGAGTTCACAGCTCCTTGCTGTAGACCATTTTTAATATCAAAAGTTGTGGTAGAAGTTACATTGCCACTTTGGACAACAAACTTTCTCCCATTGAGCATGTCATGAAGCATATATAACAGTGGTTTACTTATGGCAAATCTAGTTAATTTCAGATAAAGACCCTCTAACCATACGGTGTCGAAAGCCTTCTCCAAATCAACAAGAACGGCACCCGTGCATTGATTTTTCGTTTTGTTCCATTGAACATCAGAAACTAACTTAGACGCGGCATGAATAGTGTCATGCCCCGCCTTAAAGCCAAACTGATTATCTGGAATAATATGTTTGTCCTCAGCCCACTTGAACAGAGGTCTATTAAGAATCTTTTCGAATACTTTACTGATACTTGGAAGAAGACTTATCGACCGAAGATTTGCCGGATTGGAGCTGTCTTTTCCCTTTTTGGGGAGAGGATGGACCACAGCTGTCTTCCAACTCACTGGATAATATGCATTATTCAATGCGTTGTTGAACAGTGTGGTATAAATGTCTATGGCTTCCTCAGGGAGATGTCGTAACACAATTTTGGGTATACCATCGACCCCCGCAGATTTCTTTTTCTTTAATGTTTGAAAAATTAACTGAAGTTCAACCTTCGAAATTAACAATGAACTGGGTCCATTTCGCTCGGCGATGGTGGCGTTTGCCAAGTTTTCGTCATTGAACCCAGTGAAACCAGTATTCTCAGATCGCCATTGCGTTATGTTATTTCCAAGATAGAAATTGTGCAGCAAGGCTCTGTTCTCCAGGTCATGATTCGGACGAATGCTAGCATTCACCTTATACACTTGCTGGAAAGCAGCCCCTACAGCTTCTACCTTTTCCTGAGGATCTTCTATCATATAAAAATTATCATCGAAAACGGCACCTTCCGGATCAATTCCCGCAATCGTTAGTACGTCTTCGTTATCTGTTGTCCTCTGGAGTTTAATACATGGAAGATCGTTTCGATCATTTCTTCTAAATATCTTATTTATTTGGGGAAACATACTAGAGTCGCTAGAATTAACAGCCCGAATTCTGTTATCCCAATATAAATTAATAGATAATCTATAGTTTTGTCTAATCAGAACGTTAATGTTTTTGATCGACGACTTCAATGTCCTAATCTCCAGATCACGTGTGTCCGTGAAACGTCTGTACAGAAGTTTCAATCTAGTCAGCAGTCCACTATTTTGTCGGTGTAGTGCGTCGATTGTCACGTTCTTGTATAAACCAGTAGGGTCTTGTTCCTTCTATTTTGGGATTGTTTTGTCCATTGTTCATTGTATAGTCGTATCCATTTGAGTCAGGAACCCGTCGATCTCGAGGTTCGTCAGGTTTCTGTCATTTGGTGGAGAAATGTCATTGGAACGTATTTCTCTTGCAAAGGCGTTGGAGAAGCGTGGCCAGCGCGTCTTACTGAAATTGTAAGAGTGCACAGGCACAAACTCATCCAACTCCACAAGTTCGCTCGGAAGCTGTATTACGGTGGCAAGTCCGCAGTGATCACTGTCGTATTCAATTGTTCGTAAACAGTTTCTTGTCTGTTGATTTGTTTCGTCAGTTATAACAAGTCGTGAGTCAAGCAGTAAAAGATCCAGAAAGCCACCGCTCCTAGGAAATGAAGGTCTATCTGTCACAAAAAGATCGATCCTACACTCAACACTGTGACGACCCATCCAATTAAATAAATGGTACCCTCTCGGATTTTGAATTTGATTTCCCCAATCTTCATGTTTGGCGTTCAAATCTCCTGCCATGAGATAATAATTTTCATCCAAGTGCAGTCTTAAGGATTCAAAAAGTTTTTCGAGTTCTGCGATAAAACAAGCAGGCTGAGGTGCTTCGGGTGCGTACGCCGCGATCACGTACATTTGTTTCCCCTGAAGGAGCGGAATGCAAATGATGCAGGCTTCTAGCAGCCCAAATCTTCGCACTTCACTATTATATATAACCTTATGTTTAATGCCCTTTCGTATGAAGATTGCGACCCCACCCCCTTGAGAGGAGTTGGGCCGATCCCTTCTTACAATATTGTAATTTTTATTAGTCAGTTTGTGTTTCTGGTTTAACTTAAATTCGCTAGCCATAAACACATCAGGACTTTGGTCTTGCAGCAAATGAAAGAGGTTTGCTCTACGTTCGGTCCTAATCAGCGAATTTACATTCACAGCTAGGATCTTAAAGGGTCGCTCAGGCAGCGCGCCTTTAACCATTTCGCGTTGCCGGCAGAATAGAGTAGAGGTAATCGACCCTAGCCGCCTGCTCCCTGATCTGTTTTTGCACGTCGATTAACTGACCATGAATGGTCAGCAACACCTGCATCAGATCTGCCTCTGGCACAGGAGCCTTAGGTACTGTTGCGAGCTAGGCTTCCACAGGGGATTTCTATGATGTAGTGAAAACGGCGGCGGCACGCTTGTCGTTGCACGGCTATGCTCGACGGTTTTGGGGCAGGTTTTTGCCGCTTCCACTTACACCTCCTGCTCAACAAACAAAAATTTGTCGTGCAAAAAGAAAATCAAAAGATAGAATAGGAAGTTAATGACAGGAAAGTGATTCTACGTTAAATAATTTTACGTTTTAGTAAGAAAAGAAAAGAAAGAGCACAAACCTTGAGACCTTAACATCAACCAAGGAAATGGAATGAAAAGTGCTACTAAAAAAAATTATCAAGACTAACTAACCTATCTCTATAACAATAAAAAAATTAATACTTAAAATCCCATCACCGAATTAAATTAAAATAACCAAATATTACAAGATTCCCACCACCATTTGAAATTAAAAAAAAAAATATATGTATATATATGTATGTTCATAAAACTATCAATAAAAATCATTATAAAAAGTGATTGATACTTTTTATATTATTTATCAAATTTTAGATTTGATTTCAAAATCCTAAACTAAACCCTATATCTAAAGCACTTCATTTCATCTTCCTTAGATGATATTCCACTAAATCCCAACGCTCGTCAGATGTTATTGACGAAGGTCAGGCCGCCCACCCAAGTATCTTGAGATACTTCCAATCGCTTATTCCATGGCCGTTTAGTTGGAATAAGCCCCTTAATTGGCCTACCAGTCACGAACAAAAGTTGGTAGAGTATGTATGTCAGTCAGTCTTGTCAAACCATTTTTGTCAATGGACGGCTTTACCAAGCCTCCACACACCTTTTGCAAAAAAAAATTAGCAAACCATAATGATATAAATTTTTATCTTATAAAACATTTTTATTTATTAAAATTCTCATCTAAAATTGAGCTCTCCGGCTCGTTATAATTTTATGTATTAGAAATTCAAAATTAATACATATAATAAAAAAATATGAAAAGTTATGTTTAATAAAATAAATGAAAAAAAAAGTAAATAAAAATAAAAAAAATTATCTGACCTTAAGAATTTTGTTGAAAGCTTTATCTTTCACAACAGAATTAATAAAAAAAATTGTTCACTTACAAGTTTTCTGGTCCAACGTCGTTCTGTCGACAGCACTCCGTAGAACAGGCGTAGAATTGCTTTTATTCTCTACGACTTAAATATTTTTTTTTTGTATATTTTTAATGATTATTAAAATCAGATTAATCACTTCACTTTTCTTTTACCTTTGTTTTCATATAGAAAAAAAAAACTAATTGAACTAGCAGAATTAATATTATTATAAGAAAATAAAAAAAAAACGTTTTGGAGAACTTAATTTCACAATAATAAAAAAAAATTAAAAAGAAAATAGTTCAACGTTAAAGTTATTAAAAAATTACGTTAGTTTATCACAACCCAATTTTTATTGAATTTTAATTTTCACTTTGCTGCTTCTCGTTGGTCAGTGAAGCGCCCTCCTCACCACAAATTCCAGATAATGGTCTTTTTTTGAATTTGCTATATATATATATATATAAATATATATATAAAATCCTTAATCCTTGGATATTACTTTGTGTCCAGTCTTTCAAATTGTTCACGTTGAACAAAGGAAAGCCTTTCAAAATGGTCGTCCTCACTGGCAAAGTAAAATTTTAATTCTCAGCAGAGACTTAGGTCGTTTAAATAGGTTTTGTTAATTTAAACAAATTGATCCTAAACCTATTTTAAATTAAAAAAATTAGATATTTGGTTTCTGAACCTTTTCTCATCAAACTACATATCTCTGCTTATAATTCTAATTTAGTTTTTCTTTGTAAAACTAAGTCTCCAACTCTCTCTGGTAGGTAAAACTTTATATGCAAAAAAAAATTATTAAAATTCACCAAGTCACTGTATCAAATTTGATTAAAAGTTACCTAATTGGTATTTAATATTTGATTTATAATAATAAAATTATTCAATTTCGAATTATAGAATAATTATTCCGAATTTATTTGTAAATCGGTTGAAAATAAATTAAATTATAAATTTACCAATAGGTAAATAATTACCTCTACATCCGAGTGAGATAGTTAATTTAAACATTTCGGTAACTAAATATATCAATGTAGTGGTTATCTGCTGTCCTTATCTTGGAATTTTAATACCCCTTGTCCTCTTGTATTCCATCTTTGGCCTCACTCACATATCCACAGTTCCAACCCTTCTTCATTTATTTTCTTGTTAATTGCCAATTCAAATAAATAACGTATAAAATAAATAACCCTAATCGGAAATTCCCTACTTCCTCACATTTACTTCCGCTTAAACAAAATATCTTCTTATTCATCATTTCAATTAGAGAAATAATTTCCTTTACTAGTGGCAACTCCACAAACACATTTTCTAACTTCGAAAATGAATGAAAGCGCTGGCCGCTTCTTTTTCTCTTTCTTAATTAACAGAGACAAAACCATAGCCGCATGTGCACACGAGCGAATAAACTCTATACATAAAACATAAAAAAAAGGAAATGTCAAAACAAAACAAATCAAATTCTCGACATGTGAAAGATGGCACTGAACTAAATGGTAAGTAACATTTTATTTTTATTGAAATAAATAGTATTAAGTAGTTCTATCTTCCAAATATTTATCACAATTTGTTCTCCAAATTATGGAAAACAAATTAAATTGACTTTCAGGTAGGTATAATCATCTTAAACCAAAATTCCGATGCCTGTGTTTTTACACAAGGCGGATTTTGTAAGCAAAAAAAACTTGTTTATTTGATTGCTTAATTAATATTTCTTTTTTTTTCTCTTCTTTTTTCAGGAAAAGCAAAAATGCATAAATGGTGTTTGTAGTGTATTTTCGCTCCACCATCCACCTTGGTTGCCCTTGCGCTCGGATGAGAGACAGGCACCAAGTACGACTAGGATTCATATGAATCTAAAGTTCATTGATCTTTTGTGCGGTGCTTAAGATACATTTCGTGTCAGACTTACGATGAGGATCCTGACCTGACTTTCAGGTAACCGTGAGTGTGTCCCGTGTGACAATGTTAATGTTCATCCTCAGTCAGTGGGTTCTTGGCTCAAGAAAACATATTTTTGATGGACGAAAACGATCGTAGATGACGTCGTTTATGACGGCTCAGAGTCACATAAGGTAGGTAGGTACTCTTGTATGTCGTGTCGTGTACCTACGAATATTTGTGATACTCTGATGCATTCTTTTCTTTTCGTTCTGTTTTATTTATTATAGGGTGTATGAGCTAGGGTTTTTGTAATGAGAGCAAGGAACTATTTTGTTCAAGATCTATATTGGCATTCTATTGTGTTACCATTTCATGCGGTTGATATTGTAAGTCAAACACCAGTGTAAATTTTTGTTTCTTTTGCTCACAAACTAAATTTTTCTTTGATTGTTTGTTTGTTTGTTTGTTTCTTACAATTATACCAAACACAACTGGTTGTTAACACATGCGTGCAGAAGGTATAGGTCAGTTATGTTTTAAAGTGCTAATTTGCCTTTCGGGGTTGTATTGGGAACGTTGGGAGTGCTGTCACAATTAAATTTAATGTTTATATCTGTCATATGATCAATGCAATGTGGAACGTAGGAAGTTATTTATTTATTAATAGATAAGCTCCTCGAATACCTACATTTATTTATGAAGATTATTAAATTAAATACAGTCAAATACCAAATTATATCGATTCTCTTGATGTCAAAAGGGCAGAGTTTTTTTTTTATTGTAATTCATAAGGTATGTATGGCCACGTAACAGGCTCGCTGGAAGTGACTGAGTGGTCGCGAGGCCACTTACAGCGTAAAAAAAAGTGGTCAGTCGAGTTGTGTTCTATTTAAATTAAGAAGGTTAGGTCTCGTCAACGTGTGGTTGAGCCCACTACACCTGAGATCTCATGTTAAAGCTATTTTTGCCGGGTATTCTTTTTAAGTTCGGGTTTCACAGTTTGGTCTTTTAAATAATCAACACCAAATTTTATAACTTTCTTAGAGAATCACAGTTGAGTATATTCTTTAACTGAGTTGTTTAGGAGAATTTTCGTAGCTAATACTAATGTTTGTTTCTATTATTATTTGATATCATAAAGCTATGATAACAAATACAATAGGCTCTGAATCCAATACTATAACAAATTATTACTAACACCTAAATTCAACTAAATCAGGTACCTGGTCTAAAATATATAAAATGTTACAGATAAAAAAATTACTATACAAAAAAAAATTCTTACATTATAATCAGTGACCTATTTCACAGATCATAATAAAGGTTTTAATCTATATATTTATAAAACTATATGCTCAGATACGGTAGATAAGTTTTATTAAAATTCGTTAAAATAAAAAAAACTATAAAAAAAAAAATCTATATTAAACTATCAGGGTACAGTGACTAAAAAAAATCACATAGGTATTATGATAAAAAAAATAAAACTATACTTAAATAAATATCACAGAATATAACATAAGAAATAAAAATCAACTAAAAATACTTTGTAAATATCACAGATAAAAAAAAATAAATAAATAAATAAATCAACTCTAAACTAAATATATAAACTATAAAAGTATCACAGATAAAACAAATATAAATATCTATGTACATGCATTTAATAAATAAACAATAACAAAACTAATACTATCAGGTACCCATACTAATCTAATATCACAGATTAAAGCAACATCATCTGGGTGCGTCAAAGATATAGTAAGATATTTATGTGTTGAGGTCTTTTGCGTGAAAAACGCCCACCTCCTTTCAGGTTAAATCCCCAACAATATAAAGGGAATTACCTTTTGTTTTTAAAATTATTGATTTTAAAAATTTGTGTCCTAGCTTAGCATTGTAATTGTCTATTGCACTGCTCTGTTTGAAATTCCTACGATAAACTATTTGTCCTACCTTGTATTGCACGTCCCTACTTCTAGTATTATATACTTTTGCACTTTTCTGATGAGCGATTTTCAAGTTTTCAAATATTTTTGCTCTAATCAACTCTAGTTTGTCATCTTTGTTTAATATTTCAATTTGAGCCTCTTTGACTAAATTCAATTTTCTTAAAAGCTCATAGCTTTTTGCATGCTGAACCATGGGAGTGCCAAACACTGCATAATACGGTTCGACTGTGATTGCGTCGTGTAAAACACTACGCAACGAAAACGCCACATTGCTTACATGTTGATCCCAATGTTTTTGGTCACTACCTAGGTAGGATCTTATCTTTGATAGGACTGACTGATTTACTCTTTCGGAAGCATTTGCTTGCGGAGAATAAAATGCAGTCCTGACATGTTTCACGCCATATCGAGTTAAAAAACTGGTAAACAATTCAGACACAAACTGTTTACCATTGTCAGAATGTACAAACTCAGGTATACCAAACACATGAAAAATGTTTTCTTCCAAGAACTTAACTACCTCAGATGATGTTGCTTTCTTTATTGCTTTTAAGAATACGAAATAACTGAAGTGATCAAGGGCTATGAATATGTGAGTGTTGCCGTTCTTAGTTCGCGGGTAAGGACCAAGAAAATCAATATAGATGCGTTGGAATGGTCGTTCTGTCACTGTCTGTTTGCCCATCGGCGGCCGAGTCGTCAAGTTTACCGACTTGCTACACTTGCATGGATCACATGCCTTCACCCACTGTTGTACTTCGGTGGCCATACCCGGCCAAAAGTATTTTTGGCGTAATTTTGCTAGAGTTTTATTTATGCCACCATGTCCTGACGCTGGAGAGTCATGAGCAGATTTCAAAAGACCCTCACACAACTCCTTTGGCACCCATAGCTTCCATGCTCGGTCGTCCTGTATTGCGTCACCTCTTCGTATGTCTGTTCGTTTGTACACAAATCCATCAGAAACGCAAATATCCGGTGGTCTGTTTTGTTCTTGTTCAATTGTCTTCTTTAATTCAACATATTCCTCCGAAGAGAAATATGGTGAATCAAAGTCAACTTCTGGTGCTAAATCATCGGTCGCGATCTCTTCCATATGGATTCGTGAGAGAGTATCAGGAACTACGTTTTGAGCCGCAGATCTATGCTCGATCACGAAGTTGAAACCTTGGAGTTTAAAACTCCACCGGGCTAAACGCCCTCCAAGGTCTTTTTGGGTCATGAGCCACTTGAGACTTGCGTGATCGGTAATAATAGTAAACGGTTATCCCTCAACGTACGCTCTGAACTTCTTTACCGATAAAACGGCCGCGTAGCATTCAAGTTCTGTCACTGTATAATTCCTTTGAGCGGAGTTAAGCTTCTGAGACATGAATGCTATCGGTCGTTCATTATTCTCCTCGTCCATTTGAAAAATTACGCTCCCTACACCAGAAGTTGAAGCGTCGCATTGTATATAAAAGTGTTTCGAAAAGTCTGGATTTGTGAGTATGGGGGCTGTAACTAAACTCGTTTTGAGGAGTTGAAATGCAGTAATTGCTTCGTCAGTCATTTTAAAAGCCTGAGCTTTCTTCAAGCAATCGGTCATAGGGGCAGCAATAGTTGCGTAGTTTGGCATGAAATGCCTACACCACCCCGTCATGCCAAGGAACCTACGGAGTTGTTTAGGGGTCTTAGGAATCGGAAAGTCTTCAACCGCCGATACTTTGTCTCTGTCCGTTCGTAAACAACCGTCTCCAACTACATACCCGAGATATTTTATTTCCTTGAAACAGAACTTACTTTTTTCTACATTGATTGTGAGACCTGCTTCCCGTAAGCACTTTGCCATTTCCTCCAGGACCTGAATGTGTGTTTCAAAATCTGGAGAACAAATCAAGAGGTCATCGAGATAGACAAAAACATTCTGCCGAAGTCGACCAGGAATGACTTTGTCCATCAGCTTAGACATTCTCTGGGCGGCGTTACACAATCCAAATGGCATAACCGTGAATTGGTATAACGGCCGCCCAGGGACTGTAAATGCTGTCTTCTCCCTTGATTTGCTCTCCAGAGGAATTTGCCAAAAGGCATCCTTCAGATCAATACTGGAGATGAATTTCGTGTCCTGCAACCTGCTTATAATTCCTTCAATGTGAGGAAGTGGGTAAGCAAATTTTTTTGTTCTAGCATTGACTTTTCGAGAGTCCAGACAGAGTCTACTCTTCCCATTTTTCCTCACCAACACCACCGGAGAGCTCCAAGCACTATTACTCCCCTCTATTACACCCAGAGCCAACATTCTGTCCAACTTTTCGTACATGAGCTTCTGTACGACTGGCGAAATTGGGTAGTGCCTTTGTTTAATGGGAATATTGTCGTCATCCACTTCAATTATGTGCTCTTCTAGGCTTGTCTTACCCAACCCGAGCGTAGCAAAGGAGGGAAACAGTAGCTTGACCCTCTCCAAGTTTTGTTGTTGAGGTGGGGATAACTCTCGAAAAGTCGGCTGTTCTTTCGGAGGAAATGGAACGTTTATTTCACTCACAATGTTTGGAGCTACTTGGAAAGTTCTCCAAAAATCTACACCCAGATATAGTGGTTGTTGAAGACCAGGGACTACAAAAATCTCTAATTCTTTAGACTTAGCACCCCACGAGACAATTGACTTAAAACGACCTTCTATCTTTTGATGGTTTCCATCAGCTGTTTTTATTTCATTATTCATACTAATCAATTTAATATTTTTCTTATCTATAAATTCCATTGCACTTTTCCCCAAACATGTGACTGACGCTCCACTATCTAACAAACCTTCTAATTCTATACCTAGTATTTGCACTTTAACATATGGCCTACCGTCATCAGTCGTCGTTAAAATTGTTGAATCGATTCTATGCTTCGTCCGTCTTAAGATTGCATTTTTTTCCCTTAGCCTAGCTATTTTGATATAATTTCTTGTTCTACTTAATTTAGAATCTACCACTTCTTCACAAAAAATACGCTTCCTCGCTTCATCATACTCCCGCATTCTTTGATGAAGACTCTTGACTAGAATTGGATTTTGTTTGTGGTAAGTCTTGTTTCTCTCAGTCTTATTTACTCTTTCTAAAATCTTTATTTGTTTAGGTTCTGATTTTCCGGGAGAGGCTTCGACGTCAGCAGCTGGTTCCCGGGTACACTGCCGGTCTTTTGGTTTTCCTGACAGGAGGAGCATTTGAATGGAATGTTAGCATTACCACAGCAGAAACACTTCCAGGTATGAAATGTACAAGGACATCCACCTGATGTTTGTTGAGATTTTGGGGTTTCTTTCGTTCCCTGAATATTAAACCTTAGTCTTTTGTCTTGTTGATCATATGTTCTCTTTTCTAATCTATTAGGCTGAACAGCAGATATGTCTAACCCAACTACTTCAGTCTCACTAACCCCACTACTCTTACTAAAAGAACTACCTTCATCATCTAGTTCATGTACGAACCTTTTCATTTTCAAATCTCTTACTGCTAGATGCTCTTCAGCTCTCCGACATTGTTCTCTAAGCTCTCTTATACTGTTAATTGTACAACCGAAAATTAGGGTAGATACTCTATCTTTGATATTGGTTCTTATAATCGAAACCAAATCAATTTCATTTGGTTTTGATTGCATTTGCAATGTCAAACCTCTGATGTCGGCATAGAATTCGTCAAATGACTCGTTGGGTTGTTGCTTTCGATCCATAATCGTTCTAAGTATTTCGTGATCTCGTTTGTTATTCTTAAATTGACGAAGTAGTTCTGTTTTCAGATCGAAATAGTTAAGAAGATCATCGCCTTGATTTTCTTCCAAGAATTGCCAATACCACCTCTCAGCAGAACCTGAGACTAAGTGGTGGAAATTTGCAAATAATTGTTCGTTTGAAAGTCCACTTTTCTTTTGAAGAACTTCAATCCGAAAAATAAAACTCTCAACCGACATACTTTTTGCTGTACCATCAAATTTGATCCCCCATTTATGAATATTGACATTCCTATGCATGGCTCTAGACGAAGAATTATCACACGTTGAATGTAACAATTGATTACTAGGTCTAGCAAAGTTGGTAGATCGTTGAGTAACGTTATTGATGGTAATGTTCTGTCGAGGGTCTTGTGTAAAAGTATCGTTCTGTCGTGGGTCTTGTGTAAAAGTATCGTTCTGTCTGGGGTAATTTGTTGACGTGCAGTCTTGTTTTACCGAGTTGTCCTTGGAGGCTGCCAAGGAGAGTTCCAAACCACTCAACTTGGAATGTACTACTTGCATGTTCCTGTCTAATAGCTTAAGCATATCGGATCGGACAGACCTTCTGCAACAAATCCAAGTGTAGCCGTTTGACTCTCCCTGACAGTCACCGATGCAATTTGTTGCATTCGTTCGTATATAGTGTCGTCTGTTAAGTAAAAAGAGGAAGAGTGTTGATCATTCGCTTTTGGATTTTTATCTACTTTTTTAGCACGTTGACGATCTTCCACTTCTCTCTCCAGTAATAGTCGTTCTTCTTCGAGTTTGTAAGTTTCTTGTAGTAGTATTTGTTTTTGTTCATTCGTATGTTGGGTTTCCTGTGGGTTTTCGTTTTCTTCACAAACAATTTGAATATCAGGGTCTTCTTCAATAGGCAACTCAACAAGCTTGTTTGTACTTTCGTACGAATTTATTTGCTGGAGTATTAATTTCACCAGATCCGTTTTCATCAGAACCTAATATGTTTAAATTTTTGAGAACCCTGGTGATTTCGGAAAATGTTTGATTTAGTTCGTTTGTTTCCCTATTATCGTTTCGGGTTGAACTAGGATTTGGGACTTTTGGTATAGCACCAGTTTTTTTCTCTTGGTCTGCCATGTTTATTTTTCCTAATCTAAAACCTAAAGCCAGAGAAGATTTAGTTTAGAAGTATCCCAACCAGAATTGCAAACGAAAGCACAAGTGAAATTAAAAAAAAAAGTAAAAATTCAACAGGGTTGTATTAAAAAAAAAATGTTTATGGAGATATAGGTAAAAAAAAAATTCAATAGAATTCAAAAAAAAAGAAATTAAAAATATAAGTAAAAAAAATGTTTATAACTATTTAAAAAAAATGTATATGTAAAAAAAAGTTAAATCTAAAAGATTATAAAAAAAATAAAATGTTTAAACAAAAATGTTATCATAAATTTGCTAAGGTGTGTGAAGTTGGTTCAAGTTTTCCACTCCTTCAACCAAATGGTTAATCGTCTGTGAATATTTGAGAATATTTATATTGATTCTCTTCGGCTGTGTTGGTCGTATTAATGTTTTAAATGAAAACAATTTTCATTTGTTTTCATTTAAAACATTAATACGACCAACACAGCCGAAGAGAATCAATATAAATATTCTCAAATATTCACATAATTATCAACTTGGTCAAAGCTACATATATATAGTTAATCGTCTCGTTATTCGTAAATGTCGTCATTTCGTTTGTGACTGGTCCGCCTGAAATTCAGTGGGTGTTTCAGTTCATCTAACTCTCACCGCCACTACATATAACACGGCGAATAGCTTTGTAAATGGTTGGCAATGAAACAGAAATGAACTTCCACACGAACAAGGTTTTCGGACTGAAATTTCTGCCTCACGAAAAGCCGGGCTGAACCTGGTTCTTCGGACAGCAAAAAGTTGGAAATCGTACGACCTTGTTCCACCCTTAGCGTTGTCACCAATAGAAGACTACCTCACAAAATCTATGACTCAAGGTCTTAAGATGGGATTGCTGTCTTCGATCCGTGACACTACTAAAAGTGATCGCAGTCTCTTGATTTGTGCAAGAGACAGAAAAGTAAAAAAAATGTTTAAAAATAAAAAAAAATATCAAAAAAAAATTTAAAAATCGCGGTAGGTTAAGCAAATTCAAGGCGACGATCTTCAAAAAGAAAATCGTCTCCTTGAAGTTGCCTTGGACCTCTAAAGCCGATAGGTCTCGTTGGGCGCCATTGTTGCGAGCTAGGCTTCCACAGGGGATTTCTATGATGTAGTGAAAACGGCGGCGGCACGCTTGTCGTTGCACGGCTATGCTCGACGGTTTTGGGGCAGGTTTTTGCCGCTTCCACTTACACCTCCTGCTCAACAAACAAAAATTTGTCGTGGAAAAAGAAAATCAAAAGATAGAATAGGAAGTTAATGACAGGAAAGTGATTCTACGTTAAATAATTTTACGTTTTAGTAAGAAAAGAAAAGAAAGAGCACAAACCTTGAGACCTTAACATCAACCAAGGAAATGGAATGAAAAGTGCTACTAAAAAAAATTATCAAGACTAACTAACCTATCTCTATAACAATAAAAAAATTAATACTTAAAATCCCATCACCGAATTAAATTAAAATAACCAAATATTACAAGATTCCCACCACCATTTGAAATTAAAAAAAAAAATATATGTATATATATGTATGTTCATAAAACTATCAATAAAAATCATTATAAAAAGTGATTGATACTTTTTATATTATTTATCAAATTTTAAATTTGATTTCAAAATCCTAAACTAAACCCTATATCTAAAGCACTTCATTTCATCTTCCTTAGATGATATTCCACTAAATCCCAACGCTCGTCAGATGTTATTGACGAAGGTCAGGCCGCCCACCCAAGTATCTTGAGATACTTCCAATCGCTTATTCCATGGCCGTTTAGTTGGAATAAGCCCCTTAATTGACCTACCAGTCACGAACAAAAGTTGGTAGAGTATGTATGTCAGTCAGTCTTGTCAAACCATTTTTGTCAATGGACGGCTTTACCAAGCCTCCACACACCTTTTGCAAAAAAAAATTAGCAAACCATAATGATATAAATTTTTATCTTATAAAACATTTTTATTTATTAAAATTCTCATCTAAAATTGAGCTCTCCGGCTCGTTATAATTTTATGTATTAGAAATTCAAAATTAATACATATAATAAAAAAATATGAAAAGTTATGTTTAAAAAAATAAATGAAAAAAAAAGTAAATAAAAATAAAAAAAATTATCTGACCTTAAGAATTTTGTTGAAAGCTTTATCTTTCACAACAGAATTAATAAAAAAAATTGTTCACTTACAAGTTTTCTGGTCCAACGTCGTTCTGTCGACAGCACTCCGTAGAACAGGCGTAGAATTGCTTTTATTCTCTACGACTTAAATATTTTTTTTGTATATTTTTAATGATTATTAAAATCAGATTAATCACTTCACTTTTCTTTTACCTTTGTTTTCATATAGTAAAAAAAAACTAATTGAACTAGCAGAATTAATATTATTATAAGAAAATAAAAAAAAAACGTTTTGGAGAACTTAATTTCACAATAATAAAAAAAAATTAAAAAGAAAATAGTTCAACGTTAAAGTTATTAAAAAAGTTACGTTAGTTTATCACAACCCAATTTTTATTGAATTTTAATTTTCACTTTGCTGCTTCTCGTTGGTCAGTGAAGCGCCCTCCTCACCACAAATTCCAGATAATGGTCTTTTTTTGAATTTGCTATATATATATATATAAATATATATATAAAATCCTTAATCCTTGGATATTACTTTGTGTCCAGTCTTTCAAATTGTTCACCTTGAACAAAGGAAAGCCTTTCAAAATGGTCGTCCTCACTGGCAAAGTAAAATTTTAATTCTCAGCAGAGACTTAGGTCGTTTAAATAGGTTTTGTTAATTTAAACAAATTGATCCTAAACCTATTTTAAATTAAAAAAAATAGATATTTGGTTTCTGAACCTTTTCTCATCAAACTACATATCTCTGCTTATAATTCTAATTTAGTTTTTCTTTGTAAAACTAAGTCTCCAACTCTCTCTGGTAGGTAAAACTTTATATGCAAAAAAAAATTATTAAAATTCACCAAGTCACTGTATCAAATTTGATTAAAAGTTACCTAATTGGTATTTAATATTTGATTTATAATAATAAAATTATTCAATTTCGAATTATAGAATAATTATTCCGAATTTATTTGTAAATCGGTTGAAAATAAATTAAATTCGAATTCAAATTCAAATAAAAAAAAACTCTCAGCGGCAATCACTTGAAATAAACTCGACTTGATCTTTACCAAAATGATAATGAAATCGCCCTTTGAGAATCCCTGGTCTTTGTCAATTATTTACCAATAGGTAAATAATTACCTCTACATCCGAGTGAGATAGTTAATTTAAACATTTCGGTAACTAAATATATCAATGTAGTGGTTATCTGCTGTCCTTATCTTGGAATTTTAATACCCCTTGTCCTCTTGTATTCCATCTTTGGCCTCACTCACATATCCACAGTTCCAACCCTTCTTCATTTATTTTCTTGTTAATTGCCAATTCAAATAAATAACGTATAAAATAAATAACCCTAATCGGAAATTCCCTACTTCCTCACATTTACTTCCGCTTAAACAAAATATCTTCTTATTCATCATTTCAATTAGAGAAATAATTTCCTTTACTAGTGGCAACTCCACAAACACATTTTCTAACTTCGAAAATGAATGAAAGCGCTGGCCGCTTCTTTTTCTCTTTCTTAATTAACAGAGGCAAAACCATAGCCGCATGTGCACACGAGCGAATAAACTCTATACATAAAACATAAAAAAAAGGAAATGTCAAAACAAAACAAATCAAATTCTCGACATGTGAAAGATGGCACTGAACTAAATGGTAAGTAACATTTTATTTTTATTGAAATAAATAGTATTAAGTAGTTCTATCTTCCAAATATTTATCACAATTTGTTCTCCAAATTATGGAAAACAAATTAAATCGACTTTCAGGTAGGTATAATCATCTTAAACCAAAATTCCGATGCCTGTGTTTTTACACAAGGCGGATTTTGTAAGCAAAAAAAACTTGTTTATTTGATTGCTTAATTAATATTTCTTTTTTTTTTCTCTTCTTTTTTCAGGAAAAGCAAAAATGCATAAATGGTGTTTGTAGTGTATTTTCGCTCCACCATCCACCTTGGTTGCCCTTGCGCTCGGATGAGAGACAGGCACCAAGTACGACTAGGATTCATATGAATCTAAAGTACATTGATCTTTTGTGCGGTGCTTAAGATACATTTCGTGTCAGACTTACGATGAGGATCCTGACCTGACTTTCAGGTAACCGTGAGTGTGTCCCGTGTGACAATGTTAATGTTCATCCTCAGTCAGTGGGTTCTTGGCTCAAGAAAACATATTTTTGATGGACGAAAACGATCGTAGATGACGTCGTTTATGACGGCTCAGAGTCACATAAGGTAGGTAGGTACTCTTGTATGTCGTGTCGTGTACCTACGAATATTTGTGATACTCTGATGCATTCTTTTCTTTTCGTTCTGTTTTATTTATTATAGGGTGTATGAGCTAGGGTTTTTGTAATTTATTCTAAGTCCCTACATCAGCCAAAGTATGAGTTTTTACAAAAGGCGATGAGACCAATTAAGAATATGGGTTTTTTTACTTTTTCCAATAACAGTGATGTTATTCCATCCGAAAAGGCTAAACCAAATTCTATATTTATCTTTGATGACATTGGCTGTGAAAAACAAGACACAATTCGAGTCTACTTTATTATGGGGCGTCATCACCACCCGAAAAGGCTAAACCAAATTCTATATTTATCTTTGATGACATTGGCTGTGAAAAACAAGACACAATTCGAGTCTACTTTATTATGGGGCGTCATCACCACATTGATAGTTTTTATTTGTGCCAAACGTATACAAGAATACCCAAACATCTGATTCGAAACAATTCAAATTTACTCATTGCGGTTCAGTTTCGTTGGAAACCCAGTATTCAGCAGTTAAGGCAAGTAACTTTAGTATCAAATTAAGTTTAAAATCCATCGAAAGATTTTTTAAACAACTTCGAAACTTATTCACGATTTGCCTCTGTAAGAAAAAATAAGCCTTAAATAATGATGAATATAGATATAAAACTAACTAAAGAACTTATTAAAACCACCAACGCTCTACGAAAGAAATACAAAAATCTTAAAACTGGAAGTTTACGAAGCTCAAATTGAAGAAACTCTTAAACCACTTACCAAGCCACTTAACGAGTTAGTGAAAAAAACAAACACAAGGCAAGATGAAAATTACTTTGTTGAAAGTTCTTCAAAGAAAATGGAAATTGCCTCCGAAAAACAATACCAAGAAAAAGAAAATGATGAATTTATCACTCCCAAGACTGTGGATAACTCACTCGTTTTTACTGAAAATACTACACCAAAAAGGCCAAACAAAAATTCAAACCACCGACCGTCTGAATCATCGTAGCTTTGGAGAACTATTGTTACCAGAAGAATTTCATGATACACCCAAAAAATATGTAGATCTATTTATAAATAATTCCAACACCCTTGATAAAACTTACGGTATATATTTAAGAGATGGAAAGTGGTACATCGGTAATGCTGAGTTCAAAATTCTTGGAAAATACATAGAAATAAAAAATAAACCCTATGAAGGTACAAATGGTTTATATGAGCTCATATTTAAGAAAAACCCTGAAAAAAACATTTATACCAGTGAAGACTTAAAAAATTACAAGGCTTTATTATATAAAACGAATGCACATAGAATGGATCATGATTCACGAAGACAAGTGCACGGTAATCGTGGTTATAAGTATAGACAAATAATAAGTAAATTATTTGGATTGACTTCAAATACTTCCAAAACTTCATCACCATCGCCACAACAGTCACCTATAGGAAGTAGATTAATGCAATTATCAAAAATGAAAAAAGACTATATATTTTGGGATAACCCTTATGAGCTGATAGATAGACTGAGACTTCTTGTTGCTTCACATCAAGCTGGCCATAACAATCACTCTAGCGAGATTGTTTCAATCATTGAAGGACTTAAAGAAGCCAACATTATTGAATAATAAAAATGCGGGTTGATCAATTTGGTCGTTTTTCGAATATGGCTCCACCAAGAGGACCAAGAGGGAAACAAGGAGAAGAGGAGTTACCAGGTGAACAGGGAGAGAGAGGAATGCCTGGACCACCTGGTGAGGGATTTCTCAAAACAGAAAGCGGAGATTACAAAATAAACTTTAAACGGTTAAAAAATGTTCAAGAACCACAAGAACAGGAAGACGCTGCTACCAAAAAATATGTTGATGAAACATACGAACAACTTAAAGAATACATACGATATGGAGTAGTTGCGAAATTTGAGAAACTACTGTTTGACACAATTGATAATAAGAAAAAAAAATCTGAAAATTAAATTGAAGACAATTCTATTAGTTATTAAAACTTAAACAGTCATTATATAACTTTAGTCTTTTATCTATCTCCTCAGCGTGGAGAACTCAATCATTATGTCTAACATAGATTTTTTATTAATTTTTGATGAAATTCTACAGTTTCTGAAAACAAATCATCCTAATATACTGGAAGAACATCATGAGGAGCTTTTGAATTGTGTAATTTTTTCGAAAAGATTTATGAATGTATCTACTACAACATCAAAACATGGATGTCACTTCGATAACTGCCCCATGGTCTTCAAACTTATGCAAAAATGGTCCAAATACATGCGCATGTTACATACTTGAAAATAGACTATTAAAAATAAAAAAAACTGATATCTTTGTATAAAAGATTGAAATAGTATGACTAAAACTTGTGATTATTGTATAGAAATATTTTTAATTAATAAATGCGTATATAAAAAAAGAACAAATACTTTGTTTTTATCATTCAATAAAAAGATGAGTCAGAGAAACATTGTTGAAGAACTTGTTGTGGTGAAACCCAAAACAATAATAAAAAGTAAACAATAAACATTTATGAACTCAGTGCATATCAACCTACATATGTTTATGTTGAGAATGGTCAGCCGTCACCAAGCGATACCATCGGGTGTTGACCTGATCGTGTGCGATACCATCGGGTGTTGACCTGATCATGTTACACATTATCATAGTGGGTCGCTATGCACCAAGTGCATTACGATATTTGTTTTTTGTTTATGACTGCACTTACATACATGCTTCACATTGACTCAGAAATTGGAATGCCTTTAAGGAAATGCAACGAAGGTTTATTTTGTCAAATAGACATTTAATTCTTACGTCATGTGAAGAGGTATGTTTGTGGGTCATAGGCAAAAGTCAATTCATATTCCAAGAGTGTGATAAATATATATTGAAAGATTTATGAAATTTTGTTAAATTATTTTAAGTATAAATAGGAAAGATTTTTAAGAATAAAGTCAGTCCAGTTTTATGATTACATAGAACACGACTCATTTTTATTTTGCGGCTGGAGAGCTCAGATAAAACTCAATATAAATCGTGCATTTTAATGCTCGGACAGATAAGCGGCTCTTGTAGCTAAGAAAAACATAGATATGTGTAATGGACAACCCTTACATGGCGATCCTGCAACTCGAACCTAAATACAATTGACGATACAAGCAAAATCATCATCGTTCTCCAATGACAACCATAGAAGAGATTAACGCAATTTTTAAGAAGTGGGAAGAACTCACGGAATACCAGCCATTGATGTCTGCACCACAAGAAGCAGTGCCCGTATACATACCAACACCGAAAGAAGCTGGACCGAAGCCATTGACGATAGAGCAATACAAACAAAGGCAGATAAAACAAAAAACAGAGAAACCTAAAAATAAGAAGCGAGGCAGAAGAAAAAGACAGTTTCAGCGAAAGTGTGCTGATCTGCAAAGAACAGTCAACATTGCACAAGGTGCTCTAAAAAAAGAGTTATTAGAACAACTACAAACCTTAAAAAACCAGGGGTGGAAGAATTTTGCCAACTAACAGCATGGGTGGAAAAACTTCGAAGGAAGAAATAATAAACAATAACGTAGCTGCAGCAGCATCAGCAACAAATACAACATCAGCATCATTATTTTCAGACAAGATAGCATACGTTAATTGTTTCCTTCTGATAGTTATTATACTATGTAAATTAAACTCATACTATAAGGATTATCTAAGAAAACACGCTCTTAAATCACTAAATGTTTAAAATCAAATAAATAGCTATACATAAAAATTCATGGAGTTCAATATATTAGAAAATATTTAAAAAAATTTAAAAAAATCACCTAACAGAACTTACTCCACAGACTACCCAAGTAACATCGTTGGAGCTGCAAGTACTTAAAAAGTTTTTAAACAGCTCTAAAAAAGTTAATCTCAAGGCTTCTGTTCTATTTCGAAAACCTTTGCAGCTGTTGGCGTTTTTTTCTAAAAGACCGTCTCTATATTGAAGTTCGACAACAACTTGCAGCTCTATTATCTTATAAAGCATTTGGCTCTAAAAATATGCTCCTTAACTACGTTTAAAATGACACTATAAAAGCATTTACGCACTCAACGTCGTTGTGCTGTAGAGAAGCTTCTAAATAGCAAATAGAGTTCTTATAGAGGCTCAATGGAACTGTTTGTTTTTGAAAAACCGTCAGCTGTTTAACACACTCTCGCATTGTTTGAAACCAATGTTTGAAAATTCAACTTTTGAATAATTAAATTAATATTAATATTGTTTGTGTTTTATGTACATAGAGTTCTTCTGGCGATATTAGTTTGAGCGCTTATTTAGTTTATAAGAAATAAAATAGTTTTCGGTTGAAATTTCAATAAAATTTGCATTGTTTATGTTTTCTTGGCGGTTTTGCTTCTAAAAAGTTCTTTGACAGCTCTAATAAATCTGTCAACTGACAGCTGAATGCCTGCTTTGTCTATGTATTGTATGTGTCTTTTCTATGTAGGTACTTTTATAGAGTTGGTTTAAAACAGCTCTATAGTGATGTAATTATAGTTCTTAATCGAGTTTCTAGTTTTATAATAACACAATCCACTGCTACTTATTACGGTCTATTTGCTCTTATTAAGATGTTTAAGAGTTCTACAAAGCATGTTGTATGTTTTTTGTTTTTAATAAATTTCTTCTCATAAGAATTGAAAGTGTGGGTACATTTTTACAGGGTGTATAGGTACCTACATTTGAAAGAAACGAATATTTGTATTTTTTTTTTTAATAAAAAAGTTTAATAAAAGTTTCTTACACATTTGATCAATAACAGCATATTATTTAAATTACTACTTTCTTAAATATTAAATGCTGGATAAGTAAAACTGAGAACTAATAGGTTGCATGCGAGCAAAATATACAAACAAAGGATTGCGAAGAATTCGAATAGGTAAATAAACTTGGTTCAAATGGAAAAACATCAGAAAATGTCCTAAACGTGGGAAAGTTTGGTTACCCAGAAACTTTAAATGCTATTTTGTGTTAAACAATAAACTTAAGGAAAGACGTATACCCTTATATAGGATGTGCAGTTCAGTGCACATACGCAAATACGCACATACGCATACGCAAATACGCACATACCCACATCCGCACATGCACAACGACAGACGGCATGACGACACCTTCTTTTTTAGGCTTTTCTGTCATCGTAATGTCATGGTTTGATTAAAACATGGAAATCTGTGTTTACGCAAAACTTATGCTTGCCCTTAGGACGTCCCTTGCCATTTGTTTTACCGTATGTAGTTTTTGTTCTTTTTTCTAACACATTATAACCAGTTTCGTGTTATTCAGCTGCTTTCTATACAAGTTAAACTACATTTGGGGTTCTTCAGACAGGAGCGGTACATGTCGTTTTTTGTTGTTCATAGCGTAGAAAAGAGCTTTGCCACGCTAAGCGAATCAAGTCTTTTATACATGTGTTTTATATTATGTTCCTGTCCGTTTGTTACAAATCGGGCGTTAATATTCTTCACAAGTTATTCACGAATATGAATACTTCAACTTGCAAAAAAAAAGGAAACGCTCTAATTTTTTATTACCGTGTTTCTACTAGTGACACCCTGTGCTTTATTATTGAGCTGTCATTGATGTCATCAAACAGCTCTAGTGCAACAAAAGACAAGTCTTTTGGCGATAAAAGAGCTCCAAAAAGTATTAATTTTTGTCAACAAAAAATGGCGACAAAACTGAATGAAACAATAAAAACAACAATTTTTTTTCTTCTTTTTACTTTTATTTTATTTATTCAAAACAATAAGAAGATGTTTTCATTGTCACTTTTTTATTTAGAATTTATGAATTTTTTTCCAAATGATTTCTCGTATATTTTTCGTAATTTGTAATTATTTTTATATTATTTTATTTCCAAAAAGTAAACATTTCGAAGGCGCGTTGTACTTTTGCTTAGTACTTTACAAACATTTGTGGAAAAATCAAAACCGCACTGAGAAATCACTTTGAAAAAATCTGTATTGCCATTTTATTAATATCTAATTCACTTAATTTCGTAATTTGAAATCGATTTAATAGATGGTAAATTTTATCACAAACACAAATAACTTTTTTTCACAGACGATGATAATTTATCTATCTTTGTTTATACATATACTAACGCAAAATATTTATTACACTGTAAACTTCTATTCACGACGCGACATACCACGAATGATGAAAAGGAGTAGGTAAACAACTGTCAAATATGCATATGGCTTTAAATAAGCAAGACACCGGCTTCAGAAGCACTTCTAGAGCTGACATTAAAGAATACAGACCGTAAAACTGCTTTTCTAGAGTTGATAAGGAGCAAAATAGTGCTCTCAAACTCATAAAATTGACTCCAAATAAGTCGTACAGTGGCTCTAGAAGCGTATATAGAGTTAATTGTGAAACATGTAGCTACGAAAAATAGCTTTACAAGCGCTGTTAGAACTTACAACGAGCTTAAAATGTTACTTGGGTATATACAACAAATTAACTTACAAATAGACACTGTATGGTCAGAAGTAACCAAAACCGCAGACTTAACCGACATATAAGACTTAAAAATCAAATTTGACAAGTTAGTAGAACAAATTCAAAAATTTTTAAAGCATAAAGAAGAGGAAAGTACTTACAAAGAAATTGAAATCAACGACAAAATGTCGAATTTTGATATAGTAACTGCTATTAAAGTTATCCCTGAATTCCAAGGTGACTTTAAAGATCTTAATAATTTTTTGGGTTTAATTGAGTTTTACTCCAATACTCTTAATGATGATGTACAAAAGGCAAGTAGAATTCATTTTGGCCACCAAACTCTCAGAAAAAGTTAAAAATAAAATTCAAACTGAGAAAATACCAACAAACTTAAATGATTTCAAAAATATTTTAAGATCTGTATATAAATCTAACAAAACTGCGTCTAGATTGCATAATGATATTGCAAAATGCTATCAAGGCAATCAAACAATTCAGATATTTGCTTCACGCATAGAATCATTACTTGCTTCATTGAATGAACTACAAATCTCTGAGCAAGGGGCTGAACACAGAGAACTTATAGTAAAATTGAATGATCAGATTGGAATGACAGCCTTTAAAAATGGTTTATCAGAACCATATAAGTCATTAGTAATGGCTGCAAGACCAACCAAGCTTGCAGAAGCAGTCCAAATTGCTTTAGAAGTTAGTCCTCAACATTCTAACAACATAATGTTTTTCAATAGGGAACAAAGAGGTAGAAATAATTTCAGAGGTAAGTATAATAGAAGATTGAATGATTTCAATAGTGATAGACATCAAAATCATGGAAATCAATATAATAATAACAATAGATATGAGAATCAGAATAGGAGTTATAATAACAACAGAGGAGGATATAATAACCAGAAATTCACAAGGAAATAATAACAGGCAACATTTTCAGGGAAACGGGTACGTCCCCGGCCGACAAAACCCGGGGCACACATCCAGAAGAAGATAATTTATATAAGGAATTCAGACAAAAATACAAATTTTATAAAATTAAAAATAAAAGGCAGAAATCAACCTATAAGTCTATTAATAGATACAGGAGCCGATATTTCAATAATTAAGAATAGCATAGTCAATAGTAATTATAACATGGAATATGGTCACAATTGTCAGATAAATGGGATAGCTAAAGAATACATAATAACTACAGGAATCACTAAACTAGATCTATGTTTTGAAGATAAAAATGTTGAACAAAAATTTAGTGTAATAGATAATAAAATAAATTTAACCACTGATGGAATATTAGGTAGAGACTTTTTAATGGAGCATAATTGTAAAATTGATTATGAAACATGTGCGCTAACAATTTCCCTAGATGGAGAGGAGATAATATTGCCAATGAACATGAATACAAAAGATATTTATGGTAATATAAAACTACCGCCAAGAACAGAAATAATTCAAATGATAAATATAAATTTAAAAGAAGATAGTATAATATATGGAAAAGAAATTAAGATATATATAAATACTTAATACAACAGAGAATGAGGTTACTTTGAAACATATTTTGATGGGATTAGAACCAATCTCTAGCTATTAAATACTTTATTTTAAAAACAGTCTAGAAGATGAAGATAGATTTAAAAGAATACAAAGTGAAATAAAAGTAGAAAACTTAGATAATAATGCAAAAGAAGAAGTTTTAAGAATATGTAAGCAATTTCAGAATATATTTCATTTGGAAGGAGAAAAGTTAACTAAAAACAATTTTTATGAGCAAAAAATAGCAACTAATGACAAAACACCAGTTTACATAAAGAATTACAGGCTACCGCATGCAAATTTACAAGAAATAGAAGAGCAGATTGAAAAATTATTAGATGAAGATATCATTGAACCATCAACAAGTCCATACAACTCACTATTATCAATTGTACCAAAGAAAAGCACAGGAGAATTAAAAAAGTGGAGATTAGTTGTAGATTTTAGGTCTCTGAATAAAAAAGTGGTTGATGACAAATTTCCATTAACTAGACTAGAAGATGTGCTTGACATGACAAGTTCATTTCATCAGATACCACTACATCCCAGATCAAGACCACTAACAGCTTTTTCAACTGATTCGGGACACTTTCAATTCAAAAGATTACCTTTTGGACTAAAAATTTCAACTAATAGCGAAAATACAATCTGAAATTAAACCCGAACAAATGTAACTTTCTGCGACCAGAAGTAGTTTATAATTTGGTCATCTACAAATAACAATACACTAGTTCCATCTTCCCTTCGTTCTGAAGTTGATGTCTTATTAATTGATTCTTTGTTATCAAATAATCTTATTCAAATAAATAATGTTGCTAATTCGCTTGGAAGATTCTTAGATTTGGTTTTTATATCTGAAGATTTACAATCTTCTGTCATGGAAAACTGCCCTTTGCTTTCATTTTCTATACACCATAAATCGATTGATATTTGTTTTAAAAACTATAATTATGATAGTTTTTGTAAATTTAATAATTCTAAAATTGTTTATAAATTTAATTCTTATAATCTTTCATTAATGAATAATTGTTTCAATAATATTAATTGGTCAAATGAGTTTTTGGACAAAAATATATCTGAAAAGTTCCATATTTTTAAATCATTATTCAATAATGTTCTTAATAATTGTATACCTATGTATAGCAAAAAAGTAAACTCTCACCCGATTTGGTATAATAAGAGAATTCTTAATTTAAAAAATGCTAAGAATGCAGCTTTTAAAAAATACAAAAAAACACCTTCTAATGATTTATATGCAGTTTTTTCTCGTCTCAGAAAAGAATTTGTTTTTCTTTCAAAATTTCTTTATTCAAATTACATTCATTCTGTTGAAAGTAATCTCAAACAAAGCCCAACATCTTTTTGGAAATTTATAAATACTAAGCGAAATAGTACTGGACTTCCAACAACTATGTTTTTCGGTAGTAACAAGTCCAGTGATCCCAAAATGATTGTTGACTTTTTTGGAGAGTTTTTTCAAAGTATTTATAATTCGTCTACATCTTCGACAGTAAATTATCAATATATTGAATCATTGCCATCTGTATTTGATTGCTCTTGTTTATCTTTTGACTTAAATGATGTTGAAAGTGCTTTATTTAATCTTAAGCCCAAAAAAACTGCAGATATATTAGGATTCATCCCAATTGTTTTCCGTCATTGTGCAAGTTCGCTTTCTGTTCCTTTATTAAACCTATTTAATGAATCTGTCTCCAATGGTATTTTTCTAGATGAATGGAAAGTCTCCATCATCGATCCAATTTTTAAATCAGGTTCAAAAAATTTGGTATCGAACTACAGACCTATAACTAAACTATCTGTTGTTCCAAAACTACTGGACAGTCTTGTTCAAGATAAATTTAAGTTTATTATAAAACAACACGTTAGTAAACATCAACATGGTTTTTGGAAAGGTAGGTCTTCTTCATCAAATCTTGTAGAATTTACAAATTTTTGTACAAATACTTTGGACAGTCGGAAGCAAGTTCATGTGGTTTACACTGACTTTGTTAAAGCTTTTAGCCGAGTTAACTTGGATATTCTTTTAGAAAAACTTCGAGCTTATGGGTTTCATGGACCGTTGCTTCAATGGTTTTCTTCATATTTACTTGGACGGAAACAATATGTAGCTGTAGGGGATTTTTACTCAAAAGAGATTAAAGTATCTTCCGGAGTTCCAGAAGGTAGTCATTTGGGTCCGTTATTATTCTTACTTTTTATTAATGATCTTCCTAATGTTCTTAAATATTCTAATTGTCTAATGTATGCGGATGACATAAAATTCTTTTCCCGAATTTCTAGTTTGAATGATTGTTACTTACTTCAAAATGATCTGAATTCTTTTGTCGATTGGTGCAAGTTAAACGACTTGTTGTTAAATATTGAAAAATGTGCTTGTATGGCCTTTAACAAAACATTATTAAATATTATTCCAAATTATTCTTTGAATAGTTTGCCAATTAAAATTGTCGAAGAGTTCAAAGACTTGGGTGTTATATTCGATTCAAAACTCAAATTTAATTTACATATTAATTATATTGTATCCAAAGCAAACTCCTTACTTGGATTTATAAAGAGAAACTCATTTGAGTTTAAGGATCCATACACGATTAAATCTTTATATTGCAGTATTGTGCGTCCCATTCTCGAATATAATTCTGTTGTCTGGAGCTCTACGACTGAGTTTAATAAAAAGAGAATTGAAAATGTTCAAAAAAAATTTCTCAGATTCGCCCTTCGAAATACTTTTGGAAATAATATAGATATGTATCATATATCGCATCATTCGAAATGCCTTTTACTTGGAATACAAACTCTCGAGACTAGAAGAAAAATGTATAGCATCATGTTTATTCGCGATATTTTGACTTCAACTATTGACTGTGAGAGTTTGCTTAGTTGCCTACATCTTTATGCTCCATCAATTTCATTAAGAGCCAGACCCCTCTTGTTTATTGATTCCCATCATACGTTATACGGTCAACGTGAACCAGTTTCTGCAAGTTGTATTTTATTTAACTTGTATTATACAAATTTGGATATATATTTGTCTAGAAATTCATTTAAAAATAGATTATTAAGTATTCTTAATTGATTTTGTTAAAATTTATATGAACATATCAAATTATTAATTGTTAATTTTATCTATAAATATATTGAATATTGATATATTAAGTCTGAAATCTGTTAAATGTAAATTTGTAGATTGAAATTTTAAATAAACTAAACTAAACTAAACTAAATCTTGGACACTTAATAACTTCACAAGGAGTAACCACAGACCCAAGTAAGCACAGTGTTATTAAAGAATATCCAAAACCAGATAATGCAGATGAAGTTCGAAGATTTGTAGCTTTCTGTAACTATTACAGACGTTTTATTCAAAATTTCGCTGAAATTGCAAAACCGTTGAATCAATTATTAAAGAAAGACCAAATCTTTAGCTGGACACAAAATTGTCAAAATGCTTTTGAGAACCTTAAAAGAAAATTAATGACACCTCCAATACTAAGCTATCCAGGTTTCTCAAAACCGTTCATATTAACAACAGATGCATCAAACTATGCATTAGAAGCCATTTTATCTCAAGGAGAAGTAGGTAAGGACAAACCTATTGCATATGCAAGTAAGTCATTAAACAAACATGAGCTTAATAAAGCAGTGATAGAAAAAGAACTACTTGGCATACATTGGGGAATAAATCATTTCAGACCATATTTATACGGTAGGCGATTTGTTGTTTACACAGATTACAGGCCATTAGTTAGTCTTTTTACTCATAAGAATCCTTCATCCAAATTAACTAGAATTAGAGTAGATTTAATGGATTACGATTTTGACATAATTTTTAAGCAAGGAAAGATGAATACAAATGCTGATGCGTTATCTAGAATAAAGTTAAGTTCAGAAAAATTAAAAGAAATGATACCAGTAAAGAATATAAATGTCCTAACAAGAGCAATGAAGTTGAAAGATAAGGAAGATATTAGTGAAAGAGAAAAAAATCCGGAAATTATGCCTCCTGTGGAGACTGTACACCTCCACATATGGGAATGCATATTTATCTCAGACACTAAAAACGTTAAAAAGTTGCAATTTGAAAATATAAAGAATTTAATGGGGCCACCAAAAGAAACAATATATGCAGTTAAAGATACAATACATGTTGGATACAATGATAATTCTCTATCAGAGTTAAAAGTGATTTTGAAGAAATTGTTATCCTATACAAAGCATGTGAAAATAGAAAAGCTAGCGCTAGCAATGAATAATGAAATATTTAAAACAATATCAGTGCACAAATTTAAAAAGATATTTAATGAACTGCAAAAGAATAAGAATGAAATTTGTCTAGACATTATATTATATAATTCACCAAGAAGAATAGAGCATGCGAATGAGATGAATAATTTAATAAAAGAATATCATGATGACAAGTTAGGAGGACATATTGGTATTAGAAGATGTATAGCAAAACTAAAGCAAAAATACATATGGAAAAATATGAATAAGATGGTCAAAAAGTATATTAATAGTTGTAAGATTTGTAACGAAGTTAAAATTAACAAATACACTAAAGAACAAAACATAAGGACAGAAACACCTAGCACATCATTTGATGTAATTACAATAGACACTGTAGGACCACTCAGACCATTAAATGGATACAGGTATATTCTAACCATTCAATGTGAACTAACAAAGTTCATAGAAGCCTTTCCACTAGTCACTAAAGACGCTATTTCAGTAGCAAAAACTATTGTAGAAAAATTTATTTTGAAATATGGTTGTTTTAGAAAGTTAAAAACAGATAAGGGCACAGAATTCACTAATGAACTACTAGTAAATATCTGTAAGATACTAAAAATAGAAAAAAATACGTCAACACCATTTCATCATGAAACTTTAGGAACAACAGAAAGAAATCATAGAGTTTTAAATGATTATTTAATGACCACGGACGGAAAAGACGACTGGGAAGAATTACTACCTTACTACACTTATTACACATACAATACTACACCACACAGTACAAATAATTATTCACCTTTTGAATTAGTATACGGAAAATTATGTGCTTTACCTTGTGAAATCATAAAAAATAGAGAAAAAATATATTGAGAATTATGTTAATGAATTCAAAATAAAATTAAAATATGCTCATGAAAAAGCTAAAGAGAACTTAGAGCAAAGTAAAAATAAAACATGTACAAATCAATCTAATGTAAATAATTCAAATTTTAAAATTGGAGATTATGTATATTTAAAAGTTGGAAATAGAAAATAGTTAGATAAACCATTCAAAGGCCCTTATAAAATAATTGAACAGAATGGACCAAATAGTATCATAAGAATTGTCACCGAAAATAAAGAAGTTCATAACAATAATTTAACAAAAGCAAGAAATAAAAAAAAAAAAAAAAAATTTGTAAACATTTTCGGTATGAAATTATCATATCATTCTATCACACAATTATTCTCATTTGTAATAAGATACGAGTACATATTTAAAAATAATTTTCTCATTTTAAAATAATAAAATTATTTTTTTTTCTAAAGGGTGAGGGTGTTGTGGTAAAACCCAAAACAATAATAAAAAGTAAACAATAAACATTTATGAACTCAGTGCATATCAACCTACATATGTTAATGTTGAGAATGGTCGGCCGTCACCAAGCGATACCATCGGGTGTTGACCTGATCGTGTGCGATACCATCGGGTTTTGACCTGTTCGTGTTACACATTATCATAGTGGGTCGCTATGCACCAAGTGCATTACAATATTTGTTTTTTGTTTATGACTGCACTTACATATATGCTTCACATTGACTCAGAATGCCTTTAAGGAAATGCAACGAAGGTTTATTTTGTCAAATAAACATTTAATTCTTACGTCATGTGAAGAGGTATGTTTGTGGGTCATAGGCAAAAGTCAATTAATATTCCAAGAGTGTGATAAATATATATTGAAAGATTTATGAAATTTTGTTAAATTATTTTAAGTATAAATAGGAAAGATTTTTAAGAATAAAGTCAGTCCAGTTTTATGATTACATAGAACACGACTCATTTTTATTTTGCGGCTGGAGAGCTCAGATAAAACTCTTGTAGCTAAGAAAAACATAGATATGTGTAAAGGACAACCCTTACAACAACCCTTACAAACTACATAAGCCTGCTCGAAGGAATTTTCCAAAAAGACGAGTAATTTTTAAGGGTCTAGATGATTTATGGCAAGCCGACCTAGTCGAGATGGTTGTGTATTCACCCGAAAACGAAAATTATCGATATCTTCTCACAGTTATTGATACATTTTCTAAATTTGCTTGGACGGCTCCTATTAATAATAAAACAGGAACGAGTGTCACTCAGGCTATGGAAGATATATTTAATAAAGGTCGTCACACAAAAAATTTACAAACAGATGATGGAAAAGAATTTTTCAATGCATCGTTTCAAAAACTTATGAAAAAGTTTCAAATCAATCATTACTCTACATTAAGTGTTCTCAAAGCTTCCATTGTTGAACGATTTAATCGTACCTTGAAAACTTGGATGTGGAAAGAATTAAGTTTAAATGGTCCATATCGTTGGATTGATATCATAGAACAACTAACAAAAACGTGCAATAATTCCAAACATCGTACGATAAATATGAAACCATCTGAAGTCAATGCTGCAAATGAAAAATTATTACTCTCCAAGATCTATAATCACGTCAAAATACATATTACTCCAAAGTTAAAAACCGGGGATTTTGTCAGAATTAGTAAATACAAACATGTTTCCGATAAAGGATACACACCGAATTGGATCACAGAAATCTTTAAGATTGCCAAAGTGCAACGCTCAAATCCAATAACGTACCTATTGGAAGATCACCAAGGACATCCCATTAAAGGAGGGTTTTATAAGCTTGAACTACAGAAAACTAAGTTCATATCTAGTCGAGGAAGTGCTTCAAATGAAAAAAGATCGATTATTTGTTAAATGGCTCAGCTTTTCATCTGATCACAACTCTTGGATTCCTATACCTAAAATTAATAAATAAGACACATCTTTTTGTATTTTTTTTTTTTAATAAAAATTCTTTATTGATATAATATTATTATGTATATTATGTATACACTTATACATTTTTTTTTTTTTTTTTTCTTAAGAAATGTTCATTTCGTATGTTTGATTCATTGATTTGAAATTCAGTTATTCGACATCAGATTTGTATTCCAGATCCTCCTTCGTAAAGACCTCAACTTCTCCATTACTTAATACTCTCTCAGTTTCAAATTCATGATACTCATAACATTTTTAAGGCTTAGAGTGCGCAAATTATAATTGCTATCATACGAACCTCGAACAGTTAGTGCCTTATCTTCATCAAACTCAAACTTAAAATGTCTATAAAAAACATTCTTATTTTGTATAGTTCCTGATATTTCAGTTTCTTTTTTAATTAAGTCTTGCCTAAAACTCTCGATTGCTTCCTCTACGGTTACTATTTTTTTCTCGTCCAAAATTTTATTTACCGTTCTTGCTGTTGTTGAAGTCACTGATGCATCATTTTGAAATGATGTTGTATCCGTTGTTGTGGTATTAAGCAAATTTTTACCATTTGTAAAGGTTAACAAACGAAACGATAAACCTATCTGCACAGTATCATTATTAGGTAAACACCAATGAAAAAGAGAGATTGTCAGTTATGTTTGCTTGTTGCAAATTGATATCCACAGGTAATGGCAAAGAAGCAATTAATGAAGGACAAATTAAAAGCAGGCATAAGACTGATGAGTAAAACTACATTTTTAAAAAACATGCTTGTTATCCAAAGGTTTGTCATAAACTAATAAACATTACACTCAAATTTTAAATTTTATATAATTTTTATTCTATCTATATTCATCTCTCTCTCGCATCTTTTATCTCATTTTGTATATACATTAAAATACGTTCGATTGAAATGTGTCATGAACTTGTTCAATTGTCTGTATTTCTCTGTGATTGTTTTTTTTCTTTTTAAGTTTTTGAGGTGCATTAAGTAATTCAGCCTCACCAAACGGACAAAGCGCTGGATATTCACTCTCTTTTTTCTTTACAGCATTCGAATGAGGTGTGATCGTTCCGCTCAGTGTTAACTCTCCTATTATAATATAATTTTATGTTTAATTCATTTAATTTTTTTTTTTTTTCAAAAGTAATAATCTCACCTAAAAGTTTAAACCGTGCATGTTGCATAGATTGAAACTGCAACTTAAAACTCAGAATAGGCGATACGGTCTCGCCATTTCTAATATGAAACAAAACGCATTCGCTTCCATATTCTGGCTGTAGCATCAATTTTAATGTATCATTATAGAATATTACATCGGTAAATTTTATCTCCAGCCATCCAGATTCACAGATACAAAATGTTTCTCCTTCTCTTAATCTTTCACACCAAAACATATTCTTTTTTTTCTACTTTCCCAAATGATGTTCTCTATATTAGAGCTGTTCTAAAAAATAAACACCGCATACGAAATACGAATTTCCTGACCTTGAACTTCAAAAGAAAAATATTATGTGCGCACTATGCATCCTTATCTTCTTTCAGAAATTTGACACATTTATAATCCACTCTACCAAAAGTCATTCATACATATTATTATTATTAGTATAATTGTTTAAAGCCATTGCTTTGCTGTTTGGACAATTCAAGTAATTCAATGTTTTCTCTCTATGATAATGATAAGAAATATAAAATTATTCTTATACTACACGTCAAACACATATTCAAATCATACAACCGTTTTTTCTATGCAAGCTAATTTTTTTTTATCCACACTGATTACTTTAAATTCAAATTCAAATAAAACGACAATCAGTTACACCACAAGCACCACTGTGTATATTTTTAGCTCTTATCTCAACTAATATACCACAACAAACATCATTCTTCAAATTGCTTCTATAGCACAACGGAACTCTCAGTAAGGCATGGCAACTGCAAAAACATTAAGCCCTACCAAAGGCAAATCACTAGGGCCGGCATGTGCCGAAGCAACTGAGGCAAATAAGAGGAGGCGCTACATTAACTACAAGCCGATTCTTGTTGTGAAGAAGCGCATCGGTGATGCAGCTCAGCAAATTGAAGGGCGTGAACGACCAGCCAAGTCATCGGCTCAGGCCAAAATCTAGAGGCAGCTGGACAGCTCCTCCAACGACGACGAATACAACAACAACGACAACAAGGGAGAAGATGACGAGGCTGAGGCTGATGTCGTAATCGTCAAAGAGGCTGAAGTAGTAGGATCGAAGAACCCACAGCTAGCCAACGAGATTGCCGACGTAACAGGCGAAAGAAACGTAGCTGACGTAGATGCCGAAAAAGACATATTAAACATGTCGGTAGAAGGAGAAGGGCACTACGTCAGTGGCGAGATACTGGATCTGTCGGAGGAAGAAGAGGACGAACAGATTGAAACACTGACGCAGCAGATTTCCTCGCTGATAGAGTTGGCTGAATCACTAAGAAAGAAGCAGGAAGCGACAAGGGAGAAGGAGAGCCAAGTGACTCTTGAGCAGCGCACCCGCCAAGAAGCGCTCCAAGAACAACTTGAAGCTACGCAACAACAGAAGCCTCCTCAGGAAAAACGACTACTCCCAGCCACATAAGCAGCAATCAAAGAAGCAGCCACAACAACAGCTTCACAAACAGCAACAGCCTCAGCTGCCGCAGGCAAAACAACAACAACAACAACCACAACCACAACAACAACGACAACAGACACAGAAGCAACAACAGCAGCAGCAACAAACGCAACAGCAACAACCGCAGAAGTCAGAACAGCAGCAGACCCAACAGCAGCCGATGCAGCAGCAGCAGAGACAAGAGCAGCAGTCACAACAACAACAGCAACAACAGCAACAGCCACAAGCAAAGAAAGGTAAGATGCCACCTTTAAATACTTACAAAATGGAGATAAAAGAAACTTTTGAAATATGTAGGTCGGTCGTAGGCAACAATTTTATAATTAAGCGGCTAAACGCAGACAGACATTCTATTCAGTGCTCTTCTTAAGAGCACTACAAAAAAGTTAAAGACCTTCTGTCTCAAACTAAAACTGAGTATTATAGTTTCACCCCAAAGGAAGACAAGCTTCAAACAGTCCTCCTGAAGGGTATCGAATCTTCTACGGATCCGCAGGCGCTCTTAGCTGAGCTCCGTCAAGTGGCGAGTGAAGATCTCGATTTTATCGGGTTATAGACCGTTTTGGTGGTCTAAGGAATATAACAGTCCTGGATTACCAAGTTGTACGATGGGAAAAATTAAACAAGCAGAAAGACATGCTTCAATGCATGAACTGCCAAGGGTTTGGACACATTGCAGTTAACTGTGGTATGGACCCAGTCTGCGTTAAATGTGGAGATACCCACAAAACAGGGGAGTGTAAACTCGGGCAAGATAGGGTCACAGATATGACCCAGTTAAAATGTGCGCTCTGCCGAGGCTCCGGGCACCCCGAAAACTATCGGGGATGTCCGAAGTTTCAGGAGATAAAGCAAAACAAAGCCCAAAAGAAAACAGTTGAGGTGAGACCCCCTGAAGTACGCCAGACAACAACTTCCGTCAATCCCGCAATTTCTTACGCCCAAATGGCGTTTGGAAAGGGAAAAACGGTACAGCCTCAATAACAGGTAGCCAAACAGGTCCAAGTACCTAAGGCTCCTGTGCCAGAGGCAGATCTGATGCAGGTGTTGCTGACCATTCATGGTCAGTAAACCGACGTGCAAAAACAGATCAGGGAGCAGGCGGCTAGGGTGGATTACCTCTACTCTATTCTGCCGGCAACGCGAAATGGTTAAAGGCGCGCTGCCTGAGCGACCCTTTAAGATCCTAGCTGTGAATGTAAATTCGCTGATTAGGACCTCTTTCATTTGCTGCAAGACCAAAGTCCTGATGTGTTTATGGCTAGCGAAACTAAGCTTAATCAGAAACACAAACTGACTAATAAAAATTACAATATCGTAAGAAGGGATCGGCCCAACTCCTCTCAAGGGGGTGGGGTCGCAATCTTCATACGAAAGGGCATTAAACATAAAGTTATATATAATAGTGAGGTGCGAAGATTCGGGTTGCTAGAAGCCTGCATCGTTTGCATTCCTCTCCAGCAGGGGAAAAGAATGTACGCAATCACGGTGTACGCACCTGACGCACCTCAGCCAGCTAATTTTATCGCAGAGCTCGAAAAACTTTTCGAATACTTAAGACTGAACTTGGATGAGAATTATTATCTCATGGCAGGGGACTTAAACGCCAAACATGTAGATTGGGGATAGATACACCGTCATTTCCGAGAAGTGGTAATTGTCTGGATCTTTTACTGCTTGACTCACGACTAGTAATAACTGACGCAACAAATCAACAGACAAGAAACTGTTTACGAACGATTGAATACGACAGTGATCACTGCGGACTCGCCACCGTAATACAGCTTAAGAGCGAACTTGTGGAGTTGGATGAGTCCACGCTTCTCCAACGTCTTGGCAAGAGAAATACGTTCCGATGACATTTCTCCACCAAATGACAGAAACCTGACGAACCTCGAGATCGACGGGTTCCTGACTCAAATTAATACGACTTTAAAACGAATAATGGACAAAACAATCCCAAAATATAAGGAACAAGACCCTACTGGTTTATACAAGAACGCGACAATCGACGCACTACACCGAAAAAAAAGTGGACTGCTGACTAGATTGAAACTCTTGTACAGACGTTTCACGGACACACGTGATCTGGAGATTAGGACATTGAAGTCGTCGATCAAAAACATTAACGTTCTGATTAGACAAAACTATAGATTATCTATTAATTTATATTGGGATAACAGAATTCACGCTGTTAATTCTAGCGACCCTAGTATGTTTCCCCAAATAAATAAGATATTTAGAAGAAATGACATTGTATATAAATTTCTATAGTACAACCATGGTGCAGCGCCATCTAAAGAAAGTTGTTAACTGCACATTTGGAGGTTCTTACATTTACTAAGTGTCTATTATGTTACCCTAACAATAGTCGTCTACGAAACAAATTAATAATATATAATGTATTTTATTGGCTCTAAAATCCATATTTTCTTGACAAGAGCCGTAAACAAAACAAAAATCATATATGTTTACGATGTTGTCAGAGTTACAGAACAGACAACTAGTAAATGCACGAACCTAAAATTGTGTTATTCACAAGTTTCTTAAGATGGCCAGGCGGTGATTATTCAGCATGAAAATACTATAAAAATGTATATACAAGGGAAATGATCAAAACGATCTTCCATGTCTTAAACGGAGGGTGCCGTTTTCGATGATAATTATTATATGATAGAAGATCCTCAGGAAAAGTAAGAGGCTGTAGGGGCTGCTTTCCAGCAAGTGTATAAGGTGAATGCTAGCATTCGTCCGAATCATGACCTGGAGAACAGAGCCTTACTACACAACTTCTACCTTGGAAATAACATAACGCAATGGCGATCTGAGAATACTGGTGTCACCGGGTTCAATGACGAAAACTTGGCAAACGCCACCATCGCCGAGCGAAATGGACCCAGTTTATTGTTAATTTCGAAGGTAGAACTTCAGTTAATTTTTCAAACATTAGATCTGATTGATTTAGAGAAGGCTTTCGACACCGTATGGTTAGAGGGTCTTTATCTAAAATTAACTAGATTTGGCATAAGTAAACCACTGTTATATATGCTTCATGACATGCTCAATGGTAGAAAGTTTGTTTTCAAAAGTGGCAATGTAACTTCCACCATAACTTTTGATATTAAAAACGGTCTACAGCAAGGAGCTGTGAACTCGCCGATTCTTTTCAGTATTTACACCAGCGATCTGATAGGTAGTCTCACTCATGCGATTGCGTATGCCGATGACCTTGTAGCGTACAGGACGGGTCCAAAAGTTGAAGTCATCAGAATTCTCTTCCAGCGTGACTTCGACAAGATTCAGCGATATTGTGATGACTGGAAGTTAAAAACTAACTTTAAAAAATCAGAAACTATCCTGTTTAGAACCCCTTTGTCTAAGGCTTCTAGGGATACAAGAAAGAACTGGAGAAATCTAGTGATTGTTGGACCAAGTGGACATCCACTGGCGAGTAAAGATGTAGTAAAGTACCTTGGTATCTGGCTAGATCAGTATCTACATATATTTCAATCGACATATAGATGCTGCTCTGGCTAGAGCTAGGGGAGCGTTTGCTCTGACAAGACGGTTGTTTTATAGCAGCCGCCTTGAAAACAGGGTAAAGGTGATTTGCTACATGGCTCTCATCCGGCCGATGATTGCCTATGGGTGCCCTGTGTGGTTTAACGTTGCCCCATCTCAAATGGAAAAGATTCGGGTGTTTGAGAGGCAGTGTCTTAGGACCTGTCTTGGATTAGACAGAACACCAGAGTCGGAGTACAAACATTATTATGCCAACGAGGTCTTATATAACGGGGCAAATATAAACAGGATAGATAACTTTTTAATTAAGCTGATTCGGGGTAACATTGCAAGAGCGATGACCTCAGCCAATGGACTTATTTTCGAGGCTTACTACCCTAATGATGAATATAGTGAGAGAGTTTGTCTTAACGGTTTCATCCCGAGACATTCCTCTATTAAGACATTCGGGGGCTGATACAGGATAGATTGGCAGTTCTGTTAATCTACCACGTCGGCCGTAGAACTGTGGATCGGCGAATCCTGTATGGTCGAGACGTCGGCTCTGGTAACGGAGCAGAGCGTCTGCAGTTCAGTAGAGCTGTGCCCCTTCGGGACAAAAAGAACTTGAATAATCAAGTTAAAAAATACTGGTGGTTGGGTGACCACCTTGATATTGATGATTAGTCAAAGTTGTTGCCTTGGCCGACCTACGTATTTCTAAGGTAGATTAAATAGGACAGTAACGGTGGCACCAAAAAAATGTTAAAAATCCATAAAATCGTTTGTCTGTGGGTATGTGCATTTGGCGCTATTACATATGCATATTGTCAATATATGCATATTAATAAGCGTGTGGGTATTTGCATAGGCTGCTTCGAAGAAAAAAAAAAAAAAAAATTTACGTATATTTACGTATATTTTTGTTTTATTTAGGTTAATTTAGTTTTATTTAGGTAAAGGTTAATTTTAAGTTTTTAAATAAAAATTAAAATAATGTCATGGAAAACAAGTTTTTAAATAATTTTCTTGTTTAGGTTTAAGTTATATTGAATTTTAAATTTAAAATAGTCTTTACGCCGAAAGGCATTTTTTAAATATAGTTTTAGTATAATTTAGAGCGCCCGTATGGGGCCAGTTAGTTAGTTAAGTTAATATGTAAGCTAGTTGTTTAAGATTTTTTGTCTAGCATTAAGATAGATATAAGAAAATGAAAAAATAAAAAATGAATTAAAATGCAAAAAAAAAATGCCCTCAGTCGGCTCACAACCCCAACATACACGGTTCAAATCACCAAATATCAACTTAAGTTTTTTTTCATTTCAAAATTCAGATATCTGCACCAGCGGCGGCGCGCGACCAGTCCCCTTTGATGACGTCATCATCATCAACACCTGTTCACACACCTGGCTTATCAGCTACAAATTCGACCTCTAATTTAATTTCAAGGGCAATTTGGTTCCCAGACCAAACCGCCCCCATTCTTACTCACTTTTCATAAATGGTGATGTCTTCGACGGTTTCACCTTCATTGGTCTCTTCTATCTCTGGATTCGGTTTGTAGCAACGTTTTCCTTCCTCTTCAACAGGTAGCGCGAATATTTGTGTGTTCTATTCAAATCAAATTTAACATCAACATTTTTGTTAAGAACGTTGACGAACAAAGATAGAATATCGTTTGGGTTAATTGATGAAATGCAATACGCAAACAGTTTTCTATGCCATAATACCATAACGAACCAGACCCCATTCTTGTTGTAACAACACATTCTGTGCAGTATATATGGAGCAGAGTTCGTACATCTTTTGGCAGTGAGTAAGAGTGAAGAATGAAATGGCGACTGAATAATTTTAATACCTTGTTATTTATTTTTCACACCATATAGTTTCGGTATATTTAGATTAGATTAGATTTTATTTAACAGAAAAGTTTCATTTACATTTTTTTTAAATAATTTGTTATACTTTTGAGACATGGCCAGATAAAAACAAAAATAATATACAAACAATTTAAAAAATGAAAAACAATAAATTAAAAATCTTCACTTATGACAGTACTTCTATATCCTAAAGAAATTTGTAGGAATTTAAATAGTTTTTGCCAGTCATTGCCATTCAATATTTTAAATACTTCGGATTGGTCAAGATAATTTTTCTTCCATATTTGTCGACGTATTTCCACCAAAATGGGACATTTTGCGATGAAATGCACCACATTTTCTCTTTCACGAGTGTTGCACAAAAAGCTGTTGAGAGGTAAATCGTTTCTATGGGGTGCAAAATTTAACGGAAGCAACTCACCTCTTGTTCAAAAATTTTAAGAGAGTTTGTCTCCATTATGGCGGTCATTGAAAAAGTTAGCTTGCTCTAAATTGTGTTCCAGCTTTGAATATATCTCCCCGTGTAAAGAACTTTTTGCTTTTTCGATGATGTTATCCTCTTTTACTTTTTGGTTGAGACTTTCAAGCAGAGTCTCCAGGTAAGGTCTCCACATTTCAATGTTATCCAAACGTTAATCAAAAGGAACATTGGTCAGCTAAATTTTTCCATTCATCAAAGTGGGAACTATTAGATTTAACAACAGAAATCGCAACTCTTCTGGCTATTTTTCCAGTGTGGCTGTACATTAACTTTACGATATAGTTGAAATGTAGTTTGAGTGTTGATAGATAAGGAGACAGACCTGTTTCAATTAGTAACATGTAGTTTCAGGGAGAAGAAATTGACGTTTCAGAAAGAATCGAAGCAGTTTTTCAAGGGTATTAGATTTTTGCCAACCCCACGATTGTGCTGCATAAAGCATGGCTTCCGATGTAGCGTTAAAAACTTTATACTTAGAGCTAAAAAGGATATCTCTGTTTCCATAAACTCTTTGCTAAACTGTCATAATCGCGTTTTTGGAGGCCGATAGTTTCTTTTACAGTTGTTTTTCCAGGCTAGGATTACATGCTATAGTAAAACCCAGGTACTGATACTCCTTCACCGTTTCTATTTCGTCTGCTCCATAATACTACCTTTCGTTCACGGCTAAGCGTCCTGCACCTCTACGGAAAACCATCGATTTTGACTTGTTGAGGTTAACAGTCAGGTTCCATTGTTAACAATAACCAAGCAATTCGTTGATCATTAGTTGAAGGAATTCTGGAGATTCTGCCAACAGCACCAAGTCATCCGCGTACATCAGCATTTTAATTTGAAGACCATCTAATGAGAGTCCACATGGCATAATCTTCAGCAGATCTTTAATGAACTATGAAAAGACCAAAGATCTTTGTTTTAGCAACACCGAGGTAAGAAAACAGTCAGAAAGATCCCATCTCCTACTTCGTTAAAGGTTTGACTGTAGATCCCTTCTATTATGTTTATGAATTTCCATGACATTCCATCCCTGTACAATTTGTACGTAGGAGCATTTCTGTTTATGGAGTCAAACGCTGCTCGTCCACAAAAAATGCGTATAACTTTTTGCGTTTAGTCAGGTAAATATTAGCAATATTCGAAAGGCTAAAGATATGATCGACTGCGGAATATCCTCTTCTAAAACCTTTCTGAAACTCACTGAATAGATGAATGTTTTCAACCCATTCCGTCAGACGACAACGAAGGATCACCATGAACATTTTTAAGGATGAATTCAAAAAGGCAATACCGCGGTAGTTGGAGTCCATCTTTTCTCCCTTTTTGAAGAGCGGAAAGATAATCGATTTTTGAAGATTTCAGGTGCTTTGGCTGATTGAAATATTGTTTTATAAGCAGTAGTTAGGCATTTTAAGAACTCCTCTGTTGCGTTTTAAAAAAAAATCAATTGAAATTCTGTCACTTTCAGGGGCCTTTTTATCTTTCGCTTTGGAAATGACTGATTTTAGCTTAGAGAGCGTTATGTCACAGTCCAATATTTAATTTATGAGGCAGGTCTAGCGCATAGAATCTCTTGATCAAGCAACTCCGTATTATTAACAAGTTTTTCAAAATATTCTCGAAGTAATGAGATAGGGATCAAGGAAATCGAATTAAGCTTGATTTCTTTAATATTTCGAATTGCTTTCCAAAAGTCAGACGAGCTTTTACAGCAATGAAGGTCTTCCAGCGGCATTCTACTGTAACTCTCCTTTTTTGACGTGTTTGTAGTGTTTGTAAGCTTTTAAGTAGCTATCCTTTAAACAGATTGTATTTAACGATTGAAAGAGTCTAAGAAGTTCGAACAATCTATTCCTCGCAGTCTCACAATCCTTTTCGAACGAAGGTGAGCGATATTTCAATGCATCAGGTTTGTTGTTTTGGGTATGACTGCCGAAAATATAATTGCTTCCGTAAACTTAACAACTTATTAGCCTCCGTTGATTTCGACAGCATTGCTCAAAACCCAAATATAGAATTAGCTGTATCTAATTTTTACTTTAGCGTGTTTAGATGTCTTTCTCAATCTGTCCCTGTTATTCGCCATAAGAACACCTCTTCATCCCCCCCGTGGTACAATAGTGAGCTACGGTCTTTAAGAAATAAAAGAAACAAACTTTGGCAAATTTACCTTACTTCGCGTTCTGGTTTCGACTTTACTAACTATCTGAACACCAGTACAATTTTTTCAGAACTTTGTGATTCTCTTTACAACGAATACCTCAATCAAATGCAATCAAACATAATGATTGACCCTAAAACATTTTTTCACTTTATTAATGCCAAACGTAAATCTGATAGCTACCCTTCTACCTTAACATTTTTGAATACAAGTTCAGATGATTCTAAAATAATTGCTAACTTGTTCGCCCAGTTTTTCAGTCAGTCTTTTTCAACGAGTACCTTAAAGCCCGATTCAGAATATTTCTCTTACCTAAGCAAATGCACGCAAACATCCTTAACCTCTGTTATAATTTCGTCGGAAACTGTCGAGGCTAAAATTAATAATCTGAAAGAGGATTATTCTGCGGGTCCAGATGGGATTCCTCCTATAATACTTAAACAATGTTGCTCTAATTTTGTTAAGCCCCTGACAGCCTTATTTCAGCTTTCAATTTCACAAGGAATTTTTCCTTCTCTCTGGAAAAATTCGTTTATAGTCCCTATTCATAAAAAAGGCCCGAAGAAAGAAATCTCCAAATACCGTCCAATCGCCAAACTCTCCTGTATTCCGAAGCTTTTCGAAAGCCTTATATACGATACAATGCTGTTTCATTGTAAACAACTTGTATCGCCTAAACAACATGGTTTTCTGAAAGGCAAATCAACTACAACCAATTTAGTAGAATTTGTTTCCGGTGCTTTATGCGATCTCGAAGATGGCAATGAAGTTGATGTAATTGCAACTGATCTTAGCAAAGCCTTTGATAAAATTTCTCATTCTTTAATCCTTTTCAAGCTTAATGCTCTAGGCTTTCAACCAATATTTATAGCATGGATCCAATCTTTCTTAAAAGACCGCAAGTACAAAGTTATCTTCAGATCTTCTGAATCGGATTCAATTCTAGCCACCTCTGGTGTCCCGCAAGGCAGCCATCTCGGCCCACTAATATTTATTTTAACCATCAACGATGTCGACTTCGTCATAAACGACTCTTTGATATCTATTTACGCAGACGACAAGAAAATCTATAGGCGTATTTCCTCCCCTTCTGACTCCTGTCTTCTCCAAAATGATCTTAATCGGTTTTCAACTTGGTGTCTAAAAAATTTTCTCGAACTGAATGTGAGCAAGTGCCAAGCAATAACCTTTTCACGAAGGCGTATTCCTGTCCCTCCCAGAACGTATTTTATCTCCTAGACTCCTCTATAAACAGAGCTAACTCCGCGCTTGGTTTTGTAAAACGTTGGTCAAAAGAATTCTCCGATCCTTATGTAACTAAAACTCCCTATGTTACATTTGTAAGGCCCCTTCTTGAATATGCTAGCCAAGTCTGGTCACCCTACTACATCTCTCACTCCCGTCGTATTGAAGCTGTTCAACGAAGATTTCTACGTTTTGCACTCCGTGGCCTTGATTGGTCAAATCGATACAACCTCCCTCCCTACGTAAACCGCCTAAGGCTAATTGATATGCAAACACTTGAAAAACGTCGTCAAGTGGCTGACATTGTCTTTATTCAACAGCTATTAGCCGGAAATATCGATTGCCCCGCGCTCCTCCAAAAAATCTCCCTCCAGACCAATCCCAATAATCTTCGTTCAGTACCACTTTTCAAAATAAACTTTCATCGTACTAGCTATGGAAGTAACGAACCCATGACCCGCATGCTTCGGTTAACCAATACCATGCAAAGCTTTTTCGACTTCCACCAAAGCAAAGATTCCTTAAAAACCTCCCTCTATAAAACCTCCAACCCTACCTAGCTTTCTCTAGATTTAAGAATTTTTAGACTTAAGTAATTGTTAGTTTCTAAGTGTTTGCTTGTATTAAGCTAATAAAGTTAAACAAACAACTTTAGACGGGAGGGGGTCCCATCCCCTTCCTTCTGTGGTGTTTGTTGCTAAATAAATAAATAAATATAAAAATAAATAAACGATTGAAAGAGTCTAAGAAGTTCGAACAAACTATTCCTCGCAGTCTCACAATCCTTTTCGAACGAAGGTGAGCGATATTTCAATGCATCAGGTTTGTTGTTTTGGGTATGACTGCCGAAAATATAATTGCTTGCTGTAGAATGTCTATTGTGGTGTTGGATTCTTCAAGAAAACCATTCATTTTCTGCTTGTAAACTTTCATATCGTTTTCTCGCCATCTTAGTTAAGGTGAAAGAAGATTTACTGTACCATCTTCAACCTCTTTGTGCTAAAGTAAGAAATGTGGTAATCAGTGGCATATGATCCGAGTAAATTTGGCTGCCAACTTCAAAACTTTATAACAGATCGTAGCAGTCTGAAGGCATAAGAAAGTATTCGATTACCGACTGTCCAGAGTTTCGTATAAAAGTGAATTTTCCTTCTTCACCTCCCTTTTCAGTTCCATTGTTAATAAAAAGATCAAAAGCACTTCCAAGATCCAAAATTGTTCTGCCTCTTTCCATGTCTTTTGATTTTCTAGAAGTTAAGTTCCTGTTTCCGAAAGATACACTTTGCTCATTTCCAGTGCGATCATTGAAATCACCCAAAAGTATGCAATGTTTTTCTCCCAAAAACTGCAACGCATCAACTAACTTTTCAAGATCCGATTGTAAATAGGAACAGTTAAGATAGACTAAAACAACATTAAAATCTTCTCCGCATAAAATAATTTCTAAATAAACAAAATTGTCGACTTCTTTAAAATTGAATTTGTTTGATGAAAGTTTTTTTTTTTTTGATGCCTTATAGTGCTTCATCCGATGCTCTCCCCCTTGTCGAACAATTTCTCTTTTTCGCTGCTATCTAACAAAGTTTAAAATCTTTTATATAATCTTCAAAGTACATTTGATTTTTAAACATAATATGGGTTTCATAAAGTAAGAATATTTCAAAAGAACTAACATAATTAAAAAAATCGATAAACATTATCTTATTTGATAATTCATTAACATTATAACTAAGAAAGGATTTTAATTTCTTTTAACCTAGTTAAATTCTTGATTTTTTGGCTGATATCTAAAATCTATTGTGTACCCGCCCTTAGTTGAACTGCACTGCAGACAGCATCAAGTTCATTTGCGTCCAGACTCACAAGTGGCGCTAGTCTATTTGCAGGTGACATTTGTCTGAAGTTTTCAGTTAACGGATTAATATTTTTCAGAAAATCTTCTCGCTGCAAACAAATTTTATATTTTACCGAACGTACGTTAAATATATCGCTCTAAGCACACATAAACCCTATGAATCGTTCTAGATTATTTCGCATGAATTAACGAAACAATACAATAAAAAAGTTCAAGTGGCGAGCGACGATCTCGATTTTATCGGGGTCAGACCATTTACCACAGTCAAAGCCAGACGGGGGAAACGGAATTTACCTTTCTTTCTAGTTCAACTCTCGCCCCAAAGCAAACTGAGTGGTCTAAGGAATATAATAGTCCTGGACTACCAAGTTTTACGATGGGAAAAATTAAATAAGCGGAAAGACATGCTTCAATGCATAAACTGCCAAGGGTTCGGACAGGTTGCAGTTAACTGTGGTATGGACCCAGTCTGCGTTAAATGTGGAGATACCCACAAAACAGGGGAGTGTAAACTCGGGCAAGATAGGGTCACAGATATGACCCAGTTAAAATGTGCGCTCTGCCGAGGCTCCGGACACCCCGCAAACTATCGGGGATGTCCGAAGTTTCAGGAGATAAAGAAAAACAAAGCCCAGAAGAAAATAGTAGAGGTGAGACGCTCGAAGTACGCCAGACATCAACTTCCGTCAATCCCGCAATTTCTTACGCCACAATGGCGTCTGGAAAGGGAAAAACGGTACAGCCTCAACCAAAGGTAGCCAAACAGGTCCAAGTGCCTACGGCTCCTGTGCCAGAGGCAGATCTGATGCAGGTGTTGCTGACCATTCATGGTCAGTAAACCGACATGCAAAAACAGATCAGGGAGCAGGCGGCTAGGGTGGATTACCTTTACTCTATTCTGCCGGCAACGCGAAATGGTTAAAGGCGCGCTGCCTGAGCGACTCTTTAGAGCAAACCTCTTTTATTTGCTGCAAGACCAAAGTCCTGATGTGTTTATGGCTAGCGAAACTAAGCTAAACCAGAAACACAACGTTCATACGAAAGGGCTTTAAACATAAGGTTATATATAATAGTGAAGTGCGAAGATTTGGCCTGTAGATGCTTGCATCGTTTGCATTCCAGCAAGGGAAAAGAATGTACGCAATCTCGGTGTACGCACCTGACGCACCTCAGCCGGCTTATTTTATCACAGAGCTCGAAAAACTTTTTGAATCCTTAAGACTGAACTTGGATGAGAATTATTATCTCATGGCAGGGGATTTGAACGCCAAACATGTAGATTGGGGAAATCAAGTTCAAAATCCTAGAGGGAACCATCTTTTTAATTGGTTGGGACGATACAGTGTTGAGCGTAGGATCGACCTTCTGGCTACAGATAGACCGTCATTTCCGAGAAGTGGTAGTTTTCTGGATCTTTTACTGCTTGACTCACTACTAGTTATAACTGACGCAACAAATCAACTGACAAGAAACTGCTTACGAACAATTGAATATGACAGTGATCACTGCGGACTCGCCACCGTAATACAGCTTCCAAGCGAACTTGTGGAATTGGATGAGTATGTGCCTGCGCACTCTTACAATTTCAGTAAGACGCGTTGGCCACGCTTCTCCAACTCCTTGGCAAGAGAAATACGTTCCGATGACATTTCTCCACCAAATGACAAGAACCTGACGAACGTCGAGATCGACGGGTACCTGACTCAAATGGATACGACTTTAAAACGAAAAATGCACAAAACAATCCCAAAATATAAGGAACAAGACCCTACTGGTTTATACAAGAACGCGACAATCGACGCACTACACCGACAAAAAAGTGGACTGCTGACTAGGTTGAAACTTCTTTACAGACGTTTCACGGACACACGTGATCTGCAGATTAGGACATTGAAGTCGTCGATCAAAAACATTAATGTTCTGATTAAACAAAATTATAGATTGTCTATTAATTTATATTGGGATAACAGAATTCGGGCCGTTAATTCTAGCGACCCTAGTATGTTTACCCAAATAAATAAGATATTAAGAAGATATGATCAAAACGAACTTCCATGTCTTAAACTCCAGAGGACAACAGATAACGAAGACGTACTTACGATTGCGGGAATAGATCCGGAGGTAGCCGTTTTCGATAATAACCTTTTTATGATAGAAGATCCACAGGAAAAGGTAGAAGCTGTAGGGGCTGCTTTCCACCAAGTGTATAAGGTGAAAGCTAGAATTCGTCCGAATCATGACCTGGTATACCCAATGTTGTGTTACGACATCTCCCTGAGGAAGCAATAGACATTTATACCACACTGTTCAACAACGCATTGAATAATGCATTATATCCAGTGAGTTGGAAAACAGCTGTGGTCCATCCTTTCCCCAAAAAGGGGAAGGACAGCTCCAATCCGGCAAATCTTCGGACGATAAGTCTTCTTCCAAGTATCAGTAAGGCATTCGAAAAGATTCTCAATAGAGTTCTGTTCAAGTGGGCTGAGGACAAAAATATTATCCCAGACAATCAGTTTGGCTTTAAGACGGGACATGACACTATTCATGCCGCGCCTAAGTTAGTTTCTGATATTCAATGGAACAAAGCGAAAAATCAATGCACGGGTGCCGTTCTAGTTGATTCAGAGAAGGCTTTCGACACCGTATGGTTAGAGGGTCTTTATCTAAAATTAACTAGATTTGGCATAAGTAAACCACTGTTATATATGCTTCATGACATGCTCAATGGTAGAAAGTTTGTTGTCAAAAGTGGCAATATAACTTCTACCACAACATTTGATATTAAAAACGGTCTACAGCAAGGAGCTGTGAACTCGCCGATTCTTTTTAGTATTTACACCAGCGATCTGATAGGTAGTCTCACTCATGCGATTGCGTATGCCGATGACCTTGTTGCGTACAGGACGGGTCCAAAAGTTGAAGTCATCAAAAATCTCTTCCAGCGTGACTTCGACAAGATTCAGCGATATTGTGATGACTGGAAGTTAAAAACTAACTTTCAAAAATCAGAAACTATCCTGTTTATAACCCCTTTGTCTAAGGCTTCTAGGGATACAAGAAAGAACTGGAGAAATCTAGTGATCGTTGGACCAAGTTGACATCCGATGGCGAGTAAAGATGTAGTAAAGTACCTTGGTATCTGGCTAGATCAGTATCTATATTTCAATCGACATATAGATGCTGCTCTGGCCAGAGCTAGGGGAGCGTTTGCTCTGACAAGACGGTTGTTTTATAGCAGCCGTTTTGAAAACAGGGTGAAGGTGATTTGCTACATGGCCCTCATCCGGCCGATGATTGCCTATGGGTGCCCTGTGTGGTTTAACGTTGCCCCATCTCAAATGGAAAAGATTCGGGTGTTTGAGAGGCAGTGTCTTATGACCTGTCTTGGATTACACAGAACACCAGAGTCGGAGTACAAACATTATTATAAATATAAACAGGATAGATAACTTTTTAATTAAGCTGATTCGGGGTCACATTGCAAAAGCGATGACCTCAGATAATGGATCTATTTTCGGGGCTTACTACCCCAATGAAGAATATAGTGAGAGCGATTGTCTTGACGGTTTCATCCCGCCTGAGACATTCCTCTATTTAGACAGTCGGGGGCTGATACAGGATAGATTGGCAGTTCCGTTAATCTACTACGTCGGCCGTAGAACTGTGGATCGGCGAATCCTGTATGGTCAAGACGTCGGCTATGGGAACGGAGCAGAGCGTCTGCGGTTCAGTAGAGCTGTGCCCCTTCGGGACAAAAAGGACTTGGATAAGCAAGTTCAAAAATACTGGTGGTTGGGTGACCACCTTGATATTGATGGTTAGTCAAAGTTGTTGCCTTGGCCGACCTACGTATTTCTAAGGTAAGTAGGACAGTGACGGTGGCACCAAAAAAGATAAAAAATCCAAAAAATTGTTTGTTTGTGGATATATGCGTGAGCGCATACATATGTATATGTCTAAATATATGCATATGTATGCGCGAATTTTGTATTTTAAACCCTCCGGGATTTTTTTTTAAAGATTTTAAAATAAAACGCAAGATTAAAATTTAAACAAGTTTTTTATTTATTAATTTGAGCATCGGATCCCTTACCACTGGTGGGGGGAAATCTTCTGCTATACGTAGGCGTTTCAAGATGGAACTGAACTGAACTGAACTGGCTGCCAGGAAAAACCCTGCTTATTTATACTATTTTGATATTCTTAATTTCTTCTTACAGGCTATAAATATGTGTGTATTGGTACACATGCATTATCATCATATTTTATTATGATTCAATTTTATTGTTTTTGATCGTTGACGTTTTTTGTTTACATTAGTTGATATTCTTAATTTTTTCTTACAGACTATAAATATGTGTGTATTGGTACACATGTATTATCATCATATTTTATGATGATTCATGTTTATTGTTTTTGATCGTTGACGATTTTTGTTTACATTAGTTTGATTTTATATTTATGTTTGGATATTCTGTATCTGTGGAAGATTCTTTGTTCGATATTCTTTGTTTACATTACTTTTAATATTTTATGTCTATGCACATAAATTATGTTCAACGAAATATGCTTGGTGGGCATTTAATATTTAATGGTATTTTTATTAAGCGATATGGAATACGCTTGGTATGGTTTGGTTGTTATGATTGGGAAGCAATTCTATAACTCCTCCCTCCTTTGATTTTTGTTTCTCCTGGAACAATTTTTTGTATAGAATTATAAGCATAATACAAATTATAACTATTACAAATATATTTACACCAAAGTGAATAAAGGACTGGTCAGAAACCTTTTCTACTATTTCTTTAATATTTTCAATGCTTGTTATATTATAATCTTCAATTTTTAAGTTAATGTCTGTTAAATTATAATTATCTTTCACATAAATATATATTGGTTGTTTTAAAATTGAATGCTTGTTAATATATTCTTTTTCGTTTATCTTGATTTCACAGTTTTAAAAATTTATTAATACATTTCTTTTTATTGGAATAACTTTTCTTTTATCACAAGAACTTTGTATTTTAGAGTTGCTATTTTTAACAATTAGTATTCCATTTTGAAGTTCTTTTACAATATTTTTTTCTTCATTCTTTCTTTTAAGACAATTATTTTTATTTATACAATAAGTAAAGGTTTTAAGATGTTTTAATTCTTTATTTTCTAGATATTTATAAAAAGTATCATTTATTTTTATAATATTTTCATCATCTATTTCTAATTCAATATTTTCCTCGTTGGGGATAGACGTTATAAGATATTTATCAAAACTATAAATTCGATCTGGTATTTGACACTAAACTAAAACTCTTCTCTGGGTTTTTCTCTACTCAAAAAATCTGCTACAGTATTACATGTACCTTTTAAATATTCGATTTGCATATCGTATTCTCCTAATTGGAGTATCCGTCTTTGAAATCTGGGTGAAATATCTCTGCCTAAATTTTTTGTTTGTAGCCATTTTAATGGTTGGTGATCTGTTTTAATATCAAAACGTCTACCATATAAATACGGTCGTAAATATTTTACTGACCAAACTATAGCGAGTAATTCTTTTTCTGTTGTACTGTAGTTTTTTTCATGTTCATTGAGAGTTCTACTTTTAAATGTTATTGGATGCTTTTTCTGTGTTAGCACTGCTCCAATGGCATAATTGGATGCATCGGTTGTTAAGACGAATTTTTCATTAAAATCAGGATATGCAAGTACTGGTCCCGTTTGAAGCGCATTTTTTAATTCTTGATGTGCTTTAATATAATTTATATCGTTTTTATCAATTTTTGTATCTTTCTTTAAATATTTGGTAATGGGTTGTGCAATTTTTGCATAGTCTTTAATAAATTTCCTATAATATCCTGTTATTCCTAAGAATGATTTAATTTCTTTACCTGTACAAGGAAGTTGTATTTATTCTATAGCTTCTATTTTATCTATATTGGGTTTCACACCTTTGTCTGTAATTGTTTGCCCTAAAAACTTTGTTTCTCTTTTAAGAAAATTACATTTTTCTACCTGTATTTGTTTAAACGTTGAAAAACTAATCGAAGATTTACCATATGTTCCTGTAATGAAGTACTAAAAATTAATATATCATCAAGATATACTACACAGATTTTATTTATTAAACCTTCTAAAACCTCATTCATCATTCTTTGAAAAGTAGCTGGTGCATTTTTTAGACCAAATGGCATTCTTAACCATTCATAATGTCCGTATGGAGTTGAAAAAGCTGTTTTTCAGAATCAATGGGATTCATTTTTATTTGATGAAAACCTTTTGCAAGGTCAAGGGTTGAAAAATATTGAGCTCGTCCTAATTTATCTAATATTTCATCGATATTGGGTAAAGGATGCTTAAATTCGATTGTTTTTTCATTTAATTTTCTATAATCGACTACCATTCGCCATTTTTGTTCACCTGAATTATCTATTTTCTTTGGGACTACCCAAATAGGTGCATTATAAGGGGAAACACTTTTTCGTATTATACCTTGTTGTAATAAATCATTAACTTGTCGTTCAATTTCTCTTTCGTGGATTTTAGGGTATCTATATATTTTACTGAATATGGGACTATCATGCTTAGTCCTAATGCTATGCATAGTTTTTGTTGTTGAAGTAAGTTTATCACCTTCTTGATAAAAAACATATTTATTTCCATCAATAAATTTTTTTAATTCCTGTTTTTCTTCATAATTTAAATTCTTATATATTAATTTGCTCATTTGCGTTGAGTTGCAATATTCCAGAGTTTGAATTTATTCATATTCGTAAATACTTTTAATTTGTTTCTTTTCGCTGTCATAATTCTCAAAGTATGTTTTTCTGTTATTTATTTCAATATATCCTTCTTTTAAATACAATGTCGCTCCTATAGGTTTTAATAAATTTTGACCTATGATTCCTACAAATTTATTATTTCGTATTCTCATCAACTTCCATGCCATGGTAGCTTCATCTTCATTGAATTCTACCGGGACTTTAGTTATGATCTCAAATTTTATAATATTTTCATGAGTGAGCGATTTAATTTTGATTGGAACTTTCATTAAAGTACTCGGTTCAAGTATACTCGTTGTTGAGCCAGTATCTATAAGAATATTGAATTTTTTATTATTTATTGTAACTTTTACTATTGGAAGTGATTCTTCTTCCCGGCTATGGTTAAATTTACCTCTTCATTTTTTATTTCCGTATTATTTACATCCATAGGTTCTGGCCTTGGATTCCTATTAGTATTATTATAGTTATTATACCTATACTGTCCTTAATTGAATGATCTTTGATTATTATTATTAAAATTTGCCTGATGGTTATTTCTATTAAATCCAAATCTAAAATTATTTGGATTTGCGTTTCCAAATATTCTATGATTATTTTGTCTAAATGAGTTGTTGGGATGCAAATTATTTCTAAAAGGATTCCGATTAAGATTTTGATTAAAATTATTTTGATTTGATTTTGGTATATTTTGATATTTAGTTTGTTCATTGATTTGTCTTATCATATTATTACTCTCTAACAGGTCAAAAGCCTCCATAATATTATTTGGTTGGCTTGCAATCACTATTGCCTTTTGACTGGGTGACAATGTGTTTTTAAATGATTCTAGAGCTAAACATTCATTATTTTTCTGAGTATAAACATTATCGGGTTCTAGTTGAGTTTTTGTTTGTAACTCTTGCAACAAATTGTCAATTTTATTATAATTCCTAATTGTGTCGTTCTCATTGACACTATTTATTTCTGTCACTAATTTAAGATATGATTTTTTAATGCCAAATTGTCTTACCAGTTGTACTTTTACGTCTGCCCAAGGTGCAAGATGTTGTAGACTATTTATTGCTCTCAAAGCCTTGCCTTGAATTTTCTGATGCAATACAAAAACTGCTTGTTCCATGTAAGTTGGATCCTGGATTCTCTCAAGTAAATACTCCATCGATGATATAAAAAGAGCCAGATTGTCTGATGATCCCTTAAATGGGTTAATCATCCTTCATTCTTTTAAATAGAATTTTTGCTGTTCTGCCCAAACTGCATGTTGAACTGGATCTATCGGAGCTTGTGCTCTTGCTTGAGCTTGAATTTCGGCTAATTGCTCTTGTTGATTTGCAAGTGAAGCCTGTTGAGCTTGATGTTCTGCGGTGTTCATTTTGTTTATAGTTTTCTCTTGTATTTTAAACATTCTTTCCCTTAGTTTCCGCAAGTTTTTCATTCACTTATATTTTTATTTAAAAGTTATTATTTTTTTTTTTATGCACTTTTTAATTTATTTCTGTTTTTTTTTCACCTGCTTGTCTTTTGCATAGACACTTTGTCTTTTTCGTAGACACTATGTTATTGTTTTGCGTCTAAGAAAAATAGGTACACGGCATCTTATTGATAAGCCCACCGTGTATATATACCTATTTGGGCGAAACGCATCCAATGATGTAAAGGCCACTAACCTTTGTTTTCGTGAAAATCTTTCACTTATACATCACAAACCAAAAACAATAATTTGTTATTGTTTTAAATTTTTTTAATTTATTGTTTTGTTTACTTATCTCTCTATGAGAATGCGTGTATTAAAAAATTAAAAAAAATTTATGAACACTTAAGTATACAATAATTTTGTTTTTCTGGTACGAAATTGTTTTGTCCACTAAAACACTTCAGTGTTGTTAATTTTCACAAAACAAAATTCAATTTCGATCGTTGAATAAGGTTTTAGATAATGTACGTTGTACTTTAATCCGCACAAAATTCTACCGGCGAAAAAAACTTTTTTTATTTTCTTTTCGGTCCGATCACTGAATCTCATCTATTCATTAATTTTCATTTAACTTCTTAGTGAGATCCTACCGACTGCGCCAATTTTGTATTTCAAATCCTCCGGGATTTTTTTAAAAAGATTTTAAAATAAAATGCAAGATTAAAATTTAAACAAGTATTTTATTTATTAATTTGAACATCGGATCCCTTACCACTGGTGGGGGGAAATCTTCTGCTATACGTAGGAGTTTCAAGACGGAACTGAACTGAACTGAACTGACTGCCAGGAAAAAACCTGCTTATTTATACTTTTTTGATATTCTTAATTTCTTCTTACAGACTATAAATATGTGTGTATTGGTACACATGCATTATCATCATATTTTATGATGATTCAATTTTATTGTTTTTGATCGTTGATGATTTTTGTTTACATTAGTTGATATTCTTAATTTTTTCTTACAGACTATAAAGATGTGTGAATTGGTACACATGTATTATCATCATATTTTATGATGATTCATGTTTATTGTTTTTGATCGTTGACGATTTTTGTTTACATTAGTTTGATTTTATATTTATGTTTGGATATTCTGTATCTGTGGAAGATTCTTTGTTCGATATTCTTTGTTTACATTACTTTTAATATTTTATGTCTATTCACATAAATTATGTTCAACGAAATATGCTGGGCATTTAATATTTAATGGTATTTTTATTAAGCGATATGGAATACGCTTGGTATGTTTTGGTTGTTATGATTGGGCGTGGGTGCATGTCCATAGGCTGATGGAAAAAAAAGTTATTTTAAGTATTTTTAAGTAGTTTTAAGGTATTTACGTATATTTATTTATATTTTTGTTTTATTTAGGTTAATTTAGTTTTATTTAGGTAAAGGGTAGTTTTAAGTTTTTAAATAAAAAATAATGTCATTGAAAAACAAGTTTTTAAGGAATTTTCTTGTTAAGGTTTAAGTAATATTGAATTTTAAATTTACACTAGCATTTACGCCGAAAGGCATTTTTAAATATAGTTATAGTATAATTTAGAGCGCACGTATGGGGCCAGTAAGTTATTTAAGTTATTCTGTAAGCTAGTTTTTTAGGTTCTTGTCTAGCATTTAAGTAGTTATAAGTTTGAATTTATATAAAACAATAAAAAAGTAAAGTCTCAAAAGTAAAGTCTTGAATACACTGGTTTCGTATAAACAAGTCCATTCGACAATTTTATTTTTAGAATAACAATAATATACAAAGAAAACACTGTATTCCAGTACTACATTAGTCATAAAAACAAATATGTATCCCAACTCATCCCCATTTCAATTATATTTTTAGAATAAACACTAATATACAAGAAACCACTGTATTCCAGTTCTATATTAGTTATAAGAACAAATATGTATTCCAACTCATCCCAACTTCAATGCATTCGATTACTATGAAATAAGTCAGTTCAGTCTTAAGTTTAGAGTGTAAGAGACACGTTCAATAAAGTGTTTTATTAAATAAAGGATACAGTCCAAATAAAATATATTTTTTAATAAAAAATACAACAAGTGTTCTTAATTGGCGATCTTGCCAGGTGAAAAATCTATTGTTTTCCTTTTGGAGAAGACCTTGAAAACTTTTGCGAAGCTAACAGATTCACATAGGGACATAGTGCGTGAAAGTTAATTAGATACATAGTATAATATAAAAATAGGTATATGAGTATACCTACAGTAATCTTAAAAAAAAAATTAAACTGATCAATTAATCTGATCAACAATAGCTCGCAACACTGTTTGTTGATGGAATTCAGTTAGACGCATCTAAGAGTTACAGGTTTTTAATGGAAGACTTAACGTCTTATCGAAAGTCGCGCGAAGAAGCATCAAGATTGATGAAAGAAATTGAAAAATTTGAAACTCATTAAAAATACGCAGCAACATTAACCATCCTGAAAAGTAAAATTCAAGGACCAGCGGCAAATGTACTGTCAAATTACAATACTATTTTTAATTTCGAGGCAATACGAAATAGGTATGACTACACCTACTCGAATCAGGAACCTCCCTATGTCTTACAAAACAAAATGAAGTCCATACAACAAAGGAAGCTAACTTTGTCGGAGTATCATGACGAAATAAACAGAGCCACAAATCTTATAACGTCCAAATTATAAATGTCAGGTGATCCACCGAATATTATAGACAGATTGGTAAAAAATGTGCGAATGATGATGCTGTAAGGGTATTTATAGATGGCATAAATGATACCTTCACAAGAGGGGCACTGTACACAGCGAAAATTGATGACTTAGAACATGCATTTGCCATTGCCAGAAAAATAGAGCATGACAACATGCATAGAAACCTACACCTTCGTACATCAGGTAATTATGAGAAGCCGCACCCTTCCAAAAATAAAAATGAAAGAAGACCAAATTTTGCAAATCAACAGAAGACTCAACCCTATCAGCAATACAATCAACAGCGTGTCCAAAACACAAACAATAATAAACCATTTCGAAGATATGATGGACCACAACCTATGCAGATAGATCAACGACATAATATTAAAGCAACACGGTACAACAACTACAACCCTTGGAACTCAGAACAGAACAATAATCAACAATTTCAAGGAAATAGAGGAAGAGAGAGTTACAGCCTACAATTCAGACAAAATCAACAATATAAACAGCAGAGGGTGAATCACAATTATAAAGACACAGCCGATGATCATCGGAGTGATTACCCTGAACCTGATGTAACTGATTTGGTAAATAATAATTTAAGATTTGATCATTTGAACTAGTTGATGTGTTGCCTTGTTTGAAATTAAAAAGTACATTTACAAACAAAAATTATAAAATATTAATAGACGCGGGAGCAACCCATAATTATATCCATGAAAATTGTAATACAGGTGAAATTGGAAAAATTAAACCAGTAAGAATAAGAACTATGCATGGGTTTTCCGTGATAGATAGAAAAAAAATATTATAAATACTGATAATAAGTATAAAGGGGAAATTGAGAAATTAATGAACGAAAATAATGGCATAGGAACATTACCGTTCACAAATACCATTGAAGCTACTATACGTACAATCAATGAGGAACCTGTGTATGTGAAGCAATATCCATACCCAGTTGAAGACAAAACATTATTGTTAACACAGAAATTGCTAAACTTCAACACGAAAGAATTATTCAACGAAGAAATAGTCCATATAGTCCTATTTGGACTGTACCAAAAAAAGGGACAGATGAAAATGGAAGACCAAATCGCCGTATGGTGGTTGACTTCCAGAAACTTAATTTACATAGTATTGCGATATCCGATTCCAGATGTGAATATGACAATGCAAAACCTCGGACAAGCTAGTTATTTCACCACACTCGACTCAGAATCTGGTTTTCACAAGATACTTATAAGACCCGAAGATCGTGAAAAAACAGCCTTTGCGATAATTGGTGCTAAGTTCGTACAAATGCCTTTCGGGCTAAAATATGCTACCAGTATTTTCCAGAGATGTGTAGATGACATACTTAGAGAGTATATAGGTAAATTCGTTCATGTATATATTGATGATGTGCTCATATATTCCTGTACGGAAGACGAAATAAAGCAACTCTGAAAATATCTGACGAAAAAAGCAAATTTTTATATTATTACTTATTTATTCCTGTACGGAAGACGAAATAAAGCAACTCTGAAAATTTCTGACGAAAAAAGCCAATTTTTTCAGAGAGAAGTCGAATACCTTGAACATATTATAACTAATAATCGAATTCGGACAAATCCCGCAAAAATAGCTGCAATAGAAAACTATCGTATTCAAAGAAACATTAAGGAACTACGAAGTTTCCTCGGACTAACAGGGTACTACCGTAAATTCATACAAGGATAATTGTTCCGTAAATAAAAAACAAAGCGAAAATGTTAGTGTCAATTTATAGAAGATTACGGTGCCACACTAAAATATAAACCTGGACAACAAAATTTAGTTGCTGATGCACTATCCAGGCAAAAAATAAGTTCAAGTACTCTGAGTACTATACACTTACAATCGAGTTCAAATAGTGAAATAATTAAACACGTAACACAATCATTGAATATGTATGTAATTCAGGTTGAGTTACAAAAAAATGATCATTTAAATAAAATAACTTCTGAAACAATATTCAAAGATAAGGTATGACATATTAAAGATTCAAAAAATAGTGATGATCTCATTACACAACTTAAGAAGATATTAAATCCAAATAAAATTGTGGCAATACACACAACACCAGAACTTATTTATGAATAAGGTAAACAAATAAAAGAAACATTTTATTATTTTTCCTATTCGATTTATATATACGCCAGTAAAACTATTAGACATAACAGACAAGGACAACCACCAAATGTCTAAAACCAAGGAAATAAACGAACGAGCTCATCGGAGCTATAAAAATAATATTCAAGAACTTCTGGAAACAAGCTATTGGCCACAGCTAAAAATAGATGCAAAAGCATTCAATAAAAAATGTGAAAAATATAACGATAGTGAAAAAATTACTGACAAATTAAAGAGTGCATCTAAGAAATTCATAGACAGACTAAATAAAGAAGCTGTTTACAAAGAATATAACCCTGGTGATAAAACCATGGTAAGAATTAAAGGCTTACGAAAAATAAGTAATGCCAGACATATTCTTTACATAGTAAAAGAAGATCGTGGAGACACCGTTCTAACAACAAAAAATATTTCTGTGCATAAAAGTAATATTAAGTCTTATAAATTTTCAGAAGATGGCTCAGTCAATATTCCTCATATTACTCGTGAGTGCAATACAGCATACTCAAGGCGAGATACAAATAAAAAACGTACAGAACGAAAAATACGTTCTAACACCGACGGATGATGTGGACTTGTTTCAAAACCAAACATATCTATTTCATGTAAACCAACTACAGAAGAATCCATTTGGATTCAAAAAACACAAAACATTATAGACCAAATTAGTGAGCATAGAAATAGACGAGTTATTAATTTCCTGGGAAAAATAATTAAGTACATATATGGAAATCCCGATAATGATGATCTGATAGCTATTGAAACTTCTTTAAATGATTTAATTAATAATAATAAACAAAAAGTAAATAATTCTCGATTTGAACAGTTAACTAGAAATTTAAATTCAGCCAATTTAGAACATATAATAATTGAAGATGTTTATTTCGAACTTTTGACAGCTAGCCGTAGTATAAACGCTGCAAAAAATAATGTATATTTAACAGAAGCATTGAACATGCATGACATTAGAGAAGTAATATCTCATGAAACAATTTTAATTTAATATAAAAAAAATTACTGTATTTACGGCAGATTTATTAGTTATTACATATAAATATCTAATATTAACGCAATACTGTGAAATGCACAATATAACCCCGATCAGTTATAAATATGGCAAATTAAAATAAGACGAAAAAATTGCATTTTGTAACAAATATAATTATACTAGAGAAAAAAACTGCCAAAATATTCTGAGTAAATATATATGTGAAACAGAAATAAACGATAGTTGTAACATACTGATATTTAATAATAAAAAAGCTATTTGTGATATTACACAAGAATATAATGAACCTGTCAGAGAAATAGATACAGGTATATTATTAACCAATGGAAAATATAATGTAAATAATAAAGAAATTAATGGGATAAATTAAGTAACATTTACAGAATCCATACAAACAAATAAAAAAGAATATATTAATTTCAACAATGAGATGCAAAAGATTATTGCAAAACAACATAACAATACAATACGCCTAAGTCAATTTTATAAAACCAAAACGCCGTATGCATTCAACAATTTAGATTCTTTGAAGCCATTTATAATACCATTTGAAGAAATTTTTTTCACAAGCACTCTATATTCTATATTTTTTATAATTATCATCATATTTACAATATATGTTTGCATCAAACTAATAAATAGTTTGAATGTGTTTGAACAACAACAACAACTTAAAGGCGCTACCACCAATTTTAAACGAATTTTATTTACTCCTTTACGAATATTATTATTCGTTTCTTTCTATCTTTGGCTGCATATATAGCTATTTCAAGGGGGGTGAGTGAACGACACCCTACAATAAAAAAGTAAAGTCTCAAAAGTAAAGTCTTGTGTAAAAAGATTATTGTGAATATGCCTTATAAATTTCTTCTTTCTCTTTATCAACGCTCAAACTATTATAGCATCATACATATGTTATGTATTTACGGTATTATTTATACCATTGTATTATCTTGAATATTGAATTCTTTTCTTGCTACTTAACTTTATACCTTTTATTAGTTAGTTTCTAATAAACTCTCGAACCGAATCGTTTGCTTTTTTCTTCAGAACTAAACAGGTTATGTGTTTTTCCAGAGTTTTTCGTTAAATAAAGTAAACGGTTAATTTTTGTATAAGTCGAGTAAAAATAAATCGATAAATATGAGTTTGTCTCTTTATCAGATTGAGAAATTGGACGAGCGCAATTATTATGCTTGGGCTGTCCAAATGAAAAGTGTGTTCGTCATTTCTAACTTATGGTCGTATGTTGGTAGTTCTGTGAAGCTGGAGAGTGTGACTCCAGCTCAAAGATTAGAATGGGAAACAAAAGATGGTAAGGCACTGGCTAGTATTATATTAAATATAAAACCTTGGGAAGTGAACCACGTAAAGCATTGCAAGTCGTCAATATTAGCATGGGATAGATTAAAAGGTGTTCATCAACCACGCGGTCCCGCTAGAAAAATATCGTTTCTTAAACAGTTAGTTCACATTAAGCTCAGCGAAAATAAAAATACGTCTGAACATATTAACCGTTTCTCAGATGTTGTTGAAAAGCTAAGTGAGATTGATTTTCCTGTTAATGATGAATTGCTTGACGTTATTTTGCTCTCAAGCCTGCCGAAGTCTTTAGAAAGTTTTGTTGTTGCAATGGAATCAAGCGATATATTGCCAAAATTAAGTATTCTTAAAGTTACGCTATTGAAAGAGGGGGATCAACGTTTATAAAAGAGTGATGTTCTGGGGAAAAATGAATTGAATAATCCAAAATCCGTCCACAAAAAGAGACCGTTCGGAAAGTGTTTCAACTGCGGTAAAAGGGGCATTATGCAGCGAAATGTACAGAACCAAAGAAACGTTACGACAATAAGGCAGTTGCTTCATTTTCTATGCTTACGGTTTCCCACAACAACGTGCTTGGTCCGCAATCTTGGTGCATAGATAGCGGTGCCACTTCACATATATGCTGCAATGAATCGCTATTTACCACTATGCGGGGGTGTAAGGAACAAATAAAACTAGCGGTTAAATCGAGAGGTATATCAATCAATCATTGGTTCTTTGACATATCTGGCAATATCAACCCGGCCAGATATCTTCCACTCAGTAAGCAAATTGGGGCGTTTTAATTTGGACTCTCACGAAGAGAACTTGACAGCAGTTAAACATCTGTTGAGGTACTTAAATACTACTAAAAAATTGCGTTATTTTCCTACAGGTAAGCAACTTGAAGGTTTTGTTGATGCTGGGGTGCTGAAGTTGCAGATCGAAAGTCTTATACTGGTTTCGCTTTCTTACTTGGTGGTGCTGCCATATCTTGGGAGTCCAAGAAGCAATCAACAGTGGCATTAAGTAGTACCGAGGCGGAATACATTGCCCTTTCCGCGTCAGCAAAAGAAGCTGTATATCTGAAGAGGCTGGTCTGTGAGCTTAGTGGCGCCAAGTTTGCTACATCATTTATTACTCTCAAAGGTGATAATCTAAGTGCTCAGTAGCTCGTGAAGAATCCTGTTCATCATCCACGCAGCAAACATATTGACATTAAATATCGACCTGAACTATATACCAACCAACGATATGCTAGCAGATGTCTTAACTAAGAATTTACAAAAAGTGAAGCATCATAAATTTTGTAATCTTTTGGGGCTTGTATAATAAAATTTTTGAATTTTTAATTTATATTTTAAAGTAAATTAAATGAATTTATTTTTGTTACTTTGAACATTTGTGTATACATAGTTTATCGCATTGAGGGCTAGTGTTAAGAGATTACTGTGAATATGCCTTACAAATTTCTTCTTTCTCTTTATAAAAGCTCAAACTATTATAATATCATACATTATGTTATGTACCTACGTCATTATTTATACCATCGTATTAACTTCAATATTGAATTCTTTTCTTGCTACTTAACTTTATATCTTTTGCTACTTAGTCTCTAATAAACTCTCGAACCGAATAATTTGCTTTTTTCTTTGGAACTCAACATCTTGAATACACTGGTTTCGTATAAACAAGTCCATTCAACAATTCTATTTTTGGAATAAACATTAATATACAAAGAAACCACTGTATTCCAGTACTATATTAGTCATAAGAACAAATATGTATTCCAACTCATCCCAACTTCAATTCTATTTTTTGAATAAACAATAATATGCAAAGAAACCACTGTGTTCCAGTACTATACTAGTTATAAGAACAAATATGTATTCCAACTCATCCCAACTTCAATGCATTCGATTACTATGAAATAAGTCAGTCGCAAGTGTTTTGCAGGTGTTCCTCTGGATTATCGCAATATGTGATTGGCAGATGGAATATGATGTCGTGATTTTTAGTTGCAATTTAGAGACGCCGCTCTAAAAGTTCATACTTCGCCTCAAGGGCTCGGACTTGATTTTGTAGCTGCTCGTTACTCACTCGAAGTTGAGTTATCTCAAGTAGCACTGGCTTGAGGTAATTTTTGGTTGGCAGATCTTCAAAGCGTTGATCAAGCATCTGATTAAAATTATATATAGATATGTTCACTAGAATAATGTTGGTTTGGTTTATGGTCTTAAACCTTCGGTGTTCTTTGTATTCCGGGGATGTGTCAGATACTTTGCGCTTTGTTGTTGACGGGGTTACAAGGTTATGATTCATGCGTAGTTTGTTTTTGCTATAGCTCAGTCTTAAAATTAAGAGCTACGTAAATTTCAATTTGTGGCAATTAAGCTTTGCTTCACCAAACTTTTTATTTACACTTTTTATAGTTTTTTTTTTCCAATTTTAATTAATTTTTCACAGCACTCAAAAAACTTCACCAACTTGGCAGATATCTTTCAGTGTATTTAATTTCCACTGGGTTTAAATCCTACACCTAAATATAGTTACCATTTCAATTAGTGTATTTTATTGTATTTGTATTTATTGTGTTCAAATTATGCCATATTTGTTGGTTTCAAAACCGAATAATATTATGAACGATTAATGGTGTATTAAAAAAAACAGCACAAAATCGGTGTATTTTTTGCACCAATTTTCAAAGGAATGCTGAAGTTTTACACAGAAAAAACGATGGTGTAATTGATATACAGGTATATATTGACAAATACACCAAAATGCTAATTTTTTCTTTAATTTTATCAGTTTTGCACCAAAAACACCAGTGTGCTACTTCAGATGTGGGGATGATATGTGAACAAAAAAGAAAATATAAGTTATATAAGTTAACCACAAACAAGTTATCATCTTCAAAATAATCGCAAACAACACGTTCCCATCAAATCTGCTGACGTCGGACCAACGACTTGCATGGCATTTCCATGGAATTAGATCAACGAAGGCATCATCCCAACGACTTGCATGGCATTTCCATGGAATTAGATCAACGAAGCCATCATCCCAACGACTTGCATGGCATTTCCATGGAATTAGATCATCAAAGCCATAATCCAACATCCAACACCCATCAGGTGCAACAAGTCAGCGTGAGAAAGGAAAACAACAATGCGGGTTAGAATAAGTATTCAAGGTTTAGATTTTAAGAACTAATTGTCAATTGTAATTCAGAGGCAGAATCGCTGCCGGTTTACCGAATAAATAAAGTTTTTTTTAAATTAATAACGCGTAGAAAATCTTAACTTATATGCTCTCTATATAAAAAGCCAGTTGGTTCGTTATTGTTGGTAAAAGCTTTATGGTTCTATGTTTTTGGATTCTATAAGTTGGTTCGTTATTTTTGGTAAAAGCTTTTTGGTTCTATGTTTTTGCATTCTAAACAAGTAAAATTAGAGGCAAGCATCGAAATGAGCTTTCAAATTAATAATGTCCTTACGAACAACAACCAACAAAGAATTGTCAATAATTTGTTTTTAGGGAAAATAAATGAGTCAAGTAATGTTACTAATGAAATTATTAAATTTGTCAATATAGAGTATGCCATGCAATGGGCGAAAACTGGAGTAGTTAGTACATATATCTTATCCAATTTTGAAATAAAATTAATTGAAGAAATGTTAAATAAAGAAAACATGCCCTATAACAATAAAATAGAGGCTGTTGAATTTTCAGAGGTGAAAATAGCCTCAAACGATTCATTATTGCTATATATCTTAAGTTTGCCTATTACTAGTCTAGAATCATGTAACAGACTGTTAATTAAACTAGTCAAAAGGAAGAAAAGGGTAATAAAATTAGACTACAAGGAAATATTGCAATGCAAGAAAAATATGTACGGCTTAACCAGTCGAAGTAAAACCTATGATAAACTATCTATTTGTAACCAAAATGTTATCCTAGACATAAGTAACGATAAATGCATTAGTTATTTGTTATCAAGCCAACCTCCTTCCTGCACTCAAATCAACAACCAGCATTTTCCCGCAGTAGAAGAATTAACCCCTGGCATCATTCTATTAAACCAATTTGATGACAACATCGAAATAGACGGAAACAAAGAGTGCCATTGAATACATCATTCACTTCCACAATGCAACCATCAAAGCCGAACAATATACGTTCACAGCATCAGAAGTCACAAAGCAAAACCCCCTACCGGCCTTGTTACAACCATCCGCTGTTAAGCCTCGATTCAAGGAGTTACTCTCATTGGAAATGATCAAAGAAATAGAAGCCAATAACACAAAATACATCAAAAACCTAGAAAAAACAAATCAGAGAAAAACTATATTCATGTTGGTATTGTCAACATTAATACTTTTGGCAATATTTTTCACCCTTTGGAAGATATTTAAAACAACCCTGAAGCCTTGTTAGACTTGGAGAAGGAAAACAGTACGAAAAAAAGTTAATACGGTCGAACAGGTTTCCACGGCAACAAACATATCCATGGAACACCCTGTTCCAGTGTCCAGAACAATCGGGGTAGAAAAAGTCCTACAAACACTTAAACCATCAGTATCGAACGTGGGCGTTCGATTTTTAAAGGCGGATGAGTTAACACCACAAAAATCCAAACAATAGATTCCCTCAATGAGCTGACACCATAAAAATACAAGCAATATACTCCCACAATAAACTGCAACAAGACGCTGACGCTGCGGCTCATGGCATTCTAGAGGTATCCAGTGCACCGACAACAATATGCAATAAGATCACCAGTGTGAGAACGTGAAGACAAGGAGAGTGCTTAACTAGGTATTTAAGGTGTAGTTTTTAAGTTAATTTTGTCATTCATACTTTGTAGGCAGAATCGCTGCCAGTTTAATAAATAAATAAAAAATATTTTTTTAAATAAATATAATCTAAAATAGATTAATTTATACAATACTGAACTAAAAAGCTTTGCCGCAGTTTTTAAAAGTGAGATGCCCCTGTTGCAAAGCTCTTTGTAGTTTTTGTTTGCAGATGCATAGAGAACTTTGAAGTTTATATTGTCTGACGTTCTGAATAATTTCAAGTATGCAAAAGATACATTTCTTGCTGCCAAACACTCATTGTCGAACCACTTTTGCTTATTTGCAATTAACTTCCTTCCCACCGTTTTTTCACAAGCTTTATTTTTGATGAAATTTATGAGAGCGTCCAAGTCCGGGTTCTCTAGAACTTCTGAACTTATCCGCATATCGATCTGCCTATTAAGATTACGCTGAACTTTGTTTCCAGTGAAGTTTCGGAAAAGGCCCTGCCTTTCTATTGTTTCGTCACGATCTGTTTTTAACTTAAACGAAACTTCCAAAGGCATGTGGTCCGAGAACGATTTTAAAGCCACTTGAAATTCAACAAAAAAGGAGACCCAATTTATAGATAGAAAACAAAAGTCAATTACAGAACACGATGTTCCACGAATGAAATTAAATTTGCCAGCACGGTCGTCTTCACAGCTTCCATTTAGAACGTGACAACCTAAGGCATCAGCCAAATCCAGTATTTTGATTCCCCTCGGATCACACACCTCGTCTTTCGATTTTCGATCATAATAAATATGCGTTGAGTTCATTCCGCTATTAAAGTTGTTTTGTGATACGCCCATCCTTCCATTAAAATCACCGATCATCATCAGATTTGTTGGTCCGTTGCCAATGACTACAATTCAAGTAAATCGGAATGAAATGAAAACGGTTGTCCTTAATTGTAATTTCAAGTATTCGTGATTCCTCCACGTTTTTAAATTTAACTGAAATATCGTTTATAGATTTTTTATACCCAAAAAGTTCACCCCCACTTCCTTTACCAAATGTATACGTTTTTACAGCTGAAATGCATTCTATTTCATAATTCATAAAAATGTTCATAAAAATTAGTTTCATCATAATTTATAATAAAAAATTCAATTAGAATAAAAATATCAAACTTCTTAATATAATTAAAAAAATCAGGGAATAAAGATTTGTTTTTTAGCTAAGCGACATTATAGCTTAAAATTTTAATCGTAGAAAAATTATAATTCACCCGGCAGACGGGTTCTACACAGTGGGAGGAGCACATACTTGTGCTTTCACCTTTAACTTGTACAGCGGCTCTATTATCCATTGTGTTAACTCCTTCACCATTTTGTAAACTGACATTTCTGTCATTATCCCTTGCTGACGTTTTGTTGTTGTTTATATTTTTTGATCTTAATTTGTTTATTAATGTTGTTACAATTTTTCCCGCACGACGACGAATGAACAAAATACCAAACGAGGTATATTATTATTAATATTAATATATATTATTTATTAAATTATTTAAACTATTACTTTATCAACGCGAACAATACAAGAATATTAAAAAGTACGCTCGACCGCGACGACGAAGATCAAACTAAAACAATTACAAAAAAAAATAGGTAGTTGATGTGACGATAAAAAAAACTGGTTTTCCTTGTTTATGATAAACAACACGGCGAATAAAAAAAATTGTAACCAACAGCAAAGATGATGCTGCTTCCTCAGCCTTGCTCAGTTGGTCGTAGGTTCGCGAATTATTTAATCGATAAATGATATATAATAAAAAAAACAAATCGATGATAAAAAGAAAATATAAAAAGGAGGTATAGGTATCTATTTGTACTTACTTGGTATACGTATGCAAATGCAGGTACGTATACAAGAAAGTCAAATGGGTAAAGGGCGCCAGAAATTTTGTTTGAAAAAGGAAATTCCAAACCTTCAAAGCGGAAACGACGGTGAAAAGCCAAAGAAAAAAAATAAAAACAAAATGAATAATTATTTTAACTTCCCGAGTAGGGATTTTAATTATTCTTTATTTAGCTCAGGAAACCTTTCAAGCAGGATAAAAACCTGAGATCTTTTAAAACAAAACAAAATTAACAATTTAAATAGGTATAGGTATTAAAATTAAACTAAGATGGTCCCGAAATATAGAAAATACAATTACAACCAGGTCGCGTGTCCTGCAATCTCAGGATAAATTCGACGCAGAAGTCAACCGAATTTTTTTTTTCTCAAAAAAAAACTCAATATGAAACGTCGCAAATAAACAAAAAAAACTGTGTACTTATCTGTACCAACAGCAAAATTTTCCTTCCTTTTTCTCCTGTCTGCCTAGAATTTTCACTAAAACCACTTTAAATTAAAATATCTAATTTCTCTACTAATTTCACTACTCTACTTTACTTTTAACTCTACAAAATCAAATTTTTCAACTTTCAACAATCTTTCTTTTTTTATATTTATAATTTTTTTTTGAACCTCTAGTTCGTTAAGAAGTGCCTAGTCACTTAAGAAGTGTCCTTCCAAACTTTCACCATGTTTGGAAAGCATCTTCTTTTTTTTGTCCCCTATGGTTTCGGCCAATCAGTACCCGCTAATCTCGATGACGAGATAATACAGCAATCACATAGCATTATTTGCGAATATGTGCTGTCGTCATCGAAATTCAGCGGTCCTGCTTACTCCCATATAAAACCCAAGCTTACTGCATATTCATCATCGAATTCGCCGGCCATTGATCTTCTTACAGTGAAGAGCTATTCGATGAATGCATTCAGCCCATAATCCCACATTTTTATAAAAAGAAAAACAATTGAAAGCTGAAAAATCTAATGTCGGCTTACAATCATTTTTGCCCTCAAAACTAATACAATGCAAAAAACAAAACAACAAAAAATTCAAGGCAGACAATATAAAACCATTCGAAGGAAAATATGGCAGTTTATATCTCCTATTTGTGATTTTAACTACTTCGGTGGACTTCTGTTCAGATTTGGGGGACTGGGGTTAGCAGATAGCGTTCCATCTTGTACAAATTATATTTAAATTTATGACGGGCTCTCGGCCATTTTTAAACAACATCAACTTTCGGGAACAAAATGTCATCCGTGTTTATCTTCATCAGTATGCCCTTCTAGCTAGGAAAGGTTTATGGTTTCGGAGAGTAACTTCAGCCTTTATGTCTATGTTATAGTAGTACGCCCAACTACTATTTTGGTTGTTGGCTCACCAAATCAATACTTTAATCGCATGACATCCGAAGATCTGTTTCTTCAAAATACTAAGAGATAGTACCGATGTCTGATGGACCATGGTTGCCCTGCTCTCTCTCAGTAGATTGAAGAAACACCTGAGAATATAAAAATTAGTAGGAAGTAATGCAGGAATAAGGAATGGGACTGAGATGTAAAGAACAGTTTTTGTAACGGTAAATTTTACCGTGACAATGTTATTAATGTTGGGGGAATGTCCCAATAATTTGTTTTAATATGACGAAGCTATCAGTTTTATTTTCATTTCTAAGCGCCAGAGATGAATCCCACGTAAAAACAGTGTCTTCCACATACAGCCTATCGTCTCTCATATGAATTTTCATTCTAGGCCTCACGCAGCACCTTCCTTATAGCTAACAACTTGGATCTTCTTTGTCGTACACTGTAAGGAATGTCTTTCCGAACACTTATATTGGTGCCCTAGAGTCTGCTAGAGTTTTTTAAAACGCTTACGATAGTTGATCAGGACTTTAATTTTACACTTATTATTGCGTTGGGGGCATTTTGATTATTTACTCTGCGAGCAGATTCAATGTCAGTGTGAGCGTCATTTTCATCAAGCTGTAAGGAATGTCTTTCCGAACACTTATATTGGTGCTCTTTAGTTTGCTAGCGTTTTTTAAAACGCTTAAGACAGTTGATCGGGACTTTAATTTTACAATTATTATTGCGTTCGGGGCATTTTGATTATTTACTCTGCGAGCAGATTCAATGTCAGTGTGAGATTTATTTTCATCAAGCAGACCTGCACACACGTTTTTGGCTTTCTCAACGGGGTCGTTGTGGAGTTTAGATGTCAAATGTACTACCACGTTATCTTCTAGACTTTTTTGCATGAGTCGTTCGGTTTGCGCCTCCAAAAGCTTGTTCTGGTTTTCCAAGAAGAGATCTCATCTTGCTTCAAATCGGCGTAAAGATTTTGGAAATCTTCTTTTGTGACGAGTTGTAAGGTAAGATTTTTGTTATTTTCCTTCAGGATTACTCTCATTTGGTCTATATTGATTCCCGACGATGACATTTTGACCAGAACTTTTGAGCGGCCTCCTTTTGGATTGTTAAAATGATCGGGAGAAGTTTCCTCAATACCTCTTTTGGTCATAAGTAAGGTAATGATTGGGGTCAACTTAATTTTCGTTTTTTTGTGCCTTAAATGCTAGGACTTACAGAAATTTCACTTCACAGGCGTGCGAACTACTATTATTTAATTTATTTTACTAAAAGTTTTAAATTTATTTCACTAAAATACTGACTTTTTTGAGTTTTGTACAGAGCTTTCCTTTGTTCGATAACCTCTAAAAGCGCAGTAGTGCAACTATGTTGCGCTCTAAAGCCGGACTGTTTGGTGCTAAGCAGATTATTGTAGGTGATGAACTGTCAAATCTGCTTATGCATGAGTCTTTCAAGGACTTTTGACAGGAATGGCAGAATTGATATAGGACGAAGTTCTTGAGTGCTGCGGTTTTTCAAAACTGGGATAATTTTTGATGTTTTCCATTGTGAGGGAAAAGTACTTTTCGTCAGAATAGTATTAAAACTATGACTCACGTAGGATAATATAAGAGAGAGAAGCGATTTTAAAAATGTAGGGTGCAGATTGTCGAGACCTGTGGCATTAGACTTAATTGAAATAACACTTAACAACATCTTTATGGGTCACTCTTAAAAAATCGAAAGTGGATTGCACGTCAGATGATGGATAATAATTAAGAGAGGATGAAAAAGATATAATCACCGTTGTTGGGTTTGGGACAGAAGATATAAACGTTCGATTCAATTCATTGCAATTAAAATCAATATCTGAGTGCTTACTATTACCAATGCCAATCTCGCGAAGATTTTTCCATAGCTTACGACCATTTAGAGAGAGATTAAGGTTACGGGTATGATATCTGGTTTTGGCGGTGTTACTAAGGTTAACACACTCGTTACGCAACTGCCGGTATTTTCGACGATCTTCTGCTATTTTGAAACGTTTCCATTTATTATGCATAGAAAGAGTTCCTTCTATTCATACAGCTGCGTATCTCATCGGAAAACCAAGGATTATCTCCATGCTTGACGATTTTTCTTTTTTAATGGAACATGAGTCTCAAACAAATAGTAAACATTATTTTGAAGAACTTCAACCTGCTCATCAGGAGAGAGTAAGTGATATACCCTATGCCAATTTATTAACAAGGCATCAGACTCAAGAGCTATCCTATCTAAATTTTCAAAATTACGATATTAAAATACAGTATTTTTTTTCATGTTATGTCGGGAAAAAACAGTTGCTGATAATTGGTCATATAGTTGTACTCTGTTAGAATCAGACACGAAAAATAGATCCAACAAGGTACTTGAGTCACGTGAAAAATGAGTCGGATTTTGAACATTTACCGCGCTTAAATTAAATGTTCGCATGGTGTCTATCAATGTTTCATCGACCAATAGATCGCTGTTAAAATCCCCACAAAGTGTTATATTATGAAAACTTGCATAGTATTCTTCAAGGAGGGTCGATAAATGCGCTATGTCAATATAAGAATACACCTAAGAGAAGTTTTTCACACCGGCTTGAAATTTCAACAAAAACATATTCGAAAGTACAATTCGGTGAAGAAAAAAACTTAAGTTTACTTGAAAGTGATTCTTTGATATACAATGCAACTCCACCACCCATTCGGTTCAGCCTATCAGCCTTATATAGTTTATAACCCTTTAAATTATAAAATCTATCGCAAACATCATTTTTGAAATTTTTGAACCACGTTTCCGACACTCCTATTGCATCAATTCCCGAACCCTCAAACAAATCCCGACACTCATCTATTTTCTTGAAAAGGCTTTTAGCGTTTACATATGTGACATAATTTAAAACCTTGGTTCTGAGAAACTATTACTTTTAATACGGTTTTAGGAATATTAACATTTAACTCACTCTTGGGAACTATATTATTTAAGTTTTGCTCAACTTTTAAAAACTGTAAGATTTGTCTAGTTAGAAGAGCAAAATAAATATATAATGTACTGCAACTTGCATTATAATAGTGGTCCGCTGCTACACAGGTGCTAAATATTAAATAAAAATAAATCAATAACATTTAAAATTCATTACAAAAGAAATAATAGAAAAAAGAAAAAGTTTATGAATAGGTATATGTGCAGAAAGAAACACAATATTGATTTTACCAAAATATGTTAAAGAAGAAATTATTAGATACTTTAAATATTATACATATAAAAGTCCTCACAATTTTTAAGCAGATCTACACTGCATTTCGGCTTCATGATTTGGTACCTCTCCTGGCAACGCTGACATTCGTTCGATGTAATCTAAATCAGCGATGTTTTTAACTTCAATGGCTTCCCATGTGATTGACATTTGATGTAAACAATTCTTCGCAGCGTGAACGCAGTCGATATTTTTTTTATTTTCTTTAAATTCAGTGCGGCATATAAAAATGTTTTGGTTTTTTAAAGTTACGCATTCCCGCATAAAGATGGGAACGTCAGACTCTACTCCTACATCTTTCAAAGTAAGTTGGCGTTTGTGCACTCCACGAAACTCTGCAATTTTCTTTAAAACGAAGTTTCTATCGTAATGTGACAAAAATTTAACAATAATTGCACATGTGTTACTTTTTCCCTTCGGGCGACTGCGGAAGATGTTGTTTTTTTTTTTTTTTTTTAATTAATTTTTTATTTTTCCATTTTCTTATATCTATCTTAATGCTAGACAAAAAATCTTAAACAACTAGCTTACATATTAACTTAACTAACTTACTGGCCCCATACAGGCGCTCTAAATTATACTATAACTATATTTAAAAAATGCCTTTCGGCATTTAAATATTGAATTTTAAATTAATTTAAAATTCAATATTACTTAAACAAGAAAATTATTTAAAAACTTGTTTTTCAAGACATTATTTTATTTAAAAACTTAAAAGTACCCTCTACCTATATAAAACTAAAATATACGTAAAATATACGTAATAATTATACCTAAAAAACTTAAAACTACTTAAAATACTTTAAATAACTTAAAACTAGAACAGCCACCAGCATTTTTTTTTTGTGCCATCAGCCTATGCACATGCACGCACGCGCATACATATGCATATATTTACACATATACATATGTATGCGCTCAAGCACATATCCACAAACAAGCAATTTTTGGATTTTTTATCTTTTTTTGGTGCCACCGTCCTGTACTTTGTAAGGGTTGTCCTTTACACATGTTTATGTTTTTCTTAGCTACAAGAGCCGCTTATCTGTCCGAGCATTAAAATGCACGATTTATATTGAGTTTTATCTGAGCTCTCCAGCCGCAAAATAAAAATGAGTCGTGTTCTATGTAATTATAAAACTAGACTGACTTTATTCTTAAAAATCTTTCCTATTTATACTTAAAATAATTTAACAAAATTTCATAAATCTTTCAATATATATTTATCACACTCTTGGAATATGAATTGACTTTTGCCTATGACCCACAAACATACCTCTTCACATGACGTAAGAATTAAATGTTTATTTGACAAAATAAACCTTCGTTGCATTTCCTTAAAGGCATTCTGAGTCAATGTGAAGCATATATGTAAGTGCAGTCATAAACAAAAAACAAATATTGTAATGCACTTGGTGCATAGCGACCCACTATGATAATGTGTAACACGAACAGGTCAAAACCCGATGGTATCGCACACGATCAGGTCAACACCCGATGGTATCAGTCGATCTTCAGCTGTGAAAGAGTGCGGACGTGTTGACGACTTTCACAGTGTATAAAGTAATTTCGGTGTGTTCGAATTGAATTAAATTCATTTTTATTTTAAGTGCACTCATTGCACAATTTTTACTGGCAATTTGCCAAGAAAATATAAAAGGCAAGTTAGCCTAGTGGGTAGCGTGGCCGACGACGAAGTGGAGGGTCGTGGGTTCGAGCCCCACCCTGGTCAGGGCTTTTTTTTAAATAAGTTCTGGGAGAAAGTTAACAAAAACCGAGAGCAGAAGGCAAATGATAAAATCAACGGGGACAAGCAAATGATAAAATCAACGGGGACATCGAAAGATGATCCCCCAACAACAAGTCAAGCAGCCAAAACATCAGGTGATGCAGCAGCAGCAGTTAAGGTAGCGGTGCCTTCCATAGAAGCCCAGCCAACAACGACAGCGTCATCGGCACGTGCCGAAGTTAATACAAGCAGCATAGCGACTGCAACAACAAGCTGTGCAAAAGGCACGACATCAACACCAGCCGGTGCCAATTCAAAGGGGGATAAGAAGAGAAGGCGTATCATTAGATACAAGCCACACCTAATAAATCGTGCCGATAGGAGCACCAGAGCTAAGTTGGCTAAGGCCTCCGCTCAAGCCAAAATGCAGAGGCATTTAGAAAGCTCCTCCTATGAGGATGACGATACAAAAATTAATGAACATGACCATGAGGGCGATGACGAGGCAGAGGCTGAAGACGAAATCGCCAAAGAAGCAAACGATACGACCGTCAAGAAGACATGTGTGCATAACGTCACTGAGGTAGATGCCGAAGAGATTGCATACATGTCCGTAGAAGGGGAGGGGCACTACGTGAGTGGTGAGTTGGTGGACCTTTCACCTCCAGAAGAGTCAGAAGATGAGCAGGAAAAAATCGCATCACTGACAGAGCAAATTTCTTCCCTCATGGAAATGGTAAAAGCGCTCAAAGTTAAGCAGGAAGCGCGTAGGGAAAAAGAGCGCCTAGTTGCTCTTGAAAGAAAACGACAAAAAACGCTCCAAGAGCAACAAAAAGCAGCACAAATGCAGCAGCAAAAACTACAGCCCCAGCAACAGCATCAGCAATTGCAAGTACAGAAAAAACAACAACAGCAACAACAGCAACAACAACAAAAACAAATACAACAAATACAACAACCACTTCAACAACGACAACAACAAAAGACACAGAAGCAACAACAGCAGCAAAAACTACAACAACAGCGACAACCGCAGCAGTCACAACAGCAGCAGACACAACAGCAGCAGTCACAACAGAAGCAACAACAGCAACAGCCACAAGCAAAGAAAGGTAAGGTGCCACCAATTAATACCTTCAAAATAGAATTGAAAGACACAATAGAATTATGTAAGTCGGCCATAGGCAACAATTTTATTATTAAAAGGTTGAACGCAGACCGACACGCCATTCATTGCTCTTCGGTTGAGCATTATAAAAAAATAAAAGATCTCCTGTCTCAAACGAAGACAGAATACTACAGTTTCACCCCGAAGGAAGACAAGCTACAAACAGTCCTCCTGAAGGGTATCGAATCCTCTACGGATCCGCAGGAACTCTTAACTGAGCTCCGTCAAGTGGCGAGCGATGATCTCGATTTTATCGGGGTCAGACCGTTTTCCACAGTTAAGGCCAGACGGGAGAAACGGAATTTACCATTCTTCCTAGTTCAGCTCTCGCCCCAAAGCAAGTTGAGTGGTTTAAGGAGTATAACCGTCCTAAACTACCAAATTGTAAGATGGGAAAAATTAAATAGGCAGAGAGACATGCTTCAATGCATGAACTGCCAAGGATACGGCCACGTGGCAGCAAACTGTGGTATGGATCCAGTTTGTGTCAAGTGTGGAGATTCCCACAAGATAGGGGAATGTAAACTCGGAAAAGAGAGGGTCGAAGACAGGACCCAGTTAAAGTGTGCACTTTGCCGAGGCTCCGGGCACCCCGCAAACTATCGGGGATGTCCGAAGTTTCAGGAAATGAAAAAAAACAAAGACCAAAAGAAGACAGTAGAGGTGAGACGCCCTGAAGTACGCCAGACATCAACTTCCGTCAATCCCGCAATTTCTTACGCCCAAATGGCGTCTGGAAAGGGAAAAACGGTACAGCCTCAACCACAGGTAGCCAAACAGGTCCAAGTGCCTACGGCTCCTGTGCCAGAGGCAGATCTGATGCAGGTGTTGCTGACCATTCATGGTCAGTTAACCGATGTGCAAAAACAGATAAGGGAGCAGGCGGCTAGGGTGGATTACCTCTACTCTATTCTGCCGGCAACGCGAAATGGTTAAAGGCGCGCTGCCTGAGCGACCCTTTAAGATCCTAGCTGTGAATGTAAATTCGCTGATTAGGACCGAACGTAGAGCAAACCTCTTTCATTTGCTGCAAGACCAAAGTCCTGATGTGTTTATGGCTAGCGAAACTAAGCTAAATCAGAAACACAAACTGACTAATAAAAATTACAATATCGTAAGAAGGGATCGGCCCAACTCCTCTCAAGGGGGTGGGGTCGCAATCTTCATACGAAAGGGTATTAAACATAAAGTTATATATAATAGTGAAGTGCGAAGATTCGGGTTGCTAGAAGCCTGCATCGTTTGCATTCCTCTCCAGCAGGGGAAAAGAATGTACGCAATAGCTGTGTACGCACCTGACGCACCTCAGCCGGCTAATTTTATCGCAGAACTCGAAAAACTTTTTGAATGCTTAAGACTGAACTTGGATGAGAATTATTATCTCATGGCAGGGGACTTGAACGCCAAACATGTAGATTGGGGAAATCAAGTACAAAATCCTAGAGGGAACCATCTTTTTAATTGGATGGGTCGATACAGTGTTGAGTGTAGGATCGACCTTCTGGCTACAGATAGACCGTCTTTTCCGAGAAGTGGTAGTTTTCTGGATCTACTCCTGCTTGACTCAAGACTGTTAATAACTGACACTGTAGGTCAACATACAAAAAACTGTTTACGAACAATTGAATACGACAGTGATCACTGCGGACTTGCCGCCGTAATACAGCTCCCGAGCGAACTTTTGGAGTTGGATGAGTATGTGCCAGCGCACTCTTACAATTTCAGTAAGACGCGTTGGCCACGCTTCTCCAACTCCTTGGCAAGAGAAATACGTTCCGATGACATTTCTCCACCAAATGACAGAAACCTGACGAACGTCGAGATCGACGGGTTCCTGACTCAAATGGATACGACTATAAAACGAACAATGGACAGAACAATCCCAAAATATAAGGAACAAGACCCTACTGGTTTATACAAGAACGCGACAATCGACGCACTACACCGACAAAAAAGTGGACTGCTGACTAGGTTGAAACTTCTTTACAGACGTTTCACGGACACACGTGATCTGGAGATTAGGACATTGAAGTCGTCGATCAAAAACATTAATGTTCTGATTAAACAAAATTATAGATTGTCTATTAATTTATATTGGGATAACAGAATTCGGGCCGTTAACTCTAGCGACCCTAGTATGTTTCCCCAAATAAATAAGATATTTAGAAGAAATGATCAAAACGAACTTCCATGTCTTAAACTTCAGAGGACAATAGATAACGAAGACGTACTTACGATTGCGGGAATAGATCCGGAGGGTGCCGTTTTCGATGATAACTTTTTTATGATAGAAGATCCTCAAGAAAAGGTAGAAGCTGTAGGGGCTGCTTTCCAGCAAGTGTATAAGGTGAATGCTAGCATTCGTCCGAATCATGACCTGGAGAACAGAGCCTTACTACACAACTTCTACCTTGGAAATAACATAACGCAATGGCGATCTGAGAATACTGGTTTCACCGTGTTCAATGACGAAAATTTGGCAAACGCCACCATCGCCGAGCGAAATGGACCCAGTTCATTGTTAGTTTCGAAGATAGAACTTCAGTTAATTTTTCAAACATTAAAGAAAAAGAAATCTGCGGGGGTCGATGGTATACCCAACATTGTGTTACGACATCTCCCTGAGGAAGCCATAGACATTTATACCACACTGTTCAACAACGCATTGAATAATGCATATTATCCAGTGAGTTGGAAGACAGCTGTGGTCCATCCTCTCCCCAAAAAGGGAAAGGACAGCTCCAATCCGGCAAATCTTCGGTCGATAAGTCTTCTTCCAAGTATCAGTAAAGTATTCGAAAAGATTCTCAATAGAGCTCTGTTCAAGTGGGCTGAGGACAAAAATATTATTCCAGATAATCAGTTTGGCTTTAAGGCGGGGCATGACACTATTCATGCTGCGTCTAAGTTAGTTTCTGATGTTCAATGGAACAAAACGAAAAAGCAATGTACGGGTGCCGTTCTGGTTGATTTAGAGAAAGCTTTCGACACCGTATGGTTAGAGGGTCTTTATCTGAAGCTATCTAGATTTGGCATAAGTAAACCACTGTTATATATGCTTCATGACATGCTCAATGGTAGAAAGTTTGTTGTCAAAAGTGGCAATGTAACTTCTACCACAACTTTTGATATTAAAAATGGTCTACAGCAAGGAGCTGTGAACTCGCCGATTCTTTTTAGTATTTACACCAGCGATCTGATAGGTAGTCTCACTCATGCGATTGCGTATGCCGATGACCTTGTAGCGTACAGGACGGGTCCAAAAGTTGAAGTCATCAAAAATCTCTTGCAGCGTGACTTCGACCAGATTCAGCGATATTGTGATGACTGGAAGTTAAAAATTAACTTTCAGAAATCAGAAACTATCCTGTTTAGAACCCCGTTGTCTAGGGCTTCTAGGGATACAAGAAAGAACTGGAGAAATCTAGTGATCGTTGGACCAAGTGGACATCCACTGGCGAGTAAAGATGTGGTAAAGTACCTTGGCATCTGGCTAGATCAGTATCTATATTTCAATCGACATGTAGATGCTGCTCTGGCCAGAGCTAGGGGAGCCTTTGGGTTGACAAGACGGTTGTTTTATAGCAGCCGCCTTGACAGCAGAGTAAAGGTGATTTGCTACATGGCCCTTATCCGGCCAATGATTGCCTATGGGTGCCCTGTGTGGTTCAACGTTGCCCCATCTCAAATGGAAAAGATTCGGGTGTTTGAGAGGCAGTGTCTTAGACGCTGCCTTGGATTACACAGAACACCAGAGTCGGAGTACACACATTACTATGCCAACGAGGTTCTATACAACAGGGCCAATATAAACAGGATAGATAACTTTTTAATCAAGCTGATTCGGGGTCACATTGCAAGAGCGATGACCTCGACCAATGGACTTATTTTTGGGGCTTACTACCCCAATGATGAGTATAGTGAAAGTGTACGTCTTAACGGTTTCATCCCGCCCGAGACATTCCTCTTTTTAGACAGTCGTGGGCTGATACAGGATAGATTGGCGGTTCCGTTAATCTACCACGTCAGCCGTAGGACTGTGGATCGGCGACTTCTTTACGATCGGGACGTCGGCTCAGGGAACGGAGCAGAGCGTCTGCGGTTCAGTAGAGCTGTGCCCCTTCGGGACAGAAAGGACTTAGTTAAGCAAGTCAAAAAATTCTGGTGGTTGGGTGACCACCGTGATATTGAAAGTTGACCATATTGTTGCTTTGGCCGACTTACATAGTTCTAAGGTAAATTTAAGTAGAGTAGGTAGAACAGTGACGGTGGCACCAAAAAAAGTACATAAGTAAATGTATTTGTATGTGGGTACTTGCGGTTGTGAATGTATATGTATATATGTATATGAACATATATACATGTGTATGGGCGTACGCGAGTGTGCATATGCGTATGCAAAAAAAAAAAAAAAAAAAAAAAAAAAAAAAAAAAAAAAAAAAAAAAAAAAAATTGCTGGTGGCTGTTCTAGTTTTTAAGTTATTTTAAGTAGTTTTAATTAGATATAATGTAGTTTAAGTTAGTTTTAATTTAGTTTTAATTAGTTTTATTAGGTAAAGGGTAGCTTTAAGTTTTATAAAAAAAATTAAAAAATGATATAGAAAATGAGTTTTTTTTTTAAATAATTTTCTCGTTAGTTTTAAGTAATCATGAATTGTAATAATAAGTTATTTTTCGTCGAAAGACATTTTTTAAGTATAGTCATAGTTTAATTTAGAGCGCCCGCATGGGGCCAGTAAGTTAGTTAAGTTAATATGGTAAGCTAGTTGTTTAAGATTTTTTGTCTAGCATTAGATATAAGGAAATGAAAAAATAAAAATGAATTAAAAATGAAAAAAAAAAAAAAAAAAAAACCGATGGTATCGCTTGGTGACGGCCGACCATTCTCAACATTAACATATGTAGGTTGATATGCACTGAGTTCATAAATGTTTATTGTTTACTTTTTATTATTGTTTTGGGTTTTACCACAACACCCTCACCCTTTAGAAAAAAAATAATTTTATTATTTTAAAATGAGAAAATTATTTTTAAATATGTACTCGTATCTTATTACAAATGAGAATAATTGGGTGATAGAATGATATGATAATTTCATACCGAAAATGTTTAAATTTTTTTTTTTTTTTTTAATTTATTTCTTGCTTTTATTAAATTATTGTTATGAACTTCTTTATTTTCGGTGACAATTTATATGATACTATTTGGTCCATTCTGTTCAATTATTTTATAAGGGCCTTTGAATGGTTTATCTAACTATTTTCTATTTCCAACTTTTAAATATACATAATCTCCAATTTTAAAATTTGAATTATTTACATTAGATTGATTTGTACATGTTTTATTTTTACTTTGCTCTAAGTTCTCTTTAGCTTTTTCATGAGCATATTTTAATTTTATTTTGAATTCATTAACATAATTCTCAATATATTTTTTCTCTATTTTTTATGATTTCACAAGGTAAAGCACATAATTTTCCGTATACTAATTCAAAAGGTGAAAAATTATTTGTACTGTGTGGTGTAGTATTGTATGTGTAATAAGTGTAGTAAGGTAGTAATTCTTCCCAGTCGTCTTTTCCGTCCGTGGTCATTAAATAATCATTTAAAACTCTATGATTTTTTTCTGTTGTTCCTAAAGTTTCATGATGAAATGGTGTTGACGTATTTTTTTCTATTTTTAGTATCTTACAGATATTTACTAGTAGTTCATTAGTGAATTCTGTGCCCTTATCTGTTTTTAACTTTCTAAAACAACCATATTTCAAAATAAATTTTTCTACAATAGTTTTTGCTACTGAAATAGCGTCTTTAGTGACTAGTGGAAAGGCTTCTATGAACTTTGTTAGTTCACATTGAATGGTTAGAATATACCTGTATCCATTTGATGGTCTGAGTGGTCCTACAGTGTCTATTGTAATTACATCAAATGATGTGCTAGGTGTTTCTGTCCTTATGAATTGTTCTTTAGTGTATTTGTTAATTTTAACTTCGTTACAAATCTTACAACTATTAATATACTTTTTGACCATCTTATTCATATTTTTCCATATGTATTTTTGCTTTAGTTTTGCTATACATCTTCTAATACCAATATGTCCTCCTAACTTGTCATCATGATATTCTTTTATTAAATTATTCATCTCATTCGCATGCTCTATTCTTCTTGGTGAATTATATAATATAATGTCTAGACAAATTTCATTCTTATTCTTTTGCAGTTCATTAAATATCTTTTTAAATTTGTGCACTGATATTGTTTTAAATATTTCATTATTCATTGCTAGCGCTAGCTTTTCTATTTTCACATGCTTTGTATAGGATAACAATTTCTTCAAAATCACTTTTAACTCTGATAGAGAATTATCATTGTATCCAACATGTATTGTATCTTTAACTGCATATATTGTTTCTTTTGGTGGCCCCATTAAATTCTTTATATTTTCAAATTGCAACTTTTTAACGTTTTTAGTGTCTGAGATAGATATGCATTCCCATATGTGGAGGTGTACAGTCTCCACAGGAGGCATAATTTCCGGATTTTTTTCTCTTTCACTAATATCTTCCTTATCTTTCAACTTCATTGCTCTTGTTAGGACATTTATATTCTTTACTGGTATCATTTCTTTTAATTTTTCTGAACTTAACTTTATTCTAGATAACGCATCAGCATTTGTATTCATCTTTCCTTGCTTAAAAATTATGTCAAAATCGTAATCCATTAAATCTACTCTAATTCTAGTTAATTTGGATGAAGGATTCTTATGAGTAAAAAGACTAACTAATGGCCTGTAATCTGTGTAAACAACAAATCGCCTACCGTATAAATATGGTCTGAAATGATTTATTCCCCAATGTATGCCAAGTAGTTCTTTTTCTATCACTGCTTTATTAAGCTCATGTTTGTTTAATGACTTACTTGCATATGCAATAGGTTTGTCCTTACCTACTTCTTCTTGAGATAAAATGGCTTCTAATGCATAGTTTGATGCATCTGTTGTTAATATGAACGGTTTTGAGAAATCTGGATAGCTTAGTATTGGAGGTGTCATTAATTTTCTTTTAAGGTTCTCAAAAGCATTTTGACAATTTTGTGTCCAGCTAAAGATTTGGTCTTTCTTTAATAATTGATTCAACGGTTTTGCAATTTCAGCGAAATTTTGAATAAAACGTCTGTAATAGTTACAGAAAGCTTGAAATCTTCGAACTTCATCTGCATTATCTGGTTTTGGATATTCTTTAATAACACTGTGCTTACTTGGGTCTGTGGTTACTCCTTGTGAAGTTATTAAGTGTCCAAGATAAACTACTTCTGGTCGCAGAAAGTTACATTTGTTCGGGTTTAATTTCAGATTGTATTTTCGCAATCTCTTAAATACTTCTATAAGGTTATTGTTATGTTCTCTCAAATTTTCACCGAATACAATAATATCATCTACAAATAGGAATGCGGATGCTTGTAAACCACTTAATGCTATTGATAACATTCTTTGAAAACTATTAGTTGAAATTTTTAGTCCAAAAGGTAATCTTTTGAATTGAAAGTGTCCCGAATCAGTTGAAAAAGCTGTTAGTGGTCTTGATCTGGGATGTAGTGGTATCTGATGAAATGAACTTGTCATGTCTAGAGTTAAAAAATATTTGGCCTTTCCTAATTTATCAAGCACATCTTCTAGTCTAGTTAATGGAAATTTGTCATCAACTACTTTTTTATTCAGAGACCTAAAATCTACAACTAATCTCCACTTTTTTAATTCTCCTGTGCTTTTCTTTGGTACAATTGATAATGGTGAGTTGTATGGACTTGTTGATGGTTCAATGATATCTTCATCTAATAATTTTTCAATCTGCTCTTCTATTTCTTGTAAATTTGCATGCGGTAGCCTGTAATTCTTTATGTAAACTGGTGTTTTGTCATTAGTTGCTATTTTTTGCTCATATAAATTGTTTTTAGTTAACTTTTCTCCTTTTTAATGAAATATATTCTGAAATTGCTTACATATTCTAAAAACTTCTTCTTTTGCATTATTATCTAAGTTATCTACTTTTATTTCACTTTGTATTCTTTTAAATCTATCTTCATCTTCTAGACTGTTTTTAAAATAAAGTATTTAATAGCTAGAGATTGGTTCTAATCCCATCAAAATATGTTTCAAAGTAACCTCATTCTCTGTTGTATTAAGTATTTTTATATGCTTATTTCCTTCTTTTGGAATAATTGTGTTTGCTAAAAATATCCCTTTCTTAATTTCTTTTCCATATATTATACTATCTTCTTTTAAATTTATATTTATCATTTGAATTATTTCTGTTCTTGGCGGTAGTTTTATATTACCATAAATATCTTTTGTATTCATGTTCATTGGCAATATTATCTCCTCTCCATCTAGGGAAATTGTTAGCGCACATGTTTCATAATCAATTTTACAATTATGCTCCATTAAAAAGTCTCTACCTAATATTCCATCAGTGGTTAAATTTATTTTATTATCTATTACACTAAATTTTTGTTCAACATTTTTATCTTCAAAACATAGATCTAGTTTAGTGATTCCTGTAGTTATTATGTATTCTTTAGCTATCCCATTTATCTGACAATTGTGACCATATTCCATGTTATAATTACTATTGACTATGCTATTCTTAATTATTGAAATATCGGCTCCTGTATCTATTAATAGACTTATAGGTTGATTTCTGCCTTTTATTTTTAATTTTATAAAATTTGTATTTTTGTCTGAATTCCTTATATAAATTATCTTCTTCTGGATGTGTGCCCCGGGTTTTGTCGGCCGGGGACGTACCCGTTTCCCTGAAAATGTTGCCTGTTATTATTTCCTTGTGAATTTCTGGTTATTATATCCTCCTCTGTTGTTATTATAACTCCTATTCTGATTCTCATATCTATTGTTATTATTATATTGATTTCCATGATTTTGATGTCTATCACTATTGAAATCATTCAATCTTCTATTATACTTACCTCTGAAATTATTTCTACCTCTTTGATTCCTATTGAAAAACATTATGTTGTTAGAATGTTGAGGACTAACTTCTAAAGCAATTTGGACTGCTTCTGCAAGCTTGGTTGGTCTTGCAGCCATTACTAATGACTTATATGGTTCTGATAAACCATTTTTAAAGGCTGTCATTCCAATCTGATCATTCAATTTTACTATAAGTTCTCTGTGTTCAGCCCCTTGCTCAGAGATTTGTAGTTCATTCAATGAAGCAAGTAATGATTCTATGCGTGAAGCAAATATCTGAATTGTTTGATTGCCTTGATAGCATTTTGCAATATCATTATGCAATCTAGACGCAGTTTTGTTAGATTTATATACAGATCTTAAAATATTTTTGAAATCATTTAAGTTTGTTGGTATTTTCTCAGTTTGAATTTTATTTTTAACTTTTTCTGAGAGTTTGGTGGCCAAAATGAATTCTACTTGCCTTTTGTACATCATCATTAAGAGTATTGGAGTAAAACTCAATTAAACCCAAAAAATTATTAAGATCTTTAAAGTCACCTTGGAATTCAGGGATAACTTTAATAGCAGTTACTATATCAAAATTCGACATTTTGTCGTTGATTTCAATTTCTTTGTAAGTACTTTCCTCTTCTTTATGCTTTAAAATTTTTTGAATTTGTTCTACTAACTTGTCAAATTTGATTTTTAAGTCTTATATGTCGGTTAAGTCTGCGGTTTTGGTTACTTCTGACCATACAGTGTCTATTTGTAAGTTAATTTGTTGTATATAGTCTGTGGAGTAAGTTCTGTTAGGTGATTTTTTTAAATTTTTTAAAATATTTTCTAATATATTGAACTCCATGAATTTTTATGTATAGCTATTTATTTGATTTTAAACATTTAGTGATTTAAGAGCGTGTTTTCTTAGATAATCCTTATAGTATGAGTTTAATTTACATAGTATAATAACTATCAGAAGGAAACAATTAACGTATGCTATCTTGTCTGAAAATAATGATGCTGATGTTGTATTTGTTGCTGATGCTGCTGCAGCTACGTTATTGTTTATTATTTCTTCCTTCGAAGTTTTTCCACCCATGCTGTTAGTTGGCAAAATTCTTCCACCCCTGGTTTTTTAAGGTTTGTAGTTGTTCTAATAACTCTTTTTTTAGAGCACCTTGTGCAATGTTGACTGTTCTTTGCAGATCAGCACACTTTCGCTGAAACTGTCTTTTTCTTCCGCCTCGCTTCTTATTTTTAGGTTTCTCTGTTTTTTGTTTTATCTGCCTTTGTTTGTATTGCTCTATCGTCAATGGCTTCGGTCCAGCTTCTTTCGGTGTTGGTATGTATACGGGCACTGCTTCTTGTGGTGCAGACATCAATGGCTGGTATTCCGTGAGTTCTTCCCACTTCTTAAAAATTGCGTTAATCTCTTCTATGGTTGTCATTGGAGAACGAAATTTACGATTTCGTAGATGATTTTGCTTGTATCGTCAATTGTATTTAGGTTCGAGTTGCAGGATCGCCATGTAAGGGTTGTCCATTACACATATCTATGTTTTTCTTAACTACAAGAGCCGCTTATCTGTCCGAGCATTAAAATGCACGATTTATATTGAGTTTTATCTGAGCTCTCCAGCCGCAAAATAAAAATGAGTCGTGTTCTATGTAATTATAAAACTAGACTGACTTTATTCTTAAAAATCTTTCCTATTTATACTTAAAATAATTTAACAAAATTTCATAAATCTTTCAATATATATTTATCACACTCTTGGAATATGAATTGACTTTTGCCTATGACCCACAAACAAACCTCTTCACATGACGTAAGAATTAAATGTCTATTTGACAAAATAAACCTTCGTTGCATTTCCTTAAAGGCTTTCCAATTTCTGAGTCAATGTGAAGCATATATGTAAGTGCAGTCATAAACAAAAAACAAATTTTGTAATGCACTTGGTGCATAGCGACCCACTATGATAATGTGTAACACGATCAGGTCAACAACCGATGGTATCGCACACGATCAGGTCAACACCCGATGGTATCGCTTGGTGACGGCTGACCATTCTCAACATAAACATATGTAGGTTGATATGCACTGAGTTCATAAATGTTTATTGTTTACTTTTTATTATTGTTTTGGGTTTTACCACAACAACTTAATCTACCTAGTTATACCTTAGAAATACGTAGGTCGGCCAAGGCAACAACTTTGACTAACCATCAATATCAAGGTGGTCACCCAATCACCAGTACTTTTTAACTTGCTTATCTACGTCCTTTTTATCCCGAAGGGGCACAGCTCACTGAACCGCAGACGCTCTGCTCCGTTCCCAGAGCCGACGTCTCGACCATACAGGATTCGCCGATCCACAGTTCTACGGCCGACGTGGTAGATTAACGGAACCGCCAATCTATCCTGTATCAGCCCCCGACTGTCTAAATAGAGGAATGTTTTGTGCGGGATGAAACCGTTCAGACAAGTGCTCTCACTATATTCTTCATTGGGGTAGTAAGCCCCGAAAATAAGTCCATTGGCTGAGGTCATCGCTCTTGAAATGTGGCCCCGAATCAGCTTAATTAAAAAGTTATCTATCCTGTTTATATTGGCCCCGTTGTATAAGACCTCGTTGGCATAGTAATGTTTTTACTCCGACTCTGGTGTTCTGTGTAATCCAAGACAGGTCCTAAGACACTGTCTCTCAAACACCCGAATCTTTTCCATTTGAGATGGGGCAACTTTAAACCACACAGGGCACCCATAGGCAATCATCGGCCGGATGAGGGCCATGTAGCAAATCACCTTTACCCTGTTTTCAAGGCGGCTGCTATAAAACAACCGTCTTCTCAGAGCAAACGCTCCCCTAGCTCTGGCCAGAGCAGCATCTATATGTCGATTGAAATATAGATACTGATCTAGCCAGATACCAAGGTACTTTACCACATCTTTACTCGCCAGTTGATGTCCACTTGGTCCAACGATCACTAGATTTCTCCAGTTCTTTCTTGTATCCCTAGAAGCCTTAGACAAAGGGGTTCTAAACAGGATAGTTTCTGATTTCTGAAAGTTAATTTTTAACAGTCATCACAATATCGCTGAATCTTGTCGAAGTCACACTGCCAGAGAATTCTGATGACATCAACTTTTGGACCCGTCCTGTACGCTACAAGGTCATCGGCATACGCAATCGCATGAGTGAGACTACCTATCAGATCGCTGGTGTAAATACTAAAGAGAATCGGCGAGTTCACAGCTCCTTGCTGTATACCGTTTCTTATATCAAAAGTTGTGGTAGAAGTTACATTGCCACTTTTGACAACAAACTTTCTACCATTGAGCATGTCATGAAGCATATATAACAGAGGTTTACTTATGCCAAATCTAGTTAACTTCAGATAAAGACCCTCTAACCATACGGTGTCGAAAGCCTTCTCTAAATCAACAAGAACGGCACCCGTGCATTGATTTTTCGATTTGTTCCATTGAACATCAGAAACTAACTTAGACGCGGCATGAATAGTGTCATGTCCCGCCTTAAAGCCAAACTGATTGTCTGGAATAATATTTTTATCCTCAGCTCACTTGAACAGAGCTCTATTGAGAATCTTTTCGAATACCTTACTGATACTTGGAAGAAGACTTATCGACCGAAGATTTGCCGGATTGGAGCTGTCCTTTCCCCTTTTGGGGAGAGGATGGACCACAGCTGTCTTCCAACTCACCGGATAATATGCATTATTCAATGCGTTGTTGAATAGTGTGGTATAAATGTCTATGGCTTCCTCAGGGAGATGTCGTAACACAATGTTGGGTATACCATCGACCCCCGCAGATTTCTTTTTCTTTAATGTTTGAAAATTTAACTGAAGTTCTACCTTCGAAATTAACAATGAACTGGGTCCATTTCGCTCGGCGATGGTGGCGTTTGCCAAGTTTTCGTCATTGAACCCGGTGAAACCAGTTTTCTCAGATCACCATTGCGTTATGTTATTTCCAAGGTAGAAGTTGTGTAGTAAGGCTCTGTTCTCCGAAAGCAGCTACCTTTCTACCTTTTCCTGAGGATCTTCTATCATATAAAAATTCTCATCGAAAACGGCATCTTCCGGATCAATTCCCGCAATTGTTAGTACGTCTTCGTTATCTGTTGTCCTCTGGAGATTAATACATGGAAGATCGATTTGATCATTTCTTCTAAATATCTTATTTATTTGGGGAAACATACTAGGGTCGCTAGAATTAACAGCCCGAATTCTGTTATCCCAATATAAATTAATAGGTAATCTATAGTTTTGTCTAATCAGAACGTTAATGTCTTTGATCGATGATTTCAATGTCCTAATCTCAAGATCACGTGTGTCCGTGAAACGTCTGTAAAGAAGTTTCAACCTAGTCAGGAGTCCACTTTTTTGTCGGTGTAGTGCGTCGATTGTCGCGTTCTTGTATAAACCAGTAGGGTCTTGTTCCTTATATTTTGGGATTGTTTTGTCCATTGTTCGTTTTATAGTCGTATCCATTTGAGTGAGGAACCCGTCGATCTTAAGGTTCGTCAGGTTTCTGTCATTTGGTGGAGAAATGTCATCGGAACGTATTTCTCTTGCAAAGGCGTTGGAGAAGCGTGGCCAGCGCGTCTTACTGAAATTGTAAGAGTGAACATGCACATACTCATCCAACTCCACAAGTTCGCTCGGAAGCTGTATTACGGTGGCACGTCCGCAGTGATCACTGTCGTATTCAATCGTTCTTAAACAGTTTCTTGTCTGTTGGTTTGTTGCGTCTTCTGGCGTACTTCAGGGCGTCTCACCTCAACTGTTTTCTTTTGGGCTTTGTTTTTCTTTATCTATTGAAACTTCGGACATCCCCGATAGTTTTCGGGGTGCCCGGAGCCTTGGCAGAGTGCACATTTTAACTGGGTCATATCTGTGACCCTATCTTGCCCGAGTTTACACTCCACTGTTTTGTGGGTATCTCCACATTTAACGCAGACTGGGTCCATACCACAGTTAACTGCAACGTGTCCGAACCCTTGGCAGTTCATGCATTGAAGCATGTCTTTCTGCTTATTTAGTTTTTCCCATCGTTCAACTTGGTAACCCAGGACTGTTATATTCCTTAGACCACTCAATTTGCTTTGGGGCGAGAGTTGAACTAGGAAGAATGGTAAATTCCGTTTCTCCCGTCTGGCTTTGATGTTGTGTATTGTTGGTATTGTGATGTTGTGTATTGTTGGTATTGTGATGCTAAGTGTGAGGCATATATGGTTAAAAATACTACGTAGATTGTGTTGATCGATTGGAATATTATAGAGTACCGCATCCATTGAAATATTGTTGTTTTCTTGAGCCTCAAGTGATTTTTTGAGTTCGGATAATTCAGATGTTTGTTGATCAGCCATGTTTTCTTGTGTTTTTGTTCTGAGAACACCTACATCTGCAGTGACGTTTGTTATGGTTTGGTTTACAGATGGTAAAATTGTATTCATTGTTTTTATTTCACGGTGCATATTTTCGTTTTCTTCATTCAAAGAATTCAGCTTTTCTTCAAGCTTTGACAGTCGCGAATTTAAATTATTTATAACTGTTTGAATTTCACTTATCTCTTGATCTATTTTTTTAACTATTGTTGTTTCAATACTAGTCATTTTATTTAACAGATTTGTTAATATTTCTGTTTGTTTTTTAAACCGCTTCTGCATCTGCTTTAAAAGAGTTTCGTTAGCAAGGGTAGTTTGAGCGCTTGGCGCTAGTCTGTCTACGAAGCCTGGGCAATCGAGGAGATGAAAGAGACAACTTTGGTGTTCGCTGATGTGATTTAGGTTCAGCAACTTGTTGCTGATCCACTTCTGGAATGTTTTTTTTCTCAGACATTACGGTGGTTTTTAATAAAGAATTCAATATTTAATTGAACAGTTAATTAACATTTTTCTTTAAATATTGACAACTTTAACTCATAAAAAATGTTCTAAGGTGACAAAAGAAAACTAAAATCAAAATCAACACTGTGTACTATTTTCAACTACAATGGAAGCTTAAAAATGCAAACGCAACCTGTTTAAAAACTGAGCGACCTTGACTCGTTTGTACTTTAGTGTTTCATTTATTTCATTTCATTTCCATTTCATTTAAGAGATTTATATAACGAGGCAAGTTTTCATCTCTGTTCCAGGGTAGATTTCAAAAGTAGAAACGTTTTTTGTACTGATTCGATCCGAACTATATTTGAAGTAAAACGTGGGCACCATAATCTGCTACAATATTCAATATTCAGATCTTACTAGAGCACAATAAAGTATTTTGAGGATATGTGGGTCATTGAAATCAGTTGCCCACCGTCGCATGCACCCTAGCTTCGATTTGCATTATTAATTAAATAGTCGCAGTGATTTTTATAAGTTAGCTTAGTATCTTAAATAACACCGAGATAACAAAAATAATTAACACGTTCCAAAAAATGAGCAGCAATGATATAGTTTGTTATCAAAGGAGACATTTTTCGAGTGAACAAAGTGACAAGGGACATCCGCAAATTTGGGCCCTTTTAATTTTAGCCGGCCAACGAAAACAAAGTTGATATTCTAATAGATCGTATTAAAATGAACATTTTATATTTCTACACCAAAGTCCTAAGTCGATTTGCTGAGGAGATATTAACAATCAAAGTATCTCATAAATCCACCCAAAAATCACATATAAAAAAGAAACACATACAATACAAACGAAAATAGCTGGAACGGGTAAGTTGGTTTAAGACAACACAAAAACTGTACAGGAGAGGGTCTATCTCCCCCGTTTATCTGACACGGACAGTTTTCCAAAAATTGTCTTAAATCAGAAAAAAGATATTTAAAAATAATGGTAAACTTACAATGCCTTGTTATAACATTTTGAAAAGCCAGAAATCTCTTCTTTTGATTAAGTTGTTTCAGTAATAGCCCAGTTGATCTATACAAAAAAAGGCAAAGATTGCAAAAAATATAGCTTAGGTTTGACTATGGAATAGTGTTTGGTATGGTCCCAGTAGTATGAACGTGGTTTTGCAGATTCGAACGACCCCCGCTAACTGAAGGAGGGGGCTAATTATTCTCAACCGGGGGCTAATTATTCTCAACAGTCCGGCTAATTATTTCTCAACTATGCATCCTCGAGTAATGGTTACTTGAGCAAACTTTTACTACATTCAATTTGTGACAATTTGAGTCATAACTGAGCTCTCTAGGTATAAAAGGTATCGAGATACAACCGTTCAAAATATGCAATTTTATGCAGTATGCAGTCTAATATCCCACAGAAGAACTGTTCTGAACCCATACACAATGGTTCCAGCTTGAAGCAAATTCGCCGTTATTGGTTTTAAGACATTTCCTCGTGAACCATTACATCCACGGGTGTCTTCATATGCTCAAAAAGAAGTTAATTATAATTATAAATTTGCTACAAGCTGAAACCACTGTCCCTGGGGTCAAAATATTTTTTCTTTTAAATACTAAGTTGCAAACATGGTTAAAGCATGGTCAAAGTTGTATCTTGACGCATATACCGTCTGAAATTATTTATGGCTCAAATTTTCACTTTGTGTTATTAAAGAATGCTGAAGTAAGTATACCATTCTGCTGCAAAGTTTGGAAGTTATGAGCCGAATTCCGAAGAAAAATTATTGAAGTTTATCCCGCCCTCGCTGTCGGTGTTTGGCAAATGTTCCTGTAAGGTATTACATCCACTGATGTCTTTATATAATCCAAAGAAAGGTGCTTTAATTTGCTACAAGCTGATATGCTGCATAAGGGGTCAGAACAGTGCATCTTTGCTAAATTAGGGTGCAAACTTTGTTGATGAATAAAAAAATACTTTTTGTGAAAAATTGCGTGTTTTGGAACAATTGTATTGCAACCCATATTATACGTACAAAGCTCACTTAGGGCTTGGATTAACAAAAATTAAATGAAGTTTAAGAACGGTAATGTTGTCACACCACTAAGATACATGGTCTGAATATTGAGCCGAATTCCGTGGAAAATCCGGAAATCTTGCAGTTTCCCCCCTCCTTCAGTAAGCAGTGGTCGTTCAAAACTGAAAATGAAGTACATACTACTAGGACCATACCAGACAACATGCAAAAATAAAAAATGCAAAAAAATAAAAAAAACTCAATGGAACACTGCTAGGTCATATTACCGCTGTAAGAGAGCGATATCGCCCTTTCTCCCTTATTTTATTGGCCATTTTCCCACAAACTATTAAAAACAAAGGTTATTTTCTGGGCTCAAATAAAGGCTAATTGAATTTGCTACAAGCTGGTATCATTGCGTATGGGTTCAGAACAGGTCTTCTGAGGGATATTAGACTGCATACTTTGTTAAAGCATAAAACAGTTTTTTTTTTGTTGAAAATTGCATATTATTGAACGGTTGTATTTCGGTACCTATTATATTATATATATACTATGACTCAAATTGTCACAAATTGAATGTAGTTAAAGATTCCTCAAGGATCCATAGTTGAGGAATTATAAGCCGGACTATGAAAAAGTCCGAAAATCTTGCAGTTCCCCCCCCCCCCCTTCTTCAATTAGCGGCGTTCGTTAGAAACTGCAAAAACACGTACATACTACTGGGACCATTACAAAAATATCCCAAAGTCCAACTTAATGCTCTATTTTTTGCGACCCAAATGTATAAATCAACTGGGCTATAAATGGTTTTTGAAAAATTAATTAACTCAAAGTAAAAAAAAATTAAAAAATTATTTTAGCTTTTTCTTCAAAATGTTACCGTATTAAGTACTACTTTTGTTTTCAAAATTCAATACTCTAATTAATTTTTGGTCAAAATCAGAAAACCAGATACCTACTTAAATGTCTTGTACTTACATAGATATTAAAATGGAGTGACAAGGTAAACGCTTTTGCAAAATGCAAGTTGATGACATCAGTTTGGAACCCATCCTGGCTCTTTATTATAGTTTGGAGCAGAAGTCCATTAAATTAGTTGTTGTCGATTTTCCTTCTGGGAAGCCATGCGCCATGCTGATGAGGAGTAATCAATTGCATCCAATTATGCTTGATAGAATCACATAAGAGGTTTTCGAACATTTTCGGAGTACAAGATAGTTTAGCAATACCTCTGTAGTTATCAACTTTATATTTATTTCCTTTCTTGGTACAAGAAAAGATCCTCCTTCAGGGTCAGGTATCCATCTTACTTTTGGAATATTAAAATGCCCCATTATAAATAATATGGCGTCGGGAGATTGTTTAACAGTTTTTTGTAAATTTCATTTGATGATTTAGGTGGAACATAAGAACAAAAAAACGAAAATGATTAACCACAGATAACAGATTTAACACATATAAACTCAATGTCTGTATACAGTTAATGTATTTCTTTAGAGTGGAACGTAGATTAAAGTGCAATGAGAACACCGCCACCAATAGATTTATCTGTCGTTTCAGCATTTCGATCATGACGAAAAACAGTAAAAGTACCTACTACACAAAATATCATTGTCAACAACAGTATCATTAAGCCGTGTTTCACTTAAAATGAACACATCGGATTCAATATTAAAAGATTTCAGGTAGGTACAAGTCTCTCAGCTTGGATTTAATTCCAATTGTGTTATGGTAGTAAATGGATACATAATTTAGTCTTTTTAGTTTTTTGATCAAATAATCGGGATACGTAATTTTGTTCAGGTTCAACAGTAATACGCGGTACACATGAGCGAGATTCAAACTCACGAACAATTGTATTTGCAGGCCATAATCTAGGACTTACAAAAAGATCAAATAGATTAGGAGAAACATTTACTTTAAAACACGCGATTACTCTTTCATTTTTAAATTCAAACTTTATACACGTTTTTCCACTTAGATCTTCGATTTTTGTTAGTGCTTTTATGTAGTTTTCAATATTAACTTCAGTCGTTGAAGCATCAAATCTCGAATCTCTGATTTCGGTTTAAGCTTTAAAATAGGAAGCACAGCATCAGATATATAGAATTCGATTCAGTATCCATCTTAAAGGTTTGCATAGCTGCATTCAGAACTTCCTCATTTGGCTTTGGAACTATTTGGTGAAGGTTTTTTTAGTAGATCATTTGGTTTGTCTACTATTAAACAGCTGATTTCGAATATCAGAAAGAGATACATTTACAATAAATAAGAGGAAGGTAATCGTTTAGTATTCGTTAAATTACATAAAAGTCCATTTAGTATATTAGTATAGCATGGCATTTTAAGTTATATCGTTGTTTTTTAATATTTTGTATCTTTTTTAAGTATTTTTTTTAGAAATTTGTTTTTCTATTTTTTCATTTTATAATAATATTCAGTGCAAGTGCATGTGTCGGAAAATCAACAACAACAAAAAAAAAAACCCCATCATTTAATTATATTTCCATATAAAAAAAAAAAACACACTAGTAGGATCTCTGACCCAGACTCTCACAGTTACTTTTTCTTGATCATTGATTGCTATATGTTTATTTAACATTAAATGGATAGCTGTGAATTTTTTTTGTAGGTATCCAGAAGCGGATCAATAACATATTTGCTACTTAGGCCTAACACTAGTATCAATGTGTTATTGAAAAGTTCTTATGGTGCTTTTTATTAAGTTCTCAGTTTAGACTATTTGTTTAATTTGGTTTTTTTGTGTTTTAATTTTGTAATGAAGGATAAATTTAGGGTCGATTTTAGCAACAATCGGGGGCTAAGATCGAATATTGTTTCTGCGTTTGTCCATACTGTAATATACAGGTCGGCTGTTTTGGCACTAAGTGAAACCCAAGTAGGTGAAAATACTGATCCTGCAGAAAACTCAACAGGTATATCTTAGTGCCTTTATTCCTCTCTTACAACCACAATACGGTTGTTGTTTGAATTCGTTCTTCAGTTTTATGTGGTAAAAAGTTACCGTCAATAAGCATTTGATTCATATATGTTTTATTTATCGAAGCCCCAATTTGAAGTAATTCAACTTTTCAGGAATTTGATGCACTCCATTCAAAGAATTGTTCCCCCTTATCCTCGCACTGAAATCGTCATTGCGGGCGATTTTAATGTACACATTTCTAGTTGGCTTCGCTATTCTGACTAGACAATACCCGAAGGTAGGTATGCCGAGCTCTTTGCTGAGTAAAACAACTTGACTCAACTTGTCGACGAGCCAACTCGAATTCCTGACGTTGCAGGCTTGTTTCTTACCTCTCATCCTGATAAATGCACTATTTATGTATCATCCCCTCTAGGTAAGTGGGAGCATTGTGTCGTATCGTCAAAATTCTCATGCAAAAATAGTCCAGTTAAAGAAAAGACCCCAAGGAGAACCGTTTGGCAATACGAGAATGCCAACTGTGACGGTCTCAATGATTTTTCAGAAACTTCAACTGGTCATTATGCTTTCTCGATAATAACGTAGACTGCAGTGCTGATATGGTCACAAATATAAATCAATTCGGAATGAAACATTTCATTCCGAATAGGTTGAAAAGCATCAAAGATAACTCGTGGTTCAATTGGAGCTGTCAAGAGGCTTTCAGGTTGAGAGAAGTAAGTTTTCGTTGTTACAAAGCCAACCCTACTGAGGAAAACCGGAATAAGTTTAAACAAGCTAGAAGGACCTGCAACGGTCATATTCGACGAACTAAATTTAAAAAACTACGGCAAAAATACAGCAATGTCCCAAAGGCAGTAAACATTTTTGGTCATTTGTAAAAAACATACGAAATACAACTTCGTCCTCGGTTCCCACGCTCCCCTCAAACAACACCCCTGTGGTCAGCTCACAAGAAAAAGCAAATTTGTTTGCAGCTCAGTTCACTGCTAACTATACGCTGCCACATAATGATATGACACCTCCTGTACTTGAGAGCGTAAACGGTTTTATGGGGTGAATCTTCTTTCGCACTCGTACAGTTGCAAGAGTTCTCAAGGATCTCGACATACACAAATCTGCTGGCCCGGATAGTATTTCCCCCATTATTCTAAAGAAGTGTGCTTCCACGCTGGCAAAACCACTGCGTAAGCTTTTCCATTAGCCCTATTCTACTGGTCCCTTCCCAAGTGGATGAAAAACAGCATTTGTCCAGCCCGTCCCTAAAAAAAGGCGAATCTTATCCCCCCTCCAGCTATCGACGGATTGCACTTACGTCCCTTCTTTCTAAGGTCATGGAAACGCTGATAAATTATCAGCTTTAGAAATATCCTGAAGAACGAAAGCTTCTTAATGACCGGCAGTACGGCTTTCGTAGCAATAGGTCTACTAGTGATCTGATGGCTTATTTAACCGAAAAGTGGAACCAATCTTAACATCGGTTTGGTGAAAGTAGGATTATTGCGCTTGATAATTCAAAAGTATGTGATAGAGTTTGGCATCAAGCTCTTTTTTCGAAAATGCGGTATTAATGAATCTTTAGCTCGTTGGATTAGAAAATACCTTTCGAACCGTTCAATACAAGTAGTATTGGATGGTTTCAAGTCTGAAATCTTTAATATAAATGCTGGTGTGCCCCAGGGCTCCGTTTTGTCTCCGAATCTCCGAAACTTCTAATCCACTAAATTGTTTTGCTGACGACAGCACCATCAGCTTTTTATATTCGTTTCCAGATTCACAAGCTCATTAAATTAAATTCCGATCTTGACAACATTTTCCAATGGGGAATCAACAACCGCTTGGAATTTAATGCTTCAAAAATTCAATGTTGTATTTTGTCGTTAAAGCGTTACATACCCCTTATGCAATAACCTTTAAGCTTTCCATTCTCGGTATACGTGTTACTAACCACCTTCTGTGGAATGAACACATATTTGGCGTCGCCAAAAACGCTGCGAAATGCTAAGGTTTCTTACGACGATGCAAGAAATTTTTTTCTCCCAATGATCTGGTTGTTGTCTATAAGGCGTATATTCATCCAAAACTAGAGTACAAATCTCATGTCTTGGCAGGAGCGCCTATAACTTATTTGAATCTTTTTGATGGAATCCAGAAAAGAGCCTTAAAACTGATAGGAGATGAGACTATAACGGAAACATTTGTGTCACTTGAACACCGCCGTAATGTTTCTTGCCTCTCCTTATTTTATCGCTTTTTTATAAAGATTGCTCCGTCGAAATAGCCAGTTGCGTTCCTGCCTTGAAAAAATTCAACCGCAATACTCGTACTGCAAGGAATGCCCATCAATTCACCCTTGAGCACAACTTCATACGTACTGTTAAGTACAGGGTTTCTTTTCTTAGCCGCTCTACACGAATGTGGAATGCTTTACCCGGATCTGTTTCTCCCCCCCCCCCATTTCAATATTCAAACATTCAAAACAAATGTACATCGGTATCTCCTTTTAAGCACAATCCAAATTTCCTTAACGCTCGTGCTTTGTTAATCATATAAAGGGAATTCATAATCCCTTGAGTGCGCGCAAAATATATATAAAAAAAAAGAAAACGAAGTATTCGAAAAACAAAACAACAAGAAACAAAATGAACGAAAGACCAAGTAATTGAAAATCGTTGAATAAATTATTGAAACAAAAGTAAACCAAACAAACGAAAAATTAAACAACAATATGCGAAACAAAAAAACGCGAAACGAATTATGCGAAACAACAAAAAACTAGGTGAAAAAGGAGAAACGAACCATACCCCCTTGAATCGATTGTGTGCTGAATTTTCCTGCTAACCTGTGAGATAAAAAATACAATTTCACTGTAAAATGTGTGTGAAATGTTTTTAAGAAATAAAATTTGTTACCAAATTCCACTACAATAAAGAATCTATCGGTTTAAAGAAAACGATTAACACTTCTCTGGAGCAAATAATACACTTACCGATTAAACATGACTCCCGTACGATATACCTAAATCTACCAAAGTAAAACGGCCATATTATTCGCTCGGTAAATCCAGATGTAAAATTATATCCAAAAATTGATTATTCACTTTACTCATTTCTTAGCCATGTTTAATATTGTTTGTTCACAGAAAAAAACATATATATAAGAAACAAAGATAGTTAAAGAAAGAAACAATCAGAAAAGATTGTTTTAATATGAAAATAAATGAAAAAAAGAATAATTTAAATCCGGATTTAAGTTTTAAACTACTGAATATTATGGCCGTAAGTAACTTTCCGGTCAAATAAAATGTCAATAAGAATATGAACAAACGCATTATTTCTAATAACATATTCATTATCATTTATTATTTTGTATTGATCATCTGTCATTTATATAATTTGTATAGTTTTATTTTTTTCCGATTACAATGTGTGCATATATTTAAATTTTAATCATAATAATTATAATGATATAGCTAGTTTATTTATCATATTAATCATCATTGTATTTATAACAACAAAAGAAAAATTACTTTTTAAATTTTTCCAGAGCGTCGTTTCTATTTATATATAATAAATTTTTTTTCCAGTATTGCTTGGATCAAATATCGATACAGAAACTCCTTTATAAGGATAATATTATTATTTTTTGTTTTCTTCGAAATAATACTATATTTAAATTTTTTTTAACTTTACCGGCTGTAAAATAAATATGTGTATGTATTTGTATATTGTATACACACATATACATTTATGTTTGTGGATTTTTATTTATAAGTGTATTCAAAGTTTTTTACATATATATTCGTATTATAAGTTTTGTGTTTACCCAGTTTTGCCAAATGTATTAATTCGATTTCCCATATGGCAGGAAGAACAATTTGATGAATTCCGTAAGCGCCCTGGGTAGCATTTTCCTGCAGTTAGTCTCGCCTGATGTTAGGCGACTAAAAGATGTCACATTGAGGCAAATAATATCAAGTTGAGGCTGTGGACACAAAAACACCTTAAAGCTTTTTCAGAAGCGTACATTCACGCCCGATAGGGTTACGCAACGGAATAAAACCGACGCCAACGGCCAACGGCCAACATTAAGAGCTTGCCAATATTTTAAGTGATTTAAGTGGTAAGGAAGAAGAAACAGAAGAAGAAGAAGGAGATGAATATGAAGATGAAAATCAAGATGAAGATAAAGATGAAGAAGAAGAAAAAGAAGAAGAAGAAGAAACATTTTTTAATTCCAATTTAGAAATCTAAATAAGGCCTATTTAGTATTATTTCGTCTCCAATCAACTAGAACAAGGTATTTCAGGCTTAGTGCCTCCTTCAACCGCCCTGCCTGGCCCTACTATAGGATTTGGGGTTGGTGCTAGTTTGGGTATACTCAGAGTTGTTTAACTTGCACTCACCCCTACAACCTCTAGACAGGGTGTTGTAGGTGGCAGCTTGCCTCCCCTTACATAACTTAATTTTTACTATAAAGTGATTTGGCTCTATTTCCAAAATTAAACAAAACATTTTCAGCATAATTTCGTTTACCACAACGAAATAAAGCCAAATCGACATTATTTCGTTTTTGAATACGAAATAAGAATATTACACAAGCATAGCATATCTCAAAGTGCGCATCGTTAAGAGAACGAAATTGAAAACGTAGATCGCTCATAATAGCGACCTTAATGTTGCTTATAATAATTATGCAGCTAACTGAATATTTATTGTTATTGTTTTGAATTTTTTCAGAATGGACACATTTTAGAGATTGAAATTGAAAGCGTAGGTACCTTACTATGAACAAGATGCTTTTTTCGTAGAATCTAACCTTGAATCCAAAAGAAATTATTGCATTCACAACCAAAAGGCACTTGGCACGAAATAACAGATCATTTCAAGAATCAGACTTCTGTCCAAGACAGAAGTGGAGAATATTTTCGCAGCAAAAGAAAATAAGTCTAAGCTATAACTTTGAGTTCTATACAATTACAATTGTGGAAGAAATAACTAATACGAACATTACAATATTGCAAATCCTAATATAACACCAAGTTTTTGTTTAGTATTTAAATATTTATATCTTAAAATTTACGAAAAGATCTAGACTGAATGTTATTCCAGCAGTAAGCCATTACTGCTCTCTGTTTTCGATCCAGCTCAGTGGCAAAACCAAATAAAAAAATGTCTTTTGAAAAATGGTAATAACTTGTTTCTTATATGTTTTTTTTTTGTTTTGTTTTATACATCCTTTTGATGAGAAGCATGCAGAGGTTCAATGATATTTTTACCTTTCTTAATTCCTTCAAATGAATCAAGAGAAGATAGTTTTAGAAGAGACAATTTCTTTTATACATTAATTGTGACATTATGTTAATTTTCATTTCTGAAAAAAAAGTCAGATTTTTGCTCTTTATATTTAACTAAATATAAAGAACCAAAGAACATTGCCTTTTAAATGCAATAGATGTTGCACGAAACTAGGAAGAAGGAGTAGAATGAAAGGAAAAAATCGTTTTGGCACAATGGATAGAGAGCTAGTTGATTTTAACTTTTCATTAGGTACCTCATGGGTGACGTCCAGCATAAGCTAGAGTTATGCTGAAAACAAAACAAAATTTTGGACCCGAGTGACAATTGAACGGGCAACCTCTAGGTTTACAAGCAAGCACTTCATCCATTGTACTATTGCCGCCCACAAATTCTTTTTTAAAAGGAAATTCATTGCCTTATTTTTCTGGGTCCTTTACTCACGATTTCCGAAAGCCGTAAGAGTTTTTTTTTATATCATCATCCTAAGAGCAGCCAGAGTATAAAACAACTAATGTTTTTATTGAAAGCTCGTAAAAAACACAATGACTAACATTAATGGGAGGTTGGCCCTGAAATATACAACTGTTTAAATATAAATCTTATGTCAGACAGTCAAACTGCACTAAAAGCCATAAACTCGTACGCCATTAAATCGAAACTGGTATGGGATTGCGTAGAACAACTAAACGAGTTAGGCAAACTGAACAAAATCACCCTTTATTAGGTACCAGGCCATGAAGGTATCCAAGGTAATGAAGAGGCAGACTTTTTGGCAAAGATAGGGGCAAAAACGGCACTCATGGGGCCAGAACCCTACTGCGGTGTTGGCGAAAATGTGATTAAAAACAGAATCAAAACAAAAGAGGAGTCCAAAAGAAACATTACCTGGAACGGACTTCCTAAGCTAAGACAGGCCAAAATGCTACTTGGGAACTACAACCAAGTAAGATTCAAAGACTGCATTGGCTTAGGTAGAAATAACCTAAGAATAATCACGGGCTTCCTCACGGGCCACTGCAAACTCAGAAGACACCTGAGTATCATCGGTATAACAAACGATCCGATATGCAGATTCTGTAATGAACACGAGGAAACTCCAGACCATCTAATTGGAAAATGTGGGGCACTACTACAAAAAAGACTCACACATCTGGGGCGTTACCAGATAGAATGAAGATACTCCAATTACTAAAATTCATCAAGGCCATAGGACTTGAAGAAGAGCTGTAGTATGAGAGTTCTCATCCGGCTCTAGATGGGGGCACAATAGACCTTAAGGTCGCAGTGTATCTAACCCCACTATTAATTCATTCATTCAAATATGAATCTGACGGTGAGCTTATAAATTTTAAACTGAAGATGACGTGATTTTTAAAGTAATTAAGGTAACATGATAAAAAAACATTGATCAAAAGATTTTCCAAGACCACAATTTTAACTTCGGACCAACACCCGTTTAAAATATAATTTCACTGTTCGAATATAAAAGCGTTCTCAGTAACAACAATGCATTTTCAGATACAAAAACATATAAACAAAAATCTCGAATTTCTACTAAAAAGAAATGTCAACGTGTTTGCCGGAGAGAAAAGTTAAAAGATGAAAAGCTGTCAGTTGAATGCATCAACGCAACGCGTTCAATAGCTCGGCTCCTTCAAAACTCTTAATCATATTTTAATCGAAAAGGTACGTATGGGGTCGTAAGAAAACGTGCGATACAAGCAACTTATATAGTGCGCCCGTATTATCAAATTTTGCAGGTACGTTCAATTTTTGTTCACGTTTACTTCCGTACGTAAAGAACGCTCTACGTAGGTAATATTAATAGCCGGCTAACATGTGAAATTTACTTGCGTTTGCATCCGATTAATATAAGCTATTCGAGGCATCGACTGCAAGAAACTTGACGTAGAACTATGACATTCGTTTCCTTTTGCTTTCGACTAAAATGGTTGGGATTTTAGCTGAAGTACAACTTAAGGGCTAACTAGAACGAGGTATTCCATATTCGGTACACTTCTCGTACCGAATATGGAATACCAAAAGGAATTTAACAATCCATACGTTACCCTCTCTTTGTATAACTGTTATGTTAGGCCGCATCTTGAGTGTGCCTCACATGTATAGACCCCTTTCTATGAAATCCATAAGAAACGTATTGAATCAGTCCAGCATAATTTTATTCGCTTTGCTCTTAAAGCCCTTCCATGGGCTGATCCTTATAACCTGCCACCATACGAGCATCGAATAAGGCTTTTGGAGACACAATCTTTATATCAACGTAGAGTAAACAATGACTTAATTTTTCTCCATCAACGTATCTCTGGACAAATTGATTCGTCGGACCTGTTAGGCTTAATTGGTTTTAACTACCGCGGACGGTCGTACCACCTTCGAAGTTCTGAGCTTTTTAATATTGAACATCACACAAACAATTATGGCATTCATGAGCCTCTCACGCGGATGAGTAAGTTATATAACTTAAACAATGGTGTGTTGGATTTTAATTTAAATAAAAGTAATTTAAAAACTATCTTCAGAACCAGCGCTCCACGATCCTAAATGTTTCTGTGTCATTTTGTTTAATTTTGACTTTATATGTTTTCAGGTTTTTATGTGCATGTGTTTTTGTTTTTGTTGCATTGTGCTTACTAACAACTAACACCTGCACTAAGTGATGAGCCAGTGGGACACATTATATGTGTTGGCAAATCTTCTTTCATCTGCTGATGCTTGCTTTAAGCCCCATTTGAATAAGATCTGATAGTGTAAAAAAAAAAAATTAAAAAAATTAAATATGAACAAATAAAATTTTATTCGCTCTTTGATTGGATATTGATAAAAATAATTTATACTTGTTCAAAAAAAGAAAAAAAAAATTAAAAAAAAAAATCTTACACTTCTTTAAATGAACATAATTAAAACTCACGAAATAAAAATGTTTAAAAGAGTGACCTCAATATGCACCACTTGTGATTTTTAACGGAAATCCACATAAAACAAGTGGGGATTTAAATTTGGTGTGCAGGATTATAATTTTAATTATTTTTATATTTTAAATAATATTTATTTATTTATTTTTTTGTTCAAATGGAATACGACTTTACTGTTAGAAGCAAAACCAAAATAAAAAAAACTACGGTACACCAAATAGCTAGAGCGAGTGCGGAAGGTTAAAACAAGAAAAACATCGGGAGAGGGGGGATCTATTTCCTTTTGCTTAGACGGGAGGGGAAATTTTATAAAAAGTTTACTTTAGAAAAAAAAAAACACCGGTAAAACTAACAAATTTTTTCAAATTTTTATGTAGTTAAGTGGAATTTTTGTTTTGTTTTCAAAATTCATTGCTGTTGTTAATTTTTATTCGAAAACATAAAACCCGATGCTTAAATGTTTTGTACTTTTTGAGAAAACTAAAAATAATGTGAACCACCCCTTCTAAAAAAAACCATTTTTTTAGTTACAATACGTGACTGGACGTTTATGTTAATCAATGAATATTAAAGTATTAACATTCCCTTTTATTATTTTTTATATAATGCGAATGTTGAACGCATACAATAAAGTGATAAAGTACTGCATATTCTACATGTTTTTTTTACTGATAACACCTGAAAATCGACCTGTCAATTTTGTTTGTTATTGCGTAGTGCCCATGGGCGGTAGCGTCTACATGATTATGACTACACTTTTCTAACATGAGCTAAGCGATACAAGTATTGCATCTCCTCAAATACTTTTCGGGAGTAGTTTGACTAATTGATAAAAAAAAAACATGAATAAAAATTCTTTGCCTTTAATTTGTTTTAAGGTAGCACATAATTATTTTGTATTTTAGTAAAAAAAAAAATATGTAGGTCCTATTCTATCCACCCCATTTTGTATGTGCATGTGATAGGAAAACACAAGCACAAAACACATTTTCAGCATGTTCTTCATCAGCGTTAAGTCATGTGAATGTAAAATTTGTGTATTGAGAATCGTGTTTTATTATCTATGTAATAAGCGAATAAATCGTTATTTTTTTTTTGTGGCCTATAGTTATGACACGGAATCTGATGTTTTAAATATACAGATACAAAATCGTAGGCTTTATACTCCGTATGCATCATTCCGTCTATTATAGCTCTGCCTTTACAAATCATTTCCTTTCTTCGCCAATTTAATAGAAATGGTGTACAATAGTGGTTCAACGTGGTTCAAATTTTTAATTCACTGATTTCCATAGCTAATATGTCAAAATCGGTGAGTTAAATATTTGAACCGCGATTGTACAACTGGTCCTAAGTCGCTCTTAAATTCTTAAACAATACTTTTTGCCGAGTTTGCATTCTTCCCCCAAAAGGTACTACTCCAAAAATAACTTAAAAGTGTTGGTGTCATCGGGTGAACTTCAATACAAATAATCTCCGACGAACAGGACCATAACTACCAAGATGCGAGTTAAATATTGTTGTAAAAATAATACAACAATCGTTTCAAATATACTGTATATAACGACAAGAATTTTTTAAAAAAACTCACTCAACCGATTAATAATTGAAATAATTTTTTTTATACAAAACACATTATGCATACGAATTATATATGTGTACATATTTTTTATATATATTTTTGTTTGTCACATTAATTTATGAGCCTGTAACTTTCAGTTTCTTCTTTAAGCTGACTACTTAAAATTTTCTACTTTTTGTTTCATCATGTATACATTTTATTTATGGATACGATACGATACAAAACATAATAACTGTAGGTTATTATTACATAAAACTAACAAAAAATACTAATTTAAAAAAAATCACTATTGACTCATGGAAGAACAATAAACTTTTTTAACCATAACGTCGTTTGCTATTTTGTTTTTGTTTATAATATTAATTTTAATTCTTAAAATTTATAATATTGAATTAGATACTATTTATATACTATGTGTATGTATATAATTAAAAAAAGCTAGTATATAATTAAAAAAAAAACTAGTAAAATATGGCTATGTAGGTTGAATTACACTTACTTTGCGTGTGGGCACGAATAAAAATATTAAACTTATGAAAAATCTAATAATAAAAATATATATGTATGTATATTATACATAATAAATAATAACAATTATACACGGTACGATAAAAACTAAAACAAATATATAAATGGCACAAATTCCACCCTCTAAAAAAGAGTGGGGTATTACTTCAACGTTGTCTCTTATAGAGTATCTTATAGAGTAGGCTTATATATTTTAAGTTTTATTTTATTAGAATGTATAAGGACATAGCAATAAAAAAATTGATATTGCAAAAAATGGCACTTACTTCAGTTAAACATAAACGAAACACAAAACAAATCTTATTGGCGATCTAATCCTATATCTCTAGACTAAACAAATTATAATAAAAAGTAAATTCTGAATTTATTGTATGTACAATGTTCATGGCCTTAATTAATGTGCGTTTGTGTGTGTTAGTTTATGTGGTGTTGATGTTTTTCTGTAAGGCCTTATTATTAATTGCATATGACTGTTTATACATGCAACACACACCAACGACAGTGACAAATGTTGGGTGGGTATCTACCAAAATCCCATACCCGGATGCGGCGGATGTATTGTTGGCCACCGCAGAAACTCCCCTCAGTCGTCCTCACGTGAGTCAAAACTGGTCGCATTCCCTTCGGACGAGAACCCAGATGGAGATAAACTGTCTTGGGGGTAATAGAAGTTATGTCCACCACCGCTGCTGGGACATACCGGAGGCGCACCGCCTACTCCCAAAAGCAGTCCGTTGGCTGTTGACATGACCGATGGTGGAGTAGATGATGGTCCCATTCCACTGCCACTAGCTGCACAAACAGATGCAGTGCCTCCTTGTCTGTTGTCTCCCTGAGCACCATTAGATGCCGCGGAAGCGGCTGCGGCAGCAGCAGCTGCAGCTTTCATGTCTTGAAGATAGCCTACATTCTCTGATCCATCTCGGCACCAAAGCTGGCGCATTTCAGCTCGTCTCGTTCTCATAAGCATTTTGTACTCGGAGATGCGCATTTTCTTACCATCGACTATGCAGGTTCGTTTCGGTCGTGGTCGATATCTATAGTCTGGATGCTGTTCCATGTGCAGTTTTGATAGCCTCGACTGCTCCTCATAATAGGGTTGCTTGTCAGAATTTGACATTGCCTTCCAGCGTGCACCAAGAATTTTTGAAATATTCGAGTTGTGCATATCTGGGCACGCTTTTAATATCTTGCGACGTTCGTCTTTCGCCCAAACCATAAATGCGTTCATTGGTCGCTTTATATGTGGTTTGCTAGACTCCCTGTCGCGTTCCGATCCGCTTGGAGTATTTGAAGTGATTAGGCTACCTCCACTTGCATTGTTTCCGCCAGGAACGTTGTTTGCACTGCCCCCACTCACACTGTCTCGGCTTACTCTTGATGCGCGCACCAGTCTTACCTTTTCATCGTCATTGCCCGAGCTTGTGGATTTTCCGCCATGATGAGAGTGATGCGAATGAAGTTGGGTAGTAACAACAGATGAATCAGGAGGTGAGGTCCACATTCGACAAGCCGACAAGAAATCTGGTGGATCTTCCCCAACTAATTGACCACAATCTCCTCCTGGTCCTTGAGATGGTGATGGACCCGAAGGGCAAATAGAACTACTTCCATTTACCAGGTTGTAGTGGGAGGGAAGAAAAGAACGTGGCATAGAACGCATGGAATTATTAAGATGAAGATTATTCTTTGTTTGATTTGTGCTCTGACTAGGAGCGTTCATCCCATGGGAACTTGTCAAAAGACATTGAGATGTGTCATTGGGAGACATGTTCGGTTGTTGTTGCTGCTGTTGATGATGATTAAGAAGCTGGTGCTGCTGATGCAGATGCTGTTGGGATAAAGAATGTATGGGAGAAGACTTTGGCTTGGTAAGGTTAAGTGGTGTGTCTAGATCGACAGGAGATTGCTTATGTAATTCGCTATCAAGCGAAGGTGACTGGTTTAGCCCTAGCGGTAAAGGTGGTGATTCAAGGTTCAGAGAACCATTACCCGACGAAGTGGCAGCAGCAGCGTCAGCCAAAGCAGCTTGCAAATGAGCCAAATTTGCAGTCGCCGTATCCCACATTGGCTGTACTGGCAACGGAGGTCTAAGAAAAGCTGGAAGGAAGGGAACCAACGAAGACGGTGGCTTTGCTGAAAATTGAGCATTTAACTGAGACTGCAGCTCGTGAAGGCGGGAATCATGTTGAATACGCTGTAAGTGTTCTTGTTGCAGATTTTCATAGTCTGAGATCTCAAGAGTAGTCTGAAATAAAAAAAAAGAACTAAATTTAGGAAAGCAACTTAATGTTTATTTCAATAGTTAAGATTTTTTATATTAATATGTACAATATAAACAACATCCACTCTTTTTCACATCTATACCTTTGCCATATGAATACTATTAGTCCGTTTAATCATTGAACTTTAAACACGTATTTATAAACTTTGAAAACGATAATCAATAAAGAGACGAATAAATAATTAGAGTCCACACTAAATTTTTTTATTGAGAATGAATATTGAAGTATGGATGTAAATCACTGTACTAAATAACGTTTAACAGGTTTATGTCATATCTTAGGCTAGTAATAATATTTTTTTTTTATAAGCGTGATTCTATAAAAATTTCATTAAAATGCTCATAATTTCGGCAACAATTTGTTTGAAGCTTTAAGTCGTACAAATTAGTTCTAATTATAAGTTAGAATGTTCACTAACATTATTGAAAGCGGCCACTCAAAAAAGTTAAAAATAACAATATTGTGGCATTTTTTTTTTTTGAGAAAACGGTGGTCAGGAAACTGAGATTTTGTTACCAGGGGACTGATAAAAATAATTATGTCTTTAAAATTATCACTTATTCAATTCAAAATATGACTTTTTATTCAAATGGCAGAAATAACTGATATCAGTATGACTTATAGTGATAAGATAGCATTATCTTGTACCTAATTTACTTTGAAAGTTTTTGATGTAAGTACTCACCAGGGGACTGATGAATTGAACGGACAATCAACAATATACAAACTCGATATTGTTTTAAGAAGACTTGTTACTTGACAGTCCTTAACTTAAGGTGGAAATTCGATCGGTTTCCAAATTACCGATATTTTTTACATTTTAAATCTTTAAGGGGACTGATAAGAAATGCAGGGGACATAGCTTAGCGACCTTTTTTTTGCAATAACGAACTAAATCGCGGTTAGACCTGAAGCCCATTTAAAAATTAAAAATTTTGATATATCAGATAAATATAAATAACATTTATCTATTTCATTACAATTTTGTGTTATTTGTGGTAACAATGAAGAAAATGAAGAAAATGAAGAAGAAGAAGAAGAAGAAGAAGAAGAAGAAGAAGAAGAAGAAGTAGTAGAAGAAAAAAAAAAGTGTCGCCAGAACTTATGCGCCTTCAGATTTATAATTAACAGATTAATTTTTTTTGTCTTGATCCAATAGGCTGTCTCTGTGTGGCAATCCTTTACCTTCCTTATGTATGGCTTATGTATTTGCAGTGTTTTATTCAGAACATCATCACAAGGGTTTCTTGGATGAGCTGATTATATTTCTTTTGTCAGTCGAATATTCTCATACACACAAATAATGTTCAAAGTGCAAATAGCATAAATAAAAATAAAAAAAAAATGAAAAGCTTTTCAAATTATAAATTGCAATTTTACTATTCATTTCTTTTAAGTTGAACCGTGCGTCGTTGTCACCAATCATGCGTTGTCGTTGTTTGAATTAATGACACCACAACAATAATTTCTTTAGCCTCTCCTCAAATGAATAAATAAAATATCCATCAATATTTATGTCATCATCCCCCTTTGTTACCAGACGAAGAATAAAAAATAACAAACGAAAAAATAGGAAACCAGTTGAAAAGAATCGGCATCGAACAAGACAAATCATTTTCTCATAATAACCCTTAGAATGGCAGTTGATATTGACTTTGCGTTGGTGAGGTAATTCCTAATGCCAAGATATTAAAACTGAATTCCTTTCGAAAGCCGAAAAATGTATACCAAAAATTCTGCTCGAGATTCAATGTAAGTGTGTGTAGTAAAAGTAATACCATCAATGAAAGTACCTATTACTCATTGTGAAAAGGATAACTGTAATGTGCCCCAGATCTGACGTTAATACAGCAATCTTGTGGAAAAGCCAAATACTTAACAAAAAGACTCTGCACCGAAGTCCGCGTTATCACAGAGCATTTAAAGTCAGAACAGGAAATATACTGAGAAACGAAGAAAAATCAACTGACGCCACACACGTTCTCCCCTCATTCTTTTTATATCCGCCCCATATTATTCTGAGAGAATGACTATTGTGCAACTGTGTTACTTCAAATGTTTTATATATTTTTCCTTTTCCACCTCAGTCTTGCGTAACAAAAACCATCAACTAATCCGGAAATCGATCATTTGCAACTTGACACCCCGGGTGTTATATAATTTTAGCCCTTATACTAGGAGAGACACGAGATTGGGTTTCTATTCTTGATAGTTTTTTCACACATAGTCAATTAGTTGGTTTGTTGTACGACTAGTTCTGTTGCATTGCATAGGTCAGAATAAAAAAAAACAACACCAATTGAACAAACAAATACGAATGAATCTATTCCAGACCATATTTGGATTTAGTGGACTGTGACAATTTACAATCTGTTTTAAGACCCTTACATACCCTAGGCGGCGGCCAAACATACATAACCAAAGGTATGCACGGTTTGCTTCCCGGATAATATCGCTCTATCTTCAGGTACTCAAAAATAATTTTCACGTGGATTAAAATCCAGTAATCAATATCAACATGGTTAAAGAAGTGGTGAATATAATACTTTAATATTAAAACGTGAACGAACGGATTAATATATAAACCTTATTTATTATAATGTAATACTAAAGAACCTATTACAAATCATTTTGTATCAAAGCAACAGATTGTAATAATGACCCCGGAGGTCTGGGTTTAAATCCTGAGTACACAAATGTTTTTTTCAGAAAATATCATTTGTCACAAAGAGTGCATTTTATGGTGCAGGGAAATAACTTCACGTGGGAAATAACTTACTTACTAGTGGAAAACAACTTCACTTTGTTGAGGTATAGTTATTTCCCACTATGAGTGAGAAATAACTTTACATTTTGGTGGGAAATTATTTCGGCTGTGTGAAAAATCGCCCAAAACTGAAAAATGAGGAATCGAACAAAAATATTCTTGGGCTATTCTTCATTTCATACTTTTTGGGTGATTATTCATAATGACAGATCGCCCAAGAAATATAGAAGCAAAATCGCCCAAAACATAATTTTTTATGAAGAATCACACAAAATATTTTTTTCAAAAAAAATTTAAATTCGGAACCACCTAAAATTTTTGGGCGAATTTAACAAGTGCAAGAAAGTCAAACAAATGTTTTCAAAAACGCCCTGAAAATAATGAATAAACGCCCAACTTATGTCCCACTTTGGTTGGACATAATTCCAAAACTCGGTTTAGGACTTATGTCCCATTAAATTGGGACATAAGTTAAAAAAAAACATTTTGGACTTATGTCCCGAGGAGTTATGTCACTGCGCCGTTATGTCATGGGTTTCATGGCTCGTGTCGTTTGTGTAATACAAATTATCAAACTATGTATTGTTCAATTTTTTATTATGAAAAATCACCCAAACAAATAAAATGAAAAATCACCCAAAAATAAATTAAAAATCACCAAAATCGGTTTTCGGGTGATTTTGCATTCGTACGTTTTGGGCGACTTAGCGATTTTACAAGAAAAAAATGGGTGATTATTCATTTTAATTTTTAGGCGATTTTGCATTAATTTTTTGGGTCTTTTTTTATTATGCAAGTTAACCCAACAATATTGGGTGATTTGTCATATTTGGGTTTTGGTTTTTCTGCGATTTTTCGCAAAGCCTATTTGGGTTTTGGTTTTTCTGCGAATTTTTCGCAAAGCCAATTATTTCACTCTTTTGGGTGAAGTTACAAATTCATAAAAATTTATACCCAAACTTCCACCCACCAAAACTAGCACCCACCCCAACTCCTATAAAGACCAACGCAGGTGGGTCGCAGGAGGGCGGCATGCCTCCCGTTACAATTCACAACTCTTGGGATTAACGGGAACTTAAGTCGCCTCACATTTCCAAGTGATTTAGTGTTTTTATCAAACAATACTTGGGTGAGAAATAATTTCACCAAATTTCAGGTTATATTATTTCCCACTCGAAGTGGGAATAAAATACGAAAATAACACTGGATTTAACATTTGTGGAAATGCGCCCCAAGAGTTCTATTATATGATAATGCTAGGACAATGTTCCAAGTTTCAAGTTTGTTTTTATTGAACATTATAACAAAAATTCTGGTCGAGATTCAATGTAAGTATGTTTAGTTAAAGTAATGCCATCAATGAAAGTACCTTTTACTCTTTGTGAAAAGGATATAATGTGCTCCAGATCTGACTTTAATACAACAATCTTGTGGAAAAGCTAAATTCTTAATAAAAAGACTTCACACGGAAGTTCGCGTCATCACAGAGCTCTTATAGGCAGAACAGGAAATACACCGAGAAACAAAGAACCCACTAAACTTATTTTTCATATTTGTATCAAAAGTTTTATATGATTGTAAGAAATTTTAATATATTGGTATTAAATTTATAATTGTAATATTTGCGGTGCTGGTTGTGTCCAAACTATAAATTTTAAAAAACCCTGACACATTCATCAACCTGCCAACCGATCTGTCAATCGACTTGTCAAAATATTCTTGGTTATCTTTTGGCACTTCCGATTTACTTCTGACAGCCGCACGCTGCGCCGCCCGGTTCAACCACATTCTTCTCTCCGTGCGAGAATTGAATTAAATAGGATATTAAACCCTTAATTGTATTAGTAATCGATATATATATAAATTAAACAAAGTTAAGTATTTATTAGTTGTTGCGTTGTAATTTAATATCTAATGCACAACAGGTGCATTAAATTTTAATAAAATTTTGGTGTTGTCGTACAATTGATACAATGTATATTATGTTACCCTATAAATATTAAATAGTACTTAAAATGTTTAACCGTATATGGTGCATTGATTATTAGTAGATAGGATATTTAATGAATTGAATAATCAATTAAATAAAAGAAAGTGTTTACTCTTCAAATCATTCATTTATCAGAGTCAACTAGCAAATCAAATTTCATTTATTACAACTTGCAGACAATTTGAAGCTGGTTATGACAAGACATAATTTGCACAATAAATCAAGAAAAAAACACTGGATTGTGGATAAGAAGTTGAATTGCATTTTATTCTTGTGGTAATGCGCCGTAAGAGTTCTATTACATGATAGTTCTAGGGTCATGTTTTAAGTATAAAGTTTGTTTTTATTCAACATTGTAATATTTACAATTCATTTACGACTATTTAAAAACAACTTAAGAATAACTTAGGCCCCTATATTGCGGTTTTCGATTAACAATCGAAGGACCATGAGCAATTTTGTATAGAGTTTGGGCCCATTTTCAACATTGCTCAGTATAGTTCAATAAAATCGACATTATAATCGCAGTGCTTGGTGAAGCATAAAGACCTATACCAAGCAAGTTTTGAATATGTTGTATGGACATTGGACAAGTTATGTAAGTATTATTGAAAGGATTTGAAAATAGGCCCATTATTTTGGGCCCATTTTCAACATTGCTCAACAGTAATGAAACTCAGGCCCGTGCGCAGGAATTACTCATGGGGGGGGGGTTTGCATTTTGTTCATAGTTGTATAAAGTTCATTAAACACGACAAGAAATTTTTAATTTTTCATAAATAAAAGTTTCATTTTACATGAAGCACGCAATTATAAGTATAGGTAGGCGTGCAGTATCCCAAAAAATATGGATAATTTCCATTAGAAAAAATAAGAAAACATCTTTACTTTGATCGATTTTAACATTACGACTAACACCGATTTACACCCTATAACTATTTCGCCAGTCAATCAAAAAGTCGATGTTAGTGTCGCGAAAAGCAATAGAAATTAGTGTCAGTTGTAGGCCTATTCAATACCTATTAGTGCTATTGGACGTCATCCATTTTATATAGCCATTTTAACGATTAAAGTCGATGTCAGAAAAAGTAATGCAAATACACCATGTAACTGTTTTCCCAGTCAAGGACAAAAATCGAGTTTACTATCAGCCTGTAGAACTGTGGCTATAATCGTTAATATGGTTATCTAAAATCGGATGATGTGAAGTGATTTGGCTGAAATAAGTTTATGCCTACATTTTGACTTTAACCACGCTTTTATTGATTGACTGAAAAAATTTCAACCTGGTTTCGGTGTGCATCGCTTTTTCTCACATTGGCTTTAATCATTCGAATGGCTCTCAATGTGATGTCCTTCGGATGGGTCATAAATAGGTATGCCAACCCACTGGCGACTACACCTATTTCTTTTTTGACACATACGTTGATTTGTTGGTGCACCCAACAAATCAATGGAAATTCTAATGGAAATTATCCCAAAAAATATGGATAATTTCCATTTGAAAAAATAAGAAAACATCTTTACTTTGATCGATTTTAACATTACGACTAACATCGATCTACACCCTATAACTATTTCCCCAGTCAATCAAAAAGTCGATGTTAGTGTCGCGAAAAGCAATAGAAATTAGTGTCAGCTTGTAGGCCTATTCAATACCTATTAGTGCTATTGGACGTCATCCATTTTAGATAGCCATTTTAACGATTAAAGTCGATGTCAAAAAAAGTAATGCAAATACACCATTTAACTGTTTTCCCAGTCAAGGACAAAAATCGAATTACTATCAGCCTGTAGGACTGTGGCTATAATCGTTAATATGGTTATCTAAAATCGGATGATGTGAAGTGATTTGGCTGAAATACGTTTCAGCGAATAGGCCTTCAATATGCCTACATTTTGACTTTAACCACGCTTTTATTGATTGACTTTAAAAAAAATTAACCTGGTTCCGGTGTGCATCGCTTTTTCTCATATTGGCTTTAATCGTTCGAATGGCTCTCAAAAATCAAGGTGATGTCCTTCGGATGGGTCATCAATAGGTATGCCAACACACTGGCAATTACACCTTTTTCTTTTTTGACACTTACGTTGATTTGTTGGTGCACTATTGCGGAGTTACAGGTAGTTAGTATGTGCATAAATTCTTTCAAATTCCTCAAGTTGCCCTTCAGTTAGTAAGAAATTATTTTTAATAAGGAACACAAAATCCCAAAGAGTAAGTAAAAATTACAGTCTATTATAACACGCTTAAAACCTTCAATACGACATTTTAAATTGGATTTTTTGAGGTGCTCCCATGGTCGAACTTTGTCTGCTTTTGTAAAAGTTGTTTAACAATGAATACATTTCAATTTAAAAACCTTCTCTGTCCATTTTGCCCACATTGAAACATCGTCTGGTTTCTATACGAACATGTATTGAAAAAGACCGTTGGTTTTTTTCTGTTTTTCACAGGCATAATTGACAGAACGTATTTTATTGAAATTTTAACAATGGAAACCAATCTTCATTACAAATTTCGAATGCTCGTAGTGCATTTTTAGGCGTCGACGCTTAAGTTGAACTTAGTTTAACCAGAAGTACTGGAATCATCATGCATAATTAAAGATCATGGTGCAAATAGTTCACTTTTCATTGAAAATGTTCATTCTGTTGAGGAAAGGTATGTATATAACTCAGTATGCTTATTATTCCCATGGAGGGGGTTCGAACCCAAACCCCCCCAGCGCACGGGCCTAATGGCAGCTAAATCGAAATCGGGCGCAAAAGTGGTGGTTTGGTGCATTTTATAAGAAAAGAGTATTTAAAATGCGAACAAAATAAAGGTGCCATGACATTTGGCCAAGCGTAATGTGGCCATATTTACAAATTTGGCCATTTGACACTTTCACAATCGTCATTTGGCCATATTTGTAAATTTGGCCGTTTATCGCTTTGTCAAAGTCTTTTACTAGCTGAAAATAATTTTGAAAAATTGAGGATCAACTTGGGGTGTGAAAATTAAAAAATTCGCGCGTTTGTCAAATTTATTTATTTTTTTTCTTAACGTACCCAGCCTTGCACCTAGAACCTTGCGCCCTAGAAAAATTCGTGCGAATTTTTAAGTTTTACACCTAAAATGTTCCTCGATGAGTCAATTTTTATTCAGCTACGCTTTCTATTTCTTAGCGTACCCCGTAAATTCGATCGAGTTTTAAATTTTCACACTGTTTTAAACTGTTCCACTATGGATTTAAAGAAACCTGTAGTGTAGACATGGAATTGCATAAGTTCACAATCGAATGTGAATTACCACTATATGGCGTTAGTTCACATTTTAGTGATGGCTTTAGTTCAAATTCAAAAGTGAATTTAAGCCTTATTTGAATGCTTTAATTCGCATTTGAAAGTGAACTAATTATTAATTATGGCGTTAGTTCGTATGGGGTTCGTTCACGGCATCGAAAATGAACCCAAAATGCCCATGATCCTTTGTCGATCGTTTCGATTGGTTTTCAGGTTTGGTATTGTGTAACGGAATCTATTGACAGCTATTTTGATGTGTTAAGATATTTTAAGAGTAGTCGACAATCGATAATTAAAAAATCGATCATCGATTAAAAACTATAATAAGGGCCCTTAGATGCATGATTTATTACTTATACAAATTATTGTAAGAATAATTTATTGAATATACTTAAAATTAAAAATCGGTTTGACTTTTTAGCTCTCGGGCTGATCAGTCCCGGTTGTGAAGTGGTTTTGTTCGGTGGGTTTGAAATTGGGTAAGCATTCAGCCTAGGAATGCTCCATGAACTTTAATTTTTTATGATCATCGATGTTTAATGGTAAACAAATCGATGTTTTAACATCACACTTCCCTGGGTGTGTTAAGACGCAGTCCGAACCGGGCACAGATACCAATCATGAAAATGCCCACAGTAATATAGTCCCGGAAAAAGTAATTAGTGAGAAGGGAATAAAGTGGGCAATTGACGCCTTCTCCTCATACAAATAACCAGGCATTGATGGTATTAATCCAATAATGCTTCAAAAGGCAAAGCACCTGTAAATACCAGTGTTAAAAGAACTATTCATGCGATGTATTATGTACACACATACGCCCGCCACTTGGCGAGAAGTCAAAGCTGTATTTATACCCAAAGCCGGTAAACCAACTCATACTACGCCAAAAGATTTCAGACCAATAAGCCTAACATCTTTTGTGCTTAAGACATTCGAGAAACTACTCGATGTATTTATACGTAGCATGCTTAATCCAGGAACCTTGTCCCAGAACCAGCATGCGTACATGAAAGGAAAAAGTGTTGAAACTGCCCTTCATGCAGTAGTCAGTACTATAGACAAATCACTCGATCAAAAAGAATACACATTAGCAGCCTTTCTCGACATTGAAGTCGCTTTCTACAATGTTGAGGCTAGTGCTATAGAAAGAAACTTAATTAGCATGAACATTGACAACAGTAGGTACACCCCAAGGTTGGGTCATTTCACCACAGCTGTGGATATTAGTTGTGAATGAGGTCTTAGTACTGCTTAATAATAATGGGATAAAAGTCAGTTCCTACGCAGATGACCTAGTCATAATGGCCACAGGGAAATTCCTAGACACCATCAGTGATATCCTCCAAAGAGCTATCAACACACTGAACAAATTGGCCCAAAAATGCGGCTTAGGTATTAATCCCCAACAAACAGAACTAGTTCTATTCGCGAACAAACGAATAATTCCACAATTTCATCTGCCTTTAATTGAAGGCACACCCCTCCAGTTATCCGAAAGCGCGAAATACCTCGGAATCATACTTGATAGGAAATTGAACTGGAAAATGAACGTCCAAGAAAGAGTCAAAAAGGCATCCATCGCATTCTACTCATGCAGCAGAATTTTTGGGAAAAACTAGGGCCCAAAACCCAAGGTAATTCTATGGATGTACACTGCGATAGTGAGACCGATACTGACGTATGGATTCTTAGTTTGGTGGAAAGCCGCTAATAAAGCTACAAACCTTAAGGCGTTGACTAACATCCAGAGACTTGCATGCATTGGATCAACCAGTGCCTTGCGCAAGACACCTACGGCGGGCTTAGAAACCATATTTAACCTTCTGCCACTTGACCTTTATATGCAGGAAACTGCAGCAAAAAGCGCTCTCAGGATTAGCCAATCTAATATATGGGGATCCAGTTTAACTGGACATTCTGAAATTTTGAACATCCACACGGGAACAAATGTTGAGTCTGACTACATAGTTCCCTTTACAGATTTTGAAAGGCCATTCCAATGCTTGTTCCCAAGTAGAGAGGAGTGGATTAATAATGAAGTTTTACAACCTACAACAAAATCCATCTTTACAGACGGCTCAAAAATGGATATAGGTACTGGGCCTGGCTTCTTCTCAGAAGCTCTGAATATAGAAGGCTCGATCAGGCTACCCAATAACAGCAGTGTATTCCAAGCAGAGGTTCTAGCAGTAACGAAAGCTGCCAGAGTGGCATCAATGATGGAACTACCCCGAGAGGATATTAACATTAAAAAACTACGTCTAACTGTAAACGATCTATGTAGAGGTTGCAGTGACGAGGAAGAACATGAGGATATAACCCGCTACCTCTGTCACTGCCCCAGTCTATGCCATCTAAGAAATAAAACTCTGGGGAAATACTTCTTCCAAAGCATTAATGAATTATCAGAGTGCCCAATAACAAATCTATATAGATTCGCAAGAGGAAACGGATGGTTTGACACCCCGGGATGATACTAAGGAACTAAATATGGACTACGAGTATGGTAAGATGAGGAATTGGTAAACCCTCAAATGGGCATCACAATGGGTCTACATTGACCTTAGTGTGCTGGGGCTGAGCTATTGGCTCTCCTACAGCAACCCGCAAACCTAACCTAACCTAACATCTATGTTTTTGTATGTAAACTATCGGTAGCGATCATCGATGTTGATGGGATAATTAGGGTAGCTGCAAAGCTATGATATTTTATTTCAACCTTTTTCTTCAAGGAAGAACAAAAATTATTAGCAAGTGTTTCAATTTCCGGTCGTATAGTGCTGGGCCGCTCGTTGTTCTGGCAATATGTTGTTCGGTTGCTGTCAATTACATTTAATATTATTTTTTGCCTCAACATAGGTCAAGCGCCAGCAATCTTACTGTGCTCCAAGTGTGTATTAAGAAGTGTGTTGAAAACATCTAAGTCTTGTATTGTAGATATTTCGTCTATGTTTAAAGTCGGAAATCGATGTTTGGCTTTCGATGTTGACATCGACGCCAATTTCAATGGTTTGGTAACATTGAGCATCCCTAATTCAGCCACGGTGATAATCTGACCCGGGGTCAGCGTAGAAAGGCACTGCTTCGTCGATGGGTACAAGAATGATATCGTCCTCCGAGGCTTACATTTGACTAAGGAACCTTGTTTGGGGATATCATAGTTGGCTGGTCATCACTCTCATCAATTGATTAGGAAGATTGGCGATGTTTTCTACTATCTTCTTCTGACGAAAGAATCGTTAAATGTCTAACAAGAGCAAAGAAAAGCGTCAAAATAGGTGCACCTAAATTCGGGACCCCACTCACCGGTAAGTTGGTTTTGTGTATTCCTTATTTGTATTTTTCTCTTTTGCACTGATTTAGCAAAGCTGCGATACCAAACCAATGCCAATTTGCCACCCTCTATGATATGCCACCTCCTATGAGTTGACCTTGTCTCCCAGCAATCCAGCTGCAAAGCCTCACAACTAAAATAACTCAAAAAAATACCTCAACTTGGAATAAAATATGGAAAAGTCAAAAAGAATGAATATTCGTTAAAAAGTCGGTAGGTGTCGCAACTGCCGGCGATTTCTTGGCCTCGAAAGAGGATAAGTAGCAGACAGATTAAAGAAAGATTAAATAAAAAAAATTACAATCCAAATGAAAAAACATATTTGCTAAAAATAGCGGTAGGACTTGTGAGACGACCGACCACAATCCTCGGAAAGGTGGAAAAACCTTCTGGGGAGTGTAGAGCGTCCCACATTCTAGACGATACTACCAGAAGGGAAGGTGAAAATTTACCTACTGGCAGTAGTCTTCCGTATTCGGTGGAAATATCTAAAGTAACTAAAGGGGAAGTTAGCAATAACCTTCCTTCTACAAGCCTAGGCAACCTCCCGCCGAAAACAGCGGACAAAATCCACTTCAGTGAATTGCAAAAAGTAGCTATACTTCAAACAAGGTGATGAAAATTCCCTCCAAAAGAGATCGAAGGAATGCTAAGAAGATAGTAGAGAAGATCGGCGGTAGACCGGCTACCGAACTAGGTGCAAAACAAAGCGAGAAACTCGTTTGGGCTAAAAATACTCTAGTCCAAATCTAGACCAGCTATGACTTAACGTTAAAGCGACAAAGGTCTTGCGAGGGAACCATCCCGGAACCCAAAAGGACCAAAGTACATAGTACCAGCACTCCCTCCTTAACAAAGCGCCTCCGAAAATTCAAAAAACGTCGCCAGTAGATGCACAGGGCGTGGGTACCGACAATCCAGAAATGGAGGTAGATATACCGAATTCTGCATCCACTGGATTAACTCCTACAATCGTTAAACAACCGCCCAAGAGGCTAAACTTACCGTCGACCATCATTCAGAGATGGAAATTGAAGACCCTATAAATATAAATGAAGACGATCTTCTACGGTCAGAACCTGAGTCTGATGAAGACCTTGACCGCACGGTGTTGTGTGTTAGTTTGTCGAGCTGTAACCAAGATGGTGCAGTTACTACAGATCAATACCCAATGCTCAAAACTGGCTTCGGCCTCCCTTCTTCTTCGGCTAACCAACAGGTAATATTAATGTATAATTACCCCTAATTAAAGCAATCGAGATGTGACTTCAGTACGTCTACGTACTGAAAACGGAACTTACTGGGTTGCTTCAGCTTATCTCGGCCATGACCAGCTCGGCCCTCTCCCTGGCGACATGCTTAAAAATCTCATCGAAGATGCAAAAAGGCAGAAGTTATGTCTTATCATTGGGGCAATGAGAACGCTCATCGCACTATTTTTATTATTTTTATCCCTCAAATAAAAATAATCTCGATGACAAAGTCAAGGATCTTACCCTAGCCCTTAATAAATCAATGACCATTTTTTACCCTCTTATTCAGGTAAGAGGAAAACAGAAACCACATTGGTGGAAATCAGGAATAGAACCGCTCAGGAAAAACTGCAGGAAACTTTTTAACCGAGCTAAACATTTTAAAAATAATCAAGACTGCGAGTCATATAAAAAATCCCTCAAAATTTATAAAAAAAAGAATTGAGAAAAAGTAAAAGAACCTCCTGGAGAAAATTTTGTGGCAAACAAGAGGGAACTTCATACAGAAGCTAAGAAAAAATCTATCCAAAAATTATACAATGCATATGTCCCTAAAAACAGCAAACGGCTCTTGTACCAACTCCGGCGAAGAATCGCTCACCTTGATTCAAGACCCCCACTTCCCTGATTGCATTGATTCTCTAGTGTCAAGCAACTCAAAAACAAATGAACTCGGACTGATTTGTAAGGAAAAATTAAAATGGGCTATAGACACCTTCGACCGTTACAAGTCTCCAGGACCTGCCGAATACAATTCGCCTCGGATATCAATACACCTGTCCTTCAGGTTATTCTTAATGGACGTATGAATCTGACATACTTACACATTTTGCCGTCTTGTAGGAGTCGATTTTTTCAAAATCAGCATCAGCTGTCAAACATTAATGTGAATTCATTAAACCAAAAGAAGAACGAAAAACAAAAAAAAAAACATTATATTGTTAATAATTGCGAATACAAAATTGATTGTTAAATTGTTTAGAAAATGAGAAGTTCCTTTGATTTTTTTTGTGAGCAAAAAGCCAACAAAGGAGTTTTGTGGTAATAAAAAAATAGCAAACATGTTGCGCATTTAATTTTATGGATTGTGTTCTCTTGCATATATTTTTCAGTTAATGAAAATAATAAACATAATGTACCTATGTTTTGAGCATTTCTAAAACAAACATACGACAAAAAAAAGAAAAACTATTTAATGTGAAAATAAAAGTTTTTTGCTTCAACAGTGTTTTTTATCAAATTTGTTCAGCAACAACAAAATAACCCAATGAATTCAAAATAGGTACCTACAAAACAAAAACTCAATTCAAGAAGACTATTAAAACTCTTTAAAATGAAAATACAAATACTCACACATTACAATCTATATCATTATTTCTATTGTTAAAGTCATCGGATATAAACTAAAATAAAGTCCTATGAGAAGGTAGGTAACTGCCTATAAGTACCTTGTAACTTGTAAGATTTTGATGTTTAACACAACTCAAACACAACTCAACTATCTTCCTAAACCAAGAGACAACTAAAAGGGCGATCATTTTGTCTCACGGCTCTATGTGACCGAGCCACCTTCGTCGAGTTTGGTAGGGATGCCAAAACTAAACATTGCTCTGTATAGTTCGTCTCTATAGATGCTGTCATATGCGGCCTTGAAATCGATGAAGAGAAGGTGGGTATCGATTTTTTTCCAAGACTTGCCGTAGTGCAAATATTTGGTCGATGGTAGACTTTCCTGGCCTAAAACCACACTGATATGGACATAGTACGGCAGAGAAGATCTTGTATGCGATGTTTAGGAGACTAATGCCTCTGTAGTTGGTGCAATTCAGAGGATCGCCTTTCTTCAGGATTGGGCAAACAATGCTGAGGTTCCATTCATTTGGCAAGCTTTCCTCCGACCATATTTTGCAGATAAGCTGGTGCATATTCCCAACCAGTTCATCGCCAGCCGCTTTGAACAGCTCGGCCGCAAGGCCATCAGCTCCAGCAGCTTTATTGTTCTTACGTTTAGATATAGCTATCTTCGCTTCATCTAGGTCGGGTAGGCAGAATGGTGCTCGACACAAATCCTCGTTTCTAACCCTCCAAGTGGGTGCCGGCGGGCAATGATCACTACAGTTGTTTTGTGCGATTTTGGCAATAACAGGTGGTTAGCTAAGGTCAGGTTGAATTCGCTGAGGAGTTCCTTTACTCTTTAATAGTTCAACTCTTCAGAAATGCAATCTGACCATTGATACGAGGTTCCTGATTTTCAAGGTGGTGTGAGCGTTCTTAGAACACAATCCGTGCTGAAGAAATGGAAGGCTGGGGAAAAGCCAGTTATTAACGAGCTCTTTCGGGTGCCTAGGTACAAGGCCCGAAATATTCTTTACCTTACCCCGGTATATCGGCTCTGCCAGAGCTAACCTCCTTTCCGTACTACTCGTGGGACCAAAATAGATTTTTCAAAACCCAAAACCCCAGACGATGACATGACGAACGATTACAGACCCCAAATACAACAACAACAACAATCAGACATTGATATGACAGACATTAACGAACTTGGCAACGCGTCAGAAGACGAACTGCTTGCCTCCAGTCAGGAGACAACTATCAACGTCGGTGGCTAAGGTAGTGCTGCTCGTAGTAGTACTCCATCCAGGGAAACCAGTCCTCGAAGCGTGGAACTCTATTGAGGCTCGACTGCAGGGTATGGTGGTGGAACATATCCTAGAGGGTAAGGGAGGGCACTCTCCATCCTTCAGCTCTGCTGAGACGGTAAGAGGATATAGGGTGATCGAGTGCAAGGATCAATTGTCGAAGGAATTCCTTGGCAATTGCGTTACTAAGATTAGTGATGCATGGAAAGGCATGAAGCTCAAGCTAATCCAAGCCAGGGACATTCCTAGACGACCAAAGGCTCGCATTTGGGAACCGTATATGGAATAGTTGGATGGTGAGAGCTTTCCCAAAGTCCTAAAATGCCAAAACCCGGGGGTTGCTTTGGACGACTGGGTCGTCATTAAAGCCGAAAGGGCCAATGCCAACAAAAAACGATGTCCTTCCTGCTCTTGATTGATGAGGCAGGAAGGTTATTGATTGTAAATTCTCACAGACTAAATTTTGGCATCAGGGAAGCCAAAGTGAGGATTTTGACACCTCAAGGGGACGACACAGGAGTTGTTGAAACATCCGACGTGACGTTGGAACCATTGAGTGTGGCCGCAACTACAACCCAAAATGCTGAAATTCACGCAGATTAATCTGAAGCACTCAAAAAGTGCTTCAGACAATCTCAGAATCTTTCTCAGGGAGGAAGATGTGGATTTCGGCATCATTCAAGAGCCATGGGTTCAAAGCCATAAGATCTGCGGGCTTCAAGACCAGCTCTACAATCTCTATTACATCTCAAACAATAATAACCAAGGTAACCCTAGCACATGTATAATTGCTTAAAAACATTTAAAAGTATTTTTATGTTCAAATTGTAGCACTCCAGACCTGACAGTTGTCAGACTGGAGACAGCATGTGTAGGTGGACTATTCGTAGGATCGGCGTATATGGCCCACGATCGTATTAAACCACCCGAGGAAGTTGCCACTCTGGTCCATAAAATCAACAATGCCAACCTCATACTGGGTTGTGATGCCAATTGCCAATGCCAGGCACACGGTATGGGGCAGTTCCGAAATCAACGAAAGAGGTGAGTCTTTATTTGATTTCATTATTTCTAAAAACATGTCTATTTGTAACAAAGGCAATATCTCCACCTTCATTTTCCCGAGTACGGATACGTTTGAAGGGTGGGAAGATGTGCTAGACGTTACACTAACAAACAATAATGAACAGGTCAGGTTGGAAAACTGGAAAGTATCTACACTGAGATCATTCTCCGATCACAGGTATATACTTTACGAATTAGGTCTTAACACTGTTTAGAAACCCCCAAAAAAACCGACTGGAACAATTTCAGTCAAGTTGTAAATTCCAAACTAAGAACTGTACCGAATCTTGTTTTAGATTCCGTAAAAGAACTGGAGGCGAAAGTAAGCACTTTTGAAACGGCTTTGAATGTAGCATTCAAAGCTTCCTGTCCAGTAAGGCACAATAAAAAAAACTTTTCCTCCATGGTGGAATAAAGATCTCTCAAATCTTAGGAAAATTACAAGAAAGACCTTCAATATCTGCTACGTTAGCAAACAATGGCAACCGTACAAGAACTGCCTCAAAGATTACAAAAAAGCGGTACCCTCAGCCAAAAGGCTGGCTTGGAAAGAATACTTTGAATCAATTTAAAATATAAAAGACTCTGATAGGCTAGGCAAAATACTGTCAAAACAACACTCTTGTCCATCTCTCCTCAAAAAGGAGGATGGTACTTGGACAGTGGATTCAGCCGAATCTCTAGAGGCTTTAATGACAGCCCATTTCCCAGGCTGTAAGGATTACAGCCTAGTAACAGACAATGCCCTTAGTGCTCAGTCAGAACACTTAGAAAATATTCATGATATTATAACCAAGGAAAAGATTTCCTGGTCCATTAATAGCTTCTCCCCATACAAATCTCCAGGTGTAGATGGCATTATTCCAATAATGCTACAGAAGTTGCATAACACAGCTGTACCCTGGTTAGAAGTATTCTTCACAAATTGCTTCCGGTTTAACTACGTCCCCAAGTCGTGGAGACAAGTTAAAGTTATTTTCATTCCGAAGGTGGGAAGATGGGGACACGAAGCCCCAAAAGACTTTAGGCACATCAGCCTCACTTCCTTCGTCATGAAAACACTGGAAAGAATAATTGACATATTCATTAGAGGGATTTAAGATAGAAATCCTCTTTCCAAATCACAGCACGCTTACCTTAAGGGAAGGTCCACGGAAACGGCTCTTCATGAGGTGGTGCGCACCATTGAAAAAACAATTCAATACAAAGAATATACCCTTGCAACCTTCCTTGACGTCGAGGGAGCTTTCAATAACGTTCTTGCTAATTCGATTCAGGGATCTCTTGTCAAGTTCGGCGTCGATGACTTCATTACAAAATGGATTTTATCCATGTTAAGATCAAGAATCATTCAAGCAACGTTGGGTAATGACCACATTATTAAACTCGTAGATAGGGGTACACCTCAACCAAAGTTGAACGGTCACACTCTTTCTCTATGGTCATGGACAAATTTTAAAACTATTGCCAATAAATCTTCGCTCAGTCCATATTGACTACAAATACCCTTGTCTTGACTTTGTTAAAAGTTTCAATGTGCTTTTTCCTACCAGAGACGAATGGAAAAACGATACGGCGACAAATGAATATGACACCACAATTTTCACTGACGGCTCAAATATGGTTGACGGAGTTGGGGCGGGTGTTAACTTAAAATTAGTCAATCGTTCCGCCGCCTGCCCGACGCTGCCAGCATATTTCAAGCTGAAGTGCTTGCTATTAAGGAAGCCTGTAGGATTCTCAAACAAAAAACAATATCTAACCATAATATTCACAATGTAGCCATTTGTATAGATAGCCAAGCTGCAATTAAGGCAATTAACAGCTGCCTGGTGTCTTCAAAGATAGTTCATCAATGCAGAGCAGGGCTCTTAGGTTTCAGTGATAGTATAAAAATTTCTCTAGTATGGGTCCCAGGCCATAGCGACATCCAAGGCAATGAGCGAGCAGATGATCTTGCTAGGCAAGGATCAGCCCTTCTCGTCTCTCAGGCGGAATCAGTAGATCTTCCACTGGGCTTCGTGAAGGGCAGAATATATGAGCATTTCCTTTCAGAATCAACAAAGAGGTGGCAAGGTTTGGCAACCTGTAAGATAACTAGAAAGATATGGCCAACCTATGACAAAAACAGATCGAATGATTTAATAAAACGAAACAGAATAGACACGGCCAGGGTCGTTGCAATCGTCACTGGCCATTGGCCAATAGGCGAACACACAGCTAAACTGCGCATACCTTTTAACAGCTACTGCCGTAGTTGTAGAAATCCGCTGGAGAAGGAAACTATTGAGCATTTCCTATGCCACTGTCTGGCCCTGGCTAGGTCTCGCCTCCAGGCATTTGGTAGCCTGTTTCTCGATAACCTAAACGTGCTGTCGAACAAAAGGATAAATGATTTTACCGCTTTTCTCAACAGCACCAGTTGGCTCTAACAAACCAAGCAATATCTCTATTTCAACTTTCACCTTGGAAGTTTTTGGAACTTCCGTTTAGGACTGGCTATTCGGACTAGCCATTACTCTATCTTTGGCAATAGCATCAGAGCACTGTTTAATACCTGGTAGGTATAAACTGTCTTTGAACGGGCTTAGCCTCATATAGATCTAGTGTAAAGTTATTGGGCAGGCTCTCAGTCCAGATGGAACCACCAAGCACACAGTGTGAGCTAATTTCTTCCTTTGGGACTGCGGGCACAGACCAAAAACTGGTCCCCTTAGCTTTTCAAAGCACTCACTCACTTCCCATTTCAACTTTCACCTTTTAAGTTTCTGGAACTTACCTTTAGGACTAGCTTTTCGGACTAGCACTTACTCTATCTTGCGGCGAAAGCATTAAAACACGGATTTACACCTGGCAGGTGTACCGCCTTTGAACGGGCCTAGCCTTATATAGATCTAGTGTAAAGTTAATTGGTCGTCTCTCAGTCCAAATGGAACCACCCAGCACACAGTGTGAGCTAGGTTCTTCCCTTGTGAATGCGGGCACAGACCAAAAACTGATCCCCTTAGCTTAACAGTCACTACCACTATATCACAAAAAATTAGGTCAAACGAGTTATGGTATCAAAACGGCGCTTTTCCGCGCTAATTGGGTTTCTTCGGAACAGTTGTTCTGCGAAACCGCCATCTTACCTACCTAGGCAGAATGGTTGGCCTGCGTCGCGTCGTTCAGGTGGAATGGTGCAATCTGCATAGGAAAGGAATTCGGTTCATCATCGACGTTGTATAATTTGCAAAAATGATCTTTTCATATCTTCAGCAAGGAATTCGGTTCATCATTGCCGTTGTGTAATTTGCAGAAATGATCTTTCCATATCTTCAGCACCTACTGCAATTCTACTATGATGTTCCCATGGTGGTCTTTGCAGGCTTCAGTTCGGGCCTTGTAGCCTTGTGATGTTCTTTTTATCTTTTGTTAAAACTTCCGAACTTCGTTCCTGTTATGGCATCCCTCTATTTCCTCGTTTGCGCGCTTCTCATGCTAATTCTTTTTTTCTTCTGAGAAGTCGATATACCTCTTTCCTCTTCTGCTCGTAGAGCTCACGCGCTGCTCTAGTCCTTCTTTGAAGCGCTGCTTTGTATGCCTGTTGTTTGGCTGCATGTACTTGCCGACATTTTTCGTCAAACCAGGGATTTCGTTGTGGTGGCTGTGTTAATCCGAGCACATCAGAGGTGGCGTCTTTTATGCGTTCCTGGCAATGTTTCCACTGGTTTTCGATGCTTGAGATGGCATAAGACTAGTTCAGAAGTTGTGACTGACTCGATCTGAAAAGGACTTAGTGATCTCTTGCAATTGTAGCCTGCCGATATTGAATTTCCTCGCAGTTTTTCGACGTTTTGGTTTTGTTCTGGATATCCACAACATTATCTTGGCTACAACGAGGTAGTGGTCCAAGTCAACGTTGGCTCCTTGGAACGTTCCGACATCTGTGATACTGGAAGAATGCCTCGCGTCGATCGTAACGTGGTCAATCTGACTGACGGTCGATTGATCAGGATGTATCCAGTAAGCTACTTAAATATTTTGCCTCGCAGCAAGGACGATTAGCCTGAGTCCATTGCTGGATTTGGTGTTGTGCATGCTATTTTTTCCGTAATAGATATCGCAGTCCCTCATTGTTTTTTCCCCGGCCCATCCCATCGCACTTCTTGGATGGCGGTGATATCTTCTTTGCAGATTTCCAGGGCCTCCGCTAATAGTTCATCTGCACGTGGTCTGTATAGTGATAGGACATTCCACGTGCAGATCCGAAGTTTGTTGTCCTTATATCGTTTGCATGGTTCATCAACAGTAAATCTGACCTTATCCGAGGCTTGTTGTTGCTTCGCAACTAAAACTTCTTTACATGGTCGGGAAGTCACCCCGACGGCATGACCCCTAACCTGGAGGACCAGACCTATAGTATGACTCCAAGGGCAGGGAGCCGGATCAACCACTCCTTAACGGATCAAACTCATGCAACACCGACTACACGACTGCCCACTTAATTTTTGATAAGAATTTCCAAGTCACTAACCCACCGAGGTCTTATTGGGAGTATTTGGAATTTTGGAAGATGAATCAGTTAACTTCTATACTGATGGCTCAAAAAACAAAAATGGGGTGGGTAGTGGCGTGTACTCAGATAAACTAAATCTTAGTCTCTTATTGCGTCTCCCTGACCATTGTAGTGTGTTCCAAGGGGAAATTCTGGCGATCAAAGAGGTATTATCCTGGCAAAAGGAAACCGTGGTGTCAACATCGGATATTCGCATCTTTTTAGACAGCCAAGTAGCCCTTAAATCACTCGTTGCTATTTCCACAAACTCAATAACTGCCCTCAACTGTCGTATATCTCTCATGGAGATGGCAGAACAGTTAAAGATTTACATTTTCTGGGTGCCATAGAGGTAACAAACTTAAGATGAAAATTGCGGCCAAATCGTATAAAGAATTTTTCCCCGATTGCGCAAAAGATACTAATCTTTAATGTAATAACAAAAGTGCAACTCAACTGGCTTCAAACAACGTTTATTCTGTAAGAACCAAGAATGTAGAAATAAAATTCGTTCATAAGAAAATTCAAGGTTATATAAAGCTACAGTATATATACAAACCAACTCAATGTTAGCCGACATATTAACAATAGCTTTGCCGACTAACAAAAAGATTGGATTTAACTTAAAATATTTTTTAACTATAATTATTCATTCAGGGAAAGTGTTGTTTTTAAATGATTCATGTTAATTTAAAATATTTCTCCATTTGCTTCTAAATCACTTTGCTATTTAAAATCAAGTCTTATTTGCAAATTTTTTTTATAATTAGTAAAATATGAATACTTTTCTATCATTCTATTCTCATATTCCAAGTCGGTTGGTTCATTTATTCAACTTCGGAACTTTCTAGTCGTTTTACTTCACAGAACTTTCTGGTAATTTTTTACCATATACTTATATTATATGCTATATATAGTTAAGTATAGATCATATTACACATTTTGTTACAGACTGTACCTAAAACATGTTACACAATCATCCACACTTTGCTTGGGTGACATCCACACTTTGCTTGGGTGACAAAATATTTCAAACGCATTGTAACGGGTGATTTTTTAAGAGGTTTAGAACTTTTTTTTTTTTTAAAACACAAAAAATTCGAAAAAATTAATGAAATATTTATTTAAATCGATAGTTTGAACCTTGCAATTTAATGTTTAAAGATAATTTCATGCAAATGTTGACCGCGGCTGCGTCTCAGGTAGCCCATCCGCTGAGTCCAATTTTGGCATACTCTTTCACACATATCGGCCGGTATCTCACGAATGAATGCATGGATGTTGGCTTCCAGTGCGTCAATCGAAGCGGGCTTGTCCCTATAGACATTAGCCTTGACATACCCCCACAAAAAATAGTCTAATGGTGTCAAATCGCACGATCTAGGCGGCCAATTGACCGGCCCGAAACGTGAAATTAACTGTTCACCAAACTCGCCTCGCAATAGCGCCATTTTTTCGCGTGCTGTGTGGCATGTGGCACCGTCTTGTTGAAACCACATATCATGCAAGTCAAGAACTTCCATTTCGGGCAAAAAAAAGTTTGTTATCATCGCTCGGTAGCGTTCACCATTGACAGTAACGCTGCGATTCGCATCATTTTTGAAGAAATATGGCCCAATAATGCCGCCGGCCCATAAACCGCACCAAGCAGTGGCTTTTTCGGGATGCATTGATAGCTGTTGCAATGCTTCTGGCTGATCTTCACTCCAAATGCGGCAATTTTGCTTATTTACGTACCCATTCAACCAAAAATGAGCCTCATCGCTGAACACAATTTTTCGATAAAAAAGCGGATCCTCGGCCAGCTTTCCAAAAGCCCATTCACCAAAAATTCGGCGTTGTGGTAGGTCGGCTGGCGTTAGTTCTTGCACCAGCTGTATCTTAAAAGTCTTTACGCCCAAATCCAAAATTTTCCACGTAGTGCTGTAACAAAGGCCTAACTGCTTGGAACGGCGCCGAATCGACATTTCGCGGTCTTCTGTCACACTAGCTGATACGGCCGCAATATTTTCTTCACTACGCACAGTACGTAAACGTGTTGGTGGTTTAATGTCCAACAAAGTAAATTTGGTGCGAAATTTGGTCACAATCTTCCGAATAGACTGCTCAGAAGGTCGAGAATGCCGATCATAAAATGGAAGCAGCGCGCGATGAACATTTCGAACCGAGCACGAATTTTGATAGTAAAATTCAGTAATTTGCAAGCGTTTTTCATTTGTAAGACGATCCATGGTTAAATTGCAAACCAAACTGAAGCTGTTTGACAGTGACACAAGGTACTTAACACACGTCAGCTGTCAAAACCAGTGTTGCCAAAACCAAACCAGCTAAAAAATCACCCGTTATAAACATTCTCACTGCCTGCATAGATTCAAGTGTTCCTAAAGTATAAACATCCTCAACCCATTCCTCTTTTTCCAAGAAAATGATCTCAGCATCATTTAATACTAAAACAAACCCTTTCTTAACCACTCAACATAATCTTTGAAATTTATTGTTTTCAAATAAATTCTGAATCAATGCAGAGAGTGTATGTGTGTATCCAAAGATAACCAATGTCCAATATCGAAGCATATTTAAATTTGTAAACTTAGTCTTAAAGAACTCCTCAACTTGAAAGGTTGAATAAAACTTTAAAAAAAAAATAAATTTTTTATTTTTATTTTTACTATATATATATTATACCTTATGTAAGACACAAATTTTAAGAATTCAGCAAAATATAAAAGACTGGGTCACACAAACTTGCTCTTGTGGCAAGTTACATAAGAACATTTTATATGAAATTATTTTTTTAAATGTTTTCAAATATGTAAATGAATAAGAAATAATAAAAAAAAAATTAACAATTAAAATAAATTACTTTGAAAATCAATTTATAACAAACCAGAGTTTTCCGAGAAAATATATTAAAATATATTAATCAATTGATTTTTTTAAACAAAATCGAAGGTCCAGTTTAAAAAAAAATCATTCAGACAACATTTATGGAAAAATTTTAGTATGCCAATCCTTACAAATTAATAATCTCCATTCGAAAACTGAATTTAAAACAAAAATCATAAATTGGTTTTCAAAATATTAAATTTTCAAAAATAAAATTTGTTAATGTGTCTAATTTTTCTTCGAAAAGTTTTGAAAAAATTATCGTTATCCATTTATCATTATCGTTTGACTAATTAGGCCTTTTTAGAAATAAAATTTAGTTAAGATCCACTGAGTCGTTAACGAGAAAGTCAAAATTTAAAAAAATCCGTTGTATGACAGGTACCGTTTAAACTGTTTTCTAAGAGTAAAGGTTTCAACAGTATAAAAGACATTTAGTGGCAAAGCACTCATTTCAAGTTTTATTAAAATTGTTAGAGCCGTTTTCGAAAAAAAAGATAATTTGATAACCGTTATATGGTAGGTACCGTTAGTTTTAGGCCTAGCACAAAAATTCAAAAAATGTCGCTGACGGTCAATCTAAAATCAATCGCAAGTAAAAATAACGGTATTATTTTTTTTTATTTTTGAAATTTGTCAGTATCTTAAAATGGCTATATCTTTTGATACAAGTTATCCAGAAGCAAGTTTAACCCTAGAAAATTAATCATATTTTATATGACGTTTAAGATAATAATACGTCAGAGACTTAAATCACCAAAATAATAGAAATTGTAATTGTAATACTTAAATGTTATACATAAAATTCTCCTGTCACGGTGTTTGTAATCTATCTCCTCCGAAACGACTCGACCGATTTTCGTCATCCGAAGCATGCATATTGGCCAGGGTGGAGAATCGGACAACATCTATTTTTCATCCCCCTAAAGGGTGGTCCACCCCTAAATTTTTTTTTATTTTTTTGGACAATTTTTTTTTTAATTTTTTTATGATACAGCATACAAAAATACATACAACCCTTAATTTTCACCCCGCTACGATCAACCCCTATTTTTATTTGTCAATTAAAAACTTTAATTTATTTTACAAGGATTTTTTTTTATTTTGTCATGACTTAGAATGAAAAAATTCATATTACTCTGATCAACCCAATTCAATTTGATCTCCCGCCCTCACCGGTCGACAACTGATCAATTATCAATCGATCAGTTATCCCCGTCAGGTGTCACCACTCATTCAGCAAACATCACGGAGTAGGGATGAGAACGAAGTCGGTCTACTCTCTCACTCACTATACATTTTTCAGCCATTTCTTTTGGTTTTATTTGTGTATCTATCGTAGCAGATACGTATCATAGTAGATTTATCATTAATTTCCAGTGCAATAATTATTTATCTACAATTTATTAATCTGACAAAAAATAGTTTTAACTCTCAGTTAATTAATTGATCTCATGTAAATAAACACTGAGTAAGAATTTTCTCTTAAGCGTAGCATAGCTCGCAAACGGTTGAGACTTCAAAAAAAAAAAATCAAATAACAAAATGTTGTAGTAAATTTTATGAGCTGTAATTTAATAAGCTGTAAGCGAAAGATAAAAAAAAGTGCCCTTATGACCCTTCCCTTTTTACGGCTCACCTTCTAGACGTGCGTCGGGACTTTAAGTATGTTAACTCTTTCAGCAGCCTGGACAATATTTCGAAGGAACAACTTTTTTCTATTTCACGACCTTTCATTACAGTATGTATAGCTGAGTGGCGCGATACGGTTCCGCCCTCTATCTCAAAACAGTTGAGGGCATGAAAAAAAATATTTTTTTCGAAATTTGTCGCAAATTGTATGCTCTACAATTTTGATAATAGATGTCAGCATCACTTATTTGAGAGAAACCGAGATAATCGCGAAACACGCAGTTATTGTTACTTTTGACATTGAATAACTAACTTTTCGTAGTTCTGGGTCCGAACCCTGAGTACATCTAATGTTTTTTCATTGGTCCTGCTCCGGCCTCTTGCGAGGAAGTGACAAATTTTCCAAAACTATAATTGTCATGAAAAGTGCATCTCATCTTAGTCGTTCGTTTCGACGAAATATTGTACTTCCCCTTCAATCTTTGTAGAACTAACAACGCACACAAAAGGATTGGGTGTCACTAGGCCGTGGTTCTTCGGAGCCGTCAGTGCCATTATCCTTTGCACACAACTTTTAGTACGCCAATATGAAGCTGTATACGAGTTTCCAGGGTGACTCCTTATTTTGCCTTAAATCAGTAGGTACTATGTTAGCTTACTTTGAAAATAATGTAAAAAGAACTACAAGTGTTTTAATTAAAATTAGGTATTTGCTCTTAATTTTTTGTGCGTTTATGAAAAAAGTTTGTCCTCTGTATGTGGCTTAGATTTGGGAACACCATGCTTTTCCCACGGACAACTATATGTGGAATGTTCTCGCGTGGGGAAACCATCCAGTTTGTTTGTGTTGGCTAAAGACGGACTAACCTAGAATATTGTACACTCTATTGCACTGATAGATTAATTTTTTTTTTCAACTGCCATAATTGATAGTAACAATGTAAATAATTATTTTTAATGTTTAGATAGCTATCAGAAATTATAATTCAAAATATAGTCGTTATTTTAATAAATATTAATTCATTATCCTAAATAAAGCATACTTTCATTGCTTATAACGCTTTCGATTATAAGTACATCCTCACACACTTAAGGTAGATAGTTATTTTTATTGAACTAAAAAAATGTTTCCTAGGAATAATATAAATGACGAAACAATGTTTGCCGAGTCAGCTTATTTTAATTTAAAATTTCAAAAAATTATGTTTTTTTTTAATTAAAAGCTTTGCGAAGTCAGAAGCACTAAAATTCACAAAATTGTATGCACTTAATGTCCAAAAATAATGGGAAGTTGCAGGGATGGATCGTCAAGTCGACTGTTTTCCATTTTTTTTAGTTATGAATAAATTTGAGTAAATAACGAAACATCTTAACGTACATAGTGCAACAAGTAATCACAAATTAAAAGTTGTAAGTAACGAACTAGGTGATACGAAGTTCACCGGGACAGCTAGTAAAATATAAAAAAAAAAACATATAAAAAAACTAACAAAGTCTATTTAAAAATAAATCGAAATTTGAGAATTAGATTTACAAAAAAATGCACTATTAAAAAATTATTTCTTTAGAAAACACCGTTTTTTCAATTACACAAAAAATGATAAAAAAATGGTATTTAAAATAAAATGTTTTCAAAAAATTAAAAAATTATTTTTTTATAATTTTTTTTCAAGTTTGAATTTTATTTATTTAGCGACGAAAAACTTTAATGCTTCCCCTTGATGCATTTAATCCAGCGTCTCGTAAATATTTAATTAAATTTTTGCAATATACCGTTCAATAAATTAATATATCAAAAAATTTTTATTGAAACAAATTCAAGGCTTGTTTTTAATAAATTTTTCTTAAAGTGTTCTTGGCACAAGCTTGCGAAATAACTTAAATAAGGTAGAATATAACTGTGCATAAATACATATAATATTTTTTTATTTTACTATCATTAGTGTTAAAATATATATATATACATATATATATAATAGGGTGGGTCGATTTTTTTTCGTTTAATCTATTTGTAATAGTAAGATTATGTTGTGTTTTCATGTCACGTAAAATATTATACAAATATTTTTAGTGTAAGAGCCCGCGCATCGAGGTTTCATTTTGATAAGAACTTGTAAAATAGCGTTTTAATGCAATTACTTCCTTAGGCGATAGAACTATAAGTTTGGCAGCTGAACGCATATCATTATGTTGCTTTTAAGTGGAATCGCACCTCTCATCTCATCTCATCTCTCTCATCGCACCGCATCGTCACCTTTTATCATCCTAATCATATATTATCTTCTCTCAAAATAGCCGTTATTGTGACTGACGAAGACGACACCCTTTAGTTGATTTAACAACAGATTTGTTTCCTAATTTTGTTAATAGGTTTTTTTTGTTTGTTTAAAATTTGTAAAAAAAAATAATTACAGTGCAAAGTGCAATCTTATTTGTCTATTCAAACTTAAACATTGAAAATTAAGCCTCGAAGGTAAATTGAGATTAATTTTAATAATAGCTAACAGTGCCCTTTATTTAGAAGTGTAAAAGATCTAAAAGACAATGTTTTACCAACTTATGAAGATGTCATGAAATGTTATGAATGGAACAGATTTGAGCTTAAAATGATTCGAGATTCTAAAAAAGAACCAATATTAATACATATTGCCGTGTTGAAGATTTTTGGAGAAAATCATCCCTCCCAACGGTTTCACACACTTGGGTCATTCAGCTTATAAAAGCCTACCACCTAAAATGCAAAAATCTCATTAAATCTCTGAACAGGTTATCAGATGAAAAGAAAAACAATTTTTACAGCAAAGCAAGGTTTTATTTGACATTTGTTCGTGTAAATGCAAGCAAATTCAACTTTGTTGCTGTCCAAGAGAAAACAAGGTACCAAGAGAAAAGTGGGACTTTTTGCTGGATCAAAGACAAGAAAGAAAGATGGGGATTGGTGGAATTGACAGGATTTCTACAACTAAATTACAAAAAAAATTAAAAGAAAATACGATTCATTCTCCTAAGAGATTTAACTTACCTTCAACAAAAACACTTTCTCCTCAAAAACTAAACTTAACTTACCTTCTACATCACAAGCATAAAAAAACATTATGAGTTAAAAGTGCCTATGGTGTCAAGAACATGTGAGCGGCATTTCATGACATATCCGCCAATTTTGAAGTAGTTGATTAATCAAAAATACGCGGTGAAAGAACGAAAGAATCCAAAGAATTACATAAACAACTAAATCAACTTTACTTACCTGCTCTGTACTTTGATGGTCGAAAAGATAAAACGCTTAATATTGTAAAGAAAGGAGCAAAAAGGTAAAACAAACAATGATTGAGGAACATATGTGTATCTGTTGTGAAAGAACCAGGTTCGATTTATATTGGATACGCTACCCCAGTTCTAGGAACTGGCAAAAGTATGGAAGCATCGATTAATGAGCTTCTTTTGTCGCACGAATTTAAGGAAGATGATTTGATGGCCCTTGGTTGCGATGGTACGATCACTACCACAGGAAAATTCGACGACGTGATTAGACTCTTCCAGAAACGGCTTCAACGTCCCTTACAGTGGATCATTTGTATGCTACATTTCAACGAACTACCTTTGAGACATCTGTTTGACAAATAAAATGGGGTTACCACCGGTTCATCCTCACATGCTGGTTCAATTGGAAAATTATTATAAAATTACGAGAAATCAAGAAGAGCAAATTATGCAAAAATAGAAAGTGAGCTGCCACAAAATAAATTTGATGATCTAAGTACCGACCAGAAATACCTGTATGAAATTACAAAGTCAGTAATAAGTGGACAATGTTCTGATTATTTGGCTAACAGGTCCCCAGGAAAGATGTCTCATGCCCGATGTTTGACAAAAGCTAATAGAATATTGCGGCTTTATATTTCTTTTTCAACTCCATCTTAAAACTATTAGCTGAATATTGTGTGAAAGTGTACGCTCCAGTATGGTTCGAAATAAAAACAAACCCTACTTGTAAAGATGGATCTAAGAATTTGTGGATGTTAATTAAAAGTTCTCGATATCTGTCAGCAGAGTTGAAACTTATAATAGATCCCGTAATTGAACGCAATGCCTATTTTGCTCATCCAGAGAATTCGCTTCTGTTGATTTTGTCTGATCAAAGTAAATCGGTCAGGAAACTTGCTGCCAGGAGGATACTGAAAGCACGAAATTCACATCATACAGGAAAGCAGCCTAGTGTGTTTGCAGTGCCGCTTATGAATTTCAATGCTGAAAGCTATATTGACCTCATAGATGGGCAGACAAAGTTTTACGATCCACCAATTCTTCGGCACATCTCCAATCAAGAAATAAACGAGGTTATTAGATAGTATTTTTGTTATATTGTACTATTCGTACTAGAATGTCAGTTTTATTACTTGACCATTCTTTATTCCGTCAATTTTTCATTGAATGTTTGAACAACAACAGCAACTTTAAGGTGCTACCACCAATTTTTAAACGAATTTTATTATTCGTTTTTTACCATCTTTGGCTGGATGAAAATCTGATTTTTTGAAAGCCACCATGTCATACGCAGGCAGTAGAACGTTCTGTAAAAGTAGCTACGGAAGCATTCTATGACCTAATGTGATAAACATTCAAGAGAAGGCTCAATACAAGGGAAACTTGAATCCAGAAAATTTATGCCTCAATTTGAGAGTAAACCAGATTTCTTGCCTAAAATATAAAAAATAATTTCTTGTTTATTGATGATTTCCATTAAAAAATGTGTGTTCCATGTTAATTGTTAACAAATATTTTTTTAGTTTTCCATTAGTATTCAATTTTTCAATAAAATATTTTACCTTAGGTAACCAAGTGTTGATTTTTTTTCAAAAATCTTCGAAACTTCAAAGCTCATGCGCGGGCTAAAAGATATAATTTAATTTCACTTGTTTTGGAATTATTGTTTGTTTGGACCATACACATCATTATTATTATTATTATTATTTATTAAATTAACATAAATGTATAAAGTAATGTTTTTTTTATATTACAGCAATAGCATCTTAGGCTTTCCGCTGAGATTTTACAATTATTCAGTGGTAGAAATAATATAATTTTAAATTGCTATACATAATATCTACGTATATTATATAACATAAATATTTGTTTAATATACATATTAAGTTTAAAAAGAATGTAAAATGAATAGTGTATGAAAAGGATGGGGGGAGGTGATGGGAGATGCCCGGAAGCATGGGATGTTCCATTATTCCAAACATCCCCAGCCACCTCCCCCCATTAATGAGAGAAAGACGTTTTTTGTTAAATTTTGTTTTCTAGTTCCAGTATTTCCAAAATTTTGTAAACATTTTTAATGTTGGGTTCAGAAGGAACCGCAAGTAATTTAATGAGCTTTTGATTGAATAATGACATAGAAATTTTGTTGATTGTACTGCAATCGGAAGTAAGGTGTTTGATAAAAAACGTTTCATTTGTTTGACATAAGTGGCATATTGGAGGTGCATCTTTAGTGATTAGGTGACTATGAGTTAATCTTGTGTGTCCAAGGCGAAGTCTTGAGAAGCATCTGTTCATCTTCGTGTTGGTAGTTGTAGGGTAAATTATTGGAATGGCCTTTGGGTTGATAGAAGTGTAGTGGTGGATGTATTAATTCCATTCTATTGCTTTTTTATTTTCCCAGTGGGTTTTTATTACTCTTTTTAGCTCATTTTTTCCTGGTCGGTATTGAGTAATCTCGACATTGGAATCCGTAGAAATAGCCTTTGCTACAGAGTCGGCGGATTCGTTCCCTTTTATTCCAATGTGGGCTGGAACCCATGCTAGCACTAACTTGTCTCTAAAGGTAATTATGTCATCACGGATGTTATTAATAACAGGAGAACGTTTGAGTGATGAGAGGCTGTCAGTACAAATTAAAATTTGTTTGTCCGATTTAAATGCCAAGTGTGTTGCTTTGAGAATGGCGAGGGATTCTATTGAGAATATGTTAAAGATTGGTGATATCCTCTCAGCACATTAAGGAACTCCATTGCTGTTTACAATAGCCATGCCTGCTCCATCTTCGTTTTTCGATCCGTCAGTATAAAATACATTCCATTCGTTTGAAGGAAAAGTGTTTAACAGCTGGTGAAATGATTGGATGTAAACTTCGTTAGCGGTAGCATCTTTAGGATGTTTAGACAGGCTGATGTTAATAGAGTCTTGTGGTAGGAGCCAAGGGGGATATTTTTCAATGGCTAGACTTTTAACATTAGGAATTATTCCGATATGGTTTGCAAGAGATAGTGACTTATACAGAGTTGATTGTTGTTTGGGTATCTTTTTCCGTTTCAATATTATGGCAGCGTCATTGTGAATTGGTGAACAAAATGATCCACAGATTTTTGGGATAAATTGGGCTAGCAAAAGGTCTCGTCGTTCTTCAATTGTTGAGAAACCTCCTTCAGTCATCAGATATTTTATTGGAGTAGTTCTAAAGGCCCTTAAATATGTTCTAACTGCTGCGTTGTAAGAGGGTTGCAGGAGTTTGATGTTCGATTTTGCGCACTTTCCAAATATTACCAATCCGTATTCTATCTTTGATAATAAAATTATTTAAGTTATAGTGATAAGAGTGTTTGTGTGAACAAAGCTATGTTTATATGATAAATATCTTACTATATTTAGTCTGGAGGCTAGATTATGTTCTTAAGCTGTACAATGATTTTTAAAGGTAAATTTAGTATCAAATAATACTCCTAAGATATTTAAATAAGTAACGTCTTGTATATTAATGTTATTTAAGTTAATACTGAAACTAGAACAGTTTATTTTTCTGCAAATATGCAGATGTTTGTTTTTATGTGAAGATAAAACTGCACCTTATTGCTCACTCCAAATATTAATTTGATTAATTACTTCATTAAATAAGCTGCGAGTGTGGTTTATGTCATTGCATTTAGAAAAGATATACAAATCATCTGCGTAAAGAGAATGATCAATCTTTTTAAATCTTGTGATAATTTCACTTAAATCGTCATACGCAATAATAAAGAGGACGACCGAAAGTGGTGATCCTTGAGGAATTCCGTTATTTAAGTTGTGAATATTTGAAAATGAGTGGTTAACTTTCGATCTGAACTTTCTGTTCGAGAGAAAGGATTTTATAAAATTGTAAATTTTGGGACCGATGTTCCATTTAATTAGTTTGTTTAGCACTACATGGATGCCTATCCGCTCAAAAGCCTTCTCAAAATCTAAAGATAGTATAGATAGATGATTTTTGCAAGAAAGTGCTGATGCGGTGAACTCATCAATATGTAACAGTGCGTCTAAAGAGCTGCGGCCATGTTTGAAAGCAACCTGATTTGGATTAATGTAATTCTGTCTTTCAATATACCATAGCAATCTCTTGGAAACCATTTTTTTCCAAAAGTTTGCTAATACAAGGTAGCAAAGAAATAGATCTGTAGCCGTTGGTGTCTGTCAGCAGTTTTATTTATTTATTTATTTATTTCTTCATTCATTCATCAAACAGAGTATAAAATCTCTTATAGACTACTAGAAAAATCCTAACAATCATCAGATACTTAAATTAAACCACCAATGTTTAAAAAAGATAACAATTTTTTCTTAAAACAATCTCTACTTAAGAACATATTAAATTCAAGAAAGCTACATACGGAGTTTGCCTGTTTTAAACAGCGTGTTAATGGCTCATTATTTCCATAATTAACCCTGCGGAAAGGGACAAAGAAAAGACACCAAGAGCGAAAATTTCGCACAGGTACATAAAAAGTGATCATTGAAAGTAAAGAAGGACAGTTGATTTTATAATTAATAATATCTCTGACAAACATTATTTCAAAATATGACCTCCGAACCTCCAGATATTGGATCCCTAATAACAAACATCTCGATTTATAAGAGGGCATATCGATGTTCCAACGTAAAGTCCTTATAGCTATTCTTGTGAATCGTTTCTGGACCCTTTCAATACTTAACGAATGAACCCTATAAAACGGATTCCACACGATACAACAATATTCTAAAATTGACCTAACATGGCTGAAATAGAGCGATCTCAGTGTGAAAGGATCAGTAAAGTCCTTTGAATTTTTAAAAATAAAACCAAGCATAGAGCTGGCTTTAGCTACGATGTAATCAAGGTGACTAGTGAAAGTTAACTTTGTGTCAAAAATTACCCCAAGATCTTTTTTTTCGGTTACTCTTGTTAATAGGGTACCATTAATTTCGTAATCGAATGTAATCGGGCTTGTTTTTCGGCTAAATGAAGAATTTTGACATTTCGAAACATTGAGATGAAGATCATTTTTGTTACACCAAACTAATAAGTTAGATAAATCTTTTTGAAGATTAACGCAGTCTAAAACTGATTTAATTGTTAGATAAAGTTTGAGATCGTCCGCATACATTAAACACATACAATTATTGAAATATTTAGGAATATCGTTGATAAAGATCAAAAACAGGAGGGGTCCTAAATGACTTCCTTGGGGGACACCAGAAGTAACAGCCACAGGATTTGATTGAATGTTATTAATGCGAACATACTGAGTTCTACCAGTGAGATACGAACCAAACCATTTTAATAAGTTTGAGTGAAAACCTAAGTTTTCAAGTTTGGCTAGCAGAATTGCGTGATTTACTCTATCAAACGCTTTAGAGAAATCAGTGTAGACTACGTCACACTGGAAACCTTTCTCGAGAGAATCTATAACATAGTTACTAAAAAGTGTAAGATTTGTTGATGTAGATCTGCCAGTAATAAAGCCATGTTGCATAGGTGAAATAATTTCCTTTAAAAGAAAAACTAATTTGTTATAAACTATTTTTTCAAAAAGTTTAGGAATTGTTGATATTTTGTAAATAGGACGGTAATTAGTTGCCTCACTCTTTGACCCTGATTTAAAAACCGGAGTCAAGAAAGAATTTTTTCAATTCTCCAAGAAAACACCTTCCCGAAGAGAGCGGTTAAAAATAAATTTAAGGGGAACTGCTAAAGTGCCCGCACACCTCTTTAACACAATGGGGACAATGCCGTCAAAACCTGGCTGCTTATCTTCATTCAATTTATTCAATTCAATTTCGACTTCGGTTAAGCTTACCTGCAGGTCACCAATGTTAATAAGCTCAGGGGAAACTTCAACGTTAGATGTACTGCTTAAACATGATGGATTATACACTGAGCGAAAAAAACAAGCAAAGAGATTACAAATCTTTAAGGGATCGCTTGATGTTTCACCTAAATAATTAATGGAATTAGGAATACCTGTTGACCGTTTTTTATCGTTTATAAACTTCCAGAAACATTTACTATTTTTTTTTAACTTTGATTCCATACTAAGAATATATTGCTTATAAAGGAATTTATTTAGAAAATCAAACTCCTTTTGCAACCGACAATATTTTTCATAGAGAATCACATCGTTATTGGAGGCTCGGAACAACTTAAAAGCTTTGTTTTTCTTGTTGTTAATATTTATAAGTTTTTTATTGAACCAATTAGGTTTAGATGAAGATTTAGGTAAAAACTTTGGTGTAAATAAATCAACTGCCTCTTTTAAAGAATTGGCAAAGGTGCAAAATGCACTATCTAAACTAATGCTGCTCAAAACAGACTCCCACTGAGTTAAATTCATAAAATTAGACAATGCAGTGAAATTACATTTTTCAAAATTATAAGTACAATTATTTTCAGTATTTTGTTTTATGTATCTATAAAATTTAATGCTTAGGCAAAGAACTAAATGATTATCAGAGTTAGGAAGGGGAGGCGGAGTGGGGCTGTTAATACTCACACTGAATTCCTTATCAACAAATACTAAGTCAAGAACTCGATTTAAACTATTAAAAAAACAATTTATTTGATTAAGTCCAAATTCAGCTAAAGTATCAACAACTACGCTTTCGCACTCTTTATTTGCATTAAAAGGAATTAAGCAATTTTCTTCTGGGTCGTGTACCCAATTAATAAAAGGCAGATTAAATCACCCAAAATTATAACGTTTTCATTATCTCTAAGGCTGTTGAGAATTACAGAACAATTATCTATGTGTATTTTATACAATTCAAAAGAACTATTTGGTGGGATATAAGATAGGATAATAAATTTATTATGAGAATTATCAACGCTTACGCGTACAATCAGCTGGTCCACGTTGAATTGAGAACTTAATTCTGGTGACGAAGAAGGCAAAACAAGTTGCGAACACACAAATGATGAGCTTACAGCTAGCAGCACACCTCCACCTCTGCTCAGACCAGTTGTGTGACGACATCGATCTTTACGAAAAACATTGAACATTTGGTTATCGAACATTTCGGCATTGAAATGATTTTCAGTGAGCCAAGTCTCTGTGAGTGCAATGATGTCGTATTGTTGTGATGAGGAGAAAAGAAGAAAAGATTCCATTTTTGTTCTTAATCCACCGACATTGTGGTAGAACAAAAAGAATTGAGAGACGTTTGATGGAGCAAGTTGCACGGGTGGTAATGGTAACTTATTGTTATTATTATTGATTATGTAACCATCAGCTGTTTTGTGCTCTCTTCGTTTTTTGGGAATGAAACGAATAATTTTACTTTGACAAATTCAGGCCAAGCAGCAGGGTCCATGGCGATGTTCAGTTTGTCTACAGGTACACTGAGTTTAAAATTAACAAATGATAAGTCAGTTACCACGGCATCTTTTTTTGTTAGTTTGAAGCATTGGAAAGTGTCCGGAGAGAGATTAATTTTATTGGATAAATATGTAATTATGGATTCAGGAGTTGTGTTTTTATTAAATTTTGAAATGTGAATCCACTGGATGTTGGGTACCACAATTAAATTTTCAGCCGATCCAGTACCGTAAAAGCTGGTGGGGTTCTCGATTATGGGGTTTTTGTTTTTGTTGCTATTTCTATTTTCTTTATTTTTTTTTTTATTGAAAGGGCGATTATTATTGTTTTTATTTAGAGCGAGAGGGTTAGAGCAGGAAGGATCAGTTTCATTTATTGGTATACTATCGGTTATTTCGTTGCAAGTTTGGGGAGTAGCTGAGGTGAAAACAGAAACTGGGTGTGTATTGGAGAGGGGCAAAAGAGAAACTTCACTAGCATAATGTTCGGTGGCACTTGACTGTTTTTCTAGAGATGTATTAACCGCACTGGGACTGGGAGTTACGATTTTAGTTTTATCTAAGAGAGCATTTTGTGGTGCACTCGCGATTGTTGCAATTATATTTTTCATGGTACAAATTTCTCTTTTTAAGTCACTAACACACTCAGATAGATCAGTGAAGCGGTTTATAAAGATAGAGAATTTAAAATGAGAGCAACTGTTACTTTTCCAAAAGAAATTATTAGAGTTTTTTATGACATTGAATTCTTCATTCTTTACGTCAACACAGTTTTTATGAAAACTTTGACCACAAAATAAACTGCATACAATACAGTCTGATCTTATTAGTTTATTTTTGCATTTTGCACAAGTTTTAGACATTTTTGCGATTTTATTTGGAATTTAAACGTGAGAATGAGACCTTCTAGAGAAAAAAGAGATGTATGTCTCTCAGCAGATCAACTTGAACTGTTTTTTTGGTTTAGGTATCGGTACGATGATAGCAGTTTTCCATGTTTGAGGTATTATACCGTGGTCGAAAATATTGTTAAAAAGAGACAATATTCGCTTCTTCACCTGAATGGGTGAGTTCTTTAGCATCGGATAGGATACACGATCGTAGCCAGGAGATTTTCCTTTGGTAGAACTCAGAGAGCTTTCATATTCTACAATGTTAAAGGGTAATTCGATAAGTTTTGCCGATTTTGATGGTTCGAAAGAAATATCATTTCTGGCTAACGATACATTTTTGAACTCACAGAACTGGAGGGAAAAATTAGAGTCACTAGAGTAGGCTGACCACTCTTCCGCAAAATATTCAGCAATTTTATTTGAATCTGTGATAGTTTCAGAGGCTGTGTTAATTATTTTGATCGAGGAGGGAGTGTAGATACCTGTTAATGTCTTGATATCAGACCAAATTTTCTTACATGTTGTGTTGGGGTTCAGATTGTCAGTAAAAGTTTGAAAACTTTTTTGCTTGGAATCAATCCTTAGCTTTTCGACGAAACTGTGCATTGGCTTTCCGATACTTAATGAGATTAAGGTCAGTTGGGTACTTTTTGAACACTCTCCATAAGTTTTGTTTATTATGTCGTAGAGTGGCAATTTCATGGTTCCACCATGGGACAATAGTTTTTAATGGGATTGGTTTTGATTGCGGAATGGTTATATTTGCTGCGTATCGAAAACATTTGCTTAATCTAGCTGCTTCTTGATTTATGTTAGAGGAAATAGGGCTCTCATTTAAATATTCTAGAGCTTTTGATTGAAATAGAATCCAGTCTGCACGATCAGTTTGGTACTTTGGAGTTGGGGTGGAAGGATAATTATGGTTTCCAAAACAGATTGTTATTATAATAGGAAAGTGGTCGCTTCCGTGAAGAAACTCATTTCTATTCCAGCTTGTAGATGGTAGCAATCGAAGAGAGGTAAAGGTGAGATCTACGTGGGTGAAGGTCTTATGAGTAGTAAAATGGGTAGGATTACCGTCGTTTAATAGAGATAGATCGGAGTTAGCTAAGTTTCTACTTCTTTGCCTCTGGCATTTACTGTAGGAGAGCCCCAAAGAGGGCTCCATGAGTTAAAATCTCCTGAAATAATGACTGGAGAGGTTACTGATCTAAATATAGATTCCAAATCAGAAGAAGAAAAGGGTTGTGTTGGATGAATGTAAAGCGATATGACGGTAAGTTTAATTTTGAGTTGAATTTCTATAGCAATTATTGAAATATGGGAGTCAATTTGGATAATCTTATGCGGAATCGATTTGTATATCAGCAGACCTGTACCTTGTTTTGCAGTTGTTATTGTGTTTAAGTTATGGAAATATGCTTCATATTGTTTTGGGGCTTTAACATGAGAGTTGTTAAGAACGTGAGTTTCTTGAAGGAAAATTATTGCCGGCTTTTGTTCTTTTATTAAGAGTTCGAGTTTATGATAATTGTTTAAATATCCATTAAGATTCCATTGAAGAATCTTAACGATAGATTTAGAAGTATGAGAGGACTTTTGTGCAGTATAGAAAGAGCTATACTGCGAAAAATCTGAAGATGGTAAGCTTGACGTTTGGTTTGATTGACTCCGTCGCACCGACGTTGAATCAGCCAAATTCGGGGTGGAATTTGGGAGTTTCAACAACGGAGCGACGGAGTCGTTATTAGGAATTCCTATTTTATGTTTAAATGTCGTCATCTTCAATATTATCGGAGGTATTTTCGTAATGCATGGTTAGGTTTTCATCAGTAGACATTGGAATTGGGCTACTAGATGAAAGCAGATCTTTTGTTGTTGTGTTTTCATTTATATTTTCATTGTTGTTGCCTTTGGCTAAGTTGAAAGAAATATATTGAGTGATTGTAGTATCATGTAGGTTCGAGTCAGTTGTGGTATCATGTAAGTTTGAGTGAGAAGGATAATTTATTAAGTTAGAAGTATTATTGTTTGTATTTGATTTAACGTTTGATGTTGTTGGTCTTAAATTGGTATTGTTTGAGAGAGATGAGTTTGTTGGTATTTCATTAGATTTGGTGCGGTGGGAACAGCAGGGGGAGTGACGCTTGGAGAAGAATTAAATAGAGAGGAAGTCTTGTTAGGTTTTTTTGAATTACACAATTAATTAGTTTTCTCTGTAAATTTTATAAAGCAGTCGGTAATCATCGACAATTATTGCGTACTAGATTGGGTTTGATGTCATCTAGCTGATGAGCCCACCATCAAACTAGGGCGAAACGCAATGGTTGGAGTAAAGGCCACAAAACCTTTAATATTGAATTTCATTCATAAATACTCCATTTAATAAAATCTAATTCGACTATTTTTAGTCTTTTTATTGTTTTTATTTTCTTATAACTTCGCTTGGCCACGAGCATAACATCATAATTTTTCTAATGTCTAACTTTAATCAAAGTTCTTTAGAATAATATAATTCACAGGGAGTTTTCTCTGTAAATTTTATAAAGCAGTCGGTAATCATCGACAATTATTGCGTACTAGATTGGGTTTGATGTCATCTAGCTGATGAGCCCACCATCAAACTAGGGCGAAACGCAATGCTTGGAGTAAAGGCCACAAAACCTTTAATATTGAATTTCATTCATAAATACTCCATTTAATAAAATCTAATTCGACTATTTTTAGTCTTTTTATTGTTTTTATTTTCTTATAACTTCGCTTGGCCACGAGCATAACATCATAATTTTTCTAATGTCTAACTTTAATCAAAGTTCTTTAGAATAATATAATTCACAGGGAGTTTTCTCTGTAAATTTTATAAAGCAGTCGGTAATCATCGACAATTATTGCGTACTAGATTGGGTTTGATGTCATCTAGCTGATGAGCCCACCATCAAACTAGGGCGAAACGCAATGCTTGGAGTAAAGGCCACAAAACCTTTAATATTGAATTTCATTCATAAATACTCCATTTAATAAAATCTAATTCGACTATTTTTAGTCTTTTTATTGTTTTTATTTTCTTATAACTTCGCTTGGCCACGAGCATAACATCATAATTTTTCTAATGTCTAACTTTAATCAAAGTTCTTTAGAATAATATAATTCACAAGGAGTTTTCTCTGTAAATTTTATAAAGCAGTCGGTAATCATCGACAATTATTGCGTACTAGATTGGGTTTGATGTCATCTAGCTGATGAGCCCACCATCAAACTAGGGCGAAACGCAATGCTTGGAGTAAAGGCCACAAAACCTTTAATATTGAATTTCATTCATAAATACTCCATTTAATAAAATCTAATTCGACTATTTTTAGTCTTTTTATTGTTTTTATTTTCTTATAACTTCGCTTGGCCACGAGCATAACATCATGATTTTTCTAATGTCTAACTTTAATCAAAGTTCTTTAGAATAATATAATTCACAGGGAGTTTTCTCTGTAAATTTTATAAAGCAGTCGGTAATCATCGACAATTATTGCGTACTAGATTGGGTTTGATGTCATCTAGCTGATGAGCCCACCATCAAACTAGGGCGAAACGCAATGCTTGGAGTAAAGGCCACAAAACCTTTAATATTGAATTTCAATTATAAATACTCCATTTAATAAAATCTAATTCGACTATTTTTAGTCTTTTTATTGTTTTTATTTTCTTAATAAAATCTAATTCGACTATTTTTAGTCTTTTTATTGTTTTTATTTTCTTAATAAAATCTAATTCGACTATTTTTAGTCTTTTTATTGTTTTTATTTTCTTACAATTAATTATTGTCATTTATGGAGAGAGGGATTGGGGTAATATTTTTTTCAGGCATGTTAGGAGTTGTTGATTGTAATGATTGAGTTGCGTTTTTTACAACAGAAGAATAAGAGAATGAAGGAGATGGGAGAGTTGGGCATTGTTCACTATAAATTTTTTTAGCTTCTGCCATGCTGCATTTTTTTATGGTTTTGATCTTAAGCGTTTCTTTGGCTTGAATGTACCGTTTACATTGTCTAGAGGAAGCAGGGTGTTCTTCCGAACAGTTAGCGCATGAAGAGCGTGTGCAGTTTTCGGGGGAATGGGGTGGAAGATTACAGTTTTCACATGATTGACTGCGGGTACATCTTTTGGCTGTGTGGCCAAGAATCTGGCAATTCTTACAACGCATAGGGTTCGGATAATATTCCTCCACCTTTAAGTCGAGCCAACCAACATTAATAGAAGTAGGAGGGCGGAAGAGGTCAAATGTGAAGAGAATGAGTCCAGTTGGTATTTGTGTTTTGTTCTCCGTTTTTTTAAATTTGAACACATTTATGACTCCTTGATCTTTCATCTCCTCAATAATTTCTTTTTCTGAAACATTTTTTAAGCATGATGCATATACGGTACCTTTTGATGAGTTTAGCTGATTATGAAGGGAAACGGTTATTGGGCAAAGGTTTGAGAGGGATGTTTTGTTTAGGAATAGATTTGCTATGCGCAAGGATTTCACTAGGATTAAAAGATTCCCATCGCGAAGCTGGGTTATGTAATCGTAGGAGGTGCTTATAGCATATATGGCTTTTTTCAAAAGGAATATACTTATAGATAAAAGGGGTTTTTCTGGGTCGCTGGGAGATATTAATATGAATTTGGGGTTTGGAGAGTTTAGTTGGGACGGAAGATCAAAAATAGTTTCAACAGGGGAGTAAGTGTTTTTTTTCTTTTTTTTCTTTGGCGGGTCGGATTGATACTTGAACGCATCAAACCGATTGCCCGAGAGCACGTTTGGCCTATGGGCCATATTATAATAGATTTTCACTGATTGAATTTACTTTTTTTTTCACTATAACCACGGTAAATAGAATTTAATGAAAAAAAGAGAGGGAAAAGGTTTAATTCGGAATGAGAAAACAATACCAAACTATTACGAGAGAAGCTAAGCGATCGCAAACGATGTTATCGGCTTGAAGACTAGTCGATGACTGCCATACACATCATAATATTGTTATTACAATAAGATCAAATAACTTTTATTTTTCCCATACAAAATCGACCAACCCTACTATAAATATATATTAATATATATATATATATAAAATACACTTTTTTAATTTAGACCAAAAATTTTATGATTTAGTGGCTCGACAAAAAATAAAATTATATTGTTAAATTTAATTTTGTGTCACAGATAATACTTTTCAGTTTTAGGAAATCCACCACATTTTAAGTATAAATCAAAAAGTAATAAAAGGGGATATTTCAAAAGTTTCAAAAGCACAAGCTTTAAAAAGAGCTCAAATCAAAAAGAAATATATCAGGCATAAAACAAAAAATAAATGTTTATTCGATTTTCCTAATTATTAAAAAAATATCTACTTATTAGAAAAAAAAAAAAAAAATAAAAATCACACTTATTCAGATTTGAACAAAAATTATATAATAATAATAATAGTTTATCGACATTAAATAAAATAAAATAATATTTTAAAGAAAGCTAAATTTAATTCTACGTAATCCAAAAAGCTTTTCTAGTTTGTGAAATATACCGCTAATTATAAATAAAAATAATTTCTTATTTAAGTAACAGATTTTTAGGATTCGTTTCTAGTAAAAAAAAGTGAAAGTCTTACAGCATAAAGTTTTAAAAATGTTGTAATAGAGGAAAATTAAATTGGGTACAAAATAATGTAAAATAATGTGTTCTTCTATTCTTCTAATTGTTTCAAATTTTTTTTTTAATTTTGTTATACCTATACTTAAAACCAGGAAAGATGGCCAATGATCCTGCTCTCTACAACCTAATAAGATTAGTTCTTTAAGCAAGTGCTTCGAGAAAATAATAAAACACGAATGTAATAACCCAAATTTAAGCTTGCGCTTCACACCGTGCTTTCCTATTAAATTAGGAGAAGAGTGCGTTGGGGAGAGTCAAAGAAAATACTTTTTTAGTTTTATAATTAATTTTATTGAAACAAAGAGGCCCGCTGTCTTAATGCTTTGGCTGCGATCTCAGTGTTTAGTAAGTATTAATAATTATAGTTTTCAAAATAAGACCCGCTGTCTCAATGCTTTGGCTGCAGTCTTATTTGATGGAAGTATTAACTCTGAAAAAATTCCTCATCATCCTTTGCCTATTTATACAAATCATTTGCATGTCGATTTCCATCCCTACCACAAACCATACTTTAACACTTGTCCCATGAGAATGCATTATCATGCATTTTCATAGAAAAATGCGTTCTCGTCGTAAAATATCAATTTTTATTGCCAATTGATATCGATACCCAAAATGCATACATATCCAAACGTAGCTAAAAAGACTCCAGTCATTTACACCATTAAATAATAACTCATGCACTTCACACTGGCTCTATTTGTTGTGTATCTCTTATCGGTATCTATAGCCATAGCTATATTGAGTTCAGATACACAAAGAGCGACAATAGCGATTGACAATTGCAGTGTAAGGTATCAATGAATTTTGAGTGATGACATATTAATGAAGCTCGTGCTTTCCCTTTGCGTTTGCCATGCACTGTCCGATATAGTTGTGTATCTGGCGCAGTGGTTTCAGATGACAACAGGCGACAATTAATTAATTGCAGTGTTTAGGCGGCGCTATGGGTTTCTGGATATGATGATCATGAGGATCGTTTGCGCAACAAAAACAATATCTTCAACATGAAATTCTATGCGGTGGCTTGGGAGTGAAAATAGACATACCAATGGTAAGGGATGAGTCGAATGTAGTGGATCACTACATCCCGCTCCCCTTGAAGAAAGAAAATTATACCTTGAAAAGGTTAATTTTCTGTAAAGTTGCGAAAGGATGAAAGGATTACATTTTATAAAAATTGCATTGTAGGTTTTGTTTAATTAAAAGATATAATTTTTTAAATTTGACAATATAAATGTACCATAAAAATTTAAATACGAAAAAATGTAAAATATTTATCTTAAAAATTTTTAACATGAAGTTTTATATTAATAATTTAAAAATTTTTTTTTTTGTTTTTGTTTTTATGTTAACTTATTTAGTTTTTATAAAAGATTTTTTTTTTTTTTTTTTTTTTTATTTTAACAATCTTATATTTATGTATATATATTTTATTGGTTACTTAGATTATTTTTTTTTTTTATTTTAACAATCTTATATTTATGTATATATATTTTATTGGTTACTTTGGATATTGGCGTAGGACAAATTTTGGAGAGGGTTCAGGTTTTGAATTAAAATTCGTTTCTACTATGGTATCTTTAGATGAGGATTTTTGGGAGTTTTTGTCATGGAGTTGTATTTCGGTTTGTATTTTGTCGTTTTCTTTGATTTGATTTCTTCCTAGTTTAATATCCGAAGCAATGGGTTTTGGTTCATTTTTCACTTTGTAGGTTTGGTATCTTCTGAAGCAACTCAATACTAAAATTATAATTGTAATCGTGTAGATAAGTATATAATTGTTTATCTCAAAATGTATTTTATTTTGTTTTCAAATGTTTATTCAATGTTTATTTCAAAATGTATTTTATTTTGTTTTCAAAATTCTTTATCTTAAGAAATGTAAAAATGTTAATGGATTGTGTTTAAACTGTCGTTAACGGATGGAATTGTAGAAGCAACTGCTACGAACTTTAGGTACACATTTCTCGCCAAGTCATAGTTGTGAAAAATATGTACCCAATCGAACGGGCAGCTAGAGGATTGGGTTTCAAACGCGTGAGACAAGACGTTAACCTTTTATTATTATTATACATTTTGTGTGTCTGGTCTCACGCGTTTTGGGGGGATTGGGATATACATAAATAGGTAATGTGATGATATAATAAACCTAATATTAATTAGTATACAAAAAATGATCAACACTAATGTTATGTGGGAAAAGCAGAAAATCCGATTCCCAGCGTGTCAGCATTTTAGTTGACTAAAATCGTGTACTTATTATATTGGTCGGTTTTTAATGATTTTAACAAACTCCCCCCCTTTGAGGGTTCAAAACCCTCAAAAAACTCTAAAAAGGTGTTTCTACCTCGAAACGAGATGTATTTCGTCTAGGTTGCGGGGTAGGTTTCCTTGTTTTATATATGTAAAATAAGATAAATGCTATTAGGATTATAAATAAAAACGAACTTATACCGTAGTGATGGTAGTCATGAATGGTGGCGTTATCTGACTCCGTTTCTTTATCTAAACCTTGAATTACGTCACTGATTTTGCTTTTTATATTCCTTATTTCTTCATCAATTGTTGCATTAATAGAGGATGCAATAGCAGTTTGGGGTGGTGCGTTTTTTTCAACTGATTTGAAAACTTGTATGGATGGCGCAAATTAATTGTTTAAGGTGCTGTTGCTGAACACTCGTCCATTTATAATGACGGTCGGTAGCTTTAAGGTGCACGGTCTTAAAAATTCTATTATACCACTGCCACTTAAAGTTAAGCTTTTAGTGTTTCCTTCACATACAAGAAGACCAGTCTCTGTGTCCGCTAGAGAGAATATCCAGCTGTTTGAATTTCTCAGGCTGATCCATTGATCATAGAGATGGGAAACTTTTAATGGGCAGTTAACAAGTGCATCATTTAAATGATTTAATAAGGATATTTCGCAATCATAACCATTGCCTTGATGAATCTTGGTCGGTATTTGGCGATTGCATATAAAATGTTTTGTTGAAAAATGTTTACATGAAAGTAATTCATTTTCAGTTAGTGAGAAATATCTATCTCTTGTTGAAGTTACGGCAAAGTATGGAAATGATACTTCCACTAAAAAGCTTGAGCCATTTTTGTAAATTGGAAAAGGAATAAGATTGAAAAGTTGGAATTCTTGATTGTCAATTAAAGGAATCATCATTTCAAAAATTATTGAGTCGTTTAAACTACGTCCTTTGACTGAAGATACTTTGAACATATCCAGAACAGATGCTTTGGGAAGATTAAGGTGAGGTGGTAAATTATTTCTTATTAGTTGAAGTTGATCAATAAATTGTGTGGGTGAGATAAAATAAGGATTGATTTTTGCATTGTTTAGACTGAGAAGTACATCAAGTAAAGTATCTTGTATTTTTTCAAGATTTGTTATGATCAAAATTAAATAGGATGTTAGTGCAGAAACCTGTTGATTGATATCAGTGATTTCCTGTTGTTTTTCAATGCCGTTAAAAGCCTTTTCAAAAATGTTTCTAAGGTGTCCATATTGTTGATTAAGTTGCTTACTGCTCCGTTTTAAAATATTAACGGTGGAATCTGCAATTGAAGCTTGTTTTTTTAAAAGATTGGAAAGATGTTGTTCATCCTGATGAACCATAGAAATTTGGTTTGCTATTTCTTTAGCATCATCCTGGTCAAGTACTCCAAACAGAGTATGCGCCACGTTTCCTATAAAATTGAAAGGAGATCTAGCAATTCTAATCTGTTTGTTATGCGAGGTGTGATAATTGTGGATAAGATCGTTATTTTGCTCTATTGATGACATTCTGTGTCGAAGCGTGATCAAAGTGGGCAAGCAATATGGATTTTTACTCAGTTCATTTGAACATTTTTCATCAATGCGATTGAGATAAGAGTTTACTTCTCCAATCTCTTGCCAATATGATGATAAATTATAATAGACATAAATGTTCCAAAAGCTGCTTACAGTGCTAACACTACCGATATCTTCGAAGTATATACCTGCGGCATCTTGAAACTTGGTCATTTTAACTGGTTCATCTAAAGCTGATACGAAGGGTAATAACAAGAAAATGGCGAGAACAATTGATAGTAAACCACTGCGAATGGATTTACCACTTCTTAATATGCGTCTGGATTCATTTTTCTCAGATTCGAATGGATTTACTTCACATTGATTGTCAATTGGTAAGGGACATAGATTGTGAATTGCCCGTTGATAAATACCAGTTTCGGTTTTGACGCTTGCCACTCGCACTAATCCATCAGTACCCTTGACAACTTCGGATACACGACCCAGCTTCCATTTCATTGGAGGCAGGTTTGGATCCTTTATCACTACCATTGTTCCAGCCTCTAGATTTTGTGACTGTACCTTCCACTTCAACTTCTGCTGAAGAAGGTGGAGGTATTCAGCTGACCATCTTTGCCAAAAGTGCTGTTGGATATGCTGAATCTGACGAAATTTGTTTAATCTTGAGATGTTTTGATTACTAACGTCAAGTTCTGGAAGCGATGTCAATGGAGTACCGATAAGAAAGTGACCTGGAGTTAAAGACTCCAAGTCATTTGGGTCTGATGAAATAGGAGTGAGTGGGCGTGAATTGAGAATAGATTCAATTTGAATGACGACAGTTAGAAGATCCTCATAGGTGAGAGATGCCTGTCCTAAGAACTTTAACAACAATGTTTTGGCCGATTTTACTGCGGCTTCCCAAAGACCTCCGAAGTGGGGTGATCTAGGTGGGATGTGTTTCCAATTGATTCCCGACCATAAACAACTCAAATTGATTGTGGATTGTGTTTCAGAAAGATTAAACCAATCTTTCAAGTCCTTTAATTGGTTTTTGGCGCCGACGAAATTTGTGGCATTATCACAAAATATAGTGTGGCATACACCTCTTCTACCAACAAATTGCTTTAAGCAGTTAATAAAGGACTCAGTTGTTAAATCTCCAACTACTTCAATATGAACTGCTTTTGTAGAAAAGCAAACAAATACTGCCAAATACGACTTTGTTGGAGCCTTTCCTCGAACTTTGTAGTGAGTCTTTATTGGACCACAGAAATCTACCCCAGAGTAATAGAATGGGCGAGAAGGCACTACTCTCTCTTTGGGTAGATTACCCATTAATTGGTCTATGGACTTGGGTTTCGCTCTAAAGCATTTCACACATCTGGAAAGAACTTTACGTGCTTCTATGCCTGCACTTAAGATCCAGTATTGTTGTCTGGAAATTGATATAAGTGTTCTGTGGGATGCATGTAAATATTCTTTGTGAGTATGTTCCAGCAACAGTGTTGTTATTATGTGATTTTTAGGAAGCAATATTTGATTTTTAGCTCCGATAGGAATTTTAGAATTTTTAAGTCTTCCTCCTACACGTATTAATTTTGTAGTTTCATCAAAATATGGACTTAATGAATTTATTTTAGAGTTAATGTTGAGAGGTTTGTCATGACTGAGTGCAACGTAATAGTCAGGGAATGCATTCATCTGAGTGAATCTCAAGATCCAAACTGTTCCGTTTTGAAGCTCTTCTACAGTCAACTCACCAGTGCTTTTATTCGTATGTATGCGCCTTTTACAATTTATAAAAAACCTATAAATATATGCGAATATTTTTTGCAAAGTGTAGAATGAGTTTTTATGTCGTATAGAGGTAAAAAAGTTCATTTGTTGTGAGCTTAACAAAACAGTTTTTACCTTTCGAAGCCCAGGGACTTCGATGGGAGTTGTGTAATCCATTTTTATATTAAATGGTTTTTTCAAGAATTCCGGTCCTTCAAACCAAACTTTGGATTCGATTTAATCCAGCATCCCTTGTCCCCGTGATAAAAGATCGGCCGGATTCACCTCCCCTCTTACATAATTCCATTGCTTTAGTTCCGTTATAGCTTGAATTTTCGCTACACGATTAGCAATGTATGTCTCCCAGGTATATGACGGTGATTTTACCCATGCCAATACTGTTGTGGAGTCAGTATAAAATTGAACTGTGTCAATTTTTTTATCTGAAAATCCATGTACCTCAATTGTGTCCGCAGAATCAATTAAATCGAATCGCGGTATGCTTAATTTTTGTATTTCTGAAAATTGAGATAAGTAGTTAAACCATTTTGAGGCTCTATCATTTGGCAAATTTTCATCCCAAGTATATTTTAATTTCCATAGTTCTTGAAGAAATATTTTACCGAGCAATATAACTGGTCCTAGAAGACCCAATGGATCAAAAAATCTAGCCAAATCAGCAAGGACGTCGCGTTTTGACAAGTTTTCATTGCTGGTAAATGGTTTAAAATTATACACGAATTTGAATTTGTCTAACGTTGGTTCCCAGATTAAACCAAGAGTTTTAATTACCTCTGATTGGTAAATGGTTAACATTTTCTCCTTGTTTTCCTTTAAAATAAGCGGATCGTTTGCACAAAATTTGGTGAGATCGAAATTACCCTGCTTTAATAAGGAAACAGTCTCCTCGAGTAGCATCTTGGCTTCATTGATGGAAGCTGCGTTTGTAAGGCAATCATCAACGTAAATGTTATTTAAAATAGTCGCTGATGCTTTGGGATATGTATCCTGAAAATCATTAGCTAACTTTACTAAACATCTTGTTGCTAAATAAGATGCGGGTGCCATTCCATATGTTACTGTGTTAAGTTGATAAGTTTTCAGTGGACTGTTAATGTCAGCCCTCCATAATATAAGTTGATAAGCCTTATCATTTGGGTTGATTAATATTTGTCTATACATTTTGCTTATATCCCCAGTAAATACATACTGATGCAATCTGAAGTTGCAAATGACAGAAAATAAGTCAGATTGGACTGTTGGACCAACCATAAGGGCATCATTTAGTGAATGGCCCGAAGTGCTTTTTGCAGAAGCATCAAAAACTACCCGGAGTTTCGTTGAAGAACTCTCAGGTTTAAGCACACAGTGGTGTGGAAGGAAAAAATTTGATTTTGGTATGTCATTTTCTGACAATATTGGGCTCATATGACCTAAACTTTCATATTCGTTCATGAATTTTACATAGGACTCCTTTAGTTCATTGTTACGTTCAAGTTTTCTTTCCAATGAATAAAAACGCTTAGTGGCTACTTGACGAGAATTTCCTAGTAATTTAGTAGGATCGTGTTTAAAAGGAAGTCGAACTTCAAATTGAGCATTTGCTGTGGTGGTCACATTATTTTTAAAATGCTCTTCGCACTTGAATTCTTCTTCACTATATACCTTTGATTCGCCTTCAAAAGATTCACTTTCCCAAAATGATCGGACAAGTTTATCTAATGAACTTAGGGTCGGTTTTGTCACTTGATGACAGAATGATTTTGGAACTGTGTCCATGGCGCTACCTGCTATTAGCCAACCTAATTTGCTGTTTCGCAAAATAGGAATATTTGCTGCAACATTGAATTCTCCTGGTAACAGAAGATCAAAGAAAATTTCGGCACCAATCAACAAATCGATACGGTGCGAATCAATAGATCCTGGATCAGCAAGAATGATATTCGGAGGCAGTACCCAATTTCGTAAATTTGTATTAAAGGTTGCTTTGTAATCGCTTATTTTTGGCATGATGCTTGCCTCAATAGTTGACCTATATGAAGAGGTTCTTGATTCTATTGAGACGTCAATGATAAAATTGGAATGATCTTCTTTACCCCCGATTCCACTTATTGGAATATCCATTCTCCGCTTTTTACAGCCCAGCTGCTGAGCTATAGATGCTGTAATGAAATGTAATTGAGATCCAGAATCGAGCATAGCTCTGCATGGAATTCGCATACCATTTTCAGCTATGAGATTTACAATGGCGGTAGCAAGATGAACTTGGCGTCTTTGTGTGCTAACCCCTAATGAAGTATTACCCGATGAACCTGATGGGAGTTCATCCCCCCGACCAATATGAAAAGTACACGACTTACCACTTAAGTGTTGCTTGGGTTCGGCTGCTTTAGAAGTCGTATAATGCAGCAAGGTGTTGTGTTTACCGCCGCAAGTTTTGCAATTTCTCAGCTGACACGCTGAAAGAGGATGTCCTGCTTGAAGACAGTTGGTGCAGAGTTGAAGCCTTCGCACCCCCTGATTCCGTTCTTCTACTGAAAGATTGAGAAATTTTTTACAATTAAATATCTTATGATTAACTGACTTGCAAAATACACATAACTTAAAATTAACTTCCCTTGGCTTCTCGGTTACCGTCACCGCCACTTTCCTTTTGTCCTCTCGGCTCACAGCTTCTAGGGTCTGGAACCTTCCTTCTAAGAATTCTAGAAGCTGCTTCATTATTGGACAGCTTCTCGGTGCATCAAGGGATTCTTCGAATAGCATTCTTGTGTCCTTGTCCATTCTTTCTGATAGCAAATGGACAAGTAGCGGGTCCCATCCTGTGGTGTCATAGCCAAGATTGTTAATGGCTTGCAACACTTCTTTGGTTGTATCATGCAGCCTTTTTAAACTTTTAGTGTTATCTACTACACTAGATTGTTGAAGCAGCCTGTTGAGCTGAGCGGTTAACAATAACCGTTTGTTGTTAAATCTATCCACCAGTGTTTTCCATGCCACCTCATAGTTGCTGTCCGTTGCATGAAAGTGTTGAATTAAACTGTGGGCATCTCCGGCGACGTTAGCTCTCAGAAAATAAAGCTTCTGAGCTGGTGAGATAGGTTGCTTGTGTACCATTTGTGTATATAAATCATAAAACTGTGGCCAATTGAGATAGCTTCCATCGAATTTTGGTACCTCTATTTTCGGCAGATTTATTGCTGCCGACTGCATTGAAGCATTGGTGGTTTCATTCAGTGCAGAAGCACTTGGTAGACATGATATTTTGAGATCGAGTTGTTCTTGGAGGTCAAAATACAGCTCTATGTCCACTGCATCTGCACCGTCCCCAAGTCGTTGATATGCCGCTGTTAACTCCTCCCAATTACGCGTAAGAGTTTTTGTTTTGATGATATACTCTTGCGGAGAAATGTTTTTCAAATCCATGGTGCACTTGTTGAGAGATGCTTGATAAATTTTAGCAATCAATCGAAATTTATTTTCCATGGTCAGAGGTGTTGTAGTTTAAGAATGATTTGAAAATTGTGGTTTAGATACCCCGGTTGATAGTCCTGCTGGGGACGATGCTGGTTGTCCTGCTTGGGACTTTTCTGCTGGTTGTCCTGCTTGGGACGTATCCGACGTTGAAGGCCTTGCAATTGGCTGTTCTGCATTCGGTCCTGATGGTGGCTCCGTCTGCTCATCCTTCTGCTCAGCTTCGAGTCGACGCATTATGTCGTCTTTCATAATTGTGTATATTTTGTTTATTTGGTCAAAATACTCGTTGGTGAAATACTCATGATCCTGAACGTCCGGATGATTGTCTCTGATTTCGCTGTCTGCGTTATCAAATTTTTCCCAAAGTTCGTCCAGGGTTTTCCACCTTTGTTGAAGATATATCAAGGTTTTTCTCGCAGCACCATCTTTTCCATAGTTCCTGGCGAGAACGACTATCTCCTTACCAATTTTTTCTTGGTGATCGGCGAGTTGCTCCATCGATAATGTCATGTTTATGATTATATATTTTTTTTTTTTTTATTTTAAATTCACTTCACTAACAACAACACACTAAGAACTGATATGTAGTTCGTTTTATTTTATTTTTTTTTTTTTATAGTTTGTTTTACAGGCCACTAAACTCTTTTTAGTTATGTCCTGTCAATGTATTTTATTTTGTTTTCAAATGTTTATTCAATGTTTATTTCAAAATGTATTTTATTTTGTTTTCAAAATTCTTTATCTTAAGAAATGTAAAAATGTTAATGGATTGTGTTTAAACTGTCGTTAACGGATGGAATTGTAGAAGCAACTGCTACGAACTTTAGGTACACATTTCTCGCCAAGTCATAGTTGTGAAAAATATGTACCCAATCGAACGGGCAGCTAGAGGATTGGGTTTCAAACGCGTGAGACAAGACGTTAACCTTTTATTATTATTATACATTTTGTGTGTCTGGTCTCACGCGTTTTGGGGGGATTGGGATATACATAAATAGGTAATGTGATGATATAATAAACCTAATATTAATTAGTATACAAAAAATGATCAACACTGATGTTATGTGGGAAAAGCAGAAAATCCGATTCCCAGCGTGTCAGCATTTTAGTTGACTAAAATCGTGTACTTATTATATTGGTCGGTTTTTAATGATTTTAACTATATAATGATGAACGTGATGTTCACTTAGATTTGTCAGCGGTTTTGCCTCGTCTGCTTTTAACTCGCTTATTAGTTCAGATACTAATTTTAAGTCTTCATGGCTAGAGAATTTAATAATGGCTAAGTTGTTGGGGTATTTTGGTAAACTTGAAGTATTATTTATAAGTAATTTTGAAATGTTTATCGGAGGAATGTAAAATTTGCTAATTGTTGTAGAATTTTCGTCAAAAGTGTGTATTGTCATGTCTTTGTTTTTAAGGTAACAATGCCCTTTGATTTCTATTAAGGCCGTACCGTGTAAATTATATGAGGTTATGTTTTCGTCACATATTTCGTCAATATAATAATTATTAAAAGTTGAGAAAATCCATTTATTCTTCTGCGATAGTTGGATCCATACTGTTGAATGGTTGGATTGTCTTATTTCGCATGAGTTGGGAATAACTGATATTCTGTTGGTCAAAATACTCGTTGGTGAAATACTCATGATCCTGAACGTCCGGATGATTGTCTCTGATTTCGCTGTCTGCGTTATCAAATTTTTCCCAAAGTTCGTCCAGGGTTTTCCACATTTGTTGAAGATATATCAAGGTTTTTCTCGCAGCACCATCTTTTCCATAGTTCCTGGCGAGAACGACTATCTCCTTACCAATTTTTTCTTGGTGATCGGCGAGTTGCTCCATCGATAATGTCATGTTTATGATTATATATTTTTTTTTTTTTTTTATTTTAAATTCACTTCACTAACAACAACACACTAAGAACTGATATGTAGTTCGTTTTATTTTATTTTTTTTTTTTTATAGTTTGTTTTACAGGCCACTAAACTCTTTTTAGTTATGTCCTGTCAATGTATTTTATTTTGTTTTCAAATGTTTATTCAATGTTTATTTCAAAATGTATTTTATTTTGTTTTCAAAATTCTTTATCTTAAGAAATGTAAAAATGTTAATGGATTGTGTTTAAACTGTCGTTAACGGATGGAATTGTAGAAGCAACTGCTACGAACTTTAGGTACACATTTCTCGCCAAGTCATAGTTGTGAAAAATATGTACCCAATCGAACGGGCAGCTAGAGGATTGGGTTTCAAACGCGTGAGACAAGACGTTAACCTTTTATTATTATTATACATTTTGTGTGTCTGGTCTCACGCGTTTTGGGGGGATTGGGATATACATAAATAGGTAATGTGATGATATAATAAACCTAATATTAATTAGTATACAAAAAATGATCAACACTGATGTTATGTGGGAAAAGCAGAAAATCCGATTCCCAGCGTGTCAGCATTTTAGTTGACTAAAATCGTGTACTTATTATGTTGGTCGGTTTTTAATGATTTTAACTATATAATGATGAACGTGATGTTCACTTAGATTTGTCAGCGGTTTTGCCTCGTCTGCTTTTAACTCGCTTATTAGTTCAGATACTAATTTTAAGTCTTCATGGCTAGAGAATTTAATAATGGCTAAGTTGTTGGGGTATTTTGGTAAACTTGAAGTATTATTTATAAGTAATTTTGAAATGTTTATCGGAGGAATGTAAAATTTGCTAATTGTTGTAGAATTTTCGTCAAAAGTGTGTATTGTCATGTCTTTGTTTTTAAGGTAACAATGCCCTTTGATTTCTATTAAGGCCGTACCGTGTAAATTATATGAGGTTATGTTTTCGTCACATATTTCGTCAATATAATAATTATTAAAAGTTGAGAAAATCCATTTATTCTTCTGCGATAGTTGGATCCATACTGTTGAATGGTTGGATTGTCTTATTTCGCATGAGTTGGGAATAACTGATATTCTGTTTAGCAATTGGATTTCACATTGTGGGTTTTCTGATTTAGTACTCAATAATGGATGTGTAAGGGGACATATGAATTTATCATTTTGGGATTTGCAGAGAGATAACTCTGCTGTATTTAATAGATAGTAATTTTCTTTGTTGTAATCGAGAAAAATGTATTGAGAGGTAGGGTGTATGAACACGAAGTTATTTTTATGTATAGTTGGCAAAGGAATACTTTTCTACAAAATATATTTTTCAACAAACGGAATTGGTGTTTTAATTTCGTATATTATTTTGTTATCATGGATTGCTACTTTGGTAGTGCACATTTTATAAAGAGATATAATGTTGTTATCTATCTGAGTACTAGGTAATTTTGTGTTTGATGGGAGTTCTTGTTTAATTTTTGTTAACACTACTTCAAATTGCTCAGGAGTTATAATGGATGGGTAAGGTTTGCCATAGGTTACGTCTGTAACTAAATCAAGTATATCATCTAATGCGTTTAGGTATCTCACACTGATGAGTGTGACTAAGGATGTGAGGGATTCCAATTCAGTGAAAGCGACAATGTTTGTCGTATTAATCAGTCTATCCAACATTTTTTTTGTATAATCTAATTTAGAGTTGATTACCATCATTTGATTTTTGATAGCTGCTTCTGACTTGCTAAAAACGTTCTTGGTTGTTTCGAGGATAAGAGTTTGTTTTTTAACAAGAGATACCACATGGTCTTCATTTTCCCTAAGTTTTTGTATCTCCTTATTGTAGAATTGTGATCATCTTCGTCCAATGTACCGAAGAGTGATTTGCTTAAAATGCCTACAGCATTGAATAATGCTCTTTTTTGTCGGTAATGTGGGTTCAAAAGACTATATTTCACTCCGATGTCTTGCATTAAGTGGTGCATTTCAGATAATGCTGCATCACATATTATTTTAAACTGATCATTATCCTTAAGTTGTTGGCATATATTAGTGATTTCGGTGATAATTGTGGATGCCTCATCAAGTGCTTTGGTCAAATGCTCCAAGTCATAATACACTATGAGTTTCCACTCATGAGTATATAACTCGGCGGGTCCTATTACTTCAAAGTAAATACCAGCCTTTTGTTCGATTTGGCTTATAATCAAATTCCCATAAGTAATATTCAGAAGGCCAAGGAGGAGAATTGTGAACTTCATGTTCTGAAAAAAAATTATTGTATATTTACTCAGTTTTTTTTTCTGTGCGACTGTGTAATGGGTAGGTGAGCGGAAAAGAAAGATGAAAAGTATTCTTTTGTTATCACTGACGCAGTAGTTTTTTTTTTTTTTTTTTTTTTTTTTTTGAACAGGTATGAACAAAGGGGAACGATTTACTTGCTTTATAAACTAAATGATTATAAAATCTCAAATTAAAATACTTCAATGGAATACAATTAATATATTATCTAATTATTACTTTTATTTACGAGGCCAATTTTTTTTTTGTTTAGGGATTATTCCATGAAGGGCTTCAGATCATTATTGTGTACTACTTTCGTTTTGTTTCTTATAGTTATTTCCGTCGTTTCGTCGGAAATAATTTTTGTTATTTCAAATGGTCCTTCCCATAGAGAAGAGAATTTGTTCTTTCTTGTATGGTTTTTGATAAGAACTTTGTCTCCTACATTAAATGTTTTTGGTTTCGAATGCTTGTCATAATATTTTTTTGACTTTTCTTTATTACCTACTAAAGTCTCCTTGGCAATATGGAATCCGTGCTGTAATCGGGACTTTAGTTCGTTGTAGTAATTTTCATAATTATAGGTAGGTTGCGGATTTCTTCCAAGAATAGCTGGAATCCTGGCCGGATAACCGTACAATAGTTGGTGTGGCGTATAGCCAGTGCTGCTATGTGGGGTTGTGTTGAACACAAAAATTGCGTATGGGATCCATGTTTTCCATGAAAGGGGATCGCGATTCACATAATGCCTTAGATATTCGGCTAGTGTGCGGTGGCTACGTTCAAGTGCACCATTATTTTGAGGGTGGTATGGGGTAGTTTGAATTTTTTTTATTTTGAGAAGTTTGCAAATTTCCTTAAACAATTGGCTGAGAAAGTTCGTGCCTTGATCCGTTAGGAGAGCTTCAGGAAATCCAAAGCGACATAAAATTTTTTCGGCAAACTCCCTAGCTACTGTAGAGGCTTCTGCATTTTCTAGTCGTATAGCCTCAGTAAATTTGGTCAGGTCATCTTGTAAGGTAAGGTGATATTTATGGTTCTCGTAACTAATTGGAAGAGGCCCTACAATATCTAAAGCTACTCTTTCGAACGGGATTGAGCTTGTTGTAGTAATCTTCATGGGAACTCGGGGATTCTGTATTAACTTGTTTGTCTGACAGGATTTACATTGTAGTATATAGTTTTTTATGTCATTGTTCATTGTTGGACAATAATATTGTTGCTTAATTTTCTTTATAGTCCTTGTTATGCCTTGGTGACCTCCGAGGGGGGAGTCATGGAATTCATAAAGTACCGTTTTTATCGACTCGATATTATCCAAAAATATCTTTTCATTGGTAAAAACGTAAACGACCTTGTTTTGATTTTGAAAAATGTATGTTAAGATTGTTTTTAATTTAATTTTTGATTCAGTGTCCATGTGAGGTAACGAAAATCCGATAGACTGTTCATCAGTATTAAGGTCGCTAACCGAAGTGAGACATGTTTTAATTATTTTCATATCTTTGTCGGTTTTGATTGGGATGGGTAAAGTAGTTATAAAGAGTGTTTCATTATTATGTGAAAATGTGGAAAATTCTCCTATCTTTGGTTTATTAAAACTTGGACATTTATTTTGTAAAAATTCTTCGTCTACTGATTCTATTATTGGTTATATTATTACTTTAATTTTAGTTGTTTTGTTTTCAAAAATTGATCCATTATTTTCCACAAGAGTGAAGGTTGACAAGACTTCTATATTTTCTACCTCATCATCTCGTATATTATCTTGGCTTACTTGATTTCTAGCTTGGTTGCAGGTTGTCACCAGTACCTTACTGTCGTTGTTAATTTTTACCCTACTGAGAGCGTCTGCGATGACATTACATTTACCTTGTTTGTGAATAATGTTGAAGTCGTATTCTTCCATCAAGATGCTCCATCGTAACAATCTGGATGTGGGGTATTTTTTGTCCAATTAACCATAGTAAATTGTTATGGTCTGTGTAAATAGTGAACTTTCGTCCATAGATACATGGGCGAAACTGTTTAAGTGCATAAACAATTGCTAACAACTCCTTTTCCGACGTTGTGTATCTTGTTTCTTGATCATTGAGGGTTCGACTTATAAATGAGATTGGTTTATCGTGTCCAATCGGACCTTGAGAAAGAACCGCCCCTAAAGCTATATCGCTAGCGTCAGTAGTAACAATGAATTCTTTAGAAAGGTCAGGATAAGAAAGTATGGGAGGTTCTATAATTTTTTGTTTTAAACTTCTGAAAGATTCGTTGCAGAAGGCATCCCATTTAAAGATAGCGTCTTTTCGTAAAAGTTTTGTCATTGGTTTGGATAAATTTGCAAAATTGGGAATGAACTTTCGATAGTATCCCACAAAACCTAAAAATGATTTAACATCTTTTGGCTTTTTGGGCACGGGGAATGTTCTAACTGCCTTGATCTTTTCGGGATCAGGCTTGATTCCTTCTTCTGAAATAATATGCCCCAAGTAAATTAATTCTTTTTTAAGAAAGTTACACTTTTCTGGTTGGAGTTTCAAATTATGCTTCCTTAGACGTTTCAGAATGTTAACGAGCTTTCGGTTGTGGCTATCAAGATCATACCCATAGATGACGATGTCATCTACATAAACAAAACATTCGATACCCTGCAGTCCCATGAGAACATTATTCATGAGGCGTTGGAACGTAGCAGGGGCGTTTTTCAAACCAAATGGCATACGGTTATATTCATAGTGACCAAATGGCGTGCTGAACGCAGTTTTTTCTTTATCAGCTTCGGCTACCAATATTTGGTGAAACCCTTTGGCTAAATCAAGGGTGCTGAAATATTTTGCCTGACCTAGCTGGTCGAAAATGTCTGTGATATTTGGCAATGGGTATGCATCTCCGATTGTTTGTTCATTTAATTTTCTGAAGTCTACGACTACTCTCCATTTTTTTCGCCATCGTTACCAGATTTTTTCGGAACCAAGAGGAGAGGTGAGTTCCAGGGACTGAAGCTAGGTTGTATAATTGAATCATCAATCATTTCGTTTACCTGCTTGTGAATTCCTTGCTTCTGACTTTCGGGAAGTCTGTATGGTTTTAAGAATAATGGGGGCTTACTGTCGTTGGTTATTATTTTATTTTCCATTGCATTGGTGTAAGTTAGGTGGTCACCTTTGAGGAAGAACAAATCATTGAATTCTCTACAGATGTTCAATATTGATTTTTGTTCCTCTTGATTGCAATGGTCCAGTTTTATAATTGTTTGTAAATCTGATAGCCTCTTCTGCAAACGATCTATATGACTATCAGCTGAAATAATATTATAGTTGTCAAGAGTATCCCGTTCTAAATTTAAGTCGTTTGGATGAAGGTTTTTTTTTCTTCTAAAGTATTCATTAATAATATTTTTATTTTATTTTTTTCAGGTTTAACTATAGTTTCACCTTCATACACCCCTGGGATTATTTCTTTTTTCTTTATTACTATATCCCGTGATTTATTGGAATTAAATGGAACTTCTATCATTTGCTGACTACGTTGCATGTATTTATATTTGTTATGTATTTATTTTTTGCTATCCCAGTCTTACTTTCTGCTGGGTTTATATCATTTTGTGCTATGGTTTTTGTTACCATAGGCTTATTTTTAATTTTTGTACTTATAACTTTTTCTTTAGGAAGTGGTTTGCTAACAATTTTATCGTAGTCTTGTTTTGATGAATCGTCTGATCCGACCCGTAGGCAAGCCCGAAGGCAGGCGGTATCATTCAACGATTGCCATACTTTTTCTGTACCCCCTACACTATTGTCTGTATGACATTGAGAGGAGTTAGAGCCAGTATGGTTAGACCCTTCGATTGTACAATCTTCTTAAAGGTCAGTTTTGACTTGAATTGAGTAATCTTTGTGCAAATTTTTAGTTCCAATAAATGTTACAGATTTGGGTACCGAATGGATTTCTCTATTTGCTTTTGATACATTAGCGGAAACACCCGCTTTATGATAATGAATAGTACTCAGTACTTTCCCAAAATTATGTATCATAGCGGTAGATTGATCATCAATGAAGGGAAAGATCTTAATAAAATTTTGATCGTAGCTAAGTACGCATGAATATTTTTTTAAAAAAATCGTTTCCTATTATGCCGTCAAAATCCATGTCGGTACATACATCTAGAATATGAAAAGGGTGGTTAATTATAATTTTGTCATCATCACAGCCGACCCACAAAGACTCATTCACAACACTGGTACTCATTACCTTATGACCACCCATAGTAACGAAATAATTATTATTATATTCGAAATAAAACAAAATGTAATCTATTTTTTTCTTTTTCTTTTGTACAGTCTTTTATTTTTTTAATTAAACATACAAAAATGGGTAGATTGTCAACGTCTGGCACTCAACTAAACTTACTCTCTGACAAGAATCTAAAAAAACTCAAGACAAGCTTAACATATTTTATATTTTAACTGTTAGATATTTAAGCTAGTTGAAACAGAGAACAAACCAATGAAAAATAAAAGAGAACGCAAAAGATAACAACAACAACAGAATAATCTTTGGACACTACTCAGCTTATATCCGTTATAAGTTTTGTTTTATAGCAAGCTCATGTGTTCTTGATAGCCGATGGTAAGTTAAGCTTTTGATAGAGTTATCTAAAACTTTGCGTACAGTGAAGCTTGATAACAGACATACCATAAGAAACTGTTGCAGTCAGCACTGTACATTGTACTACCATACATCAATAAGTGTAAAAGATGTATTTATTTAGGTATAAGTGTGCACATATTTGTACATGTAGGTACAATTATGTAACTCCTCCGGCCGAAGTTTGAGCAACTTGCATCAAAAAGCCGAGTTGGTCAAAATAATCATTTTATAAATGATTTTTATAGTTCCAAAGTTAGTGAACCAAAAATTAATTCTGTTGATTGTATAAATGTAATTTTATTTTTACAATGAGACTGTGCCGTTTGCTCACTATTTTTAATTTAATTTTTAAGTATTTCTTAGTTTTTTGTTCATTGACTGTTATTATTATTTTTGACACGACTGATGTTTCATTATAACTACATATAAATATAACATTTGTTTGTAAATATATATATACATATATATACATAATTTTTTTTTTTTTTTTATTATTATTATTAATTCAGAGTTAGGCTTGTTTTATTAAATACATAGAATACAATAAGTTTGCTTAAATTATAAAGTATACAATTACATGTACCTTCTTTTTAAATTCATTTTTATAAATTTGCAACATACTTAGCTCAAATTATAGCACTTTAAATAACGTTAGTTAAGAAAGAGTAAACAAAAATTAAATTCAATCCAAAGTTAAATTTGTTTGTACATATTTGTTTATATTTATGGCTTGATATGAACATTTTAATTAAACATTAATATAAAGTTTACAATAAATATTGTTCATTTTAATATTTTAAAGCTAAATAAACAAAGACTTATAATATAGGTACTATATAGGTATGAATTTATTTGATTTTAGTATGTTTGCTCGCTTAGGATTCTAATTCTGATCTGTTGATATGCCTCTGTTTAGTTGACTTATTTTTATGATTTTTTTTTTTCTTTTAGAGTAGTCTCTTCCAGTTGATTTTCGATCAAATTTTATGTTTTGTATTGAGCCTTGGTATTTGTATTTTCTTTTTACTATTTGCCTGTCACGTTTGTGTCCATCTTTTTCCTTAAAATAGGTCTTACCTTTATGTTTTACGTCTTTTATCACATAACGAGGCAAATGTTTAATGTTATGGAAGCCTAAGTTTTTAACCAGTTCTTGGTTACCATAGTCTGGAGGATCTTTCCGGGTTAAATTTAGTTTATCAATTTGTTTTTTCTTTAAGCCTAACACTCTTTCCCTTAAATTTTGCCAATCTGTTTGACTGAGACTGGAATGAAGAAGGTCATTAGGTTTGTATTTTGTTGTCAAATGAATAGTATTGTTGTATATTTCAATTGCTTTTAGAGCTAAAGTTTTATTGTCGGTATCTTTGTATTCAGGATTTAATTTAAAAAGTCGAATATGTTCATTGAGTGTCAAGTGAAAACGTTCTATGGTCGAATTGCCGGTATGAGTGTTTGGGGATGTAAAATGATATAGAATGTTTTCTTTGCTTAGGAAGTTTTTTACGTAAGCAGTGTTAAACTCGTTGTCAGCTACTATTTTGTTTGGCTTGCCTAAGAGAGAAAATCTGTGTTTTAATATATTAACTATGGTTAAGGAATTTCTGTCTATAAGTGGGTGAATTGAAACGTGTTTTGTTAGTTTGTCAATGCAGGTAAGAAACTTATTGCTTTTGTTTAAGAACCATATATCTATGTGAATTATGTCATTTGGTTTATAAGGTGTCTCCGTCATCATTAATTTAGGTGTTATCGGGTTTCTATCGTACTTGCACATATTGCATATTATGCAATTGTTGATGAATTTGTGGACTTCTAACCTGAGGTTTGGGTAGTAGAACATATTTTTTAAGTCTAAAAATGTTTCCTCTATACCCCTATGGTTTTTATTAATGTGAGCTTTCTCGATCAAATCCATCAACTTTTCAAGGCAAGTTATGTCCTCCAGAAATCTTGTACACCTAAGTAGTTTCATATTTGGGGAATTCGAAAAATATTTGACCACAGTGTTTTCAAACCTAATAAAAAAACCATCATTTTCACAAAAAACTCCTACTGTTCCCTTAATTGGAAATAACTCTCTCAAAATGTTCAGCACATAATCTTCATCATATTGATTTAAAGAAATAATAAATCTTCTCTTCTTTTTGTATAAAAATTTGTTTATATATGAAGGGGAATTACTCATTTTAATGACTAGTTGAATTTTGTAAATGTTGATCGGTGTTTCTGTTATGTATATGTGATCATTAAGGTTTTCGATACCACTGTGTATCGTAGCTATATCGGATCGGATTACTTCTCTGTCTATATGGTTAAGTTCAATGCGACTAAGGAAATCGGCAACGTTGTTTTCCTTTCCTTTGATGTATTCAATACCTTGAACTTACGACCATACAAATATGGTCTAAAGTGTTTTGTGGCCCAAACTATGGACAGAAGTTCCTTCTCAATTGTGCTGTAATGTGTTTCATGGCGGTTAAGGGTCCTTGATGCGAAAGCAATTGGATGGTGGTCTTGCGAAAGCACCGCTCCCAATGCTGCATTACTTGCATCAGTAGTCAGCGTGAATAATTTTTTGAAATCCGGGTATGCCAGAACAGGGCAAGTACATACAAGTTCTTTAAGTTTATTAAAGGACTCGATGTAATCCCTATCATCAACGCATATTTTATTGCCTTTTTTAAGACATTTGGTCATCGGAAGGGCTACCTTTGAGTAGTCCTTAATGAATTTTCTATAAAATCCGGTAATTCCTAAAAAAGACTTTATTTTTTTGCTGGTATGGGGAATTTTAATGTCAGTAATTGCATTGATTTTATTTGGATTAGGCCTAATGCCTTCGTTTGAAATAATATGCCCCAAATATTCTGTTTCCCGCTTTAAGAAGCTGCATTTATCAATTTGAACTTTAAAATTGAACTGCACAATTTTTTGAAAAATTTTGTTAAGGGAGTCTATGTGTTCCTGTAGTGAAGTGGAGAAAATGAGTATATCATCTAAATACACCACACAAATTTTATTGATATATTCGGCCAGGACTTCATTTACCATCCTCTGGAAGGATGAAGGAGCGTTTTTAAGCCCGAACGGCATCCGTGTTTTTTTTTTTTTTTTTTTTTTTTATAATAGGCGCGCACTAAAGGGATTAGTCTACCCTTAATATGGTGAACACAGTACGAGCATTAGGAAAAAAGGGAGGGGTTTGAAAGGAGATGCCGATGAACATTAGTTTTGAAGTTCTGAGTTTTGAAATGCGATGGAAAAACAGAGGCGGGTAATGCGTTCCACATTCGTGTAGTGCGGCTGAAGAAAGAATCTCTGTATTTAACGGTACGTCCGAAATCGGACTCTAGGGTAAACTGATGAGCATTCCTTGAAGCACGAGTATTACGGTTGAATTGTTTGAGGGGAGGAATGCAGCTAGCTATTTCTTCTGAGCATTGCTTATAAAAATAACGATAGAACAACGTGAGACATGATACGTTTCGACGGTGCTCGAGAGACGTAATTGTATCAGTTATTGACCTATCACCTATCATTTTTATAGCTCTATTTTGTATTCTATCCAAGAAACTCAACGACGTTATTGGAGCACCTGCCCAGATGTGGGAGTTATATTCGAGCTTTGGACGAATATATGCCTTATAAATAATGGCTAGATCAGACGGGGAGAAAAATTTCTTGCATCTTCGGAGGAAACCTAAACATTTCGCAGCAGATTTAGCGGTGTCAAATATGTGTTCATTCCACAGAAGGTGGTTTGTAATGCACATACCGAGAACTGAAAGCTGTTCGGTTTCCTCGATGCAAGTACCACTCATGGAAAGTGGCATGGAAGGAAGGTTTCGCTTTAATGAAAGTAAACAGCATTGTGTTTTTGAAGCATTAAATTCTACGCGATTTTTTATTCCCCATTGGACAATGCTATCAAGATCAGAATTTAATGAGCTTATCATATTAAGCCGTTCAAGATCCACTTCCGAAGAACATGGGCGAGAATCAGGAAACGAATATGAAAAACTGAGGGTACTACCATCAGCAAAACAGTTGAGTGGATTAGAAGTTGTAGACAGGAGATCATTTATAAAAATGAGAAAGAGAGTCGGAGACAAAACGGAGCCCTGGGGCACACCAGCATTTATTTTGTGGGTTTCAGATTTGAATCCATCCAATACAACTTGTATTGAACGGTTCGAAAGGTAATTTCTAATCCAACGAAGAAGAGATTCATCGACGCCAAAAGCACGCATTTTCGAAAGAAGAGCTTGATGCCAAACTCTATCAAATGCCTTTGAAATATCAAGTGCAACAATCTTACTTTCTCCAAATCGATGTAAAGATTTGTTCCACTGCTCGGTGAGATAAACTATCAGATCACCAGTGGACCTGTTGCTACGAAAGCCGTACTGCCGGTCATTTAGAAGCTTCCGTTCCTCAAGATATTTCTTAAGTTGAAAGTTAATCAACGTTTCCATGACCTTGGAAAGAAGGGACGTAAGTGCAATCGGTCGGTAGTTTGAGGGTGAAGAAGATTCGCCTTTTTTAGGGACAGGCTGGACAAATGCTGTTTTCCATCTACTCGGGAAGAGACCAGTAGAATAGGACAGATGAAAAAGCTTACGCAGTGGTTTTGCCAGCGTGGAAGAACACCTCTTCAGAACGATACTATCCGGGCCAGCGGATTTGTGAATGTCAAGATCTTTAAGAACTCTTGTTACTGTACGAGTGCGAAAGAAGATTCGTCCCATGAATCCGTTTACGTCCTCAAGTACTGGCGGAGTCATGACACTATCAGGCAGTGTTGAGTTGGCAGCGAACTGCCTCGCAAGTAGGTTAGCTTTGTCAACAGAGCTAACAAATGGAGTGTCATTGAAGACGAGCGTTGGAACCGACGACGAGGTAGTGTTGCGAATATTTTTTACAAATGACCAAAAATTTTTACTACCTTTGGGACATTGTAGTATTTTTTGCCTTAATTCTTGATCATGCAAAAATTTGGTTCGTCGAATATGGGCGTTGCTGGCCTTTCTAGCTTGTTTGAACTTTTTTCGGTTTTCCTCAGTGGGATTGGCTTTATAACATCGAAAGCTTACCTCTTTAACCCTAATAACCTCTTTGCAGCTCGAATCAAACCATGTATTCTCTTTCGGTTTGATTGTTTTAACCCTATTCGGGATAAAATTTCTCATTCCGGAGAGAATTAAATTTGTTATCATATCTGCACTGGAATCAACGTCACTATCTAGGAAGCATAGCGACCAGTTAAAGTTTTTGAAGAATTCGTTGAGTCCCTCCCAGTTGGCTTTCTCGTATTGCCAGACAGTTCTTTTGGGTGCTTTTTCTTTAACTGGGTTTGTTTGACACGAGAAATTTGCAGATATGACACTGATATGGTCTGATGTGCCTAGAGGCGATAATACACTAACTGTGTACTTATCAGGGTCAGAGGTAAGAAACAAGTCTAGAGTGTTTTCAGCTCGACCATTAACGTCCGATATTCGAGTCGGCTCGTCAACTAGCTGAGTTAGGTGATTTAACTCAGCAAAGATCTCGGCATACCTTCCTTCGGGTGTTGTCTGGCCAGAATAACGAAGCCACGAAGAATTGTGTACATTGAAATCGCCCGTAACAACGATTTCAGTGCGAGGATAAAGGGAAACAATCCTTTGAATAGAGTCGGACAGAGCGTCAAGTTCGTTTGAAGTTGAATTACTGTCCAAATTGGGGCTCCGATAAATAAAACATGTATGGATGATGCGCTTATTTACCGTGAATTTAAACCACATGAAATTAAAATTTGTGTTTACACATGGACCGTATTGTGGTTGAAGTTGGTATGCGACATCATTCCTAATATAAACGGCGAGACCATGGTGGGAGAAGAATAATGGCACTAAGTTATATCCAAATAGGTTAAATTCAGAATAATCCGTATTTTCACTTATTTGTGTTTCGCTCAGTGCCAAAACAGCTGGCCTGTTTTGTACAGTATAAATGTACACGTCACAGAAATTGGATCTTAGCCCACGAACGTTGGCATAGTCGACCCTGAATTCATAAACCATTTCAAAACTCAAAAAAAAACTATCTAAAACCTATTCGGACAATTACCTATAATGATTTCATTATCTAAATCCCAATTGAAACTTCACAAAAACAAATTGTCAATAGTGTTATGCCTTATTGACAATTTGAGCTGATCCGTCCCTGTTGGCTATTTAGTAAAAAAAATCAATAATATATCCGAGTCAGATTTTATAACAACTCTGGCACTGCAAGAAGAGTTTCTTCTCACAATACCACAGTTATTATAAAAAAACTGATTTTGAAAGAAGAAAGGGGAGGGAAAAAAAAAGGATTACTCACTGTGCTCATTGCCATTTAACACATCGCGACACAATTTTTATTATTTTTTTTTTTCATCATGATCACTGGTGGATGATTTGTGATTGCTGCTTGTTGATGAGCTGTTATTTCAGTGGTGGATGTTGTTGTTGTTTATATTATTTTTTTTTGTGTGATGATGGAGAGTGATGTGGTGGCTTAATGTTGTTTGTTGTTGTTTATTGCACTTTAATTTGATTATTTATTTATTTTTTTTATTTTTTTTTTTGCACGGCGCGACTTTTGTTGGGTTTTAAAATTTAATTAAATTTAATTTAGATGTAGGATGGGTGCTTATTAATATTTATTTATTTATTTATTATTGTTTTGTGTTTGATTAAATAGGACACCAACATTAATAGAGACACAACGAGAAAAACTTAATTTAACGAGACTAAAACTTTCAAACGTGTGTTGCCGATGAGAGGCAGATCGGCACTCAGTGTAAATTCGAAATGACCATTCGTTGTTGAAAAGGCCGTCTTATGTCTGTCTTTCTTAGAAACAGAAATTTGGTGAAACCCTTTTGCCAGATCGAGTGTCGAGAAATATTGTGCGTTCCCCAATTTCGAAAAAATATCCTCTATATTAGGGATAGGAAACCTGTCGTCAATTGTCACATCGTTTAGTTTTCTGTAATCGATAACTATGCGCCATTTTTGCTGGCCAGAGTTATCGATCTTTTTGGGAACAACCCAAATAGGAGCATTGTATGGACTACTCGATTTGACAATAATTCCAGAGCTAAGCATTTCTGAGATCTGTCGATCTACCTCGGACCTATGAGCTTCGGGATATCTATAGTTCTTAGAAAAAACAGGTATATCGTGCTTTGTTGGAATTTTGTGTACATATTCCGATACAGCCGATAGGTGGTCACCTTCCAAAAAAAATGCTTTTCGAAATTTTCGAATTGTGGACAACAAATGTTTAAGTTCCTCTTCGTTGAGGTTATCAAGTTTTAACTTGCTAGTTAAAATATCTATGTCAGGATTTTTAAATTTTAAATCTATAGTGCCTTCGCTTAATGCATTTATTTCTTCATTTGTTGGCTTCTTTTGAGAACTGTCAAAAACTAAATGTAAGGTAGCATCTTTTGTTATTAATAACGATTGGTCAAAATCGAGATTTGCCTGCAATGGCCTTAAAACATTGCACCCGATTATGCCATCAAAATCTCCATTTAAATCAGTTTCTAACATCTCAAGTTTTGTCAAAGGCCTATTGAATTCTTTAAACAATGGAATTATGATTTTTGAATTAACTAAAGTTTGTGAGTTGATGGATTTGAGCTTCAAAGGTTTTTCAAGATCTGATTTGAAAGATCTGTGAAATAAACCTTTTTGAATCACAGAAGTACCTGCTCCAGAGTCTATCATTAATTTAAGTGGAATTGAATTGGTCTGAACAATTATACAGGGAAGAGATCGGAGGTGGTTGACGGAAAATTTTGATATCTAGAATCATCAAGTGATTCCCTGATTGGATCAGTGTCACTTACAGGTAGATTTTGTGCTTGCAAGTTATCTACGTCCATTGATTGGTAGGTTCTTCGAGATAAGCCTGATGTAGTAGCACCTTGTCCATTGTTGTTAAAATTATTTCTTATATTCGTCGAATGGTTGCCACTGTGGTTAAGCCTATTACTCTGATTTCTATTCGAATTCTGAGAATTAACATTTAAAGGTTGTTGTGCACTATTTTGTTGAAAGTATCTAGTGTTTGAGTTGTGATTGTTTCCTGAATCTCTAGTTGAGCTATTCATATTCTGATTTGGTAAATTAAGAAACGAATTTTGTTGGTAACTTGAAGTTGAATTTCTATTGTAATTGCGTGTTTGTCGGTACGAGTTGTAAGTTGAGCTGGAAGAACCATAAAAATTGTCAGTGTCTACTAAAATCGCTCTTGCTTCCCTAAAGTCTTTTGGGTTTCTGGCTTGTAAAATAAGTTTTGGTTCGCTGGGTAATTTATTGATGAAAAGCTTCAGCGTCATTTCTTCATTCTGAGAACTATTGTACCAAACAGGAATATCAACAGGATTTGAAAGACTCGATTTAATATTGAGTTGTGTTAAAAGATTTTGGGTCTTTTCAAATAAATCCTCTACCGAATAGTTAAATTTTAACATTTTAATTTTATTAATAAGATTTTCAATACTTTCATTAATACTACAGTTAGATTTAAGAATCGATTTGATTTCATGCCAATGTGAAGGATTATTGTTATTAATTAGAATAATATTTGCACGACCCTTAATCTTTTGTCGTACAGTTAAATCCAAAAAACCTTTTGAAATTTCATCAAGATGAGCAGAGTGAGCATATATGTAATCCACATGTTTGATAAAAAGATTTAATTCTTCTGGAAGTCCCGTAAAGTCGCTAATGTTCTTTACCAAGTCAAGGAAATTTCCAGTTGCCATACCTGAATTACTTTTAAGCAGCGTGTATAACGGTGATATAATATATTTATATCGTTGATGCAAAATGTAGAAAACTTTTTTTTTTATGAGTTTTTAAATTTTTCTTTTGGTTGTTTTAGTCACAATAAATAAATGTTGTTTTTTTCTTTTCTTTTTTTTTTATAGCCTTTTTTCCGACTGCGCCAGTAACGAAATAATTATTATTATATTCGAAATAAAACAAAATGTAATCTATTTTTTTCTTTTTCTTTTGTACAGTCTTTTATTTTTTTTAATTAAACATACAAAAATGGGTAGATTGTCAACGTCTGGCACTCAACTAAACTTACTCTCTGACAAGAATCTAAAAAAACTCAAGACAAGCTTAACATATTTTATATTTTAACTGTTAGATATTTAAGCTAGTTGAAACAGAGAACAAACCAATGAAAAATAAAAGAGAACGCAAAAGATAACAACAACAACAGAATAATCTTTGGACACTACTCAGCTTATATCCGTTATAAGTTTTGTTTTATAGCAAGCTCATGTGTTCTTGATAGCCGATGGTAAGTTAAGCTTTTGATAGAGTTATCTAAAACTTTGCGTACAGTGAAGCTTGATAACAGACATACCATAAGAAACTGTTGCAGTCAGCACTGTACATTGCAATATTGTACTACCATACATCAATAAGTGTAAAAGATGTATTTATTTAGGTATAAGTGTGCACATATTTGTACATGTAGGTACAATTATGTAACTCCATGGTTGAAATTGTTATGTTATTTTTATTGTTTTTTATGGGTTTGGCTGTAGGTGTTTTAATTATACTTATTTCAGCACCAGTGTCGATAACAAGACTTCTATTCTTACCGTCTGTGAATGGAATTCTAATTATGGTCAAATCATTGTAGGGGAGCAATTCGATGATTATGCTTGCCACTACTCTTGGGTTTGGTGTATGTCGGCCTGAACTTGTTGTCGGGAAGGATAGCCGATCTCTTCGACCCGACAATAGTCGTTTCCCGCATTATTATAAGAAAAATGGCTTTCTGGCATTACGTGGTGGAAGTTCACCTGTCGTTGCTCACCAGTTTTTCTGTCATTTTTAAAAGGGTTATTTGGATTTACTTGGTTTGTTTGTGAGTGTAGTTTTCGAAGCCTACACTCACTTTCCATATGATAACTTTTGTTGCAATAATTGCATTTCACAACTTCTGTTTTTGGGGTAATGTTAGGTAAGGTCTTGTTGCGATAACAGGTTTGGGCAGAATGTCCCAAGATCCCGCAAATTTGACAGGTGGGTCGGAAGGAAAAGTTTGAGGGTGAATTTGGCTGTAAGGGGGGTTTATTTCTATAGGTAGGCATCTGCCTATCTATCGTGCAGCATGGTTTTCTGCGAAAGTTATTATATTTTTCAAGCTTTTTTCCCCGTGAGCTCGAACCATCAAACGTAAGTTTGGATTCAAGAGACCATCCTCAAATGTTTGAATAGCCAGTTTTTCATTCTCGTTGACCAGGTACTTCCTGATGGAGGCATCACTAGTATCTGCGAATGTTGCCGAGTTAAGGGAGGTTAATAGTTTTGATATTTTGTCCCCAAATTCCTTAACTGACCCTTTGGTGTTTTCTTGAGCCACCAGAAGTTCACTTTGGGCGACAAAACGAGTCTTGGTTTCTTTATACTCTTCCTCTAGTTTAATTACTAATTCACTCCACTTTGTAAAAGAATTGAACTGTATTAGTTCGAAGGCCGGACCTTGTAGCCTAGTTTTTACAATTTCGAGGAATGTTGCATGTTCCTCTTTTTTACATGACGAGAACAAGATGTTCCCACATGCGATGAATTTGTTTAATTCACTCGGGTCACCATTGAAGGTATGCACTATATTAAAAATGTCACTAATATTGACCTGAAAAGCCATTGTTTCGGATTCGATTAGATTAAAAGGAAGAAAAAGAAAATTTTCTAACCGTTTTAGGTCTCGTCGTGTCTTGTCAATTTTGAAAAAAAAATTATTTGGGGGAGGGGAGGAAGAAGAAAAAAAATGGGAGGAAAAAGATGTCCCAAAATATATATATATATGTTTTTTTTATTTAATTCTTACTTAAATAATTTGCTGCTTTTATTTTTTGTTGTTGTTGTTGTTGCTGCTTCTGATGATGTTGTTGCTGCTTTAGCTGTTCCTGTTGTAGTTGACCTGGATTTCCTTTGGATTTAAAAATATTTTCACTGATTAAAATTTATTTTCACTGCCTCCGCGTCCTGTGTAAGGAATTCGCCAGGTCTTTGTTTTTGTGTTTTTTTTTTCACTTGTAACTTTTTTAACTGGCTGGTCGCCTGTTGTAGTTGACCTGGATTTCCTTTGGATTTAAAAATATTTTCACTGATTTAAATTTATTTTCACTGCCTCCGCGTCCTGTGTAAGGAATTCGCCAGGTCTTTGTTTTTGTGTTTTTTTTTCACTTGTAACTTTTTTAACTGGCTGGTCGCCTGTTGTAGTTGACCTGGATTTCCTTTGGATTTAAAAATATTTTCACTGATTTAAATTTATTTTCACTGCCTCCGCGTCCTGTGTAAGGAATTCGCCAGGTCTTTGTTTTTGTGTTTTTTTTTCACTTGTAATTTTTTTAACTGGCTGGTATTTAGCTCCAGCCACGCATCAGAAGAGCAATCTTCTGTAGAGTAGGATATTTTTTTTTTTTATAGGAGATCACTTTTGTATGGATCCCACCGCTGCCACCATGTAATAACCCAAATTTAAGCTTGCGCTAGTTACAAAGGTACCCATTCCCATGGCCACACCACAAACCATTCCCATGGCCACACCACAGTTGGTACCTATCCAGATACCAATGCCCCAGACTAAACAATAATCGTAGACTAAACAAAGGATAAGCAAATTCAACATAAACACATAAACTTTATCCAATATAACTTCAACGCATATACAAAGACAATCAATTCGGCATCGTAGGTTAAATTATCAAATGTATCTTAGTTTTAAGTCAGTTCTTATTATACCGTGAATAAAGAAAGATCGCCTTGATCTCATTCTTGAAATTAAAAGTTGTGTTTGCGTTTTCATTTGTTGCCTCCACGTTAGGAGAAGATAAATTTATATTTTTTTAAGATCCCGGAGGATCTGTTACTTAACTGGCGCAGTCGGTAGGATACCCAGTATCCGCTCGATTACAAATAATATCGGTTAAATCAAAATCCGATCTAATAAAAGTGAGAAAATTGTTCTGATCTTAAACTGAGTAAATTGGGGTTGTGTGACCTTATAAATAAGGGAAAGCCATAAAAACACACTCTTAAAACGCCTATTGAGACTGGTAGGTTTGACCCAAAACTCTGATCAAATAATATAAATCAAATCACATAAATTCGACAAATTACATAATATACCTAAACATAAAATGGAGCAACAAATTAGTCTACTTTTAAACGCGACGGCGGAGCAGAAAGAACTCCTGCGGCAGCAGCAGATATTGCAGCAACAACAACAACCAGATTTACAGGAGCATGACCAACAGCAACAAGACCAACAGCAACAAGACCAACAGCAACAACAGCAAGAACAACTACCTGATATCAAACCTGTTTCAATTGTTCTACCAGAAATGGAAATTGTAAAAATAATTCAAAGAGTTAAACCGTTTAATGCAGAAGGGCCAAGAGACGTGGCATCCTTTATATATGACATAGATATTAACTTACAATATCTAACACCAGCCACAAAGGCTTTTACAATACAAAATGTAGTCAGGGGACTAATACAGGGAAGAGCTCAACAACCAATTCGAATGCTAGGACCATATGCAGCATGGACATCAATGAGAGAAACACTTATCAAAAACTTTGGACCCCAAGAAAGTTACATCAATATATATCAAAAAGCCGTAAGTTTACGAAATAATAATTTAGAAACATATTATTTTAAGTTGTGTGAATTAATGGATAGAATTAATATTAAATATAATTTTGAATTGGTTAAATGTAATGAATTTTCACCCGAAAATGTTAAGGGTATGTTTTTTAGAATTTTCTGCTCTCAATTAAATACAAATCAGGAAAGTTTCGTACTTAGTCGAAACATAAATTGCATTCAAAAAGCATACGAACTATTAAACAATTATAGAAATTCGAATCCACAGTTTTTAGAAGGACACCCTTCTAGACCTAGAAATTATAATGATTCCAACCGAAACAATGGTGGAAATTTCAACAATAGAAATTCAAATAATAACTTAAATAGATTTAATAATAATTTCTCAAATAACAGAAATTTAAACAGTGGTAACTTTAATAGTAATAACGCCAATAATAATTACTCAAACTTTAGAAATTCTAACAGTAGAAATTTTAATAATAATAATACAGGGAATTACAATAGGATTAATAACTACCCGAATAACAATAATAGTTATAGTAATAATAATGGGTATAACAATAGAAACAATAGTTACGGGAACAATAATAATAGGAATAATTATAATAATAATTTTTTTAGAAACCAAAATCAAAATACAAATCCAAGAAATTTGAGTACAAATACGAATCAAAATAATGAAGTAGATAACCGTGACATAAATTTTCAGGAGGAGGCCTCAGAGGTCCTTTACCCATAGTAAATCTAACAATTGAAAATTAAATTATACCTGTACTAATTGATTCTGGAGCATCAACTAGTAGCATTGATATAAATTGTCTAAAAACGTGTCCAAGGTATAAACTACAATATCCTCAAGATATTAATGGTCTAACAGGTGTAACTACAGTAACTGAACAAATTAAAACATCCTTTCCTAAAGAATTTAATGCACCAAAAAATAATAAAATGATGTGGAAAATTTTGAACCTTTCTGGAAAAAGTTTCAAAGCTATAATAGGACAAAATATTCTGTATCCTTTAAACGCCACCCTCAATTTAGGGGAAGGTTCTTTTAAAATTTTTAATGACACTCTATTTTTTAACTATGCTTGTCCATAAGAAATTAATTGTTTTGAAGAACTCACAGAAATAAATAATTTAGATTGTCTCTACAAAGACTTAAATAAAGAAGAAAATGAATCCTTAAGAAAAGTGTTAAGAAATAATAGTGAATTATTTTACAAAGAAGGAACCGATTTGAGTTGCACGTCTAATACTAAACATAGTATAACCACTACAGATAGTATACCTATCTTTTCAAAAATTTATCGTTTTCCTAAAATGCATGAAGAAGAGGTGGAAAGACAAGTTCAAGATATGCTCAAACAAGGCATTATACAAAAGTCTAATTCCCCATATAATGCACCAATTTGGGTGGTACCCAAAAAACAAGATAATTCAAAAATAAATAAATGGCGAATAGTAGTCGACTATCGCAAATTAAATGAAAAAACTCACGAGGACAAGTTCCCTCTCCCAAACATTGAGTCAATTTTCGATAAACTTGGTAAAGCCCTGTATTTTACCACACTAGACCTAGCTAAAGGTTTTCACCAAATTTTAGTCAATGAAAAAGACAGACACAAAACCGCATTTAGCACTCCACAAGGTCACTACGAGTTTAGAAGAATGCCGTTCGGATTAAAAAATGCCCCGGCCACATTTCAAAGAATGATGAACGAAATCCTTCGAGAACACATTAATAAAATTTGTGTCGTATATCTAGACGATATTTTAATATTTTCAACTTCACTCCAAGAAATGGAAGTGAATATTAAATTAATTTTCCAAGAACTAAAAAAGCACAACCTGAAAATTCAAATCGACAAATGTAAGTTTTTTTCAAAAAGCACTGAATATTTAGGCCATATATTGACCGACAAAGGCATTAAGCCAAACCCATCTAAATTAGAAGCAATACAAAAACTATGTGTACCCAGAACAACTAAACAAATAAAATCCTTTTTGGGAATAACTGGCTATTACAGGAAATTCATCGAGAATTATTCCAAAATAGCTATCCCATTAACGGAATGTTTAAAAAAAGGAAGTAGGATTGATGAAAAAAATCCGCAATACATAAATGCCTTTGAGAAATTAAAACACTTGATTACGAGTCATCCAATATTAAGATATCCTGACTTCAAGAAACGTTTTACTCTCACTACTGATGCTTCCGACAAAGCTATCGGAGCCGTTCTATCACAAGACAATCACCCAATTTCATTTGCATCTAGAACTCTCAACGAACATGAGATAAACTATGCAACAATTGAAAAGGAACTATTGTCTATAGTTTGGGCAACAAAATATTTCCGACCATATCTTTATGGAATAAAATTTACAATCAAAACAGATCATAGGCCATTAGTCTGGTTAAATAACCTCAAAGACCCTGGCTCTAAAATGATAAGATGGAAGACAAAATTAAATGAATATAATTATGATATAGAATACGTCAAAGGTAAAGAAAATAAAGTGGCAGACTTTCTGTCAAGGATAAATACAAACGAAAATGAAATCAATGTGAATGAAGACACTAATAAAAGTGAAAATGAAATAATAGAAAATGGAGGAATAGTGAATAAGTTTAAAACACAAATAATTTTAGTAAAAGAAAAAGAGCAAGTGTATAAAAAAGTACATAGTAAAAAGAAAATTTTTATTACAGAAACAGAAATTAGAAATGATGAAGTAATTAAAATATTAAAAGAATATTTACCAGAAAAAGGAGTATTAGGAATTTATTCAGAATTAGAAGATAACTTATTTGAATTATTTAAAAGTAAAATGTTTGCAAATTTTACAACGTCACATTATAAGTTAATAAAATGTGCCTTATTAGCAGAAGATTTACTTAACAAAGCCCAATGCTTTGAAAAGATAAAACAAATTCATGAGGAGACTAACCATAGAGGTATCCATGAAAACTACACAGAACTAAAATCAAAATATTATTTCAATAAACTTCAAGAAGTAATAACAGAATATATTAATAATTGCGAAGTCTGTAACTTAGCAAAATATGACAGAAAACCCCCTAAACCAAAATTTAAACATACGGTCACACCAAACAATAAAAACGAAATAATTCATTTAGACATATTTCACATCGAAAAGAAATATTATTTTACAGTAATTGATAAATTTTCAAAACATTTATACGTCAAAGAAACTGCAGAAAAAGGCTCAACTACCTTAGTTGAAATGATAAAAGAATACATTCAAAATATTGATAGACCCAAATTAATTGTGGCAGATAACGAATTCAATACAGCTAATGTAATAGAATTTATAGAACAAGAAAATCTATCAATTCATTTTAATTCTCCAAATAGCCATACAGGTAATGCTGACATGAGTAGATGTCATTCTTCTCTCCTTGAACACATAAGAATACTTAATATCACGGAACCGAATCTTGAAATCACAGAAAAAATTCTTAAAGCAGCTACGTATTATAACAATACAATACATTCAACCATAGGTAAGAAACCAATAGAAGTACAATTGGGAAATGTAGATATTAATGAAATTTTTAAATTATTAGAATCAAAGAAAAATCAATGGTTAGACTATCATAATAAAAACAGAGAAACAAATAAAGAATACCCCTACGATAAAGCTTATATTAAAAATTATGGTCAAGTAAGACATAAGGAAAAACCAAAATTTAGAAAAGTAGATATTAAACCAGACGAGGAAGGAAATATTAGACATAATAGAGGCAATAGAAAATTAAAAGTCCATCCTACACGGATTAAAAGACAGAAAAAGTATTTTAAAGGACCAAATAAAGATAAAATCCCAAAACCCACAAATCAACAAAACCAAAATCAATAAAATTCTTTTATTACAGATTTTCAATCAACTCAACAGAAAAACAATCTTTATAATTGTAACATTGTTAACTATGAGTCAAATAACAAGCATAAATGCTGATATCCAAATAGAAAACATAGAAGATGAAGGAATCATCCTAATAAAAGATGGAGACATACCAATAATAAGTGATTATTATCGAATTTATCACAGAATTAATTTACAAGAATATTTAGACACTATATATAACTTAACTTTATATATACACCAAAACGCAGATATTATATCAGTTATAGGAAACGACCAATCCCTTTTTCATAAAATTTCGAAAATTCAAACCAATATAAACATGCTTTTAAGTATTAATGAACATTCTGTAAAGAATAATAAAACACTAGTAAATAACAGAGTTAGAAGAGGACTAATAAATCCAATAGGTTCAATTTTTAAATTACTTTACGGAGTAATGGACAACGATGATAGAGAAGAAATATTAGAACATTTAGATATCATAGATAAAAATGACAAAAAATTAGTAGATGCCTACAACCAACAAATTTCTATTAATGGAATTTTTCAAAACAATTTTAAAAATATCAGAGATAACATAGAAGAAGTAAAAACCCAATTTTTTAAATTAACAGAGAACGTTAGAGACGAAATAAATGAAATTAAAAACGAAATTACACTACTTAAACTCCATAATTATATTTCTGAATTAGATAATGAAATTGAAAAAATTATTGATAATGTAAATGCAGCAAAAGAAGGAATTATGTCTAGATCAATCCTGGATATAGATGAAATTGAAGAAAATTTTATAGGTTTAAATGAGCTAAAAGAAATCAAAATTAACATTTTTGGTAAAGAAAATTCAAATATTTTTATAATTATAATAAGTGTACCAATATTTTTAAATAAACAATTTCCAACTTACTACCTAAGATTAATACCTTTTTTAAATAATTCAATTATATCAAATATAGAAGAACAAAAAGTTCTAAAATACGAAGATAAAATCTATCCTATTAATAAATATCTTAAAAATTTAATTAAGCCAATAGAATGCTCGCCGTGTAAATCAATTGAATATAAAACCAAGAATTATGTAGAAGAAATAGAAAAAGGTCTATTAATTGTCAAAAATTTTGAAAATGCTATTGAACAAAATTGTAACGAAAAAATATACCATTTACATAAACATTTTATTATAAATTTTAACAAATGTACTATTTACCTAAATAATAAACAATATCATAACAAAATACAATTTTTTAATCATAAAATTGTAATACAACCAAACTTAAATATGAGCATAATAGACTCAGAAATTGTTATAAAAGACCTGATTATTCAGGATATAGAGCATCAAAATAAAATAAAACTTATAGAATATAAGAATAACCGTAATACGATTACATTTTCAACCATAATTGTTATATGTACTGTAATAGCTATTTGCTACTTTCTATTAAAATATTTATATAAAAATAAAAATATTAAAATTATAAATAGGATATGTGCCGAAGAAGTAAAATCTGAACAAATAAATATACCACTTAATGAAATTAAAATCATGAAGCCTCAGAAGAGTCTTCAATCTAAGGCGGGGGGAGTTACAAAGGTACCCATTCCCATGGCCACACCACAAACCATTCCCATGGCCACACCACAGTTGGTACCTATCCAGATACCAATGCCCCAGACTAAACAATAATCGTAGACTAAACAAAGGATAAGCAAATTCAACATAAACACATAAACTTTATCCAATATAACTTCAACGCATATACAAAGACAATCAATTCGGCATCGTAGGTTAAATTATCAAATGTATCTTAGTTTTAAGTCAGTTCTTATTATACCGTGAATAAAGAAAGATCGCCTTGATCTCATTCTTAAAATTAAAAGTTGTGTTTGCGTTTTCATTTGTTGCCTCCACGTTAGGAGAAGATAAATTTATATTTTTTTAAGATCCCGGAGGATCTGTTACTTAACTCGCTTCACACCGTGCTTTCCTATTAAATTAGGAGAAGAGTGCGTTGGGGAGAGTCAAAGAAAATACTTTTTTAGTTTTATAATTAATTTTATTGAAACAAAGAGGCCCACTGTCTTAATGCTTTGGCTGCGATCTCAGTGTTTAGTAAGTATTAATAATTATAGTTTTCAAAATAAGACCCGCTGTCTCAATGCTTTGGCTGCAGTCTTATTTGATGGAAGTATTAACTCTGAAAAAATTTCTCATCATCCTTTGCCTATTTATACAAATCATTTGCATGTCGATTTCCATCCCCACCACAAACCATACTTTAACACTTGTCCCATGAAAATGCATTATCATGCATTTTCATAAAAAAATGCGTTCTCGTCGTAAAATATCAATTTTTATTGCCAATTGATATCGATACCCAAAATGCATACATATCCAAACGTAGCTAAAAAGACTCCGGTCATTTACACCATTAAATAATAACTCATGCACTTCACACTGGCTCTATTTGTTGTGTATCTCTTATCGGTATCTATAGCCATAGCTATATCGAGTTCAGATACACAACGAGCGACAATAGCGATTGACAATTGCAGTGTAAGGTATCAATGAATTTTGGGTGATGACATATTAATGAAGCTCGTGCTTTCCCTTTGCGTTTGCCATGCACTGTCCCATATAGTTGTGTATCTGGCGCAGTGGTTTCAGATGACAACAGGCGACAATTAATTAATTGCAGTGTTTAGGCGGCGCTATGGGTTTCTGGATATGATGATCATGAGGATCGTTTGCGCAACAAAAACAATATCTTCAACATGAAATTCTATGCGGTGGCTTGGGAGTGAAAATAGACATACCAATGGTAAGGGATGAGTCGCATGTAGTGGATCACTACACGTTTCAGTGATGTTCATTGAAACATATAATATTTTGCCCCCAGAACAATTGGTTTTTGACCATCTCATAGTACACTGTTCATCAAGTTCATCGTATTACCAACGATATTATGGCAATAACATACATGTGCTCTTCCCGGTAAGAACTGGGAAGAGCACATGTATGTTATTGCTTGACATAGAAAAAGTATTTAATTTAGTTTGGCATGATGATTTTCCCATGTACCTTATTAAAATTGTCAAGTCTTTTTTGTCCTCGAAAAAATGTATTGTTTCTGTTAACAACTTCGTGTCTAATATGTTTACTTGTGTCGCAGGTGTTCCCCAAGGTTCAGTTTTGGGTCCCATACTTTACACTGTTTTAACTCACGATTTTCCCAGACTAGAAAACTGTGAAACTGCTATTTTCGCTGAAGGTACGTGCATATTTTTCACAGATTCAATTGCTTCCACAATATGAAATAATTTGCAATCTGTACTTAATATAACCCAAAACTATTTTGTCGATTGAAAATAAAGATTAATTTCAAAAAAATTACAAATATTATTAATGCTTCGAAGACCCAGGCCATCTTTTAAACTAGGCAAAGAAAAGACTGTTTCTTACTAAGCTCAAGAACCTTTGTTAATGGTATTGGAATTGATTGGAAATGAAGTGCCAAATACTAAGGGACACAACATTTACATCTTAGTTATTAAAAAATGTATTTATTCATTAATTTGTTTTTCTTCTATTTATTTAAGTTCCTATTAACTGCTCAGTAAAATAAATAAATTATTTATTTAATTGTTTTTATTTGTTAATATATTTGATAGCTAATAAGTATTTTAATCGTATAGCTTTTCCTTCATTTTACAATTGCGTAACTAACTCAAAATGTATTATTAAAAAAAATTCAATTTATTGGCAGTAGTAAGGTGTCGTATATCAATCTCTGTAAATTGTGCAATATAGCAATATATGTGTAAGAAAAAAAAAACATTTTTGGCTACATACTTCTTGGTAAATACATTTTTAAAATTGTAAAAAGTTTAACGTTCTACAAAAAAGTGTGAAGTGGTTTAAGCGCAGGAAATACATGAGATAGGTCGAACATTTTGCAGTCCCCTTCCCCCACTGGTTTTTGCAGAAGGTGTCCTAGATTTTCCCATATAATTTCTATATTTTATTTGTAATGCGTTAAATTTCCACAATTTTGAATATTTGACCATGTTTTTATGCCAATTCGTTACCGCAAATAGAGTGTGATATAATCGGTAGAAGTGAATTACTTCCGGGGAAAAATTGACAGGATAAAAAGGATAGGGCAAAGATGACTTCCTTGAGGGACGTCAGATTTCGCGATAAAAGGACAGATCTAAACAAAACCCGATATTAAGGATTTAGTAGGAATGATTCCATCCATTGAATGAAACCAAAAAGAAAAACAATTAGAAGTGTGAGATCTTGTCAAATGCCTTATTATAGTTCGTGGCGATAACATCAACAACGTTTTACTGTTTATCGCGTTTAAAATATAGAACCAAAATTCAGTTAAATAAGTGGTCGGTGATTTGCCTTTCAGGAACCCGTGACTTTTGGTTGAAAATAGTGGTTAGCAATTAAAGTAAACAGTGTGAAACACAATACTTTCCAAAAGTTTGGAATGAATGATAATTTGGCAATAGGCCTATAGTTGATGACATCTGCTTTAAAACAATTTTTGTGAATTGGGATGATGAAAGTGTCCTTCCACATTGATGAGAAAATCCATAGAGAAAGAGATATTTGGAAAAGAAAAGAAAGAGGCTGAGCCATATGGGCTGCACATTTTTTTTAAAAAATAGCTGGCAGACCATATGGGCCTGAAGAGAAATTTTTCTTAAGTTGGTTAATTTTTTAAACCACATCATCAACATTAATGTTAACTAATCTGGGTGAATAATTCAAAATATTAATATTCTGTAGTCAATCACTTTTAACTGCGAAATATTCGTAATATTTAAAACATTTTTAGTTATGAAGCTTCAATAAAAGCTGTGTTACTACTGACATATCAAAAAAATATATTTTGTTCAAAAATATAACCGTAATTTCAAGTTGAACACAAAAATATAATTCCATAGAATGTCCCAAGCCCTACCTTTGTAATGTCCCCAGAATATTTTAGTGAAATAAGAAAACGTTCGAATAATCTAATATCACAGTTTTGTGAGGAAAAAATTGTTGCAATGGGCGGCTACGGCTGAAGCTATTCCAAAAAAACAAGAAATTATAAAAATGTAAAGTCAAAGATTAGAGACAATTCAATTATTAGATTTATTTAAATTAAGTATGATTCCCGAGAGGTGAAAATTATAACTTGCCATGTGGCTGCAAGTACACTCGAAATGTAGATTCGTACCATTGATTTCCTTGATTTTTCGTTGTTGTATTTCGTTTTGTACTCGTTATTCGTTTTGTTGTTTGTTATCGTACTTGTTCTACGTTTAAGGTAGTTGCATCTAACTGCGCAATGGAATTCCGCAACACAGCTCCCCCCTTAATGCTCAAAGTACTACCTGAGCCCTGGTGCCAATCGGTTGATGTGGATCACAGTTTTCTTGTTTTTCCCTGGCATATGTATTCAGAAGACTAGGTCGTTTATTTTTTCTATCACTGGTCCTTGCCAGTCTCGCTGTAGTTTTGGGAAAACTCCTTTCTTTCGCCTAGGATTATGAAGTCAGACTTCCTCGCCCACCTGAAAAGATGAAAACTTAGAACGAAAATCGTACCTAGACTTCATTTTATCTGAGTTCGCCTAAAGTTTGATCCGTGTGATGTCATGAGGTGCACCAACTTCAAGGTCTGCAGGTAGACGGAGTCTTCTTCCTAAGAAAATTTCTGCTGGTGAGAATCCTGTGGCTTCGTGCGTTGCTGACTTATAAGCCAACAGAGCGAATGGCAAGTGTTCGACCCAATCTTGCTGATTTTTTCCAAACATTTTTATAGGTAGTATAACAGCTTTTTGTTAAATCGCTCTATATTCCGTCCGATTGTGGATGTAAGGGGATCGTGCGCGTCTTCTCTACAAGTTACAAGTTACAAGTTAACTTTATTGAGTCATATAAAATCTGTACATTCTTATCTTTAACTTCACACATCTTTAAATTTTTGGTCGACTTAATTATATGTCTGACTTTAGCAATATTTCAATATATTTCAAAAATAAAACCATAATTTCTAATCAATTTTAGATAACCTTATACTTTTCAGTTTGATCACTTGCTCCCGGTGACCAATTCTCTTATATGCTCTTTTTTTGGCATTCTTATTTTAATGACTAGGACTGAAACTTAAACTAAAAATAAACTTACAACGTCTTCTCTACTCCGAGCCTCAACAACAATTTTGTGAAAATTTAGAATTCAAAGTTCCGACCTTGATCCGAATGTAAAAACTGCGGTACACCATATCTGCACAAAATTGTTTCGATAAGTTCGGCCAATACAAAACAACTTGTCTGATTGGGTAGAGCAGAACACTAAGGCCACTTTGAAAAATAATCCATGAACATGAACACCATTATGTACCGGTTCGCACGACCGACGTGAGCATGTCAGCGGTCCGAGAATATAGATGGCGACTCTTTCGAATTGTGCTCCTACGATGGATTGTTGCAATGAACCTTTCCTGGAGCAGCACATTTCACAAGTTTGAACCCATTTTGTGACATCTGCAGTGCGACCTGTCCACTAAAATCGTTCCTTTGCTATATTTAATGTCTTACCTTGACCCAAATGACCTCCACAAGGAGTATTGTGTAATGTTGATAAGATATTTGGGATGAGGAGCCTTGGTATAACAGAAAAATTAGTTTTATCTCCGCAGTTCGACGTCCATTTTCTGAATAATACTCCGCCAACGATCTCAAGGGAGCCGAATTGAGACCAATATGTTTTTAATCCTGGGCTCTCACCAATGACATCATTTCGAGGTAGTCTTTCGTTAGCTAAATCCCAACGCAGCACTTTTCCCAGGTCACTGTTCGCCTCCTGTTTGGCACCAAAATTTTCTGGTACTACTCCTGTCAATAAAACTCTTACCTCCTGTTTTTCACAGTGCCGGAAATCCACACAGGGTCTCCCCGAGAGAGCATCTGCGTTCCCGTGCTTCTAACCGGGTCTATGTTGGATTTCAAAATCATATTATTGTAGTTGCTCCAGGTAGTGATGTAGTTGTTATACAAGTAGTGATGAAAGTGTTTTGTGGCTCGCACCACAGCTAAGAGCTCTCGCCGCGTGGTACAGTAGTTTCTTTCGGCCTTATGGAGTGTTCGGCTATAGTTTTCCAGCATCACCAATTTGTCGTTGTGCTAGAACAGCGCCTATTCTTATATTGGATGCGTCGCTGTCCAGGATAAAAACGTCATCAGCTGTTGGAAAAGAAAGAAAATTAGGACAAGATGTAAGCATTTTAATCGACTCTTCACATCTGTCTTCATATGAGAAACATCTCCTCTCTTCTGTTAGCTCTGAAAATGGTTTCGGAATTGTTCTGAAGTCAGGTAAGAATTTTCTGTAGTATGAACAGAGGCCTATGAAGCTGCGAACATCCCCCTTAGAACTTGGACTTGGCCATTCTTGTACTCCCTCCTTTCTTGGGATCCGTTTCAAGACCATTTGTCGTCACGATGTGCCCCCCCCTTTATCAAAAATTAACACTTAGACGGAATAAGTTTCAACCCTGCTGCTTGAAGCCGGCCAAAGACTGCTTCCAAATGGTTCAAATTTTCTCCGAAGGTTTTTGAGAACAGGATGATGTCGTCAATGTAAATGAGGACAAATTGCCAAGCCACTCTTCGAAGAATCAAGTCCACCGTTCGTTCGAAAGTGGCTGCCGAATTGCAGAGACCCATGGGTATGACATGAAATTGCCACAGACCCTTTACATCCGAAAATCAAGTTTTTCCCTTATCCTAAGGGTCCATCTCGACTTGCCAGTAGCCGCTCTACAAGTCAATGGTCGAAAACCATTTGCAACCACCCAGGGATGAGTAGAGCTCTTCGGCAAGGGGTACGAATCTTTCTTCGTGGCATCGTTTAGCCTGCGGTAGTCGATGCAAAAACGAATTGAGCCATCCTTCTTTTTGACGAGGACAATGGGAGCTGCTCTCACCTTAACTTCAAAAGTGCTGCTGTACAGGACCCATGGTCCTGCCAGTACTCACATATGGATCCGAGACTTGGGTGCTTAGCAAAAGGCACCCCGACCTCTTAGCCGCGTTCGAGACAAAAGTCTCAAGGAGAATTGTTGGCCCCAGACGATTCGGGAGACGGAACAATCATGAATTGTACGCAATCTACCTTGAAGCAGATATCGTGACAAAAATTAGGCTCGGTAGACTCCGGTGGGCAGGGCACCTAGCTCACATGAGCGAATAGGAACCTGTTTGGAAAGATCTTTGTGGTACATTCTATGGCAGACGACAGAGTGGTAGACCATGCTTCCGCTGGAGAGATGGCGTAGACCAGGACGTTCGGAGCCTAGGGGTGCGCAACTGGATGGTGTCGGCTCGAGACCGGGATAGATGGAGAGACTTGTTGAAGGAGGCCAGGACCGGACCCCGGTTGTCGAGCCGATGATGATGATGAATGGGAGCTACCCATGGACAAGATGACGGTTCCACTACTCTTATTTTCACCATGTCTTCAATTAGCTGACTTGTTTCAACTCGTTTTGTCAGGGGGACCTTTATATTCTTTTAATTATTTGTTTTGATCTTGTGTTGCACCAAATGCGTTCGACCAAAATCCAGTGGACCTATAGAGAAGCCAACGCTATATTGTTTTATTAAAGCAAGAAACTCGTTCTTCTCCTCCGCAGAAAGTTCAGAGACATTATAATCGATTTTTGGTGACATGTTTACCTGGTCTGTGGCCTTTGCTTCACAAACCTCAGCTGCTACCATCCAGCCAAGTGGGATTCCTCGTTGGAGTACTTTCGTCTCGTTTTATATATTGCAAAATCTCACTGGAATCGTTAATTTTGTTGCGTCGAATATACATCGTCATAACAGGACTCCTTGTGGATGTAAGGACATCGCAAGGCTCAACCACTACAACTCCCATGTCATTGAATGCTGAAATTTTAATCGGCACTACAGTTTCTGTATTTGGTTGTAAAATTTCTTCTTCACAAATGGTAAGTGTGGCGACATTCGACGTTGATGGAAATTTCAAACCACATTTTCTTCCTCCAATTTCCAGGTACTTATCCACCAGATCCAGATGATATCGGTGAGAAATCAGAAAATCTAAGCCCAGAATATGTGGAACATTGTGATCTAAAATGAAAAACTCGTGGCGAAATTGTTTACCATTCAGTGCCAGCTCCAGTCTAGTTTAACCCAACGCTCGCATTTTATCACCTGTTACCCCGGTTATATGTAGACACGGCGTGGTCTTGAATAACTGTGTTGCTTGGCAACAAAAACTTTGGAAAATTGAAACATTCGCCCCTGCTTGGTTTTGAAGACAAGGAATTTACATCGCTCGGCATTCTAGGCTGAGTTGCAAATATGGCAAATTATAATATTGTGTTGATTTATAATGCTGATTTGAGTTTTTTTTTATTGATGATCGTGATGGTAAAGTTCGCAGAACGTCGTTGTATGGAACGTCTTTGGATGGCCTTTTTTAGTTTTTTTGATTCTGCTGGTGTTGTATCGGATCGGCTAGCATCACACCACGAATCCGCCGGGAGTTTCTGGTGCTGAGTTCATGGCCAATGTTAACAGTATCAGACAAGCATTGCGGGCGACCTACCGTGATTAAGTTTGGGAGATTTTCGTCTTTAAGACCATCAACGTATTAACTTACCAGAATCTGTTGTACTAATTCTGCTGGGCAATGTGGTAGGGCTGATGCTGCAAGGGTTTGAAGTCCTAAGACAAACTTGGATATTCCCTCCTTGTTTTCTTGAAATTGCGTGAAACTGGGGCGATGATCACTGCTAAAACGTTGTCTTAATAGTTCAACCAATGCGGAGTAGGATGGATCGCGTGGGTGTTGAGCGCTTAAAACAGGAAGGGCTTCTCCACGCAAATGCATGGCTAGCGCGTTGGCTTTGTCCTCTATTGACCATCTTCCACATTTTGCAGCGATCTCGAACTGTCGATGATAGTCCGCCCAAGATCCTGATCCATCGTGTGGTTACAATGTTCACGGAATAGCTGCTTTTGGCTCCATTTGGTGTTGAAACTTTGGAGGGCATGACTCTTGCACTTTTGCAAGTGCCACGTCCATGGTCACCTCTTCTAAGTTAGTTGTGTGCTCTTGTTCAAAAGTGTTTACCTGGTTGCTTTCTCCATCTTTTGGCGATGACTGAAGTCAGTTATGAGCTGTCTCTGAAAATGATAAGGCATTAACCGAATGCTCTAGCTCGCTGACTCGTTTCTGCACGTTGCCGTCTCGTAACTTGAGCTCCTGCTGCCACTCGTCTAGCTTTGTCTCCCAAAATTTTGTTTGGTCCGCGAGTTGGCCCTTTAATTTGCCGCTCAAAGCAGCGAAATTATCTTTTTTTCTTAGACGATGGCATTTATTTGTTTTAAGTTTTCGAGAAATTCTTCCGGTTACGTAAGATGCTTGCAGCCCCAAACCTGACACCAGTGTTGGAATCAGCGGCGGCGCGCGGCTGAAGCTATTTCAAAAAAAAAGAGACAACAAAAATGCAACGTCAAATATTATAGACAATTCAATTATTAGATTTATTTAAATTAAGTGTGGTTTCCGAGAGGTGAAAATTTTAACTTGCCATGTGGCTGCAAGTACATTCGAAATGTAGATTCGTACCATCAATTTCCTTCATATTTCGTTGTTGTATTTTGTTTGGACTCGTTCTTCGTTTTGTTGTTTGTTCCTGTACTTATTCTCCGTTTAAGGTGGTTGCATCTAACTGCGCAATGGAATTCCGCAACAATATGAAAAGCTAGTTCCAAGTAATATAATAATATATATATCAAGTAATATATAGCTATCTAAGGAGTGTCCTAGATAAAATGATAAATTCTCTAACAGAAGTAAGAATACTGGCGCTGTAACTACAAAAAACATTCAGAAATGTGATATTTTTCAAGTCGAATGGACGATTATAGTGTTCGTTCATTGATATCATCATTACCATTTTGAGTGATTGTTTTGTTTAATAAAGAAGTATAAAATTAAATTTGTTTGTCAATGCATGTATTCTGATCGCACCTATATTATAAACAACTTTTAGTTTGCATTCTTTATTTAAATTAAATTATATTCTCATAAAACACCTTTCGATATCATTACCATGCCTCCTTTTCTAAGCCATCATTACCATGTTCATATTTGTTTGCATGGCGCAAAATATATTTTGAGCATTACGACATGAGAATAGTTGCATTTACTCATCTTAATTGTTAAACTAATTTTATCCTAATCTTAAACTCTTGTATAATTTGTATAAACATTTTTTTTATTTTCGTATGGCTACATTCATAAATCATGTTTAAGTCTTTTTAATGATGATATATTTTGTATTTATCAATTGGCAGAATTATTTTGTTATTTCTGTGGCAGAAGAATCATATCCGATTAAGATTTTGCTATAAAATATTGAATTGGCAGCCCACTGCTGAAAAACTTTTCCTAGAGCAATATGAACCAAAACCTACTATTATAAAAACAAATCAGTTTTTTTAAGGAAATGTGCATTTTTGGGTCCGAGATAATAATATTTTGAAATTTCCAAAATCGTTTAGGATATATGTTCATATCTAATTGCATTTGGTTGATGTGATGTAAGCTTCGTAAAGCAGTTTACAATGAACCGATGATTCATTGTTAGCATCCAGATAAAGAGTTGTAAGCTTTATAAAGCAGTTTACAATGAACCGATAATTCATTTTAAGCATCCAGATAATGAGTATAATTGGCTTCTGTTCTGGATCTTAAATATCTTTTCCATTAACCATTGCGAGAGTTCCGGAGCGTTCGCAGCGGGAGAGATGATGACATATTTTTTTTTGTGCATAAGGTACGGACAGGAAAAAACAGTCAAAAATTACTGAATAAAAGTTATTAGTTAAAATAACAATAGAACTATTATTATTGCTAACACTGTAATTTAAAATTAGATCAAAATTGATTTTACTTAGAAGTTTGTTAAGCTTGGTAAAGTTGGCTTCCCTCATTTAATGAAGTCCAGAATCAGATAGATGAGCTGATAGTAACATTTCCTTTTGAGTTTTTACGTTACTAGCTAGGATTAGGAAGATTTTTTGTGGGATGGTATGCTGAAGTGAAGTTATTTCCAATGAATTAATTTCATACAAATTTGAAATAAGTTTCCACTTAATGTGGAAATAGTATCAACCAAAACAAGTGAAATAATTTCCCACCGCAGGTTAAGTGCTTTCCCATGTAAAGTTAATATCCGTGAAATTATTTCCCCACGCCATAAAACTCTCTTCATAACATCGTTTATTTCCTTCCTTGTAATAGTTTTGTTTAAACGTTCCGTTCTGAAGTTTCGCATTTATCAATTACATTATCGATACAGAACTTTACAAAATTATTAAAATCGTCTTCTGTATCTATTTCTACATCATGAGAAATGCTACCCCATTTAAATTAAGATGATGACAGATAGAAGAGCTATTACAACGCAGGGTTAACTGACGTTCAATTAAAATAAATCAATAATTATCGCAACGAAAAATGCAAAAAAAAAATTCACCACAGGTATCTTGGGAACTAGATTAAATAATCGACTGATGGACTTTTTGTTACAATAAAGATCTTTGATTATGTGACTCTCGCAACCACATAGTAGGTACATATATTGTTAACAATCTAATAAAAATATAAACAAAAATTCTGTTTATGTTGAACTAAAAGCATACTCTGTTTCGCATTAATAACGAAACAAAATTAAGCTGTTGAATTTCAACTCCCGCCTTCAGTCATCAAAGCGAACGAAATTTCTATAATATTGCTTCCTCAATATTTGCTTGGTCTTGTATCCCTTAGCCTATGCAACCAGATAACAAATTTGCCGAATGTGTACCAAATACATTTCGATTGGGCTTATCGTTCTACCCAGAAATTAACTCTCTGTTTTCCTTTTATAAGCTGGGGTTGGAATAATATTGTCTATATGTGTCTCCGCCATTAACAGATATATAAAAACAAAACAACTAAAACAAATACAGTCTCCTACCCCAACTCTCATTCAAGTGAAGGGTTGATAACATTTTCATTTCATCTTAATTTGACGACATATTGATGTCACATTTAATTTCAACTAATGTCATCACAAATCACATAAAAGAACGACGAGTTCACTCAAAATAATAACAGAACTATTACAACAATGATCCATTGTCAATATGGTCCTGTTTTTTTTATCTTTTCTAGAAGAATTCTTTAGAAGAGGGTGGTAGTGGAAGATACACTCATTATACAACATGCCTCATCCAAAACACACTGTTTAAATTTAAATTTATGCACTAGCACAATAGGAGCAACATGGTATGAATAACCTTATTATACTAAGGACAATAAAACACACTCAGGAGAAATGACAAAAGAAAAAGGACCATGGTGGTGACGATGATGATTATGATGATGCTGTGCGAGTATAGGGTGGGAAAAGAAGAAACACAGAATGGATATTTAATTTCTATAGGAAAGCAACTTGTATCTCAAGGGGTTGGCTTCTTTGTTCACATTTGTTTAGTGATACTTTGCATATGCGCCCGCTGAAAATGATGATAAATGGGAAATCTGATAATCCGAAAACTGTGGAAAAACTTTTTTCTTTTATACGGTCAGCGAAAACAAAGACTATTTTGGAGACAGTTGTAAGCAAAGTTAAATCGATTTTAATGACAATCTTTTGTGTAGGCAGACTATAGAGATAAGTACTTTGTGTAAGGCTAGCGAGTGTATAATAAGCTGGCACAATTACCAACTATATAAATTTACTTTACTTTGATGTATCTACCTCTTGTGAAACAGGCTTAGTAGTTGCTTATAAATTGAGAATTTTCAACCAAGTTTAATAGGCGGAGAGTTCGCTGTGGGTGTACATCAGTAGGAATGGGGACGGTTTGGTCTAGGAACCAAATTGCCCTTGAAATTAAATTAGAGGTCGAATTTGTAGCTGATAAGCCCGGTGTGTGAACAGGTGTTGATGGTGGTGACGTCATCAAAGGGGATTGGTCGCGTGCCGCCGCCGCTGGTGCAGATATCTGAATTTTGAAATGAAAAAAAACTTAAGTTGATATTTGGTGATTTCAACCGTGTATGTTGGGGTTGTGATCCGACTGAGAGTTCCGTTGTGCTATATAGAAGCAATTGGAAGAATGATGTTTGTTGTGGCATATTAGTTGAGATAAGAGCTAAAAATATACACATACAAATATATATATGCTTGTGGTGTAACTGATTGTCGTTTTATTTGAATTTGAATTTATAGATGAAGAAAAAATAATAGAAAAAAAAGTAATGATTTGAATGAATATGAATACACCAGATTGTGAAATACGCCGCTGGTGCAGATATCTGGTCAGTCGATCTTCAGCTGTGAAAGCGTACAGACGCTTTGACGACTTTCTCAGTATAAAAAAATAATTTACAAGTGTGTTCAATTGAATTAATTTTTCATCAATAGTTAAAGTGCACTCACTGCACAATTAAGTGGCAATTTGCCAAATAAAATTAAAAGGCAAGTTAGCCTAGTGGGTAGCGTGGCCGACGAAAAAAAAAAAATTGCTGGTGGCTGTTCTAGTTTTTAAGTTATTTTGAGTAGTTTTAATTAGATATAATGTAGTTTAAGTAAGTTGTATTTAGTAGCCTAAAGGTAGTTTTAATTAGTTTTTATTAGGTAAAGGGTAGCTTTTAGTTTTATAAAAAATTAAAAAAAAAAGATATGGATAATGAGTTTTTTTAATAATTTTCTCGTTAGTTTTAAGTAATAAGAAAATAAAAACAATAAAAAGACTAAAAATAGTCGAATTAGATTTTTTTAAATGGAGTATTTATGAATGAAATTCAATATTAAAGGTTTTAATATTAAAAGTTTTAAGTAATCACGAATTTTAAATATAAATATATATATTTTACGTCGAAAGGCATTGTTTAAGTATAGTCATAGTTTAATTTAGAGCGCCCGCATGGGGCCAGTAAGTTAGTTAAGTTCATATGTAAGCTAGTTGCTTAAGATTTTTTGTCTAGCATTAAGATAGATATAAGGAAATGAAAAAAAATGAATTAAAATGATGAGCGTGGCCGACGACAGAGTGGAGGGGCTGGAGGTTCGAGCCCCACCCTATGAGGATGACGATACAAAAATCAATGAAGTCGATTACGGGGCAAAGGCTGAAGACGAAATCGCCAAAGAAGCAAACAACGAAACAACCGTCAAGAAGACATGTGAGCATAACGTCAATGAGGTAGATGCCGAAGACATTGCATACATGTCCGTAGAAGGGGAGGGGCACTACGTGAGTGGCGAGTTGGTGGACCTTTGACCTCCAAAAGAGTCAGAAGATGAGCAGGTAAAAATCGCATCACTGACAGAGCAAATTTCTTCCTTCATGGAAATGGTAAAAGCGCTCAAAGTTAAGCAGGAAGCGCGTAGGGAAAAAGAGCGCCTAGTTGCTCTTGAAAGAAACGAACAAAAAGCAGCACAAATGCAGCAGCAGAAACTACAGCCCCAGCAACAGCATCAGCAACCGCAAGTACAGAAAAAACAGCAACAGCAACAGCAACAACAGCAACAACAACAAAAACAAGTACAACAACAAATACAACAACCACTTCAACAACGACAACAACAAAAGACACAGAAGCAACAACCGCAGCAGTCACAACAGCAGCAGACACAACAGCAGCAGTCACAACAGAAGGAGCAACAGCAACAGCCACAAGCAAAGAAAGGTAAGGTGCCACCAATTAATACCTTCAAAATAGAATTGAAAGACACAATAGCATTATGTAAGTCGGCCATAGGCAACAATTTTATTATTAAAAGGTTGAACGCAGACCGACACGCTATTCATTGCTCTTCGGTCGAGCATTATAAAAAAGTAAAAGATCTCCTGTCTCAAACGAAGACAGAATACTACAGTTTCACCCCGAAGGAAGACAAGCTACAAACAGTCCTCCTGAAGGGTATCGAATCCTCTACGGATCCGCAGGAACTCTTAACTGAGCTCCGTCAAGTGGCGAGCGATGATCTCGATTTTATCGGGGTCAGACCGTTTTCCACAGTTAAGGCCAGACGGATGAAACGGAATTTACCATTCTTCCTAGTTCAACTCTCGCCCAAAGCAAATTGAGTGGTGTAAGGAATATAACAGTCCTGGATTACCAAGTTGTACGATGGGAAAAATTAAACAAGCAGAAAGACATGATTCAATGCATGAACTGCCAAGGGTTTGGACACATTGCAGTGAACTGTGGTATGGACCCAGTCTGCGTTAAATGTGGAGATACTCACAAAACAGGGGAGTGTAAACTCGGGCAAGATAGGGTCACAGATATGACCCAGTTAAAATGTGTGCTCTGCCGAGGCTCCGGACACCCCGCGAACTATCGGGGATGTCCGAAGTTTCCCGAGATAAAGAAAAACAAAGCCCAAAAGAAAATAGTAGAGGTGAGACGCCCTAAAGTATGTCAGACATATACTTCTGTCAATCCCGCAATTTCTAACGCCCAAATGGCGTCTGGAAAGGGAAAAACGGTACAGCCTCAACCACAGGTAGCCAAACAGGTCCAAGTACCTGTGCCAGAGGCAGATCTGAAGCAGGTGTTGCTGACCATTCATGGTCAGTTAACCGACATGCAAAAACAGATCAGGGAGCAGGCGGCTAGGGTGGATTACCTCTACTCTATTCTGCCGGCAACGCAAAATGGTTAAAGGCGCGCTGCCTAAGCGACCCTTTAAGATCCTAGCTGTGAATGTGAATTTGCTGATTAGGACCGAACGTAGAGCAAACCTCTTTCATTTGCTGCAAGACCAAAGTCCTGATTTGTTTATGGCTAGCGAAACTAAGCTAAACCAGAAACACAAACTGACTAATAAAAATTACAATAAAGTAAGAAGAGATCGGCCCAACTCCTCTCAAGGGGGTGGGGTCGCAATCTTCATACGAAAGGGCATTAAACATAAGGTTATATATAATAGTGAAGTGCGAAGATTTGGGCTGCTAGATGCTTGCATCGTTTGCATTCCAGCAAGGGAAAAGAATGTACGCAATCGCGTTGTACGCACCTGACGCACCTCAGCCGGCTAATTTTATCACAGAGCTCGAATAACTTTTTGAATCCTTAAGACTGAACTTGGATGAGAATTATTATCTCATGGCAGGGGACTTGAACGCCAAACATGTAGATTGGGGAAATCAAGTTCAAAATTCTAGAGGGAACCATCTTTTCAATTGGATGGGACGATACAGTGTTGAGTGTAGGATCGACCTTCTGGCTACAGATAGACCGTCATTTCCGAGAAGTGGTAGTTTTCTAGATCTTTTACTGCTTGACTCACGACTAGTTATCTTCTTCTTCTTCTTTTCCGACGGTGTTATGATCTCGAGTGGGATCACAACTTTCCCACTTCACCGCTTATCTACTGATCTGCTAGTGGGGTTCGTCGGGTTTGCCTCAGAAAGTGTCGGCAAGCTTCCCGGTTATGGATTGTTCCATGTCTGAGGCCAACTGAATGCTGGTGTCGTTGCATTTGTTTTCTCCAGGAGTTCTTGGGCCTGCCTCTCTTCCGCGATTGTACTGGAACGTTGTATGATAATGCTTTTTGGACGGGGTTCTCAGCGTTTCTCCTAAGTACATGACAGTACCAGCTGAGTTTGTCGTGCTGCATTTTTTGAACGATGGTTTCTTTGACGTGGAGGCTTTTCCGGATCTTTCTACTCCGTATTCGGTCAAGCTTTGTCACTCCTGCTGTCATGCGAAGCATCTTCATCTCAGTTGCCGTCATTTTGCTTTCATACCACTGGTACATAGTCCAACATTGTGAACCGTATGTAAGCGCTGGACGGACCACTGCAGTGAAGAGCTTTCCTTTCAGCTTAGGGGGCATTTTTCGGTCACAGAAGATGGCAGAGTTCTCACGCCACTTCATCCACCCTACGCTTACGCGATGGTTGACGTCGTCATCACAAGTTCCTTTCTTATTGATCATAGATCCAAGGTATTTGAACTTTTCGCACTTGGGAAGCACTGTTCCGTTTAAATAAATATCCGGAATAGGCCTGAGTGGATCAGAAAATGGGCAGCAAAGGTATTCGGTCTTTTTGGCGCTTATGCGATACCCATTTCCCTCCAGAACGTCCACCCATACGTCCAGTACTCGTTGCAAGGATGAAGGATCTTGACTTATGATGACTCCATCGTCAGCAAAGAATAACTGAGTCACTTTCGGGTCCCTCACCTTATCTTCAAGTAGATAATCAAGCACTGTTACAAAGAGCAATGGGCTCAAGACGCTTCCTTGGTGTACACCATCTTCGATTGGGAAATTTTCGGTGACTCCTGCAGTGCATCAAACCTTTGTTTTGACTTGCTCGTACATATCCATGATCATCTGCACGTAGATTTCTGGAACTCTTCGTTGCCTTAGGGCCACCCATATCAGATCTCGTGGTTGTCGATCGAACGCCTTTTCAAAATCAACGAACACAGCATGCAAATCGTTCGAGGAATCGCGATGTTTTTCCATTCTGATTCTTACACTCAGGATTGCATCTGTGGTTGATTTGCCCGAGACAAACCCGCACTGGTCATCAGATAGCCCTATTATTTTTCGCAGGTGGCCATCCAACACCCGCTCAACGATCTTCATGGTATGTGACATCAGCTTGATTGATCGGTAATTGTCGCAGTTCCTCGTATCACCCTTTCCCTTGTAAATTGGGAGAAAATAACTTTCCCTCCATTGATAAGGCATTTGGTCATTTGACTCACGACTAGTTATAACTGACGCAACAAATCAACTGACAAGAAACTGCTTACAGTTACGTTCTCAGAACACCCTCACATTCAATTGTAATCATATTTAAAACACCCTTTCAATAAAGAAGATACAAAGTATCTTCTATGATCATTTTGTCATATAAGCAGTTTGCAATGAAATTAAATCAGATGCACAAGTGTGCATCCAAATAAAGAAAGATAACAATAAATCGTTAGGATTTCATCATACAAAGATAAATGATGAAATAATTATTCTAGATATGCAGAATTGCTGCATAAGCATAATATAAGTATAAATAGGTTGACTTGAACATTGTAAGATTTTAGTATTAACTGAACTTCGTATAGCTGAAGATTTCCCCCCACCAGAAGTAAGGGATCGGATGCTTAATAAACTATTAAAATAAAATAAACTTGCGTTTTATTTAAGTGGTTGCATTCTCTTATGAGAATGCTAAATATATTTTTTTTTGTAACATTTAAATCGAACATAAAACTGGCGCAGTCGTGGTAGGATCCCGAAAGATCCATAGTTAAAATACGCATCTTACTTTTTTAAAAGTTCAATTCGGGGCTCCATTTAAAATAGCGTAAATTTGTTGTAAGGAAAGAAAACTTTCTTGGAAATACAGCCGACGAATTTCCTGTAATATTGGACAGACTGCTACAAAGTGATAATTATCTTCGTTATCTCTTCTGTTACACAAGTTACAAATTTTGGGTAAATCATCGCGGTGTGGCATAAAGTTAAGATTTATGATTTCTACTCGTGCTCTAAAGATAGTACTTATAACTTCGGGGGAATATTCTTTGCTAAAATAGTTCATCTCAGATAGGAGTTGGTGGTTCAAATACTTGTATATATTCCTCGAGGTAGAAGAGTTTGCTCTGGATAGATGTTGGTTATACATTTTATCGTCAACTTTTGCGATTAAATCCGCGAACATACCCTCCCACTCAACAACATTTGACTCTAGCAGGGACAAAACATAATCATGCGATAAAGCAAGCTGGTTCCACTCTTTAAATGGGGAAGCATTAGTTCGGAGAAGTTTTATAAGGATGCACTTATGAAGACAGTTGTTACTTCTTTTCATAACTTTTGTTATATAGTCCGAATTCGTTTTCAAATTGTGTATGTATATGGGTGTTACACCTGACTCTACATAAATAGAATAATTTGGAGTCGAATTCGGCAATCTAAACAAACGTTTGAAAAAATGCCTGTGAATTTTTTCGAAAGCTTCGTAGTGTCTATATCCTAAAACTTGAACCCCATAGCACATACAAGCATTAAGAGTCGCGTTAAAAACTCGATATTTCGAAGCCAGGTCGATATTTTGGTTTGCAAAAAACTTCGGCCACATTATATTTAAAGCTAGCTTAGCCTCATTACTTTTTGAATTAGTGTGCTTGACAAAGTTTAGATTATGTGGCAACAAAACACCCAAGTATTTGAACTCTTGCACAACTTCAATACGTGTGCTGGAAAGGCACCAATTCTCCTCTGGTAGTCTTCGATTTAGCCGGGATTCAAAAATTAGTACCTTGGTTTTTTGAGTATTAATTTGAAGCCCCCAAGTCTCACAAAAAGAGTTCAGTCTATTTATTTGCAACTGCAATGTAAAAGGATTTTCAGCCAGCATTACCAGGTCGTTCGCATAGAGCAAAACTTTTACTTGCATATTAGCAAAGGATACACCACCAGGGAGAATGTCACATATTTCGTCGATAAAAAGGGAAAATAGTAATGGACTAAGTATGCATCCTTGTGGAACACCTGCAGTCGTATGAAACCAATCGGAAAAATCCGATCCATCCCATACCGTTGCACTCGAAGAAAAAAGAAAGTTGGAATATGTTAACAGAAATTTTCGTGGCAGACCTAGCAATGACAATTTGTATAATAAAGCTTGTCTGTTCACTTTGTCAAAGGCAGCTTTAAAATCAACGAAACATGTGTATAATTTCTTGTTTTTTTCGATGAAACTTCTGGCAATACTCGAAAGCGCAAAAATATGATCCATGGTTGAGAAACCGGGACGAAAACCAGCTTGAAATCTACTTAGACGATTAGTATCCTCTATCTACTTTCTTAGCCTTTCATACAAAATAGAAGAAAAAATTTTTCTAATAGAGCTAAGCATTGAAATACCTCTGTAGTTTTCGGCTAGAGCTGCATCGCCTTTCTTAAAAATTGCAAAAATTACGGCTTTGTTGAAGCTGCCTGGTACACATGCTTCATTATACAGCATGTTATAGAAAGCCGTAAGGTAATTTTTGAATTCTGCTGTACTGTTTTTGTAAAATTCTGTTGGAATTCCATCTATGCCTGGTGCCTTGTTATTTTTCATATTCTGAAGCGTCGTTTCTAGTTCTGACACCGATATTGGGATATCCAACTCACTAACGGCAAAGTTAGGCAACGCGTAATCAAATGTATGAAGGTTCTCATCAGCCGACAAAAGAGTTTTAAAATGAGCTGCCAATGTCTCAGCTTCGAGAACGTTCTTCATACTTTGACCGTGTCCACCTAGCTCGCGAACACTATTCCAGAACGATTTAGAGTCTTTGCACTTTTCCAACTTCGCTCCTAATTTTTTTAAATAGTCATCTTTTTTAACTAAACATAAAAGTTTATACTCTTTATTTACTTTTAGGTAAATGTTTTTAAAAAATTGAGAGTTTGTTGACCTAAACAGTTTAAGATACACAAAGGAAAGCTTACGGAGACTCTTACATTCTTTATCAATTCATTTTTTCGCGGGATTAAAACTGTAATTATTGGAATTTGGATTTGCTGATACTTTGACTACTTTAACAATACCTTCGCATATCTGTTCACTCGTACTTGAGGATATCGAAGGGAGGGAATTGAGGTTACGGTTTAAACGAGTTTTATAGAGAGAAGATTTCATGTGGTTCCATTTAAGCTTTCGAAAGTTGTTTGAATTTACTTCGTGAACTGCATTTAGAAACTGGGCTTCAACTATTATGGGCATGTGGGCCGAAAAGTTTGCAATATCTACATTAAAGTCTTTGAACGCGGTCAGCCATTCCCCAGATACTGCACATAGATTAATTACAGACTGCCCCTGACCGCTAATAAATGTATACTCCCCACACACGTCCCCTAGAGATGAACCATTAAGCACAAATAGTCCGAAGTTTTCGAAAAATTCCGTTAAAATCCTACCATTACGATTGAAAATTTCATCTTTTGAGGTTCTACCGACTGTTAGCTCAACTCGCGATTGCAAATTATAAATGGAAGGATTTTGATATTCACCAATTCTAGCATTTAAGTCTCCAATGATCATTACATTTTCCAAAAAGGAATTATTCATAAAATCCGCTAAATTATCGAATTCATTTTGCCAATTATTGCAATTTAAATATAAAGGAATAATAAAATAGTTTATGCTGTTACTTATAATTTGAAAAGTGATTCTGTTCTCTATAGTTTTATATTTGACCACATGGGCAAGTAAGCTTTTTCTAATTCCATATAATATACCGCCACTGGCCCTCCCGTACAAACTAGTTCTGACAGCTGGAGTAAACATAATCTTAAAATCTTTGAAATATTTACAAAAATCATTCTGGTTGTTTTCTTCTACAAAAGTTTCTAACAGAATAATAATATCAAATTGTTGAATGTATTTAAAAAAATCTGGTAATAAAAGCTTGCTTTTAATATATTGTAAGAACAAATATTTAGTTTTATAATTTCGGATAAATTTTGGCAGACGACAGATTTTACCTATTGTTTGAGATCCCTTAAAGGCGTCGTTATTTGACTTCCAGGTGGCGCTCTTGGCGGTTGAGGGCGAGATGTAGATGGGCCATCCCCAACTGGAGCCAACTTCATTCCATCGCTGCAGTCAAAGTACTCGTAAGCTCTGTCACCAAACAATTGCAAGATAGATGACAATTCCATCGACGTTTTGACAGCAAGTCCTCGTGCAAATTTATAAGTAAAAGTGTGGTTGTTGATTTGCATTCTATCGCCTTTCACTAAAATGTTTGAATTCGGGTTGATTTCCAATAATTTGTTTTTGATTGTGACGAGTGTTTGTCTTTTCTTCCGATACAAGAGTGATTGTTCGCGGAATATACTTATGCCGGAACCTTTGAGTTTGTGTGCGACAGATACAATTTTATTTACTTCTTCTGCCTAGTTGAGCTCCATGATGACAGTGCCTCGTTCTGCATTGCTGCCGTGAATTTGCCGGGAACTTTTAATAACAATGTCTTCACCTTCGTTTAACTTCAGAAGCCCCTTGCAAGTCTGTTTAGCAAAGTTGATTGCATTGGTTTCTGTGTCTAAAGGAAGGTGTACCACAATAGACTTTTCATTTGTTTTGCGTGATATGAATTCCAACTGTGCTTCAAGTAGCTCACACCTCTCGGACATCAACGTTAGCTTGTGATTAAGATTAGTGTTTATCGTTTTAAGTGAACTTATTTCGTTTGAAAGTGCAGTAAAATCATCTCTTGTTGCTAGATTTTTAAGTTTATCAACAAGAATCTTGTTTAAGACTCCCTTTAATTGTTCTATTGACATTTTTCCCACTTCCATTGTTGTATTTGCCAAAAATTTTTTGTTAGGGGTGTTTTGTTCGGGTGAAGTTGCGGTAATGTTTCGTTTGCGGTTCATATATAAATAAAATCCCGTAGCTTCGATGGATTTTTATTTTGTGGATTAAGAAACCACGATAAAATGAATATCTTTATGCTTACAGAAAAATATTCATATACAAATGTTAAAAAACCGATTTTTGAGTTGTTAAACAAACTTTTTATACAAAACAAATCGTTAATTTTATTTAAATTTGAAAAATACGGAAGAGCTTTAAAAATTTTACACTTTCACTTTGACAGTTCAAAATGCCACTCATAGATTATAGAAAGCTTAACGAAGTAACCGTGGAAGACAAGTTTCCTATACCTAATATTGATGATATTTTTAGTAAATAGGGAAGAGCCCAATATTTTACTACGTTAGATCTAGCTAAAGGTTTTCATCAAAAATTGGTGAATCCTAAAGACAGACACAAAACCGCTTTTTCAACAGCTAATGGCCATTACGAATTTAATCGGATGCCATTTGGATTAAAAAATGCCCCCGCTACTTTTCAGCGAATGATTAATCACGTCTTAGAAGGACTTGTAGGAAAAATATGTGTAGTTTATTTAGATGATATTCTTATATTTAGTACATCACTAGAAGAACATATTTGTTCAATTAATAAAATATTTCAGAAACTTAAACAACATAATTTAAAAATACAAATAGATAAGTGCAAGTTTTTTAGCAAAAATACAGAATATTTAGGGCATATAATTACTACTAATGGAATAAAGCCCAACCCAGAGAAAATAAAAGCAATTGATAAAATACCGATTCCTTGTACAACAAAACAAATAAAATCTTTTCTAGGACTAACAGGTTACTACAGAAAATTTATTCAAGATTATTCAAAAGTAGCAATACCAATGACCAAATATCTTAAGAAAGGAGTAAAGATTAATATTAAGGACCCAGAATATATTACAGCTTTTGAAGAACTTAAATTACTTATATCTAGTGATCCAGTTTTAAAATATCCTGATTATACAAAAGAATTCGTATTAACAACAGATGCATCCAATTATGCAATCGGATCTGTTCTTTCACAATCAAATCACCCAATATGCTATGCATCTCGCACTCTTAACGAACATGAACGCAAATATAGCACTATTGAAAAAGAATTATTAAGTATTGTATGGTCAAGAAAATATTTCAGACCCTATCTTTACGGTCATATGGTTAAGTAACCTTAAAGAACCAAACTCAAAGCTTCAGAGATGGAAAATTAGTTTAAATGAATATGACTTTGACATTGAATATTTAAAAGGAAAAGAAAATAGTGTAGCAGATTATCTCAGTAGACTTGAAGTAAATGCACTAAACAGAAAAGATGACTCCTCATTGGCCACAAATCATAGTGGAACAGAAGAAAGAAATGATCACATAGGTATTTCAGAATTACCAGCAAATATGTTTAAGCATCAAATAGAAGTTATAGTATCAGAAGATGAAAATAAAAATATAAAATTTATATATCAAGGTGTAAGAAGACTTACTATTAAATCAAAAGATGTTAGCGATTATTTTACTGAAGCATTAAGGGAATTTTTACCCGATCACGGCAAAGTGGCATTATACTGTCCAAGTGATAATTTATTTTCCAAAATTCAGAAAAAATATGTTGAGCTTTACAGCAATCAAAGTAAACTAAAATTACTAAGATGCATTACGCTTTTAAAAGATTTAAATAATACAAACGATGCATTGAATCTCATTCAGAAAATTCATGAACAATTTAATCACAGGGGAAAACATCAAACATATCTTGAAATAAAAAACGAATTCTATTTTCCAAAGTTAAGAGAATTAATTAGAAGATATATAAACAATTGTACTGTATGTCAAACAGCGAAGCATGATAGAAACCCAGAAAAAATAAAATTTGAAATTAGCAAAACTGCACTTAAGCCAAATGAACTCGTACACATTGATATTTATATTCCAAGCAAAGATATTTACTTTTTGACTATTTTAGATAAATATACAAAACATTTAACAGCTTTTCCAGTAGCTAGCAGAAATACTCATAAAATTATTGAACAACTTAAGCTAAGAAACTCAATACTAGGCAAACCAGAAGAAATGGTATGCGATAATGAATTTAGTAGCTTAGCATTTAAAGAATATTGCAACGAGGAAGGAATAAAAATAAAATTTAGTACCCCAAATCATAAGACAGGCAATGCAGACGTAGAAAGAGTACATGGTACACTCAACGAACATATACGCATATATAATGTACAAGAAAATAAAAAGAACATATTAAACTTGAAAGAAAAGGTTATAAAAGCAGTAAGTGTATATAATTGTACAATTCATTCAACAACATTAAGAAAACCAATATATTTTATCCAAAACAAAATAAAGGAAAAAGAGTTACAAGAAATAGGAAGCAGAATTCAAAAAGTTAAAGAAGATAAAATTAATAAGCTTAATCAAAATAAAACTGATTTTGTTGAACCAGATTTAAATAAAGAGTTATATATAAAAGCCGATGTAGTTAGAACAGCTAAGAAGATAGCAGCAAAATACAAGAAAACCAAGGTAGAAAAGAAAAATAATAAATTTTACGCAAATCAGAAAAAAATACATAAGAGTTATTTCAAAAGAAAATATAAATACCAAAACACAGATAATAATTTAATCTCTTTACAGGCAATATGAAAATCATAAGTATATATTTATTCTTCATTGTAACCATGGTGAAGTCAGAGTTCTTACTACAAGAAATTCACAACCAAGCAGGGTATGTTATAATCAAACAGGAGCCCATTGAATTAATCGAAAAATACGATAAAATACTTCATATAATTAATTTAGAAACATACAGTGAAATTATAAAACAAATTGAATTTTCTATACAAAACGGATATAATAATTTTAAAGATTTGAGATTAAATAGATTAATGACAGATGCGTTAGAAGATTTTAAATCAAAATTAAAAAGTATACTTCCACATTCAAGACAAAAAAGGGGACTTTTTAACATAGGAGGTAGTGGACTCCATTTTCTTTTTGGTGTAATGGACAATGATGACAGAGTAGAAATTGAAAATCATTTAAAAATCATAGAGGAAAATAATAAAAATGCTATTGCCGAGTTGAATAAACAGATAGGGATTAATACACAGTTTCAAACAGAATTAGAAACAATGGCAGACCGTATAAACAAACATCAGTATATATTGAGGAATTTCATTAACTCCACAGATATTAAACAAGAAAATTTAGCTAAGTGTATACTTTCACTACAGATCAATACAGATATAATGTTATTAAATAATGAAATAGAAAAGTTACAAGACAACATAGTTTTTTCACGATTAGGCATTTTATGCAGAAATATCTTGACAAACGAAGAAAACAAATTAGAACATATAGAAAGCAGCCTACTTACAAGAAGCAACCAATTAGTTTTTGTTTTAAAAATACCTACATTTACGTATAAATATGAAAGTATAATGATTTTACCTATACCTAATAATAAAGGATTTGAAATCGAAATATCTAAATATAACTATATAATTTACAACGAAACAATATATGAAAAAAATGAAATAAAATATGTAAAAAACTTAAAAAAGAGTCCAATATGTATCCAAAATTTGTACAAGACAAAATATGAGAATTGTAAAATAAGATTAAATAAAGAACAAGAATTAATTGAATTAGAAGATGGACTGATTTTATCTAAAAACCTTTTCAAAACAAGTCTAAATAACTATTGTAATAACATTGAATATACAATTTTTAAAAACAACCTTATATATTTTAAAGAATGTAACATAGAGATAAATACAACTATATACAATAATGAAAAAGATACATTTAAGCAAAATATTGTTATTCCATTGTACAACACATTGAATATATCACAACATATAAATCTTACATTAGACGATATACATATAAGTCACATGCACAATTTAAAAGCTTTACAAGAATTGAAATACAATAATAATGTAAAACATATTATATCATATAGCAGTACAACACTCATAATAATTACAATTGCAATTTTGCTAATTTATTTTAAATACAAAGAAACTAAAAAAGTCAAAATTGAAAACATAATTTTAGATTCTCAGGAGAGCATCAAACTTAAGGGGGGAGGAGTTATGTTCTCAGAACACCCTCACATTCAATTGTAATCATATTTAAAACACCCTTTCAATAAAGAAGATACAAAGTATCTTCTATGATCATTTTGTCATACAAGCAGTTTGCAATGAAATTAAATCAGATGCACAAGTGTGCATCCAAATAAAGAAAGATAACAATAAATCGTTAGGATTTCATCATACAAAGATAAATGATGAAATAATTATTCTAGATATGCAGAATTGCTGCATAAGCATAATATAAGTATAAATAGGTTGACTTGAACATTGTAAGATTTTAGTATTAACTGAACTTCGTATAGCTGAAGATTTCCCCCACCAGAGGTAAGGGATCGGATGCTTAGTAAACTATTAAAATAAAATAAATTTGCGTTTTGTTTAAGTGGTTGCATTCTCTTATGAGAATGCTAAATATATTTTTTTTTGTAACATTTAAATCGAACATAAAACTTTACGAACAATTGAATATGACAGTATCACTGCGAACTCGCCACCGTAATACAGCTTCCAAGCGAACTTGTGGAATTGGATGAGTATGTGCCTGCGCACTCTTACAATTTCAGTAAGACGCGTTGGCCACGCTTCTCCAACTCCTTGGCAAGAGAAATACGTTCCGATGACATTTCTCCACCAAATGACAGGAACCTGACGAACGTCGAGATCGACGGTTACCTGACTCAAATGGATACGACTATAAAACGAACAATGGACAGAACAATCCCAAAATATAAGGAACAAGACCCTACTGGTTTATACAAGAACGCGACAATCAACGCACTACACCGACAAAAAAGTGGACTGCTGACTAGGTTGAAACTTCTTTACAGACGTTTCACGGACACACGTGATCTGGAGATTAGGACATTGAAGTCGTCGATCAAAAACATTAATGTTCTGATTAAACAAAATTATAGATTGTCTATTAATTTATATTGGGATAACAGAATTCGGGCCGTTAATTCTAGCGACCCTAGTATTTTTCCCCAAATTAATAAGATATTTAGAAGATATGATCAAAACAAACTTCCATGTCTTAAACTCCAGAGGACAACAGATAACGAAGACTTACTTACGATTGCGGGAATAGATCCGGAGGAAGCCGTTTTCGATAATATCCTTTTTATGATATAAGATCCACAGGAAAACTTAAGGGGGGAGGAGTTATGTTCTCAGAACACCCTCACATTCAATTGTAATCATATTTAAAACACCCTTTCAATAAAGAAGATACAAAGTATCTTCTATGATCATTTTGTCATACAAGCAGTTTGCAATGAAATTAAATCAGATGCACAAGTGTGCATCCAAATAAAGAAAGATAACAATAAATCGTTAGGATTTCATCATACAAAGATAAATGATGAAATAATTATTCTAGATATGCAGAATTGCTGCATAAGCATAATATAAGTATAAATAGGTTGACTTGAACATTGTAAGATTTTAGTATTAACTGAACTTCGTATAGCTGAAGATTTCCCCCCACCAGAGGTAAGGGATCGGATGCTTAGTAAACTATTAAAATAAAATAAATTTGCGTTTTGTTTAAGTGGTTGCATTCTCTTATGAGAATGCTAAATATATTTTTTTTTGTAACATTTAAATCGAACATAAAACTTTACGAACAATTGAATATGACAGTATCACTGCGAACTCGCCACCGTAATACAGCTTCCAAGCGAACTTGTGGAATTGGATGAGTATGTGCCTGCGCACTCTTACAATTTCAGTAAGACGCGTTGGCCACGCTTCTCCAACTCCTTGGCAAGAGAAATACGTTCCGATGACATTTCTCCACCAAATGACAGGAACCTGACGAACGTCGAGATCGACGGTTACCTGACTCAAATGGATACGACTATAAAACGAACAATGGACAGAACAATCCCAAAATATAAGGAACAAGACCCTACTGGTTTATACAAGAACGCGACAATCAACGCACTACACCGACAAAAAAGTGGACTGCTGACTAGGTTGAAACTTCTTTACAGACGTTTCACGGACACACGTGATCTGGAGATTAGGACATTGAAGTCGTCGATCAAAAACATTAATGTTCTGATTAAACAAAATTATAGATTGTCTATTAATTTATATTGGGATAACAGAATTCGGGCCGTTAATTCTAGCGACCCTAGTATTTTTCCCCAAATTAATAAGATATTTAGAAGATATGATCAAAACAAACTTCCATGTCTTAAACTCCAGAGGACAACAGATAACGAAGACTTACTTACGATTGCGGGAATAGATCCGGAGGAAGCCGTTTTCGATAATATCCTTTTTATGATATAAGATCCACAGGAAAATGTAGAAGCTGTAGGGGCTGCTTTTCAGCAAGTGTATAAGGCGAAAGCTAGCATTCGTCCGAATCATGACCTGGTATACCCAATGTTGTGTTACGACATCTCCCTGAGGAGGCCATAGACATTTATACCACACTGTTCAACAACGCATTGAATAATGCATATTATCCAGTGAGTTGGAAGACAGCTGTGGTCCATCCTCTCCCCAAAAAGGGAAAGGACAGCTCCAACCCGGCAAATCTTCGGTCAATAAGTCTTCTTCCAAGTATCAGTAAAGTATTCGAAAAGATTCTCAATAGAGCTCTGTTCAAGTGGGCTGAGGACAAAAATATTATTCCAGATAATCAGTTTGGCTTTAAGGCGGGGCATGACACTATTCATGCCGCGTCTAAGTTAGTTTCTGATGTACAATGGAACAAAACGAAAAATCAATGCATGGGTGCCGTTCTGGTTGATTTGGAGAAAGCTTTCGACACCGTATGGTTAGAGGGTCTTTATCTGAAGCTATCTAGATTTGGCATAAGTAAACCACTGTTATATATGCTTCATGACATGCTCAATGGTAGAAAGTTTGTTGTCAAAAGTGGCAATGTAACTTCTACCACAACTTTTGATATTAAAAATGGTCTACAGCAAGGAGCTGTGAACTCGCCGATTCTTTTTAGTATTTACACCAGTGATCTGAAAGGTAGTCTAACTCATTCAATTGCGTATGCCGATGATCTTGTAGCGTACAGAACGGGTCCGAAAGTTGAAGTCATCAGAATTCTCTTGCAGCGTGACTTCGACAAGATACAGCGATATTGTGATGACTAAAAGTTAAAAATTAACTTTCAGAAATCAGAAACTATCCTGTTTAGAACCCCGTTATCTAGGGCTTCTAGGGATACAAGAAAGAACTGGAGAAATCTAGTGATCGTTGGACCAAGTGGACATCCACTGGCGAGTAAAGATGTGGTAAAGTACCTTGGCATCTGGCTAGATCAGTATCTATATTTCAATCGACATGTAGATGCTGCTCTGGCCAGAGCTAGGGGAGCCTTTGGGTTGACAAGACGGTTGTTTTATAGCAGCCGCCTTGACAGCAGAGTAAAGGTGATTTGCTACATGGCCCTTATCCGGCCAATGATTGCCTATGGGTGCCCTGTGTGGTTCAACGTTGCCCCATCTCAAATGGAAAATATTCGGGTGTTTGAGAGGCAGTGTCTTAGACGCTGCCTTGGATTACACAGAACACCAGAGTCGGAGTACACACATTATTAAACCAACGAGGTTCTATACAACAGGGCCAATATAAACAGGATAGATAACATTTTAATCAAACTGATTCGGGGTCACATTGCAAGAGCGATGACCTCGACCAATGGACTTATTTTTTTTGCTTACTACCCCAATGATGAGTATAGTGAAAGTGTACGTCTTAACGGTTTTATCCCGTCCGAGACATTCCTCTTTTTAGACAGTCGTGGGCTGATACAGGACAGATTGGCGGTACCGTTAATCTACCACGTCGGCCGTAGAACTGTGGATCGGCGAATCCTGTATGGTCGAGACGTCGGCTCTGGGAACGGAGCAGAGCGTCTGCGGTTCAGTAGAGCTGTGCCCCTTCGGGACAGAAAGGACTTAGTTAAGCAAGTAAAAAAATTCTGCTGGTTGGGTGACCACCCTGATATTGAAAGTTGACCATATTGTTGCTTTGGCCGACTTACATAGTTCTAAGGTAAAGATAGGTAGAGTAGGTAGAACATTGACGGTGGCACCAAAAAAAGTACACAAGTAAATGTATTTGTATGTGGGCAATTGCGGTTGCGAATATATATGTATATATCTATATGTACATATATGCATGTGTATGGGCGTACGCGACTGTGCATATGCGTATGCACAAAAAAAAAATGCTGGTGGCTGTTCTAGTTTTTAAGTTATTTTAAGTAGTTTTAATTAGATATAATGTAGTTTAAGTTAGTTTTAATTTAGTTTTGATTAGTTTTATTTAGATATGGGGTAGCTTAAAGTTTTATAAAAAATTTAAAAACAAAAATGATATAGAAAATGAGTTTTTTTAAATAATTTTCTCGTTAGTTTAAAGTAATCATGAATTCTAATTATAAGTTATTTTCCGTCGAAAGACATTTTTTAAGTATAGTCGTAGTTTAATTTAGAGCGCCCGCATGGGGCCAGTAAGTTAGTTAAGTTAATATGTAAACTAGTTGTTTAAGATTTTTTGTCTAGCATTAAGATAGATATAAGGAAATGAAAAAATAAAAATGAATTAAAAATGAAAAAAAAAATGCAGATATCTGAATTTTGAAATGAAAAAAAAAATACTCCAGTTGATATTTGGTGATTTGAACCGTGTATGTTAGGGTTGTGAGGTGTAACTGATTGTCCTTTTATTTGAATTTGAATTTATAGATGAAGAAAAAATAATAGAAAAAAGTAATAATTTGAATGAATGTTAATACACCAGATTGTGAAATAGTTTTTAAATGTTTCTTATCAGTGTGGATATTTTGGTTGTATGATTTGAATATGTGTTTGACGTTCTAAAATTTCTTCAACTGAAATACAAATATTTGTGGGTTTAGTATGAAAATGCATACATATTTTTTTTTTGTGGGAAGTACATCCGTACTATATTTTGTTCTAAGGGTTTCATAAAAACATTTTCTTAAATACAAATATTTGTGGATTAGTATGAAAATGTTTACATATTTTTTTTGTGGGAAGTACATCCGTTCTATATTTTGTTCTGTGGGTTTCATAAAATATTTTCTTAAACACAAATATTTGTGGTTTAGTATGAAAATGTATACATATTTGTTTTTGTGGGAAGTACATCCGTTCTATATTTTGTTCTAAGGGTTTCATAAAAATATTTTCTTAAATACAAATATTTTTTTTTTGTGGGAAGTACATCCGTTCTTTATTTTGTTCTAAGTTGTGTCATAAAAATATTGACTTTATTTGTTTTTTATCAGAATTATTGTGGTTTGAAATAATTAAAAGAATTTCAAATATAGCAATCAAATATCCGTTTGAAAAAAAAATTTTTTTTTGGAGTAACATTTTATCAAAAAAAAAAAACATATATAGAGATTATGTTAAATGTCTATACTTTTTCGTAAGTATAAAATCAGGGTATATTCAACTATTGAATTCAGTCACTCTTGACAAAGTAAACAAGTGAAGTAAAAATTTTATTAAACTGAAAAAAAATGTCTTCAATTTTAAACAAAATCAAAGCTAGTTCTAAAATCGTGCGCAAGGACTTGGTCAGTGTAAAAAATCTGACATTAAAAAAAAAAAATGAGATTGTGGGTGCCAAGAGGTGCATCACGCGATATGGTCAACAGCTGCGTGTTGAACTAAAGGATTGTTTCGTGTTTTTACCTAAAAGATGTGCTGACTCCTTTGGTGAGGAGGAAGTACGGGAGCTACCAAAACTTTGTTTGGAGGTCGTAGCTCCTTACGAATCAACATTCATCATAGACTTTCATGCAAAAGAAAGTAATAGTGACAATAGTACCACCACCACCACTACCACCACCAGCGATGACAACAACATCAACAACAACAGCATCAATGACAGCAGTAGCAGCAGCAGTAACAGCAACAACAACAACAACAACAATTCCAACAATCATAGAGAAGACGAGGAGGAAGTAATTAATTTTGTACAGTCACAGAAAAAGTTATTTTGCAACTCTTTTTATTAAAAAAAAAAAATGTTTTTTTTTTGTTAAAATAAAAAAAAAAATTAAATACAAATTTTTAAAAGTTTTTTTTCTCTATAACTGCTTGATTGTTTGTTTGTTTCGAAGGATTGAGAAAGAAAAAGAATATTTTGTTATTCCTCGCTTCTATTTCAAGAAATTAAGGTTTTTTTTTCACTTTCACTCTTTTTCTTTTTCCCCATTTGTATAGCGATTTGAAATAATAGACGAAATGGTGACGAGGATTAAAAGGTTTGGTTTGAACGGAAGGAAAATCCAGTTCAAAATAAAACCTATTCCAGAAAATAAGGAGCCTACTTCCTGGATAAGGGAAGGTTTGAACGGCATGTTCAAACATGCTTTGAAAGATCTGGATCCCCTTGATAAAGTGGGAATAACTTTTAGCGGAAAGAGTTTTTCCACCGAACGGGGTAGCGGTTGGATTAACTTTAAAGACTGTTCCGCCATTTAATTTAGCGATATTTGGGAAATGGTCAGCAGAATTTTCCAAAGTAATTCTACAGGTCTGAGCACTGATGATTTCAATTTAAGTAAAACATCCGTGAAGCTCCCTTCAGGTTCTGTAAAAAAAATAAAAAAAATCTATCATGTTTAACACATTTGAAGAGGAATGCACCAAAAGAAAGGGTATTGTGTCTATACACAATACGGATAATTTGTGCTTGCCTCGAGCGCTAGTCGTTGGCAAAGCATATGCCGATAAAGAAAGTGTGTTAAACAAAAACTCAATAAGAAGAGATATTGGAAAAATCCAAACAAAGAATGCCTTAAAACTAATTAATGAGGCACACGTAAATATACCCCCTGAAGGGTGTGGCATTCGAGAATTAAAAAATATTCCAACAACATTTAAAGGAATACAAAATAACAGTGTATAACCACGGAACAAAAGGGCGTGATATCATATTTGAAGGTGGTAATGATGAGAAAAAAATAAATCAATTTACTCTACCACAATAATCACTTTAATTTAATAACGTCCTTAATTGCTGCATTCTGTTGCAGTTATTATTGCGAAGATTGCCATGTACCCTACAATATGAAGAGCAAACATAGGTGTCAAAAAACATGTCCACAATATCAAAACACACCTACGTGCCCGAAGATTGCAAAAGAAATTAATTATGTAGATTGTAATCGAAATTTTAGAGGGAAAAACTGTTTCGACAAACACAAGGCAGACAGCTCAAAAGGAAACAATATTTGTGAACAAATTAAAAGATGAATACTATGTTTAAAAACATACAGTGGCAATCGAACGCATGTCTGTGGCGAATACTACTGTAAAATATGTAGTAAGCACGTGGAAGAAGATCATTTGTGCTATATGCTTCCCGATAGTAGATTACCTAGATGTAAAGACACTCTTTACATTTTTTATGATTTTGAGAGTCGTCAAGAGAGAGTTATTGGCGAAAAAACCATAACTATTGCAGATGATACTTATAATACTCCGGTTAAAATACATGAGCCTAATTTGTGTGATTTTAAACAAAAGTGTTATGAATGTTTTGATATTCCAAATTTGGCCTTTTGTAATAAGTGCGGGCATTCATTGAACATTGTTCAGAAATCTGAAGAGAGAGAAGAAGAAGAAGGAAATATTATCCCCAAATTCTTAAAACATATTCTGAATGTTCGACAAAAATTTAATAATGTCATTGTATTAGCACATAACGGACAATCTTATGACCATCAATTTATATTAAATTATATACTGAATAAAACAAATTTAAGTCCAGAATTAATCATGCGAGGCAGTAAAATAATATTAATGATAATAGGAAATATTAAGTTTATAGATTCCTTAAATTATTTCCCGATGGCTCTCTCTAAGTTGCCGAAAACCTTCCAGCTATCTTCGGAATTGAAAAAAGGTTATTTTCCTCATTTGTTCAATACAAGAGGAAATAGAAACTATGTCGGGAAGTTACCAGCCTTAGAATTCTACAGTCCGAATACTATGAAAGCAGAAGAACGTGAAGTATTTCTATAATGGTACGGAGAACATAAAAACGACGTTTTTGAACTCCAACGCGAACTTTTGGAGTATTGCATCAGTGATGTCAATATTCTGACTGAGGCTTGTCTGAAGTTCAGACGTTTTTTTCTTATTGAAAGTAATATTAGAAGCTACGACTATAGCTTCTTCATGCAATCTGGTGTACCGAAAAAAATTTCTACAGCCGAACACTATTGGGTTAATACCCAAAAATGGATACAGGTAAATTGTTATTTAAATGAATACAATATCTAAAATAAATGTTAAAACAAATGTGTTTTTTCTCAATATCAGGTGCGTCGATAATCAGTTAACGGAAGCAATTAAGTGGTTGATTTTGGAAGACCAAAGTCGAAAAATCAACATAAAACATGCTGCTAAAGGACGCGAAGCCATAATTAACGGAGTTAAAGTCGATTGTTTCTGCGAAGAAAATAAACAAGTTTTTGAGTTTCATGGTTGCTACTATCACGGTCATCCTGCTTGTCTAAAACATAAACGAGATGATCCTCTATCTGATAAAGAACAACACGATACGTTGAATTACAGATACGAGAGAACGATGGCCAAAACAGCACGTTTGAGATCGTTTAATTATGAAGTGATCGAAAAGTGGAGTTGTAAATTTGAAACCAAACTAAGTTTTCTAAAAGATGAAGAGTTAAATTTCTTGAACAATCACCCACTAGTACAGAATGCCCCGTTAAATCCACGAGATGGTTTCTTTGGAGGAAGAACAGGGAATACATTTAATTATTACAAGTGTAAGGAAGGTGAGCAAATAAAATATATTGATGTATGTTCACTATACCCCTGGGTATGTAAAAATGGGAAGTTTCCCGTTGGGCATCCAAAAGTTCATACAAGTAATGATGATATTTGCTCTAATATGAAACTTGATGGCATCAATGGGCTCATTAAATGTAAAATTCTGCCACCAGAAAACTTATTTCACCCTGTCTTACCCCAAAAACAGAACAATAAACTAATGTTTTCATTGTGTAGAACTTGTAGCAGTGAAAAAACTTAAGAAATTGTCTGCACCCATTCTGATGATCAGAGGGCCTTATTAGGAACATGGGTGATTGACGAAAGAGTAAAAGCTATTGAAATGGGTTATAAGCTTCTAACTATAATGGAAATTTGGGAATACAAAGTAATCCAATATAACCCTACTACAGGTTCTGAAGGATTATTTACCTCAATGATGAATAAATACCTTAAAATAAAGCAAGAAGATTCAGGGTGGCCAAATATATGTTTATCTGAAGAGGATAAAAACAAATATATTACGGATTTTCTCGAGAAGGAAAATATCAAGTTGGAATACTCCGAAATAACAGATAATCCTGGCAAGAGATCACTTGCCAAGCTGATTTCAAATTCTCTTTGGGGTAAATTTGGACAAAGAGAAAATCAACAAAAAACCTGTATTATAAATAATCCTTTGATTTGCTTACTCATCCATCTATAGAAGTTTCACAAATTTTACCTATTAATGAAAACAATATTGTGATAAGCTTCGTAATGAAAGAAGAAGCAGCTGAAACTCTATCAACTGTTAATGTTTCTATTGCCGCATATACCACAACTCAAGCTCGCCTGAAATTATATAGCTACTTAGAAAAACTTCAGGAAAGAGTTTTGTACTACGACACTGATTCCGTTATTAATGTTTGTCGTCAAGGAGAATTCAATCCACCTACTGGAGACTTTATCGGTGATATGACAAACGAACTGGATTGCTATGGTCAAGGAAGTTACATTACCGAATTTGTAAGTGGTGGGCCAAAAAATTATTCTTACAAAGTATACAGCACAAAGGATAAAAAAGAACACATTGTCTGTAAAGTGAAGGGTATCTTCCTCAGTTATGAATCTTCCCAAAAAATTAATTTCGATTCAATAAAAGAAGCGGTTTTAAATTCTTCTGTACAAGAAGATTGTGAAAGTATTGTCATAAAGTCTAACAATATACGACGAACCATAGAAAATCAGATAATTACTGTAGAAGAAGTCAAAACCTATAAACCAAAAGCTGAAAAACGTCAATTTTTCGAGGACCACAGTTCTCTGCCGTACGGGTATAAAAGAAAAACCAACCAAAGCAATTTATGAAATAAAAAAAACATGTGTTTCTGAAACTTTATAAACATAATTTTTTTTGTTTTATTTAGAAAGAAGATTATATTAATACATTACAATAATTGTGATTCACTTAAAAACTTGCTTAAAAGATAGACATTTTGAAGAGCACAGCACTTTCCATGGTTAGGACATTTTATTTGATTAGGATAAATACTTCGAAGTTCCTTGAAGTTTGGGCAGTTGAAAATAGTTTCTACGTTTTTGACTTCTACATTTTCGTTATTAAGTAATTCCTGGAGCCACTGCCCTTTTTCAGTTCCTTTAACGTAGACAAGACCAGCTTGGATTTTTTCTCGCAGAATTGTCTTTACTTGAGAAAAATTAATAAACCCTCCATTCCAAGTTAGTCCGTGATAATTTTGAATTTTAAGTGATGCTGGAAATTGATTTATGTTAAATGAAGGAGTAACAATGAAATGGTGATGACCCCCTTCATGATATATTGCTGCTTCTTTTAAAATGAATCCATTGTTGAATCCTCCGAAGCCTTGAAAGTCGACTATATATGTGTTCATAATTAAGATATGTTCTCGGTTTAGTTAGGTTACTTATTCGTAATAAACTGAATTAAAAACTCTGAAAACAGCTTGCATTTATAGTCTAGAATACCATAGATGATTTATCATGAGCAGTTGAAATTCACAAATAGGTATGGCATGAATAATGACATTCAATTATGTTAGCTTGTGAACTTATTCAGTAATTCGGCTATACTCAATTATGCGGTCATGAAGAATCAGACAGTATACATTGTTGTTGAAGCTGGAAGCGGAGTCGATGTTTTGAGTTCAATTTTTACGTCTACAGGTCCTGATTTGATTGATTCATTTTGGCGGGAACAATCAACAACCATAATTGGAGCGAGATCTTTGAAGTCTTTTCGCGACAGAAGTGGTTGTGATTCTTTCTGATAATATGAGTATTGAAATTTACAATACATTTCATAGGGAATAGCATAACGGTCTAGTTTATATTTTAGATTTAAGTCTTCACGTGGATAAGATTCTGAGTTTAAATGCACCTTGACATTACTTACATCAAAATGGTCGAATCTGCTAGGATCTTTATATCGCTGGTTTTTTTATCAGTTTGTAAGGCAATAATAACATATCTCGGTTTCTCAAGTTGGGTTGAAGTTTTGACTGAGCATACATGGTCAGTGGTGGTTGGTAGAGTTGGGTATTCATACATTTCCAAACTTCGAAATTGAATTTGAATTGGTTTTAACTGCATTTGTTTGAATAATGTAAGCTTATTTGAATCAGATAGGGTAATATGTGGAACTCTCCATTGTTGTTTAAAAATTGAAAGTTTTAATTCTTCAGAATTATTAGCATGCTCAAAATAAAAGGCGTTCTCATTAGTTCGAGTACGAACTAGAATCAGCTCATGTCTTGCGTTTGCTATAACCTTTTTATAATCTTCAGCAAAGCCCAGTATAGATCTAAGTGGTATACAAAAATTAAAAGTACCCGAAACACGTGGACTAGCGGTTCCAATCCATGAAGCATTTTCTAAGCATTTACTTTCATTCTCGTTCAAAGATATAAAATTTTTCAATGATGATGTGATGCCAACATTTTTATTGCTGTCAATCTCTACTCCATTGAGTTCATAAGCTGCCCTTTCAAAAAGAAAGGCTTTGTTTTCAGATGATAGCGTTTTTTTTTTGTTTTAGTAGAACTATTTGATTGGTTAACCTTAGTGTCTGTCACATAATAATTATATATTAACATTGTTAAGATTTTGTTGTTAAATGCAACCTAACGGTTATTCTTTCTCCTCTAAAATTTATCAAGTCTCCGTCTTGGTCTACAAGTTTCAATGATAAAGTACTTAATTGTTTGACATTCACTGGTAGATAGATGAGATTTTTCGGAACTCCTATTATTTTATACCCTGGTCCTGCTTCCGGTGAAAATTCATGTATTGTATGCGTAGGTGTATTATTAAAATATGAACCATTTATGATATTACACTCAACTCGTATTACATTTACCTTGCTTATATCTACTGGTAAACCTGATATGTGGGGCTTATCCTCGTTGAGGACTCTTTTATTAAAACCCAATAATTGGCCAATAGATCTGTCCCTATCGAAATATATTTTCTCGGTGCTTTCGATTTCACATACCATTGTGTTGTTATTTGCTTCTAATCTGAAAATTGTCGTAGAATTTTGCACTAATAATTCTTCGGATATATATGATGCAATGTCATCGATCTCTAACGAACCTGTTGGTATTTCAATTACCATTTCCCCCACATGTAATATGTTATTACGCTCATCAACATTTGGTATTGAGTTATACGCTTGAAAAACAATCAGACCACAAACGTAGCTCTGATCTAAGTTTAGAGGCGGAAAATATTCAGACATTAGAAAGGAAGCTCTACCGCTAAGTGTTAGTATCATCGACATGGTGATAAAAAACACAATGAAATCATATTTATATAAAACTCTTTATTTATTGAGAATAACAGTCATATAAAAAACTTAAGCATAAATGACCACAGTTAAAAGACTCATAATCTTGATATTAAGTATAATTATAATTAATTTGTTCACCCAAGTAATTAATTATTTCAATAGGAGGTTGGAGATTTCCAAAGCTATCAAAATATTCAATTTGAGTACCTTTCTTATTATGTGCTACCCAATGTGTTCCAGGACCATTTGCGGAATCTAGATTTACTATACCGCATTCGTTTTTCAAAGGTCCAGTCTTTGGTAAATTATCACGCATGAAAACTCCTCGAAAATTTGGTATTAATTTTTTTGCAAAATTTATCAAATCTTTTTCATTTAATGCACGATTAGGTAGCAAGCTTAGAAGTTTTTTGATTTTTGATTTAAAAAGAGTCCAAACCCTTTCCTGTACGGTTTGAGATGTAAGCCGTGACCGACTGCAATCGATTCCATTTTTCCATTATGACGTTTTTTCTCCTCTAAATCTTTTTTAGCAATACTTATATCGTTAACGGCTTTGGCTACTCCTGCGGCACCTCCTGTCAAAGCTCCAAGAGCTGAAAGTCCGGCAAATAGAGGAACAAGAAATGGAATTCCTCCACCGATTTTCGGTACTGAAATAACTCTGGGTGTCTTAATGTTATTACTATTTTTGCTTATTGTCTTATTGGCAGAAGATACTGCTATTTTAATTGCCTTTTCAAGATTGACAGGTTTTTTACGTTTGACATAGTTTCCAATGGTCTGGATTACTTTTTTAAAGGTGAGTTGTTTTGGTTTGTTAATTTTTTTAGATTTCTTATCTTCATTTTTCCTTTTTGCTCTTTTCTTAGACTTTTTATCTTCATAGAGCATGCCATGCCCGTACCTAATTTTAGTTTTGTCTTCATTAAATTAGTAACCAAAAGTGCGTTTGCTCGCTCAGCTATACTAGCGTCCTTAGATTTAACTCGTTGCCAAGCTTTTTCCGATAAAATTCTATCGGCTATGTGACGATCAGATGTATTTTTAAATTTTGAATAAGATATATCGTGTTGTTTGCACGCTTGATCAAGCAAACTTATTCCTGAATCCCCTCGAGCTAAGCGTTCTTCAAGTTTGGTGCCAGGCCCACAGTATTGATAATCAGGTAAATGTAGTTCAACAGGTAGTTTGTTTATTATTGTGTTTAATAAACTTCCCCCCCTCGCGCAAAGTTTCGTTGACTGGTAGATTTTTTCGAATAATCAATCATTTTATATGAATTATTTTTACACCATAATGCGTAAATTCCATATGACATTTTTAAAATATAAACTTCGTATTTATAATATAATATTTAGTATTTACCACAATGCGATTCGTTAAACAACAATATCAATTGCCTGTAACAAATATGGAAATAATTAAAAGCAATATGACAAAAAAGCATGGTAAATTATTTCCTCATACTATTAGAGGAATAATTACGGGCCCCTCAAACTGTGGGAAAACAAATGTCATGATGAGTTTACTACAGCATCCCAATGGGTTGAAATTTGAAAATATATTTATATATTCTAAGTCCCTACATCATCCAAAGTATGAGTTTTTACAAAAGTCGATGAGACCAATTAAGAATATGGGTTTTTTTACTTTTTCCAATAACAGTGATGTTATTCCACCCGAAAAGGCTAAACCAAATTCTATATTTATCTTTGATGACATTGGCTGTGAAAAACAAGACACAATTCGAGTCTACTTTATTATGGGGCGTCATCACCACATTGATAGTTCTTATTTGTGCCAAACGTATACAAGAACACCCAAACATCTGATTCGAGACAATTCAAATTTTCTCATTGTTTTCAAACAGGATGATATGAATTTAAAACATATTTATAATGAACATGTTAATTCAGATATGACATTTAATACATTTCAGAGGGTATGTGCGGAATGTTGGAATACAAACTATAGCTTCTTGGTAATTGATAAGGACAGTCCATTGAATGAAGGTCGATATAGAAAAGGTTTTGCCTGCTTTCTTAAGTTATAAACAGATAATATTTAAGTTGTACATCATCAATTTCAATTTCAATTTAATTTTTATTGAACATTATATATACAATTTGGCTTACATCTACTTACGATACTATGATGTTTTTTTTTTACATTATTGTTGGCACATAAGGGGCCTAACCTTAAACACTGACTTAAGTTTAACAAAATACATAATACATATACTAGTGATAAATAAATTTGATTTAAGAAGTCGGTTGACTTAATCGTCCTCAGGGTGTTCCTTCCCGGTTGTCATTTTGATTTAGGTGTTGGGGGGGGGGGGGGTACGGCGCTTAGCCGCGGTAGTACACCGACCTTGTGTCAGCGTAGAACGAGATTGCGTTCTCGTTGTCGTTGTCCGTAAAAAAGTTCTCGTCCATGGTTTCCATAACGCTGAGATACCTTGGCTCAGGATGTCGATGTTCGATGGCAATCTTTCTCATTAGCTGATTCGGGTGGTTGATTATGTTACCAACTAGCTTCTTTGTCGACATCACTAGATATTTGTCCAGCGGAATTATTTTTGCTTCTTTATATAGGAGTTCGTTCCTGTAGTGCCTCTGTCTCTGCCGGTCAAAGAAAAGTCCAGTGCATATTCTTAAAATCTTCCTTTCAAATACTTGGAGTTCACTCATGGCTGTCTTCGAAATTGTAAACCAGGCTGGAAACGAGTAGCTGATGATGGGTCGCAGAAGTTGCTTGTATAGAAGCATCTTCGTCTCTTGGCTTAGTCCGGTTCTTTTTTTCATTAATGGGTGCAGACGATGGAAGGCCCAGCTGGCTTTCTTGAGGACATTCCTTGAATGCGGGTTGAACCTGAGCAGCTCATTGAAATGGATCCCCAAGTATTTTACACTCGGTTTGACTGGTATGGTTGATCCGTCAGGAAGTTTCAGAACCAGTTTTCTTATATTGGCTACTGTGCAGCTGGCTCTTCTCATTGAAGGTCTTCTGAAGCATATAAGTTCCGATTTTGTGGCATTGATCCGAATCCCCCACTTCTTGTAAAATTGGCAGAGTCTATGGATGTGAGCCTCTACTTTCCGGACTGCTATAAGCGGTGAATTTGAGGCAGCGTAAGTTAGCGAATCATCAGCATAGAGAATATTATCGCATTCAGTTGGAGCGGGTTGATCTGATGTCATCAAGCTGTAGAGGAAGGGGCCTAGTTTTGATCCTTGGGCGACTCCGGCTCTGATGTTCTTCAAGTTCGATTTTCGCTTGCCTATTTGGACGAAGAATTTTCTAAAAGAAAGAAAAGAAAAAAGAATTTTTATTAGTGGCGGAGGTAAGTTCAATAGATAGAGTTTATGAATAAGCGCTTCTATCCAAACGCTGTCAAATGCTTTCTCGACATCCAGAAAGCACCCGACGGTGACTTGATTCTTGTTGAGGGCTGTGGTGATATCGTGTTGAAACTTTAACAGCGGATGCAGCGTTGAGTGTTTTTCTCGAAATCCAAACTGCATATCGGGGACGATTGAGTGTTCACTGCAAAATCTTTTAAGTCTCCGGAGAATAACTTCTTCCAAAATTTTGCTGATGCTATTGAGAAGCGATATCGGCCTGTAGTTGGACACTTGATTGGATGCACCTTTCTTCGGAATTGCCACGATCTTAGCTGTTTTCCACCTCTGGGGGAAGTAACAGTTGTTGACACAGCTGTTGAGAATGATTGTGAGGAGGATCATTGCTGCATTTGGTAGCCTTTTCAGCACAAAGTTGGAGACTCCATCTGGTCCAGCTGATTTCTTTGGTTTAGAATTACCGATGATCTCAGCAACCTCGTCCAGACAGCACAGGTGTGGACTCTCGATCGGATTACTTGCTGAATTGGTTTCACTGAAATGGATAACTTCTGGATTCGGCAGTAGAGTCCGGTGAATGGATGACTCAACTTCACGTAGAAACACCGGGTCGTCGGGTGGGTTTGGATTGAAGTTTTCTTCGAAGTAATTAGCAAACGCTTCCGTTTTGTCCTGGGTTGAGGTTGCTTCAATGTTATCATTGCAGATGATTGTTTCCGGAATATGTGGCTGTTTCCCAATAATCCTGTTGATGTTTTTGAAGGCATCAGGCCCTGGCTTGATTGCTTGCAGTCTCTTCTGGTACTGGATGTTATTTTGGTGTTTAATGCAGTTCCGGAACATGATGTTTACCTGCTGAAGTTCACACAAAACTGTTCGGTAGTTGCTGCTTGTTGTGTTGAGTTCACTTTGATGAATCCTTTGTAGCCGTTTCCTCAGTCGCTGTCTGTGAGCATAGAGATTCTGCACGTACTGAGGAAGGTGTTGGTACCTATCCCTTGATGTTCTAGGCCGCTTTTGATTGTCCAGTGCACCAGATACATCATTTTCCAAGTTATCTATAGCTGCGTCGATTTGACTATCCAGCAAATTCCTGTTTGAAGGTGGGAGAGTTATATATTCTTCAATGTCCCTCTGAAGTCTTTCAATATTTAGCCGTCTGTAATTTATATAGTTCTCAGGTACTTCTATTAATGAAAAGGCTAAACCAAATTCTATATTTATCTTTGATGACATTGGCTGTGAAAAACAAGACACAATTCGAGTCTACTTTATTATGGGGCGTCATCACCACATTGATAGTTCTTATTTGTGCCAAACGTATACAAGAACACCCAAACATCTGATTCGAGACAATTCAAATTTTCTCATTGTTTTCAAACAGGATGATATGAATTTAAAACATATTTATAATGAACATGTTAATTCAGATATGACATTTAATACATTTCAGAGGGTATGTGCGGAATGTTGGAATACAAACTATAGCTTCTTGGTAATTGATAAGGACAGTCCATTGAATGAAGGTCGATATAGAAAAGGTTTTGACTGCTTTCTTAAGTTATAAACAGATAATATTTAAGTTGTACATCATATGCATAGTAATGTTCTATGAGAGCAGTACGGAACAGTTCAACGAGCAGATATTAGCAGTAAAAAGCGGTTCAGTTCAGTTGGAAACCCAGTATTCAGCAGTTAAGGCAAGTAACTTTAGTATCAAATTAAGTTTAAAATCCATCGAAAGATTTTTTAAACAACTTCGAAACTTATTCACGATTTGCCTCTGTAAGAAAAAATAAGCCTTAAATAATGATGAATATAGATATAAAACTAACTAAAGAACTTATTAAAACCACCAACGCTCTACGAAAGAAATACAAAAATCTTAAAACTGGAAGTTTACGAAGCTCAAATTGAAGAAACTCTTAAACCACTTACCAAGCCACTTAACGAGTTAGTGAAAAAAACAAACACAAGGCAAGATGAAAATTACTTTGTTGAAAGTTCTTCAAAGAAAATGAAAATTGCCTCCGAAAAACAATACCAAGAAAAAGAAAATGATGAATTTATCACTCCCAAGACTGTGGATAACTCACTCGTTTTTACTGAAAATACTACACCAAAAAGGCCAAACAAAAATTCAAACCACCGACCGTCTGAATCATCGTAGCTTTGGAGAACTATTGTTACCAGAAGAATTTCATGATACACCCAAAAAATATGTAGATCTATTTATAAATAATTCCAACACCCTTGATAAAACTTACGGTATATATTTAAGAGATGGAAAGTGGTACATCGGTAATGCTGAGTTCAAAATTCTTGGAAAATACATAGAAATAAAAAATAAACCCTATGAAGGTACAAATGGTTTATTTGAGCTCATATTTTAGAAAAACCCTGAAAAAAACATTTATACCAGTGAAGACTTAAAAAATTACAAGGCTTTATTATATAAAACGAATGCACATAGAATGGATCATGATTCACGAAGACAAGTGCACGGTAATCGTGGTTATAAGTATAGACAAATAATAAGTAAATTATTTGGATTGACTTCAAATACTTCCAAAACTTCATCACCATCGCCACAACAGTCACCTATAGGAAGTGGATTAATGCAATTATCAAAAATGAAAAAAGACTATATATTTTGGGATAACCCCAATGAGCTGATAGATAGACTGAGACTCCTTATTGCTTCACATCAAGCTGGCCATAACAATCACTCTACCGAGATTGTTTCAATCATTGAAGAACTTAAAGAAGCCAACATTATTGAATAATAAAAATGCCGGTTGATAAATTTGGTCGTTTTTCGAATATGGCTCCACCAAGAAGACCAAGAGGGAAACAAAGAGAACAGGGGTACCAGGTGAACAGGGAGAGAGAGGAATGCCTGGACCACCTGGTGAGGGATTTCTCAAAACAGAAAGCGGAGATTACAAAATAAACTTTAAACGGTTAAAAAATGTTCAAGAACCACAAGAACAGGAAGACGCTGCTACCAAAAAATATGTTGATGAAACATACGAACAACTTAAAGAATACATACGATATGGAGTAGTTGTAAAATTTGAGAAACAACTGTTTGACACAATTGATAATAAGAAAAAAAAATCTGAAAATTAAATTGAAGACAATTCTATTAGTTATTGAAACTTAAAAACAGTCATTATATAACTTTAGTCTTTAATCTATCTCCTCAGTGTGGAGAACTCAATCATTATGTCTTACATAGATTTTTTATTCATTTTTGATGAAATTCTACAGTTTCTGAAAGCAAATCATCCTAATATACTGGAAGAACATCATGAGGAGCTTTTGAATTGTGTAATCTTTTCGAAAAGATTTATGAATGTATCTACTACAACATCAAAACATGGATGTCATTTCGAGAACTGCCCCATGGTCTTCAAACTTATGCAAAAATGGTCCAGATACATGCGCATGTTAGATGCTTGAAAATAGACTGTTACAAATAAAAAAAACTGATGTCTTTGTATAAAAGATTGAAATAGTATGACTTAAACTTGTAATTATTATATAGAAATATTTTTAATTAATAAATGCGTACATAAAAAAAAGAACAAATACTTTGTTTTTATCATTCAATAAAAAGATGAGTCAGAGAAACGTTGTTGAAGAACTACATAAGCCTGCTCGAAGGAATTTTCCAAAAAGACGAGTAATTATTAAGGGGCTAGATGATTTATGGCAAGCCGACCTAGTCGAGATGGTTATGTATTCACCCGAAAACGAAAATTATCGATATCTTCTCACAGTTATTGATACATTTTCTAAATTTACTTGGACGGCTCCTATTAATAATAAAACAGGAACGAGTGTCACTCAGGCTATGGAAGATATATTTTATAAAGGTCGTTACCCAAAAAATTTACAAACAGATGATGGAAAAGAATTTTTCAATGCATCTTTTCAAAAACTTATGAAAAAGTTTCAAATTAATCATTACTCTACATTTAGTGTTCTCAAAGCTTCCATTGTTGAACGATTTAATCGTACCTTGAAAACTTGGATGTGGAAGCTTAAATGGTTCATATCGTTGGATTGATATCATAGAACAACTAACAAAAACGTACAATAATTCCAAACATCGTACGATAAATATGAAACCATCTGAAGTCAATGCTGCAAATGAAAAAATATTACTCTCCAAGATCTATAATCACATCAAAATACATATTACTCCAAAGTTTAAAACCGGGGATTTTGTCAGAATTAGTAAATACAAACATGTTTTCGGTAAGGATACAGACCGATTTGGATCACAGAAATCTTTAAGATTGCCAAGGTGCAACGCTCAAATCCAATAACGTACCTATTGGAAGATCACCAAGGACATCCCATTAAAGGAGGGTTTTATAAGCTTGAACTACAGAAAACTAAGTTCCTCGATACATATCTAGTCGAGGAAGTGCTTCAAATGAAAAAAGATCGATTATTTGTTAAATGGCTCAGCTTTTCATCTGATCACAACTCTTGGATTCCTATACCTAAAATTAATAAATAAGACACATCTTTTTGTAATTGTTTTTTTAATAAAAATTCTTTATTGATATATACACTTATACATTTTTTTTTCTTAAGAGATATTCACATGGTATGATTGTTTTAATGATTTGAAATTCAGTAATTCGACATCAGATTTGTATTGGAGATCCTCCTTCATAACGACCTCAACTTCTCCATTACTTAATACTCTCTCAGTTTCATATTCATGGTATTCATAACATTTGATACTTAGTGAGCGCAAATTATTTAGATTAGATTAGATTAGATATATCTTTATTTTGACTTACAAAAAATAATAAACTTACATACAATTTTTATAAAGAGAATTAAAGCATGGCATATAAGTAGTCTGCGCAAATTATAATTGCTATCATACGAACATCGAATTGTTAGTGACTTTGTACAATGAACATCGTTTATGAACATCGTTTTGAAAAGATGATGTATCCGTGCCATTTGGTAAATTTTTACCACTTGTATAATCCTATTTGCACAGTATCATTATAAGGTAAATTCAATGAAAATGATAGATTGTCAGTTGAATTTGCTCGTTGTTAATTTATATCCAAAGGTAATGGTAACCCCGTAATTAGGAATGGAAAAATTGAAAGCAAACATAAAACTGATGAGTGGAACATTTAAAAAAAGATGTTTTTAGGTCTAATGTTTAACATAAACTAATAAATAACACATCAAATTTGTATCTTTTATATACAATATAATATAGTATATAATCTTCATTTTATTTCTCTCTCTTTTTACCTCTCTTCAACGTTCTCGTTTATATTTTTTATCAATTTACATGTGCTTGAAATGAATGATGAATTTGCTACTCTGTGGAGTTCACTGGAAACGTGTGTTTCCTTATGTTTATGAGGTTCATTTAGTAATTCTGCTACACCGAAAGGACAAAGCGCCGGATATTCACCCTCTTTTTTTTTTAAAGCATTTGAATGTGGGAAAATTTATCCGCTTAATGTTAACTCTCCTCCTAGCGAAAATAATATCAATTATATTTTTATTTAAATATGTTAAATTTTTAAAACAAATGTTATCACCTAAAAGCTTAAACCGTACATGTTGCATGGATTGAAACTGTAGTCTAAAGTTAAGGATGGGGGACATTGTTTCGCCATTCCTGATATGGAACAATACACATTCGCTGCCATATTCTGGCTGTACTAGTAATTTTATTGTCTCATTATAAAATTTTACATCCGTAAATTTCTTTTTTAGCCATCCAGATTCACATCCACAAAAAGTTTTTCCCTCACGCAATCTTTCACACCAAAACATTATTCTAATCAGCTTTTAAACGTCTCTTGGTGAAAGCTAATCTTAATATGCACATCATTACAACAATTGCGCATGTTAAATAATGTTTGAAATAAAGATTCATTTATTCAACCAAATCCCTCAACTAACCTGTGAATGTCAATATTCGAGTTACTAAAATACTCTTACTCATTTACCTACAATCCATTTAATATTAAGTCATCAAACGAATTTCCTGACATTGAACTTCGAAAGAAAAATATTATGTGCACACTATGCATCCTTATCTTCTTTCAGAAATTTGACACATTTATAATCCACACTACCGAAAGTCATTCATCCATATTATTATTATTAGTTTTATTGTTTAAAGCCATTGCTTTGCTGTTTGGACAATTCAAATAATTCAATGTTTTTCTCTCTATGAAACACAAAAAAAACTCCTATACATTTTTAGTAAAAGTGCTAAAACAACTTTTTATAAAAATTTAACCCAAAACCAAAGTATAAATTTTGATGCCTGAACATAAGTTTACAAAACAAATTAATTCCAAAATCGTTAAAGCCGTTTTTAAATAAATTGATGTTTACTTAATAATTTTTATAAAAAACTGTTTTTACGAATTGGAAGTAAGCTTATTTTAAGTTCTTAGTAGTTTTCATGTTATGCAAGCCCAAGTATTATTGTTTAAAGCCATTGCTTTGCTGTTTGGACAATTCAAATAATTCAATGTTTTTCTCTCTATGATAATGATAAAAAATATAAAATTATTCTTATACTACACGTCAAACACATATTCAAATCATACAACCGTTTTCTCTATGCAAGCTATTTTTTTTATCCACACTGATTACTTTAAATTCACATTCAAATAAAACGACAATCAGTTACACCACAAGCACCACTGTGTATATTTTTAGCTCTTATCTCAACTAATATACCACAACAAACATCATTTTTCCAATTGCTTCTATAGCACAACGGAACTCTCAGTAGGCTCACAACCCCAACATACACGGTTCAAATCACCAAATATCAACCTAAGTTTTTTTTCATTTCAAAATTCAGATATCTGCACCAGCGGCAGCGGCACGCGACCAATCCCCTTTGATGACGTCACCACCATCAACACCTGTTCACACACCTGGCTTATCAGCTACAAATTCGACCTCTAATTTAATTTCAAGGGCAATTTGGTTCCCAGACCAAACCGTCCCCATTCCTACTTACATCTAGTGGATACGGTTATCCGGGAAGCACAACACTGCTAGAAAGCAATTACTTCGGGTGCGTTCAAGTAAATACAACTTTCAGGAAGTTTTATCAAATCGTTAGCGCCTTTTTTAGAGAAAATGTTGAAAAGCTATAACCATTACATGGGAGGTGCCCGTTATAGCTAATATAAGACAAAATTTCGAATTCCTCATCTAGGAACTGACTAAAAATACTACACACGAAGTTTGCAGAAAATCCGGCAAAACTACCCCTCCCGCCTAAACGGTAGGAAATAGAACCTCCCTCCCATACGATCAACACAACATCTAAGAGAATTATGCGGGACAAAGTTGGACCATTTTGCTGTTCAGCCCTATAGCTTTGGTAAATGCCAAAAGATCAAGTTTGTGCAACACAGTCGTACCATTTACTTTTAAGTTCAATAAGAAACACAAAAAAAACTCCTATACATTTTTAGTAAAAGTGCTAAAACAACTTTTTATGAAAATTTAACCCAAAACCAAAGTATAAATTTTGATGCCTGAACATAAGTTTACAAAACAAATTAATTCCAAAATCGTTAAAGCCGTTTTTAAATAAATTGATGTTTACTTAATAATTTTTATAAAAAACTGTTTTTACGAATTGGAAGTAAGCTTATTTTAAGTTCTAAGTAGTTTTCATGTTATGCAAGCCCACGACAAAAAAAAAAAAGATTACTTTAACCCACGGCAGGAAAAAGATCACTTACTTTACTCATGCTTACTTTTGACAATGAAGAAAAATTCGAAAAGATCTATAATATTAGATCGATCATGGGCGTAATTGTTGAAATTGAACCGTTACAAAAGCCGAAGATTGTTCCCAATGTAAACGTTGCCAAGCATTGGGTCATACTCAAAAAAAATTTAACCGTGAGTGCTTGTGTAAAGTGTGAAGGAAACTGTACAGTGAGGAAATAATTTAAAGCAAAATGTCTGAACTGCCAAGGTAATCACCCCGCTAGTTACATAGAGGATGCCCTGTTGCTGTATAGTTCTAAGAATCATTTAGAAGTTATGGTACTGCTTGATGAGGATTTAAATTCACTCAACGACAACGAGGAAATCCTTTTCAAGGCTGGCCGTGGGTCAGTCGACTACCAACAACACAACAATGACAACCGGATCTGAACAACCCGAGAAGACCATCTAGTATTAATTGTTCTTGTTAATAAGCAAACAATTGACTTGATTAGGCCCCTTCTGTGCCACTATAATATTAAGATCATAAGATATTTTTATGATAACAAAAACATGCGAAAACGTTACTCGAAATTTTCGAAAAATTTCGAGCATTATGGATAGACTTGCTGATACAACAGGCACTACCCCGCCAGGCAATACCCCTGCAATGCAAGGTACTGATCCTGGACCGAGCAGAAATGACCGGGTCAGAGCTAGACGGATTCCGGGGGCTAGCAACATGATGCAACAGATTAGTCGAAATCTGAGAGTGGCGAGTTGGAATGTTGGAAGTATGAACGGACGAAGCTACGAGCTGGAAGAAATTATGAAAAGAAGGCGATTGCACATCTTGTGCGTCCAAGAAACAAAATGGCGAAACACTGGAAACAGGGCCCGTTTTCTGGATGTGAAGACGAAATCATACAAGATGTTCTATTACGGGTTGGAACAACGTCGGAACGGTGTCGGTATCATCCGTGCGGAAGAGTTACTTGGAAGCGTCTTGGCTATTTCAAAATCTAGCGACCGTTTGATTTCTTTGAAGCTGGTAATACAAGGAAGGGTGTGGAATATTGTCAGTGCTTATGCTCCCCAAACTGGGTGTGAGCAAGCGGAAAAAGGAAAGTTCTGGTTAGATTTTCACAACCTCCTTAAGAAAGTCTCGACAGAAGAACTTTTGTTTGTGGGAGGAGATTTGAATGGACATGTCGGGAAGACCAACGAGGACTATGAGGACTGCCATGGTGGCATGGGATACGGCATCAGGGATTCTCCTGATGAAGACATCCTTAGCATGTGCAGGTCAAATGGTCTTATCGTTTTAAACACTATGTTTATCAAACACAGCCGACACCTGGTCACCTTTAGCAGTGGAGGGAATGAAACTCAGATTGACTACCACTTGGTAAACAGTTTCATGAAGCCACATGTCAAGGATTGCAAGGTGATACTAGAAGAAGCGTTTACCCAGCAACATCGTCTCCTGGTGACAGAATTTCTCATGGAGACGAAGAGGAAAAACAAACAAGCAGAGACTCCAGGAAGAATCAAGTGGTACAATCTGGACAAGGAAAAGGGAGAAGCTTAAATGTTCTGTTCCACACCATCAACAGAGCTGGTAATGAAGAATGTGGTGCACAAAATATGTGGAATTCTCTGAAACGAACCTGCCTTCTGAAAGCCAAATCACTGCTAGGCACCGCAAAAGGACACTATCATCAACGGGACAAGGAAACATGTTGGTGGAGCGATGAAGCCAAAGCAGTGATGACTAGGAAAAAATTAGCTTTCAAAGCTTGGTCAATGTGTCCCTCCCATAACAAAGAGGAAAAAGCACGCCTTGAAGAAGCCTACAGATGCTCCAAGAAAGAAGTAAAAAAGAAGTGTGCCCAACTTAAAGCAGAAAGTACGGAGAGCATGTATCAGGAGTTGGAAGAAATATCTACACCGGCTGCTGATGCAAACCAGGCCCTTCAGGAACTGCGACATGTCAACATTAACAAGCGCGCAACTATCTTTAAAATTGCCGCTCAAAGAAGGAGAAATGCGCTGGAGATCTGCTCACCTAAAGGCCAACTTCTTGTGGATGACGAAAAAATTCTTCACAGATGGCGACAGTATTGCGAAGGACTTAAATGAACAGTTCCCCAGAATATACTTTCCAACAGCCGCACCAAACTATGAGGAAGTGCACGACATTACAGTCGAAGAAGTTAATGCGGCAGTGAAAAGCTCCAAAAAGGGAAAAGCGATTAGTCCGGACGGGATACCCTCTGAGTTCTGGAAAAAGATGGGAGACATCGGGCTCAGATGGCTTACGGCTCTCATCTCCAAATTTTTCAGAGGTGAGCAAATGCCTTATCAATGGAGGGAAAGTTATCTTCTCCCAATTTACAAGGGAAAGGGTGATACGAGGAACTGCGACAATTACCCACATACCATGAAGATCGTTGAGCGGGTGTTGTTGCTATCTGATAACCAGTGCGGGTTTGTCTCGGGCAAATCAACCACAGATGCAATCCAGAGTGTAAGAATCAGAATGGAAAAACATAGCGATTCCTTGAACGATTTGCATGCTGTGTTCGTTGATTTTGATTGATTTTGAAAAGGACGTTCTAGAGGGAAATGGGTATCGCATAAGCGCCAAAAAGACCGAATACATTTGCTGCCCATTTTCTGATCCACTCAGGCCTATTCCGGATATTTATTTGAACGGAACTGTGCTTCCCAAGTGCGAAAAGTTCAAAAACCTTGGATCTATGATCAATAAGAAAGGAACTTGTGATGACGACGTCAACCATCGCGTAAGCGTAGGGTGGATGAAGTGGCGTGAGAACTCTGCCATCTTCTGTGACCGAAAAATCCAAAAATCCAAAGGCAAAAATATAAGAAAAAGCTCGTATGAAAAACTACCTAAGAAAGGACCGCCTAAAGAAGATCTTCAAAGCAAATCCGATGGAAAAATCATATTCAAAAATAGTTAAAAATGCACGGAAAAACGAAGAAACTTCCATAAAAGAAATGCTGCAACTTATTTTTAAAAGAATCGGCGAACAGGATTTGAACATAAAACAGTTAAGCGAAGAAGTCGCTCTTAAAAAACAATAACGGAAAGAACACTTAAAATTGCTACTAGGAATGCAATCGGTCTTTTACAACATGCATCCGAAATAAACATCTTTTAGACATACAGAACGTAGACATTTTTCTGTTGTCTGAAACACACTTTGCCACTGGATAAAGTTTTGAATATAAAATGCTAAACTATACGTGCTATAGTTTGTGGGGCGTGACCTCACCCAAATGATAAAGCTAGAGGGGTATTGGCACTACTCATTAAAAAGCGCTGGGCAGATCATGAGGAAGCCAAGTTAATAAATGAAAATATGCAAGTGGCAACAATCCGTGTAGGCATGAAAAAAAAAGAGTTAAGAAGAGACGCAATATACTGTCCACCGAGGCACTCTCCAACAGAAGAAGAATATACAGAATTCCTTGATTCGCTTGGAAATAACTTTCTTGTTGGTGGTTTGACTTCAATTCTAAACACACCCAAAAGGAATATAGGTTTATAACAACAAAAGGTAAATGACTTTACTTAGCAAGTGGCAAGCACAAATGTAAATTATATTCCTCTGGAACGCCAACTTTCTGGCCATCTGATCCTAACAAAATACCAGGCGTTGTAAGTGTTGCAGGCAGTAACGATTGTTGTAGGCAGTAACGATTTATCGTCAGATCATACTCCAGCTATCTTATCACTGAGTGAACTAGAAATAAGAGAAAAAAGTTATTCTAAGCTCGTGAATAAAAGAAAAAAATTGTTTTAAAGTAAAACTGGAAAGTTTTTTTTGACCTAAGATCCCCAATGGAAACTTGTGAACAAATTGATCATGAAGTTGAACAATTTATTGCTATTTCGAACAGAAGTGAAAATGAATAAAATACCCAGTAGAAATAACAGTAGTGATTTTTAAAACATGAAAGGCTCGAAGAATATGGCAAACTACGAGATTCCCGGGCAATAAGGCAGTATTTAATCGAGAATTAAAAAAAAGAATCTATTAATCCAAAAATGATTCACTTAGTAGGCTTCTTAAAAGTTTGACGACGGATGCTTCTATCGATTACTCATTGTGTAAAGCAGCCACACGTCTGAATAGACCACAGCGCGCAGCTACAAAATCCGCCCATCAAAGCATAAGACGGAAAATGGAGTGCAAATTCAAAACAGAAAGCTGAGCTCTTCGCAGATCATCTCTTGAATGTCTTTAAGTCATTCCCAGAAAGTGCAGAAGCAAATAACTTGCAATTTGGTAATAGAAATGATAACTTAGAAATCCTTTTTGTCAGGCTCAAAGAAGTAAAAAACATGTGCCAACACAAGTTATCAAACAAAATATCACCCGGGTATGATCTAAATACTACTCAGGTTTTAAAAGAAGTGCCAACAAAGCTTTCGAAAAACCCCAATACATAACAAATGTATGCCTTATATTCTACATCATTGTAAAATTGAAAAAGTCATTGTTATACCAAAGCAAGCCACTAACAGAAGTAATATCTTACAGACCAATATCGCTTATACCAATTATGGCAAAAGTTTTCGAAAAACTGCTCCTAAATAGGCTTAGCAAAATAATAAAAGAGCAAAAACGAATACCAAATCATCAGTTTTGAAAATCGAAGCCGGTACCATAAGGCAGTGTCTTAGGACCAACCCTGTATTTGTTATATATAAAGGATATTTTAGTGAACGCTGAGAACCCCGTCCAAAAGCCATTTTCATACACTGTTTCGGTACAATCGCGGGAGAGAGGCAGGCCCAATCCACAATCCATACAAAGGAAGCTTGCCGATATTTTTTAGGTCAACCCGACGAACCGCACTAACAGATCAGAAGGTAAAGTGGGTAGTCGTGATCCCAGTCGAGACATAGCATCGTCGGAAATGCCAAAGGCAAAGAATCTTTGTGAAGGCAACAGAGAAACTGCAACATGCAGTCGACAAGGTAAGAGACTAGAAGAAACAATGGCGTATCAGACTAAATGAAACGAAATCAACGCATTTAAACTTTACTAATAAAAAGATTTATAATGTTTCACTTTTTATTAATAGTAAAGAAATACCTTACTGCAATACGGCCAAATATCTTGGAATGACTTTGGATGCAAAGCTAAAATGAGAAGAACACATCAAGATAAAAAGAGAAGAACTGAACTTAGAATATAGAAAAATATATGGGAAAGAACCTCTACCCTATCCATTGAACACAAATTAAAGTTATATAAGCAGGTAATAAAACCTGTTTGGACGTATGGCCAGGACATCACAGGTATATACTTTTTGAATTAGGTCTTAATAAAAGCCCCCTACCCCGTTTAGAAACCCCAAAAAACCGACTGAAATAAATTCAGTCAAATCGCAAATTCTAAATTAAAAATTAAACCGAATCTTATTCTAGATTCCGTAGATGAACTTGAGGCTTAAGTTAACACTTTTGAAAAGGCAATGAATGTAGCTTTCAAAGCCTTCTGCCCAGTTAGGTACAGCAAAAAAAACCTTCCCTCCATGGTGGAATGAAGATTTTTCAAACCTTAGGTAGATTAAAAGAAAAACCTTCAATATCTGCTACGCTAACAAATAATGGCAACCTTACAAGGACTGCCTAAAAAATTACAAAAAAGCTTTTTCCTCAGCCAAAAAGCTGGCATTGAGAGAATACTGCGAATCAATTGAAAATATAAAAGACTCTGCTAGATTAGGCAAAATACTGTCAAAACAACACTTTGTACATCTATCCTTAAAAAGGAGGATGTCACCTGGACAGTGGATTCAGCCAAATCTCTAGAAGCTTTGATGACAACCCATTTTCCAGGCTGCAATGATTACAGCCTAGTAACAGACAATGCCCTTAGAGCTCAGCCATAATATTTATGCTATCATAACCAAAGAAAAGATTTCCTGGGCTATTAATACACGTTACAAGGTGTAGCTATACCCTCACAAGTATGGACCCCTTTCTATGAAATCCATAAGAAACGTATTGAATCAGTTCAGCGTATTTTTATTCGCTTTGCTCTTAAAGGCCTTCCATGGACTGATACTTATATCATGCCACCATACGGGCATCGGATAATGCTTTTGCAGATACAATCTTTATATCAACGTAGAGTAAACAATGACTTAATTTTTCTCCATCAACTTATATCTGGACAAATAGATGCGTCGGACCTGTTAGCCGCAATTGGTTTAAACTACCGCCGACGGTCGTTCACAGAACCAATTAAGGCATGCATGAGCCTCTCACGCGTATGAGTAAGTTATATAACTTGAACGATGGTGTGTCGGATTTTAATTTAAATAAAAGTAATTTAAAAACTATCTTCAGAACCAGTGCTCCACGATCCTAAATGTTTCTGTGTCATTTTGTTTAATTTTGACTTTATATGTTTTCATGTTTTTATGTGCATGTATTTTTGTTTTTGTTGCATTGTGCTTACTAACAACTAACACCTGCACTAAGTGATGAGCCAGTGGGACACATTATAATATGTGTTGGCAAATCTTCTTTCATCTGCTGATGCTTGCTTTAAGCTCCATTTAAATAAGATCTGATAGTGTAAAAAAAATAAACATATTGGCTCAAAATTATAGTCGCCTCGTTTTAAATCAGTTAAGTTAATCCTAACAAACATTAATTTAACATTATCACCAGGTGATAAGTTTGTATCATATTATAAACAATTTATGGACTTTCCAGTAATATCTTCCAGTGAGAGATTTTATTGTTGGAATTAAACAGTGTTTGTGTGTAGTTTCGTTCTCTGTTGATAGAGTGGGTAGTTTTTCTGCCAAAAAATTAGACTCCGGATCTAAAAAAATAAAATGGATATTTCCTGGTTTTAAAGTAGGCCTCATTAAAGAGTCAGCTTTATCGATCTATAAGTTGAGAAAACGTTAACAAAGTATTAAATTCTTTTTAGGACCGTGTTATATTGATTATAATTTTGCGCCATTCATTCCTTAATTCTTAACTACCCCTTAGGTATGCTCGAGTCCGAAAACTCAGAATCTTGCACTCTGCTCAGCTCCAGATTTGAAATCACTTAAAGTTGAATAAATTTCCATGTGGAGCAGATTCCCATGGAGTATCTACTTTCTCTGCACCCTTTAAAAATCTTGACTGAATACAATAGTCAGCGAGCGTTTTCATGATGAAAGTATCTATCAACAAACTACATTATGTATAGGTATACGTTACCATTCTTCACTAACTATACTTTGTTTGTTTAAACATCAACAGAAAAACAAAACAAACTTTTTGCCGTACCTTTTTCTATCTATTTATTTGTATTGATAAATTCGTTAATCAAGAAATCAACAAAGGCAATTCACAAAGACAACAACGACAACGCGGAACCATCGTTACAAAGGTCAGAATATAAAATAACATTATTTGATATAACCATTAACCACATCAACAATAAGCCCATCATTTTACGATTCAAACACCCACAGCTCAGCAGTACAGAATAGAACAGGCAACACGAATAGAGTTCACCCAATAAAAGATGATGATGACACAGAGGGACAGATAGACGGATAGATAGATATACTTATGTGGCTTGGGAGTTGGGGGCGGAAGGAACAAATTTTCCTGAATTAAACAAAAACCCGAAAATTGTCCTTTGATCTTTTCGTGTCTCATATAGATAAAGCAGCCGTGTAGCAACAGAAGCATCAGAAGCACAAGCGCTGTGTTACATACTTACTGGGATATACCTTTTACTCTATCAAGGGGAATAAATATATTTGGAGAAGAATAGTGGGTTGGGAGAGGGCTGTGAGAATGGGCGAAGCAATGTTTATTTACTTATTTATTTTTGCATTTTTTGTGTCTCCGTTTGTGTAGTAAAATCACGACAGAACAGAGATGAGGATGAAGATATACAAAATAGATAACTAAATTGTGTATTGTATTTGTATCTGTTTTGATGCGCTGCCCTGCCCAGCCATGCCGACATTGCGACGCGGGGCATTGCTACTAATGGAGAAGGAAGAGGACAGACGTTAACGTTATTCGCGTAGATGTTAAAAATATAACGTCGCCGAATGAGTTTTGTTGTATTTATTTGAGTCTTTGATAATTTGAAAATACAAATAAAAGTTGTTAATTTTGTTTAAACAAATATTTCTTTGTATTAAGGTTTATTTTAATAAGGAGTACAAAGACGTATAAGGGTTGTTAACTTTAGCTTCTTTGATTTTTCGGGAATGTATTTAATTGTTTAAATTTATATATATTTACTTAAAAAAAGTATTTTTTTGGAAAGGTATATAGAAATATAAATGCAAAATTGCAAATCCACCAATTTACTATTTGATCAATAGAATAGGTAAGTTTATGTAAAATACCTATGTATGTATTTTAGGTATAGTTCTATCTACCTATGACACACAAATAGTAGATGCTTGGTAAAATCTGCAGCTGGAGAAACAAAAAAAAAATTTATTTCTAAATTTAATTGTTATTATTATAAGTAATTTAATTAAAAGAGTATTTGAACAAGTTGGATTTGTAACTTTATTTGGTGAAGAATCTAGTTCCTCTTCGGCTGTTAATGTCACTTTTTTATAAGCAATGAAACAAAATTACTTCATTTACTTTTCTCGACGTTTCCACAGGGATTGCTGTCTTCCTCAGTGTATCTTTATTATACGAAGAAACATATTTATAAACACAGTAATTAGTATATATATTAAAAGCAAAATGTTATTGACTTACTTTAAGTAAATAAAAAATAGTTTTAAAAGAAATTTGAACTTGTTTAATTTGGAAAACAAAAAGAAATTTTAAAGCAAAATAAAAATAAATAAAAATTAAAAACAAACTATTGAAATTTAAGCACTTCTTCTAATGAAGTTTAGTCAACTAATGTCTACTGGTGATTAATTAGATTTTAACGGAAAAATTCAAAATTTAAAGTTGACGTGCAGACACAAGAGAACAATTAACGGCAGATATGTTTTGTGTGTCCTGTTTCCTATTCATGTTGTTGTCGTTTTTTAAGATGTGAAGTGTTTCCAACGTTTACCTTTTGGACACATGTCACTCCGTTAGCTAAATTTCTACTTCCTCGAAATTTGGTTGATGGTTGGTTGCAACACAATGACTCGCCAGTGCTGTCTTCCCAGAACTTTTCGATTTAATTTCCGATTTGTGGTTCGCCATTCTTTGTCGCAAGAGCTGTTTGGTTGTGCCAACATAGCAGAGGTCACAATTTTCTTCCTCTTTGCCCATACAATTGATTTTATAAACTATGTCCGTTCTATTTTCATTTTCAATTTTGGGTTTAAGTCGCGTAAAAACAGAGGCTAGTGTACAATGTGATTTAAATGCTAATTTCACATTTTTGCAACGGTCTTTGACAACTTGTTTAAAGTTTTGAGCCAAAGTTTAGCTAAGGGCGGTTTGAAGTAAAATAAAAACTGTTCGTCCGAAAAAACATATACTTTTATAACAAAGGCCAACTTGCACGAAACTTTTTTGACATTAGTAACCACTGATTTATCCATGCATAGGCACTAGCTATCGATAAAAATATAAACATGTTGCAAAATCTTTAATATATATCAACTCATTTCTCTCTGGATAACTTTTTACATCCGTCAAATAGAATTTGACAAGAAGTTGCTATCGGTGAGGTTCGCATTTGTGTGTGTAGCAAATGTTGTTGTCGTTCCTGTTTTTATTTTTGTATCTTTGGTTAGCTGTTTTCATTCGTGCAACGTAAAACCGAAAAATAATCATTTATCTATTTAATCCTGGATAGCTTACTGCGATTTTATTAACATTTCCTTTGTTTTCGAGCAAGTGGGCCTAAGAAAAATTATCAAAAAAATTGCAAATTCTGCATAAACAAAAGCAAAATTAAACATTTTGAAAACCCTTATCAATATGCCAACCAATGGTAGGGTAATAAGGCGTAATACTTTTGCATACTAATATATTTAAAGTTAGCTTGGTTTAATTGTTAATGTCAATGAAACTTTAATATTTGTATAAATAAACTAAATTAATTGAAGTGGCATTTGACACTTTTTTTATACCTTGGTGTTACAAAATACAAAATGTCACTTAATTTTCTAAATATTATTTAAGTTATATCAAATGTTTGTATATATTATATCTGAATTTAATGAGAAATAAACTCATATTTATATATCTATCTAATAGGTATAGGTACTCACTAACGATGCTTGAAGTCTTAAAATTCACAATTTGTTTTCCTTTTTTAACAGCCATCAGGGCACTTTAGTCTGTAGAGGAAGTGTACCAAATCTTCCTTTTCATGCACATAATGTTGCTTTTTTTGTGGTTTTTTGGTAAAGTGCATCATATATTATTGCTATTTTATTTTACTTATATTTTGTACTTTGGTTAACTTTAAACAAGTTTTTTTTTCGTGAGTCACTAGGTAAAAGATCGTAGTGCCCCGTGGCGTAGTGGTTAGTGTGCCGGACCGAAGTTTTATAAAAAATTAAAAATCAAATGATATAGAAAATGAGTTTTTTTTAATAATTTTATCGTTAGTTTTAAGTTATCATGAATTCTAATTATAAGTTATTTTCCGTCGAAAGCCATTTTTAAATATAGTCATAGTTTAATTTAGAGCGCCCGCATGGGGCCAGCAGGTTAGTTAAGTTGTTAAGTTAATATGTAAGCTAGTTGTTTAAGATTTTTTGTCTAGCATTAAGATAGATATAAGGAAATGAAAAAATAAAAAATGAATTAAAAATAAAAATAAAAAATTAGTGTGCCGGACCATAACGCCGGAAGTCTGGGTTCAAGCCCAGCTTCCAACTTCGATAAAATCTAATGTTTTTTTCAGGGGCCTCTTGCGAGGAAGTGACAAATCCCCCAAGTATCTGATTGTCATGAAAAGTGTCTCTCACCTTAGTCGTTCGGATTCGACGTTAAATTGTAGGTCCCCTCCAATCCCGTAGAACTAACAACACACACAAAAGGATTGGTTGAGAGTTGTAAGTCACTAGGCCGTGGTTCTTCGGAGCTGTCAGTGCCACTAAATTTATTTATTTTTTTAGGTAAAAGATCAACCTGAAGGATGATATAATTTTTTTTTTAATTTTTTGTATTTTAGCTACGAAAAAACAAATTCTTAGCCTATAGAGACAATATTCTTATTCTATTAATTTTTTTAACAAAAATCGTGGAGTGTTAGAATTAATATTAAAAATTATGAAGTCACAATATTTGTTAAAATCAACACATGCTGCAAAAAGAGATTCGTTATGACTTATGACCATAGAAAGTTCTATTAAATTTTCAGTTTAGAAGTTCATAGTTTCGAAAAAATCGAATTGGGACATTTGTAATAGTGAGCTATTGGGTGGAATGCGAAAAGATCTATCTCTATCTCACGAGACTGAGCTTTAGGAAAGAGCTACAGATAATGATATCAAGCATTTGCAATAGATCGCAATTTGGTATGCAAAAGATGTGTCTCACTAAACAATCTCAGTCTCAAATAAAAAAAAAAAAACATTCAGTTGCAAACATTTATTCATCAAATGAAAGCAGTGTATTATTGTGTGATGCTTTTTCGTTTCCTCAGCTAGGGTAAACTCGTCGGGTCCAAGGTGTGTATGTATCCCAAGAGAGCAAAAAACTTTGGTGTTAAGAGTTCAAAACTCCTAATTATAATTTATTTATTATTATTTTTTTTTTTATTACAATACAGGATCTTTAAACAACTATTTTCGGTTCTTATCATAGGTTATAGGTATTTCATATGTTCAATTGCTATTATTTATACAAATTAAAAAGTATTACAGTACATTCAGCGCTGATAGGGAATCCAACTGAAAACGAAAGGCATCCGCACCACATCTGCACTCCATACAAATGTTGGAAAGGCAAATCCCCAGTAAAACTGGTGCGGATGTAAGTGATTTTTATGCAAAATAAATTCAAGAAAAAGTAGATAGTTAACAAATCGGAATTTTCTTAAACAGAAACAAAAATGTTTGGATCTTTAAAACAGATAAAGTTTTCTTTTGCAGTATTTCTAATAACTATTTGAGAATGGCCGTTTTCGAAAACGTCGTCTGCATTTTTTTAGGAAGTGAAACTTTGGTTCGTTTTTTAGTCAAACCGTGGACATCTGTCGAGAAATATAGTCCCCACGACCTAGTTTGACATTTCTTCTATCCAACAGTAAGTGAACCTTGAAAATCGGTCCAGTGATTGCTGAAACACAGACGGATAAAGATTGGTCGTTGGAATCATTAAAAAAGGCTTATTTTGCGGTTAAAAAATTGTTTTACTCAAAATAACTATTTTTTGCCCTGTTATTTTGAGTTCAGAAAGCACAACTTTGTTGTCGTTTTTTGGCCAATCCGTGGAAATCTGTACAAAAATATAGTCCCGATGACCATGTCTCAAATTTTCTCTATCCAGCAGCATATATACCTTGTAAATCGTTCCAGTGATTGCTGAAACACTGACGGATTGAGATTGGTCGTTAAAATTTATTCTCCGAAGAAGTTATTCTCCGGAGACTTAAAAGATTTTGCAGTGAACACTCAATCGTCCCCGATATGCAGTTTGGATTTCGAGAAAAACACTCAACGCTGCATCCGCTGTTAAAGTTTCAACACGATATCACCACAGCCCTCAACAAGAATCAAGTCACCGTCGGGTGCTTTCTGGATGTCGAGAAAGCATTTGACAGCGTTTGGATAGAAGCGCTTATTCATAAGCTCTATCTATTGAACTTACCTCCGCCACTAATAAAAATTCTTTTTTCTTTTCTTTCTTTCAGAAAATTCTTCGTCCAAATAGGCAAGCGAAAATCGAACTTGAAGAACATCAGAGCCGGAGTCGTCCAAGGATCAAAACTAGGCCCCTTCCTCTATAGCTTGATGACATCAGATCAACCCGCTCCAACTGAATGCCATAATATTCTCTATGCTGATGATTCGCTAACTTACGCTGCCTCAAATTCACCGCTTATAGCAGTCCGGAAAGTAGAGGCTCACATCCATAGACTCTGCCAATTTTACAAGAAGTGGGGGATTCGGATCAATGCCACAAAATCGGAACTTATATGCTTCAGAAGACCTTCAATGAGAAGAGCCAGCTGCACAGTAGCCAATATAAGAAAACTGGTTCTGAAACTTCCTGACGGATCAACCATACCAGTCAAACAGAGTGTAAAATACTTGGGGATCCATTTCAATGAGCTGCTCAGGTTCAACCCGCACTCAAGGAATGTCCTCAAGAAAGCCAGCTGGGCCTTCCATCGTCTGCACCCATTAATGAAAAAAAGAACCGGACTAAGCCAAGAGACGAAGATGCTTCTATACAAGCAACTTCTGCGACCCATCATCAGCTACTCGTTTCCAGCCTGGTTTACAATTTCGAAGACAGCGATGAGTGAACTCCAAGTATTTGAAAGGAAGATTTTAAGAATATGCACTGGACTTTTCTTTGACCGGCAGAGACAGAGGCACTACAGGAACGAACTCCTATATAAAGAAGCAAAAATAATTCCGCTGGACAAATATCTAGTGATGTCGACAAAGAAGCTAGTTGGTAACATAATCAACCACCCGAATCAGCTAATGAGAAAGATTGCCATCGAACATCGACATCCTGAGCCAAGGTATCTCAGCGTTATGGAAACCATGGACGAGAACTTTTTTACGGACAACGACAACGAGAACGCAATCTCATTCTACGCTGACACAAGGTCGGTGCACTACCGCGGCTAAGCGCCGTACCCCCCCCCCCCCCCCCCCAACACCTAAATCAAAATGACAACCGGGAAGGAACACCCTGAGGACGATTAAGTCAACCGACTTCTTAAATCAAATTTATTTATCACTAGTATATGTATTATGTATTTTGTTAAACTTAAGTCAGTGTTTAAGGTTAGGCCCCTTATGTGCCAACAATAATGTAAAAAAAAAACATCATAGTATCGTAAGTAGATGTAAGCCAAATTGTATATATAATGTTCAATAAAAATTAAATTGAATTGAATTGAAAATTGGTCGTTAAAATCATTAAAAAATGTTTAATTTGCGATATTAGATGTTTAACGATACTAAAGTATATTAGATTGCTTTTCTCGTGTGCACTTGAACGCGCCCAATGTCAACTTTTAACATCCACGATAATACAGTGCTAAGACTCCCGGGGAGTAATATTTGACGAATTCAGTAAAAGGCGTGATTATGATAAAAAGAAATAGTGGGGTAAATGACCCTGGTCCCCGATGCAAGCGGTAGAGAAATCGGTAGAGAAACCCTCGGTAAACAACTATGGCACAACTGCACTCAGAAGGAGTGGGGCGGTGCGAAATCAGCTTGAAACAGCCTGGTCCACAGTAGCAGCTGTGGAGATATCGGTAGCTAGTCGAAGTGACTACCTGGCTTCGGGCACTTGGAGGAAGTGCTGGTCTTAATCCCACCAAGAACTATAAATGCACAAAAATTACTGAAGAAGGTGAGACAGTATATATTTAGCCGTGGTTTCAAGACAAATTCCAATCGTCTAAGATCATTCTCTCCTTCACCGCTACACTGTAATTAAAATTTTGTTCGTATACAAAAATTGTTGCAATAATTGTTAAATAAATGAGTTGTACCACCTATCGACTGGATCATCCTCCAGAGAAATGAACGTCTTTGTTCACTGGTAATAATGCACCTATCCACGATGTTCGATTTTTGTTAATTTGTCTAATATAAGTATAGCAATGCGAACAAATCAAAAAAAGAATCATACAAATCGACCCAGTAGTTATCAAGTTATAACGTTATCGAGTTTCAGACTGAAGTCGAAGGGAAAAATAAAGGAAAAAAACGAAAGTACAGAGCAAAAGAAAGCGTCCTTTTCATATAAGCAAATTGGGTGATGATATTTGAAACGTATGGGTCTATCTCGGGATAGACCCATTAGCCTCTTTTCTAACATGCTTGCTTTTAACTGGTCCCAGCTTTTACAACGAAGAAAATTATCTCTCGAATCGGACGTTACAGCGAAAGTCTTATCTCGTGTACGGGTGGCATTGCAATCCTAAAAATGTCTCCGATCCAGGATTCCAAGCGAATAAGCAAACACAGTTGCTTTGACTCTGAAGTAAATGTGTCATTGTATAGTGTATTAGTGAAATACATATCTATGCAAATTTTCATCCACTTCTTAGACATGGGAATACAAATGAGTAAAAAATAACATTATATATATTCTTTCAAATATTTATTATCTTTTTTACTCTTTAAGCTTTTACTTAAGTTTTTAATTTTCATCAAACTTCAACCAATTTGTTGAAGTATCAAATGCGCAAACCGAAAAATGACTACTGAAATTGTTTTGAATTTTCAAAACAATTTCTTTTTCTTCTTACAACTACAATATGTAATATACAATTTATTTTATTTTGTATGTAATAGATACTCAGGTACTAAATTTACAGTTTTTATAGCAAAAATATAAAAAAATATTATTGAAAATTAAAAATTTGAAGAATTAGAGTGAGATACAATCTGTAGTCTAAGACAAGGTAGAAAGTATCGCGCATATTTATATATAAGTATTTAACAAAGTTATTAAAATATTTATTTGACAAATGTTGTGGGGTTATGTGTCGAATAAATGAATTATTACAACATCAATAAACAAATATATATAAAAGCTAAATAAAAGCAGAGAGCTTCAATATGACAATATATTTTCAATTTAAGAGTCTAAGTAAATCGTCAATTTCATTACATACAAAGTTAAAAGGCCAGCTTTTTCCTTCCTGTTAAAGACGTATTTAGAGCGAATGCAACGAATGAAGATGATTGTCGCATGCTTCAATTTTCGAAACAACTCAACTCCGGTGTTTCCCTCAAGTTCAAAAGATTTGTCTCTTAACATTCAGATTTTGGCATAAAAAGGCAATGAGAAAGTTGCTCTGATTTTTGTGCTTTCTTGTAATTTGTTTCTCTTTCTCTGATTGCACTTTATAAGAATAGACAATAGAAACACATAGATACACTTGAGATTTCAGAAGCACAAGAACTGAAATAGTTAATGCTGCGAAAAGAGAGATGATTCGTTAATGCTTGTTTAAAATTGCAATATTTCCAGTTAAAAACCACGAAGATTATACCAATCCTAAAAGCAGGAAAACCACCTAATAAAGCCAATAGTTATCGCCCAATCAGTCTTCTCAGTAACTTTAGTAAAATACTAGAAAAAGTTATAAAAATTAAACTTCTAGATTTTTTTGAATCTTCTAATAACTTTAGTACCAGACCAACAGTTTGGATTCAGACAGGGTCATAACACTACTCAACAAGTTTTAAGAATTTGCAATCACATTAAAGAAAAAATTAGTGCAAAACAGTCTACCGGTCTTGTCTTTTTGGATGTTGAAAAGGCTTTTGATAGCATATGGCATGATGGTATTCTTCATAAACTGAAGATATTTGGATGTCCTTTATATATTGTCAAAATTATAAGGAGTTTTCTTGAAAACAGAACATTTGATGTAAATTTGAATAATACATCAATTACAAACATATCATCGGGTGTCACCCAAGGATCAGTATTGGCTCCATTATTGTATATAACTTACGTTGCTGATTTTCCAGAAATATGGAACTATGAAATAGCAATGTTTGCGGATGACACGGCCATTTATAGCTCTAATAATAATTTTGGCCATGAAATAGAAAATGATTTACAACATGCGTTAAACGAAATTTATGATTATTTCAAATCATGGAAAGCCAAATTGAATGCTGATAAAACCCAAGCAATCTTTTTCAAATAATTAAAGGAAATATGTATAACAAATCACACAAATCAAATAATAGCAAAATGTTTTAAAAAAGATTGAATCGATTGTAAAATAAAAAATTAAAATAAGATAGGTAAATACAAAGTTGTTTACTTTTCGATTTTGTTGATCAGCTGTTATGTCATCATTTTTTCGTGGCAATTTCATTCAGGCTGTCAGTGTTTATCGTTGCGGTACTTTTTAATATAAACAAACCCTCGTAAAAGTAGTAAACAGTTTCTTGTTTCAATTTGAGTGCATTTTGCAGAAGTACTTGATTTTTAGCCGTCAGGCATTCATGCATTAAGATCAAACCATCAGATAAAAGTCAAAGATCGCGGAGACAAAGTGTTTTTTTTTTTTTGTTTTTTTGCCGAAATTTGCAATCGAGCGTAATGTTGTGCTTCGAGTTTTGAAATAAATTTAACTAACCGGTTTATAACCGGTGGATTTGAAGTAGTTTGATTTCTTAGCCGGAAAATATCCCTTATTACAAGTGGCTTAACACCTACATTTCGGCACAAGTGATTAAACATTTGATGCAAGTTTTCGTTTGGCAAAATAGGTAATCCATGAATAACAGCGTCACTATCCGTTTCTTTGTATTGATGACGTTCTTCATTAAATTCCATGCGCGTGTTAATCTTTTGTAGTGCATCATTGTGTTTTTGTAGCTGTTCCTTGAGAAATAAGTTGTCCTCTTTAATGACGTCAATTTCTCTGAGCTTGTCTTCATTCGCATATTTACGTCATCAATCGAATTTTGGAGTTTTAAAACGTTGGAGTCGATTTTCGCCGCTATCCTCGAATTCGAGTAACTTTGGTGAAAAAAGCGAGAAGATGTAATTGTTTTGTTTATGAAGAGCTTCATCAGAGTTTTTGTCAAAAGCTTCTGGTTCTGATTTCTGTGTTTTTGGTATGTTGTTCTCGTTCATCGAAGTGTTTTTTTTTTTTTTTTTGTTCTGGATACTGGTGAGGCGTTCAGGAGATGAGACTGACATTTTTCTGTTGCGTTTGTAAGCCATAAACACGAAAGTATGTGCATAAATGTATTTAAATGTGTGAATGAATCAAAATTTAAGCTTTGATTATTATGATTGAGTGGGAACCGGAGGAACGATTTTATTATAGGTATATTGTTCAAATGTTTTAGCTCTCACACTTTTGTTTATTATATAAATGTATCTAAATGTATTTTCAAAGTCAAATTTAAACAAAGAAATTTAAAATACAAAACCCAAAATTATAACATAACATGTAAGGGTGAAAGTTATTTAATTTTTTTTTTATTCAAACTGGAGGAATTTTTAGTTGAACTTTACTATAAAGTAAAGAAAAAACAGCAACACATTAAATCAACATGCAATAGAAAAAAAAAATAAAAAACAAAACACAGCGACCGGGCCGGGACTTTCATTATCATCATCTCATTTTCATCATCATAATCTCACACAGTTGCGTTAGTTTGGCCATTGCTATGCAGTGTAGGAGACTTTTTTCAAACTATGTATGCAATAACTAGGCTAAAACAATAACAGATAGATGATTATTTATTGCACTCCGGATCTAGGGGTGGACCAGTGACACATTATTACGAAGGCATAACACATGTGTTACTGTGAAGCTTTTTTAGCCCTAGTATAATAATTGATTTAGTTAATTGTCTAGTTTTCCTTGTGTTTTGCAATTCACAATGGCAGGTAAGTTTAAGGTCGAGTATATAGTTCGCGGTTTATGAAATTATTTTTTATCTGTATATGTCCTTACTGTAAAAAACAGGCCAGTTGTTTTGGCACTGAGTGATACTCAGGTGGGACATCATTCAGATCCTTCTGAATTTGAACTCCCGAGCTATAAGTTGGTGCCATTATGTTCTCGCCGTATATATAAGAATGATATTTCGTACCAGCTTCAACCACAATACGGTCCGTGTCTAAATCCGCTATTTAACTTTAGGTTCAAATTTACCGTCCATTTGCATATCATTCACTATTGTTTCATTTATAGAAGTCCAATAATTCGACTTCTAATGAATTTGATACGTTGTCCGACTCCTTCCAAAGAATTGTAGCCCATTATCCTCGCACTGAAATCGTCATTACGGGCGATTTCAATGTACACAACTCTAATTGGCTTAGCTATTCTGGTCAGAAAACACCCGAAGGAACGTATGTTGAGCTCTTTGCTGAGTTTAACAACCAAACTCAGCTTGTTGACGAGCCAACTCGAATTCCTGACGTTGCATGTGAAAATGCGAACACTCTAGACTTGTTTCTTACCTCTCATCCTGACAAATACACTGTAAGTGTATCATCACCTCTAGGCACATCTGATCATTGTGTCATATCAGCAAATTTCTTGTGCCAAAATAATCCAGTTAAAGAAAAAAAACCTAGGAGAACTGTTTGACAATACGAGAAAGCCAACTAAGAGGGTCTTAATGATTTTTTCAGGAGCTTTAACTGGTCACTACGCTTCCTTAATAGTGACGTAGATTCCAGCGCAGATATGGTCACAAATTTAATTCTTCTCGGGATGAAAATATTTATTCCGAATAGGTCAAAAAGCATTAAACCTAAAGAAAACTAGTGGTTTCATTTGGGCTGTAAAGAGGTTACCAGGATGAGAAAAGTAAGTTTTCGTTGTTATAAAGCCTACCCCACTGAGGAAAACCGGAATAGGTTAGAGGAAGCTAGAAAGACTTGTAACGGGTATATTCGACGAATATGACCGTTGTTTTGAAGAGGTGGGCTTCTACGTTAGCAAAACCGTTGGGTAAGCTTTTCCATCTATCCTATTCTACTGGTCTCTTTCCGAGTGGATGGAAAACAGCATTCGTCCAGCCAGTCCCTAACAAAGGCGCATCTTCTGACATAAAATTATGTCAACGCGACGCCCAACGCGGCATTGGAAATCAGCGGTAAGAAATATCTTGAAGAACGGAAGTTTCTTAAAGAAGCTCACATAAAAAATCGCAAGTAAAAATGTTTTGTACTAACGAGACTGGACTTTTATGTAAGTTAATGAATATCAAGAGATCAACCTTCACTCTATTATTATAATCAAAATATCATGAATTTTATTTGCATACAATAAATTGAAAGAGTACTGCAGGAGTGCGCAAGTTCACTCTAGTTTTCATAGCAAACATCACTCCATTGTGAGTAAAAAGATATGACGAAACTTTTGAACAAAAAAAAATAACTTGAAAATTGGAGTGTTCCCTCAGAGTTTGAGGGTTCCCTCATTTATTTCTGAGGGAGCACTCCAAATTATGGAGGATGCTCAGCTCATGAGCACCAGTAGTCATTTGTCACTTCACATTTACAACCAAAAAGCTAAATTTGTGTGTTGATACTTACATGATACATAGATCCTGAACTTAACCAGTACGTATTTATAAATACATATACATATACTATAAATATGCACCTATTTATGTCTTCTATAGGCTATAGCTTTATTGCAAGGTTAAGTGTTAACTATTAATTTAAAAAAATACTGTAGGTAGGTGTTCACCAAACACTTAACTGTGCCTTAGTTTATGTTTACATAAATAAATACTCAACAACTATATATCTAACTGCGTAATGTATGTACATTGTACATACCTAGGTAGGTAATGAAAACCATTTAAACGTCTAGGACTGATAAATTTACCTAGATATATCCCTTTTTATATATTCCTACCTACAAATGTATATGCATTGTATATACATATGTGTATATATTTGTATGTACAATGTACATACCATACAGGGTGATTGGTATAAGATGCACCAAAAAGTTTGAGCGTGTAGGTGGGGTTAAGACAAGAAAAAAATCGTATGACAGGGGGGCTATTTCCTCCCGTTTAGGCGGGAGAGGGGCAATTTTCTAAAAAATTGACTTAAATCAGAAAAAAAATTATTTAAAAACAACGGTAAGTGATACAAAGCCTTGTTATATCTTTTTGAAAAGCCAGAAAACTACTCTTTTATTTTATTTTTAAATTAAGTTGTTTGAGTGAATTAAAATTTTGAAAAAAAAATAAAAAAAATTTTTTTTTCAAAATTTTATGTAATTAACTATTATTTTTATTTTCAAAATTCAATGCACTTATTAATTTTTAGTCAAAAACAGAAAACCGGATGCCAAAATGTATCTTAGTTTTTGAGAAATTAAAAGAAATTAAAAAAATTTAAAAGTAAAACTAGTAAGTAAAGTAAAAGTTAATTCGTTTTTTTTTTTATTATTTAATTAAAATCGGATGGTATGTAATAAAAAATAAAAAAGGGATAGTTCCCTAATTAAAAATTGACCTGAGGAGGTCAATTATGGGAAAACCAAAAAAAAAAGTGTTTTTCTTGGAAAAAAATACTTCTAGTTTTTCTTAATTTCTCAAAAACTAAGATCCGGTTTTCTGTTTTTGACTAAACACAAATGAAAAGATTATAGAACTGGTAAAAAAGAATGCCCGTTCACAAGAGAATTTCATTTATCATTTACAAGATCAAAAATTTATCAAACGAAAATTTTGTTTGATTGATAAATGTTATCGTTTATCAAATAATTAATCTATGACAACCGTAATAAGCGTGATAGTAACATGTTCGATGTACAGAAGAATAAGCCTCCTACACGTAAAATCTTTTCAGTTATCCTGTGTGATCACTTAAAAATTTTTGTAAACGATCTGATTGGCCCCTATCAGTGTGGTTTTGGGCCAGGCAAGTCAACTGTAGATCATATGTTCACAAACCACAATTTGGAAAAAAATAGGAATTGCAGATTTTAACACACTATCTTACATCGAATTTGAATTCGCGTGATGATAGCGTGGATAGAGACGAAAATTGTAGAGAGCCATGAAGGGGGGGGGGGGGTATACCTTTTCGAAAAAATCACAGTTTAGCGTACGAACTTGCTCTCGTAGAAAACTGTGAGAATGTGACTTTCAAAAAATAAATTTATTAAATAAAGTTGAAAGGCGATCATTTTTACAAAATGGCATTGACTTATTCTAATTAAACGGTTGCCAACAAAAAACTAGGCGTTATCAACTTATGGCCAATTTTTAAAACAAAAACATGGAGTGCAGTTGCAGTGCAGCACTGCAAAAATATAACGTTGACTAAGTTTTATCACGCAATTTAATGTTTTGTTTTATTTTGCGGATAATTTTGTTAAAAGTTCGTTAAAACTGCCCCTTTTGTCCACTCAAGCTGCTGAAATTAATGTTAATATTTAAAAGGACAGAGAGAATTATTCTGGCTTAATATTTTCCCGTTGTGTCCTTAACATAATTAAGTGTCAAAAATCTTGAAGTAAGATGAAAATGTCGTCTGTATTCTAATCGACGACGTATCGAGAGCTAACTGAGCTGCTACTAACATGCAATGTAAGTAACTTCATTAACTAGAACTAGAATTGTAAGACTATCTCCAGAGTTTATAGCTTAAACTTTTTTTTTATAGACAATTTCGTCACCAAAAGCAATCAATTAATTGTGAATAGTTGGGCTTAAAATAATTGCGTTGGACGACAAACGTCAAAATATTGCCAAAATCCTGAACGCAAAATTTGCAGAGCAAAATAAATCCAAAGCAAGTGAAGTGTGTGCTTCCTAATTTTGACATTTGCTTAAATAAGGGTACATTTGTGCAAGGCTTCGGGTAAAATAGCGATCAGGAAAAACCATTAGGAAAAAATGAAACAAATGTATACAGGATTTTTTTTCCTGATAAGCGTGTATACTGTTTATACACATATAGCTATCAGGAAAAATAAGTGGGCAGGCTGTTTTCCTGACTGAAATGCACATGAATAATTTTTTCTGACACAAATCTGTCAATGGAACAAGTAAAGGAAATCAGGAAACAATTCTTGTTTTCATTTGTTTTAACTATATCGCCATAACCAGACTCTTAGAAAAATTAATTAAAATAAACTAATCCATTATTCAGAATGAATATTTATTTTTTCCCACAAAAAATTCGTTGAATTAGTGTAGCATTAGTGTTTTAAATAAAATGAAATCCTATAATGTAGGTAATATTGATTTGAAAATCTTTCCTAATCATTATAACCATAAGCAAAAGATATTTATATTGCGTTTTTGGGAACTGTTTGCTTGGCATATTTGAGCAAGATCCGTAGCAAAACTCGAAAGATAACATCATTTTCGTTGTCTTCATTGTTATATGTATTTCATTGTTGTATTTACTTGAGAACAAAATTGCACCTATTATTGAAGTTCCTTAGCAAAAGTTACAAAGAGTTTCGTTTGCGATCCTATTATATGGTGCGTAACTTACTATAGATATTCATTTAAAATAATGTAGGTATTACTTACACGGTTAAAAATTTAGGCATGTTTTTTAATACAGCATCTGTAATACAGCCGTATGCAATACAAGAAACAAAATGCACGACTGGGTCGGACAAACTTGCTCTTGTGTAAGATTACTAACCATTAGCTTATAGGATATTAAGTAAGAAACTATAATAAATAATCGTAAGTAAAAATAGTTTCTGTAGCGTTTTTATGGCAAGTACCGTTAATAAGGTGATTTCAAAAAAAAATTCTAACGAAAAACTTCACTATTGGTAAAAAATCAGTCACACAAAAAGTTTTCTAAATCGATCGTATTTTCTTTTTTTTGAAAAAAGTCGGATTTTCTATAGAATTTATACCTTATTAACGTAAGGTGATTTGGAAAAAAAATTTCCAACGAAAAACTCCGTCATTGGCAACAAATCAAGCACACAAAATTTGGTCAAAATCGATCGTATTTTTGTCGAGAAAAATTGAATTTTCTGTAGTGTTTATATGGCAGGTACCTTTAATAAGTCGATTTTGAAAATAAATTTCTAACAAAAAACTTCATTATTGGAAAAAAATCAGTCACACTAAATTTTATCAAAATCGATTGTATTTTTTCGAGAAAAATTGAATTATCTGTTACGTTTATATGACAGGTACCGTTATTTTCAGACCTACGAAAAAAATCAAAAATACGCCTGGGCATATTACTCTAAAAATACAGAGTACCAAGATTGAAGAAAATCGGCCTAACCGTTTAGGCTGTAGGTGTCAATACATCCAGACTGACGGACGGACAGACAGACAAAATTGTCGGATCTACTTTTTTCGTGTTCTCTATCATCGTAATGTCATGTTTGATTGTTATCTCAAAAGTTTTTTTTTACGAATACAAAACTTGCTTTATGGTACCTATAATCGCAAGTAAAAAATTAATTTTAATATTTCATAAATATTAAAGATTTTTACTGGAGCACACCTGCATTTATATCGAAGATTTCAGACTTGAAACCATCCAATACAACCTGTATTCAACGGTCCTAAAGGTAATTTCTAACCCAACGAACTAGAAAGCATGCATTCTATTCTTACTTTCAAAAAAACGATGTAAAGATTGGTCATTAAGAAGCTGCCGGTCATTAACTGGCTTTCGTTCTTCGAGATATTTTTTAGGTGATAATTAATCAGCGTTTCCATGACCTTCAAAAGAAGGGACGTAAGTGCAATCGGTCGATAATTGGAGGGGGGGTTCAAGAGCATTGATATATAAACAAGCAAAACACTATTTCTTTCTAAAAATTAATGCATTCATGAGAACCACTGCGATTTCCAATACGTTATGCATGCGAATGAAAACACTATTATCCACGATTGGCCGGATAAAATTGAAACTGATTTGATAGAAACGTTTTCGAGAAATTAGGAAAGTATCTGTGTGAAATTTCCACATAAAGTTGAATAAGGGAAAGCCGGGACGAAATAGGGACATTTTTCGAATTGGGACACGAAAGGGACAGCCGACAGGGTTGAAATATTGGGACTGTCCCACTCCCGCCAATATCGGGACGTCTGGCAGCATTACGTAAATCCTCCGACTCCGTTAAACCATATTCACTTATAATGTATCGAAACGACTTGATTTAACAGACTTTATAGTTGCAATCAATTTTCGCAACAGCTCAATCACTGAAAAGACCCTGTGACTGCAATTTGTTAAGAAAAAATGTGTGCGTCTAATCAAGTATATGCAAACCTACAATCATAATTAGCTTCATATTATGTTCTATAGTTTCGTTTCATGTCCTTGCAGTTGTATAGGTACACTGGTACACAGCCTTCGACGATCCACTGTTTATCAGGTTTTATATTATGCAATGATAAGCTCTGAAATAGGCATTCAGCATTATCAATAATGAGTCTACTATAAGTAATAGCTTGAATTTCGTCATGGTTACTTAATTACCCGCTAGAAATTGCGAAACATTTTATGAAGTGGATATATACCTACTTACATTGAATGTCTTGGTATAATTAATTTGTTCACTCAGTCATTTTATCTCACACTTAATACTTTTATTTTTCTCATCATTATTTCGTTCGCATCAAAAGGTAACAAATGTCAACAAAAGTATATACAGTATAGGTAGGTACTGCAGTTAAGGATAGGTATGCAATGCAGATACAATAATCACAGTATAACACTATACATGAACCCATAATCGCTTTAAGACTGTTAACAGAGCATAAAGCTCTCTTAACACACCTTTTTAATGGGTTTTCGTTCATCCTATTAGTACGACACTCTTTCTTCTCTCTTGCTCTTCTCTATTTGACACAAACATAATAATAAAATAAGGAGATGCCGGCAGAATACAAATACGAAAATTCTACAAGGGCTTCTTCATTACTTTCATTTCATTATATTTTATGATTGTATATTTACATTTCGTTCGGTTCTATGGGTGTTATAATGTTATAAAACTTTTCACTGATTTTCTTTGGCTCTCTTGTTATATTAGATATTCATATTATACTTGCTCTTGTATGAATTTTTTTGTCTATAAAATCAACGATAATTGGGGGATGATGATGCTGTTTGGTGCACAAGAATAAAGTGTGATTTGGAAGTATGTTGGAAGCTGTACTTCAAATCAAGAAGGCCCAGAAGTCAGTGATTGAAAAATAATTGAATTGATTTTGATAAAATTAACGCGTCAATATTTTTGTACTGGGAACAATTTACACAAAAACACTTATGTATATAGCTTTGTGGATTTAAAAGTGATTGCACAATTTTCATATGAATCGTTTTATATAATTACGGTGATAATATTCAGTTTCTTAATTCATTCAGTTCAAACCATTCGGGCGGGGGCAAGTCGGTATGCTGATTGCATTGATCTGGCTAGAGACTGTAATATGGAACTAAAACTTTATAATTTTTACCACGAAATAGCTGGAAAATATTACTCTACCAGCTTATTGCTGCAGTTGACTCAAAAAGCAGAGAAAGATATTTAAATGCAGCTGAAGGATCACTTTATGGACAATTATACTGTCGTTCTGCCACAATTTGGAGGAAAGAAATTATTTTAAAGATGAGAACAGCATAGACGAAATATCGATGATGGTCAAGTTTCACGGCGAACTCATTAAGTTAAACTTTAACAACAAACGGAAGACTTCCCCAATCGTATCCTCCTTGTACACTTTCATTTTCTAGGAAAGTATCCAATTTTAAGGGAAATAAGAAGAAATACTTTAGGGAGCAATTATTAGACGGACAATTAAGTTGTATCCTTGTTTAACTAAATCGAAGTTAAAAAAATTATATCAATAGGTACTGCAAACTGGCTTTACTCTATAGAGAACGTATTGTCAATGAGTGTTTCTAAATATTGTTTCAGTTATTATGAAATATTTCCTTTTTTTTTGTCAATAATATTATTAAATTTATTAAGTAAAGTCTATTATTTCAAAGTTTTTTATTTATATTATTTATCAACCAGGCAGACGGCAGAAAAGCCATTCTTTTTGTTGTCTTTTGTAAAAATTGTATCCACTTTTGTTACCAGATGTAAAATTAGTTCCAGATGTAGACTGAGAAAAATCCGAAACTTAAATGCATGACATTTAATTGTTTAATATCTAGATTTTAACTTGCGATTAAAAATACTATAAGGAAAGTTATGAGTTCGGCTCCATGCAATAGCTCCTAACGTATTAAGCCCTTACGTTATTATTCCTAAAGAAGAAATTCCTAACAATGAATGACATTATTATTATTATTATTTATTAGCTATACTGCCTTAATACTAATTACATTTCAATTTGGTTTTTCATTATGTATTAATATTTAGATACAATTCTTGTTTTTTTTTTCAAATTTTAAGTAAAAATTGTTTTAAATAGTATAAATACATTTATGCACAGGCAAAAGCCTCCTCCATTATCCTCCAATCGTTTCTGTCGTGTGTTTTCCGGAACCATAGTCTGTCGAAAACAACTAGTTCGTCTCTCCATCTTTTTGGTTGGCGACCGACTAGTCGGGTAGCATATAAAGGTGTTCACTCAGTGCATTCTTTTGACCATCTCCCATCCACTATTCTCATGACATGTCCTGCCCAATCCCATTTTTGTTTCTTTGTCTTCTTACCTACATCTTCAAACCCTGTCCATCTTCGTATGTTAACGTTTCTTATCCGCTGAGACCTTCTGATACTTAGGGTGGCTCTTTCCATCGATCTCTGAGTCGTTGCCAGCTTTTTTTTCAACGCCTCGTTGTTACTCCATGTTTGAGACCCATAAGTAAGCACTGGTAATACTGTTGAATCGAAGATATACTTTTTTGTAGCCTTTGAGATATTTGAGTCCAGCATAGGTTTAATGTCCCAGAATTGCCTCCAACCGTTCGTTATTCTTCGACAGATCTCCTTCTCTTCTCTTCTTTCGAATGACACTATTTGTCCCAAGTATATGAAGTCCTCCACGTATTCCAAAGTCTCTCCATTATGGTATATAGGTGTTCTGACCACATTTGTCATAACTTTTGTTTTGTTAATGTTAGCGTGAAGACCTGCGTTGTAACATTCAGCCAAAAGTTCATTAACTAGTTTCTGAACATCTTCAGGGTTATCACTCATAAGAATGATATCATCAGCAAACCTCAGATTTGAAAGATATTTTCCATTGATTTTTATTCCAATGTTTTCCCATTCTAATTTTCGAAAGTATTCTTCTAGAGTAGCTGCGAAAAAAGGTGGTGAGATTGGATCTCCTTGTTTTGTTCCACTTTGCAGTTTAAATGGCTCTCCAAAGATTTCAGTTTTTATTTGCGCAGTCCCAAGTAGCATTTTGTACCTTTTATGTTACAAATTTATTGTATGTCGTTTACAATTCATATACAGTTGCTGAAAAAATGTTTTGTATTTTTACATTAACTAATTGGATGATTGGTAAACACATTGTAACACACAAAATGTTGCTGAAACAACACATCTTCAAACGTAAACGTACTGTAAACGAAATTTCGAGAGTGTAAAACCAATATCACAAAACATTTACATTTGTAGCAGTTTTGTAAAGCCATTATCAAAACTTTACTCTTACAAAACGTTTACAGTGTATAATCACATCACATCTTCAAACGTAAACGTACTGTAAATCAAATATCGTTAATATAAATTCAATATCACGAAACGTTTACATTTGTAGCAGTTTTGTAAAACCATTATCAAAACTTTACCCTTACAAAACGTTTACAGTGTATAGTCACATCACATCTTCAAACGTAAACGTACTGTAAATCAAATATCGTTAATGTAAATTCAATATCACGAAACGTTTACATTTGTAGCAGTTTTGTAAAACCATTATCAAAACTTTACTCATACAAAACGTTTACAGTGTATAGTCACATCACATCTTCAAACGTAAACGTACTGTAAATCAAATATCGTTAATGTAAATTCAATATCACGAAACGTTTACATTTGTAGCAGTTTTGTAAAACCATTATCAAAACTTTACTCATACAAAACGTTTACAGTGTATAGTTACATCACATCTTCAAACGTAAACGTACTGTAAATCAAATATCGTTAATTTAAATTCAATATCACGAAACGTTTACATTTGTAGCAGTTTTGTAAAACCATTATCAAAACTTTACTCATACAAAACGTTTACAGTGTATAGTCACATCACATCTTCAAACGTAAACGTACTGTAAATCAAATATCGTTAATGTAAATTCAATATCACGAAACGTTTACATTTGTAGCAGTTTTGTAAAACCATTATCAAAACTTTACTTTTACAAAACGTTTACAGTCTATAGTCACATCACATCTTCAAACGTAAACGTACTGTAAATCAAATATCGTTAATTTAAATTCAATATCACGAAACGTTTACATTTGTAGCAGTTTTGTAAAACCATTATCAAAACTTTACTCTTACAAAACGTTTACAGTGTATAGTCACATCACATCTTCAAACGTAAGCATACTGTAAAACATTTCATTTACAGATAATGTAACACGTATAGCATTGATCGGCCATTATAATGTTTCCATTTTTTATCAAATTAGAAAACCAAAAACATTGAAAATCTATTTTTATTGATATTTAGTAAAAACAAAGCATGTTACGGATTTGATTGAAATAGGACTTTGAAATTTATCTTACAAAATATTGAAAAATATGGTTTTTGTGGGAAAAAAAAATTGTCTCAAATATTTTTATAAGAAATCATTTCTAAAATAAGAAAGTTTTTACAGGCCCTTTATTTTTATCGACCTGTTTTACAAAACTGGTAGAAAATATTTCTCGCGTTCGATATTTTGCCTTTACTTGCACAAAAAATATAATTATTGATTATTTTTATACCTCCCATATTATAATAATAATGTCAAGAACAAGATGGTAATTGTTTAAGTTTTGGTTTGTATACATATAGTAATATGATCCCAAATGGCATTACGTATTTACCTATACAATTTAATATTTTTCTGTAAACGATTTGTACCTAAGTTAGTTTTTATGTTATTTATTTCGAAGTGTATTTGAACGTTTACATTTGTAAACGTTCATATACCTATTCCAGGAATAGTATCTGTAAACGATTTGTTACTAAAAAGTTGTTTGTCTTGTATGTGTTTTGAAGAGTTTTTGAACGTTTACATTTGTAAATGTACAAATCAAGTACATCAAATAGAATTTGTTCATATACTGTCAACACGACATTTCATTCCCCAAAACCGTTTATATTTTGGGTACAGTGAGTAAACATTTCATATACGCCTGAAACATTACAGCTACGATGTAAACGTTCAGTAAATGTTCTGTAGCTCTAAAATGCTCCTTTAGTAGAAGAGTCATAAATGTTTTTGAGAATTTTCACCCAGCGACCATTCACACCTTGGTTGAGAAGTGCATTCCACATAAAGTTTTGATTGATTGTATCAAAGGCCTTTTTGAAATCAGTAAAAACAAAATAAACAGGTAATCGGTACTCTTTACTTTTCTCAATGATTTGATTAACTGCTTGAAGGTGGTCCATAGTTGAAAAACCTGACCTAAAACCTGCTTGCTCTACAGGTTGATGTTGGTTAAGGTCTACTTCCAGCCTTCTTAAGATGCACTTTGCAAAGATTTTGTAAATATTTGATATTATACTTATTGGTCGATAGTTGTTGATGTCATCTTTTTTACCTTTTTTATGCATCAGCGTGATGTATGACTTTGTCCACTGAATTGGAATTTCTCCTGTATCTACTATTTCGTTGAAAATCTCTTTTAACCATTCTGAAGATGTTTCAATTCCAAATTTCAGTATTTCGGCTTCGATCCCATCACTACCTTTGCTCTTTTCGTTCCCAAGTTCTATTATAGTACTTTTTAATTCTTCTTTTAGGAATGGTAAAATTTCTTCAAATTCTTCACTCAACCTCTGCTCTAGATTTCTGTTGTCTAAGAAGTTTGTACTTTGAAGATCGTTGGAGTATAAGTCCTTGTAGAATTCAGTTGCAAGTTCGTTTATTTTCTTTCTGTTGCGAATCTTTTTGTTGTTTTTTGTTACACCTAAAACCCACTCTTTATCTAATTTCATTGATTGTTTAACTTTTTTTAATCGATTTAGTACTTTCCAAAATATTTTTAATATTTTTTTCATTGTATTCTCTTATTTCTTGTTTGCTTCTTTTTCTTATCTCTTTTCTTAGGGTTCTCAGCTCCATCTTTTCATTTTGTGAAATGTTTCCAATTTTTCTTAAGACTTCTCTTCTTTTTATCATATCTTGTGTGATGACTGATATTTTATGTTCTTTCTTGCTTTCCTGAGTTTTAAAGATATGCTTAAGTGATATAGCTTCAAAAGTTTTTTCGAACTGGTCGTATTTTTCTTGTAATGTTCTATTTACCCTTGTTTCCTTTAGAATATCATGGCGTAGTTTTAACTCTTTGTTGTAATTCACAATTTGAATTTGGTTGGGATTTTTTTCCAGTATCTTTTCGATATTTTTATTAAGCTTTCAAGTTTTATGATTGATCACTAACTTGCTTCTTACTATCCTGTGATCTGAATCGTAGTTAAACTGATTCAATACATCAACATCTTGGAACATTAGTCTGTTATTACTATCGATAAAATCGTATTGATTCTTATGCTGCCGGTCCGGTGAGATCCATGTCCACATCCTGCTATCATTTTTCTTGAAGAGTGAGTTTGTTACAGTGAGTTTATGCTGCCACAACCATTGTACCATCCTCTCCCCTCGATCATTTCTCTCTCCGTACCCAAATGGGCCCATTAGTGGTTCTTCTCCTGGTTGTCTAAATCCAATACGTGCATTAAAGCCACCCATAACTACCAGTAATTCCGACCTGAGTTCATTGACAGCTAAATCCAAAGTTTTGTTGAACCTCTCAAGTGTTTCAATCGAAGCTCTATTTGTTGGAGCATATACTTGTATGATAGCCGCTTTGACTTTCCCAATTCGAATCTTCATTCCGATAATTCTTTCGCAATATCCTTTTATTTCTATTATAGATTTTTTCCAGCGCTTATGTACTAAAATCCCTACTCCAAATTGCCCCTTAGTCTGCCCGATATATGAGAGAATGTGTCCTTCCTTGGTTTCCACAATTTCTTCTCCAAATCTTCGTACTTCAGCTAGTCCAATAATATCCCACTTAATCTTTTCTCTTGCATTATCAAATTCGTTCATCCTCTCTTCTGATAGTAGCGATCTGGCATTATAGGTACATACATATATTTCATTTTGTTGTTTTGTATACGAAAAATTTAGAGTTGATGGTTGTGGTGGTGGTGGAGATGGTGGTGGTGATGGAGATGGTGGTGGTGGTGGTGGTGGTATTGGTGCTGATGGTGATGGTGAAGTATGATCGGTTGTTGGTGATGTGTGTGCCGGAGGTTTTGTATGATTTGGTTCATTATTTAATTTTTTTAATGGAGGGTTTTGGCCGTTATCATCCACGGTGGCCAACCGGATTGGATGAGTTTTTCCTTTTTCTTTGTTTTTAAATCGTTTTAGTTTTGTATTCGTTGTTATTCGTTGCTTTAAATTCCGTTTCGATTCCAGATTCTTTTGCCCGTGCTTTGCACTTCATTGTGTTTGATCTTCACGATCAGTTTCGTATACAGAAGATTCTGATGCCGAACTTCTAATTTTAAAAAACTTATTTAAAGTCTTTGGTTTTCCAGTTGTTGTGGTGTCTTTTGTTTTGCTCTTCTTTCCATGAGACGAGATAGGTCCTTTTGCTGTTTTTGACCTGTTAGGTGATTTCCTGTTTCTATTAGAACTTGTCTCAGGTTCATCATCAGATCTGTTTCTTTTAAGTTTTTCAGATCCAGATCCATGGGTTTTTGCCTTTTCCTTTTGTCCTCTTGAAACGCGTTCTTCTTTTTTCATTTCTGCATCTTCCTTGGACAAATCATCCCTTAAGTAAATTGGATTTCCACTTTATTGACGAAGTTTTATTTTATTTTTCATAATTTCATCATTTTTCTTAAGCGTTAGTAAGCCTACCATTATAGGTCTGCTTTTGTTCCCTTTCTTACCAAGTCTGTAGATAAAATCAATGTCTCGTGTATCTAAATCCACTCCCAAGTCATTCCTGACTAGTTCGATAATAAACCTTTCGAGCTCATCCACATTATCTTCTACTTCATCTATGTTCGAGAAGATTATATTTTTCCTTCTCAACATTCTATCTATGAATGACATAAATACTCACAATTTTTAATGCAATAAATCCTAACAAAGGTGCAATATTTCCTAATCAAAACATGAAATAAACCTTAACGTTAGGTGTTAATTCATTATGAATCAATTATTAAAAAAAAAATTAAAAACTTCTAATGTGCAAAAAAAATTTGCATTTTATTAATTTACAGTATTGTAAATGAACAAAGCTATTTTATAAAGAACGATTAGAAATTTTTTGTTCTAGTAAAGAAGCGCGGGGGTGCTGGCGGCGCGGGTGGGGGCACGACACAGACGCAAAATCTTGCACGCCTGTGCCGCCCCCCCCCCGCCATCAACGAGCGCTTTACGTTTTAGTACAAGAAATTGTAGTAGTTCAACGGTTTATTAAAAAAAATCGTACAAAAGCAATATTTTGTTAAAAATAGATGTATAGAATACTAACAACTCACAAATTGCAATAACTAAAGTCCTAACAAAACTGAAATTATTCAAAAATAATTTTAAGTGAAATAAATCCTAATTAGGATACATTTCATTTGCATAGTTTTAGGAGTTAATTCATTATCAGTGGACAGCACTGGTTCTATCGTGCTTGTTGTGTATTTTGATTGCTCTGTAAACTTAAATCTTTTTTCGTTTATAATATTGCATATTAAATTATTTTTTTGACATATTTTACTTCTTTAAGTGATATATAATATATTTTAAATATTTTTGTTCATTAATTTAATAGTTTTGTTTCATTTATTTAATTAAATAAATTCAGTGCACGTCGCTTGTATAAACATTTTAATTGTGTAATCTACGAGTGATAAAAAAAAGCTTTTTAATTAGTTCTGTGTGTTAGTGTCTTTGTTTAACAAACCTTAATTTTCCCATTACTTTGAGCTTTTTTCATATTTGTTTAAGAAATTCTATAGTTTAAATCGATATACCTAGTGTAAGGTATCAGGTGGTACAATTGGTTGCTGCTTGGCATTCAGATCTTTGTTAGCTCTGGTTCGTTTCCCAGCAATTTCAAATCTTTTTTTTTTTTTTTATTTCTTTCATTATAAATTTTTTTTTCTTATTTTTTTTCATCCTTTATTCTTTCTTCGTAATTATTTTATTTCAAATCAATTTTTTCATAATGGTTTGCTCTGCAAAAGCCTGTCCTGATGATTCTAGTAATAGCCGTCTCTTTACCTGTTTTGGACCTTGTGGTAATCTTTACCATGCTAAATGCGTTGGTTCTACCAATGGATTTCTTGATAAAGTAATAAATTCTGATATTGCCTTTTGGTATTGTACCGACTGCCGTAAGATTTCACTTTCTCAGCTCTCCTTCAAAATGAATTCTTTTAAAGAAAACATTTTAAAGCTCTCTAAAGGGTTCAATGACTTGTTGACAAACTTTAACACTGCAGTGTCAAATGTAACTACATTTTCCCCTTGCAACGATATGATCAATGTCGAAACATCAACTGATGACTTGATCCAACAACCTGTTTCTATTTCCGTTCCATCAGATGAATCAGATTTATCAACAAGAACTTCTTCTTCAGCACTATCTGATCGCGACTCTGTTGCAAAAAGAGGAAATAAAAGGATACGAGAAAACTCAACAGTGGTTAAGAATTCAAGTCCCCCTCCAAAACGAACCAATTTAAGGAGCAACTCTAATAGTCTTATTGATTCAGGCGCATCTAGTTCGTCTCATGTCAGTCCGACTTTAACGATTGCTGTTAATACGGTGGCTGACAATGATTGTGAAACTATATCAAACCATATTGTAATAACAGAACCTTGTCCTCGTCCTATTGAGGCTGTCCCTAAGCCTAAATCAATTTTTATTTCTCGCCTTAGTCCAGATATAAGTGTTCATGATCTTGTTTCCCATTTGGTCTCTAACAAATGCATTCCGAACAATGCATCAGTTAAATGTACCAAAATTAGTAAGGTAAATAGTTTTGTCTCATCCTTCAAAATTGTTGCTCACCCGGCATTTTTCGAATCTATCATTAATACTAAAAATTGGCCTTCTGAAGCGCTTATAAAAGAGTTTGCTACCGTGAGAAGTAAAAGAAGTAAGTGCGTTATTCCTAAGAAATCTCCGCCAAAAAACTAAAAAGGATTACCCTCTTTTATCAAAACGTCAGAGGGCTTCGCAGCAAAACTGCAAATATCTATACTAACTCTCAAGCTTTTTCACATGACATCTTTGTTTTGACGGAAACTTGGCTGAATTCAAGCTATTTAGACACAGAACTTTTTAATCAAGAGTTCTTAGTTTTTAGAAAAGATCGTCATGTTGATAAACCAAAAGAATTAGGCGGTGGTGTGTTGATTGCTGTTCGTAATAATTTTGTATCTACGCGTATTTCTTTCCCCTTCGATCTTTCTATTGATTTGGTTTGCATCAAATTAAACATAGAGTCTAAGTATGTATATATTATAAATGTATATATTCCTCCAAGAAGTTCAAGTTTGTTGTATAATGAACTTGTTTTGGCCTTAGACTTTATCATTGACTTGTCTTGCTCCAACAGCAATATTCTACTTCTCGGGGATTTCAATTTACCCCATATAGAATGGGTTCCTTCGGATGATGGATCATTTCAAGAAGCCTCATTAACATCTTCACAAACAGAGCTTCTCTCTCTAGATGGTATTAATTCTACTGACTTACAGCAAGTTAACTGTATTAAAAACTCTAAGAATCGAGTACTCGATTTGATATTTTCTTCTGACGCTATTAGTACTGTTGTTCAGGAATCTAGTTCTGGAATTACTAATATAGACAATTACCATCCACCCTTGGATATATTTTTTGATTTGAGCAACCATCCTCTCGAAAATTGTAATTCTCAAGATTGTTCATTTGTTTTTGACTTTCGAAAGTCAAATTTTCAGTTGCTTTCCGATGTAATAAGTAGATCGAATATTAGAAATATATACGATTCTACAAATATTGACGATGCAGTAACTGAGTTCTATAATATAATCAGTAGCTGTATAAATAATTGTGTACCTACAAAAATATCTAAAAACACTAATTTTTGTCACCCTTGGTACACACAAGAGCTAAAATCTCTTCGAAACAAGAGAAATAAAGTATGGAAAGCTTATATAAAAACCCTCTCTCCAACAATTTTCGAACAATATATTGCCTTATTTGAAGAATTTAAAAATCTTTCAAAATTGTTGTACACCAATTACGTTAACGAAATGGGGGCTTCTTTAAAACAGGACCCTAAAAGTTTTTGGCATTTTGTTAACTCGAAAAAAAATTCGGATGGCTTCCCAGCAAGTTTTTTATATGAGAACACTTCCGTACAAAATCCCAGTGATATTTGCAACGCGTTTGCAAATAATTTTCGTAACTCATTTGTTGATACTCATAGAAGTGTTGATATAGATTTTTTTAAAGACGTGAAAAGCTACCCGCAAGTTAATTTTAACAATATTCCTGTGAAACAAGATAGAGTTTTGCATTTTTTGTCATCCTTAAATGACGATTACTCTTATGGCCCTGACGGTTTACCCCCAATTGTTCTGAAAAAATGTAGTGATGTATTAGTGCAACCCTTGCAATTTTTGTTTGAGCTTTCTCTAAAAGCTGGAAAATTTCCGTCCTTCTGGAAGAAATCATTTCTCACTCCTGTTTTTAAAAAGGGTGATAAATTCGACATTAATAACTATAGACCCATTTCTAAATTGTCATGTGTTCCGAAGCTTTTTGAACAGGTTGTATGTGAAAGCCTTTCATTTTTTGGTAAAAACATTATTTGTAAACAGCAACATGGCTTTGTGCAGAAAAGGTCTACTGTTACAAACCTTCTTACCTTCTTGCATAATTGTTCAAATGCATTAGAAAAAGGTAATGAAGTTGATTGCATATACACAGATTTTTCTAAAGCATTTGACCAACTCAGCCATGACATTATTGTTTTTAAACTCCAAGCGTATGGTTTCCCTACTCTTTTTATTTCGTGGATCAAATCGTACCTTGAAAATAGATCTTACCAGGTCAAATTTAGAAACTCCCTTTCAAATACTTTCTTTGCCCATTCAGGCGTACCCCAGGGAAGTCATTTGGGCCCATTCTTATTCATTCTTGCTATAAATGACGTTTCATCTTGTATACGCTTTAGTGAGATTCTCATATTTGCAGACGATATGAAAATTTTTAAAACAATCAAATCTCCTAATGACCACAATCTTCTGCAGGCTGATGTCAATAGTTTCAGTGAATGGTGTTATAAAAACGGGTTAACTCTTAACCCTAAAAAATGCCAAACAATGACTTTCTCAAAGAAAAGATCTTCAAGTTTCTTTGAATATTGTATATCTCAAAATAAAATCTGTCGCGTGGTTAGTTTCAAAGACTTAGGTGTAAATTTTAGTGCTAATCTAGAATTTTCTGAACATATTAATTTTATTGTAAATAAAGCGAACTCTATGCTTGGATTCATAAAACGGTGGGCAAAAGAATTTAACGATCCGTACGTCACTCTCTCATTGTACAACTGCTACGTAAGGCCTCATCTTGAATATGCCTCACAAGTATGGACTCCTTTTTATGAAATCCATAAGAACCGTATTGAATCAGTGCAGCACAAGTTTATTCGCTTTGCTCTTAAAGGCCTTCCTTGGGCCGATCCTTATAATCTGCCACCTTATGAACATCGGATACAGCTTTTGCAGATTCAATCTTTACACCAACGAAGGGTAAATAATGATTTAATTTTTCTTCATCAACTTATCAGCGGACAAATTGATGCTTCGGACCTGTTAGCTTCTATTGGCTTAAACTACCGCGGAGGGTCTTACCACCTACGAAGATCTGAACTTTTACATATTGAACTCCACAGAACTAATTATGGCATGCATGAGCCTCTCACACGGATGAGTAAGTTTTATAACTTGAATGAGAGCCTTATAGACTTTAATTTAAATAAAAATATTTTAAAAACTCTCTTTAGAACCAGTGCTCCACGATCATAATTGTTTCTGTGTTGTATTGTAATAATGTATTTATGTTGTATTTATGTGCATGTGTTTTTGTTTTTGTACCATTGTGCTTACTAACAACTAACACCTGCACTAAGTGATGAGCCAGTGGGACACATTATATGTGTTGGCAAATCTTTCTTTCATATGTTGATGCTTGCTTTAAGCTCCATTTGAAAATAGATCTGATAGTGTAAAAAAAAAAAAAAAAAAAAAAAAAAAAAAAAAAAATTATAGAAAAAATCCTAACACAAAATTATGCAATAAATCCTAACATTAATGGAAATAAACCTTAAATTTAGGAGTTTGTTCAAGCGATTTAACTCCTAACTTTGTATGGGAAATGTAAGGATTTATTTTGCTTATTTTGTTAATATGTAAGGAGCAATTGCAGGGAGCCCCGACCCTTTTCTTGATTTTTATCAATGATTTCCTCTCTGAAACTTCTAATTCACTTAATTGTTTCGCTGACGACAGCGCCCTCAGTTTTTCATATTCGTTTTTAGATTCACAAACCAGCTCTTCAGGTTGTAGAACTGGAGCGGCAGCGTATGATAAGCTTATTAAATTCTTGACAGCATTGGGGTATAGAGGAAACTAACTAAGCTGCGAAATGCTTAGGTTTCTTAAGACGACGATGCAAGAAATTTTTTTTCTCCCAATGATCTGGCTGTTGTCTATAAGGCGTATATTCGTCAAAAATTGGAGTACAATTCTCATGTCTGGGCAGGAGCTCCTGTAGCTTATTTGAATCTCCTAGATCGAATTCAAAAAAGAGCCTTAAAAATGAAAGGAGACAGGATTATTACGGAAACATTTGTGCCACTTGAACACCGCCGAAAGTTTCTTGCTTCGTCTTATTTTATCGTTTTTTTTTATAAAGAGTCCTCCGCCGAAATAGCCAGTTGCGTTCTTCCCCTGAAACAATTCAACCGCAATACTCGTACTGCAAAAATGCTCATCAGTTCACCCTTGAGCCCAACTTCGGACGAACAGTTAAGTACAGAGATTCTTTTTTTAGCCGGACTACACAAATGTGGAATTCCTTACCCGTCTCTGTTTTTCCCCTCCATTTTAATCTTCAAGCATTCAAAACCAATGTGCATTGGTATCTCATTTCAACCCCTATCCAAATTTCCTTAACGCTCGTACTGTGTTAATCATATAAAGCGTATTCATAATCCCTTGAGTGCGCGCAAAATACTTATATATAAAAAAAAGATGGGTTTAACGGTTAATCAATACAAGACCAAATATATTCCGTCAACAAGGTAGAACACCCAACACCGACTTCTTGGACAAAACGTCATCATAGACAGCTCTAACTTTGAGGTGGTCAGAAACCACCACTAAAAAAAACACCAGTGCTGAGATTCAACGAAGAATTACTCTTGCCAATCGCTGTATCTTTGGCCTAAGAAGGCAATTGAAAGGGTAGTTTAAAATACATGAAAAGGGTTTAAGGGATGCTTTAGTTGGTCAATTGCATCCGAATATCAGTCGCCCTAGAATACGTTACGTACAAATTTTCAAAGCTCTTGCTCAATAATTGAAGCATGCTTGTAATTGTTAGAAACAAAAGTAGAAATTAACACATGTCGTTAAATTTTTGTACCGGAATATTAATATTCTTAAAACAACATAATTGTCTTTGCTCGTACATGGTAAAGTTGAAAGGCACATCAAGGGATAGTCAAAACTAGCACTTAATTATCTTTAATCTTTAGTACAAACTTGGCCTCTTACTGGAGGAGCGTTTGAGTCGTTTTATACTGAATACTCTATGAGTTAAGTTAAGTTGCGCTTACGCTTTCATATATTTTGCCAGGCTTTTCTTACGTCAAATACAGTAGTATGGATTTCAGTGAACTAATTATCGCAAATTTTTATACCAAACCATGAGACGTTTTGTGTAAATTTTTTTTTTTGTGAAGGAAAAATTGATTTAAAAATATGCACCTAGTTTTGTTTTTTAAGTTATTATTTATTATAATTAATCTTCATTACTACATTAACTTCAACCTCCGGTACCCTAAGCGGAGCAACGAAGTTGCGTGAGCGGGACTGACAACAGAAAGGGAGTTTAAATTCCTTGAATCCGCGAAGTGGGCCACCCATCCCTTGTACCTGCGAAACGGGCTACCCAAGGTACTGTAAAATACGGAAAACATTGAATTCGATGTCTCCCGTTAAGCTTCATTTGCCTACATCACATAACATACCTAGTTGAGGAGATTTAATTTTAATATCTATAGAATAACACATTATTTACCCTCGAAATTATGAATTCAAATTTTTGTTTAAAAAACTAAATTTTTAATTTTATGTGCAAAAAAAGTAGTAGGCCAGTCGGGATTCTTTCAGTTGGGATTTTGGGATTCGGGATTTCGTACACAACCCGATACGGACGCGTATCGAAGTCCCGCTTTTTAAAATCCTGTTTAGGGAAAATCCCGAAAAAAATGTTTCAAAATCCCGTCTGCTAAAATACCGATTTTCATAAGTCCCGTCTTTCAAAATTCCGCTTCTTTGAAATCCTGATGCATTATAATCCCGCTTTTCAAAATCCCGCCAAATCATTTCAATCCCGTTTTTTTAAACATGCTTATCAAACTAACAGCAAATGTTGTTTATATTCGGTTTTTTATATTTTATAAATTTCCAAATAAAAAAAAACAAATTCAAAGCAAATTTGTTGGGTCATTCAGGCCGATGCAACTGATACAGAAGACAGATAGACAGAAGACAGACAGACAGACCCACTCTGTTCTTCATGATCTTAATGTTATGTTTGATTGTTATCTCATTTTTTTTATTTTTTTTTTCACGCAAGCATACATGTTTTGCCCTCTATAGTTTGTCCTCTATAAATTGGCAGTACAGGCCTTATGGGGAAGCTTTTTCAAAATCAGTAGCGCGCCTTATTTGTGCACCATACTGAATTGAAAGAAACCCCATTTAAAAATGTTTACCCGCCAATGATTTTTCGATTGCATCCGACATAGATCCCACAACGACCTGCCTAGCGTACAGTTGAATACGCACTGATTGGCTAATGCATTTCAACCCTCTTTTAACATCCATTCGAACAGAGATACCTTTGTCAATTTGGTAACTCGGTTCGTAATTTTTTATATTGAGTTTCTGTTGGGGAACTTTTGATTTTAGAGCTTAAAAAATACCTTTTATTGATGAAATTATAATGAGATATTGAGATGAGCATATTACTAGTACAAAAGTGTTATCGTGCAGTGTTTTTGTCGATCATGTTTGTGTTTTTTATGTGGGGAAAATATTAAAATGCAGTTACAAAAATGTAGGTAAGCTGTTGTCTTTAAAGAATTTATTTGCGTAGATTCTCGTGCCGGTCGGTCGGTTGATATTTCGTGTATATTTTTTCTTATTTGCGTAGATTTTTAAAGCGCGCGGGCGGTCGGTATTGATGTTTCGTGTACCTATTTTTGTGATTAGTGTTTTGAATTTAATGTGAAGTGATGTGTTGTAAATATAACTTTTTTTAAAAACGTAAATATTTTGAGAAGTTTGCTACTGTTGTGCTCCTTCATCTAGTTTATAATAAATTCCTTTAAGATGGCTGAAATCAAAGAGCTTTTTAAAACTGCGATAAGGAACGTTGACGCTGAGAAATGGCACCGGTGTGTCCAACACGTCGAGCAGGTAATTGAGCCGAAAATGTGGGAAATGGACGTTTTTTCGGAAAACGCTGTAGAAAGCCTTATAATAAATCTAGATGAAGAGAGCAGCAACAGCAGCAGTAACTTCTCGAGTGATTAAAATACCTTTGCTTATATATAAATGTACATATTTTTATTTAATAGATGAATTTATATTTATTTTTGTTATGCTTGTTTATTTATTTTGCTTGTTATATTAATCTTTATGAATAAATTCTTTATTTTTTGTTTGTTTTTTTATTTAAAAGGGATTAGGCCTACTGGGGATACCCTTCAAAAACGCGCCTACTATCTTACCTCTTGGTGGTGTGGAAAAAGATAAATTTCATTTCATTTTTATAAATAAAAATTAAGAAAATAATTTTAATTAAAAAAGAAGAAAGGTAACCCTACATCATATTTTTTAAGTTTTTTCCAATTCAAAATGCTTACTACGGCAACCCTGTTAGAGCTTTTGAAAGAAGATAACCTTATGGAAAGCAAAGAAGTGCGAATGAGAGACAAACATCCCTATCTTTCCTGTACTGCCAATTTTTAGTGGACAGACTATAGTATCTATAACCGCGACTTAAAAGTATTGTTGTGTTAATAGTTTCAATTTTATATTTTGTATCGTATTACGAAATATTTACTTATCATTCCGTTTTGGCAATCAAAACAAGTTAGTTGTTTTATTTTGAAAAATCTAAACTAGCTAGTTTTCATTGCAAAAGCGGGATTGTAAAAACGGGATAATAAGGAAGGGATTACAAAAATCGGGATTAAAGAAAAGCGAGATTATAAAAAGCAGGATATTAAAAAGCAGGATTTTAAAAAACGAGAATATAAAAACCAGGATATCAAACCCAAAAAATAAGAACAAAGATTTTTATGATTTTTCAATTTATATAGATGAAAGAAAACAATCGTATATAGTGTTTTCATAAGTATTTCCATATCTCTTGGTTATATACTAACCATATTCCAAATATCTGTATCCAATATCTTTATCCAATAATTCTAACAAAGAATAGGTAACGACCCCAGTCCCAGTCCGCAGCTCCTCAATCTCCTTTGTAATTAATTTTCGCAACCAAACTTTCCTCCTGTAGGTTTAATGCCGCTTACGAACTTTCTCGCTTATTAACTCCCCATTGCGATGTATAAGCATATGGAAGCCTTGTCTCATCCTGAATGGAGGTCTTCAAATAATACGAACAATCACAATAATTATTATTTCCATTCACTCATCAGCAACGGCAAGGCAACGCACGACACAAGGATGGAAAATTTCCTCGCGTATAGAGAAACAAAGACGACCATTTACAGTATTTGAAGTTCCAACTTTTTTTTGTGTTTCATTTTAACAATCGTCCCATGGTTTTGTTTCGACAGAGAGGCTAAAAAGACGACACATTAAGGCAGGAATGGGAAAAAACTATAGAACCGGGTCATTTAGGGCCAGGACAAGCTCAATTCAATTCAATTCATAATACACAACTGATTGAGTTTTGTTGTTTCCTTCCGTTGCTGATGCTATAGACTCGGAGTTGGGGTCGGGGGAGCTTGAGGATAATATACGGGCCATGAACGGAACTACCGTCATTTAGAAAAACGTTCGCCTTTTGTAATGATCATTCATCAATCTTCATCCATTACTTTATGGGGCATATAAAAGACATACACGATATTCTATACTTTTTTTGCAATTAGAACAAGAGTTCCATTCTTGTTCTAATTTGGGACCATCCAGTAAAATTATTATTGAAGGAATAGGTATACACATATATTAGGTAAACCATAAAGGAAGCAATAAGGGTATATTGTCTGATAAAGAATGAATATTATAAGAATATTTCAGCTGTTTCGTTGCAATACTTTATATAATACATATAGTTGTTCAACACTTCTTAACCAAGTTCAATTTAGTTTAAAAAATAATAATAATAATAAGTGAAATTAATTTCTAATTCCTGTTTTACATAGTTAATTCAAACCTAAATTCGTTAATTGCCATAATTATTTACTCTTTTAAATTTCTTTTAGTATGTGTTTTATGTACAATAACTCAAAAATTTGAAATATTTACTGTAAGTAAATTTAACGTCATTGTGAATAATAGTATATGTATATTTAATTTTATTTTTGTTTTATGTTTTTAATAAAGGCCTGAAGAAGAGCAATAACATGCCCATAACATTGCACTAAACAAAAAAAGAACATATTTTTTCTACAATTTGACCTATAGAAGTGTGGCTCTTCTCAAATAGCAAACTTCCAATACCTACTCCAGGTCATAATAAATTGTAAGACGTAGGAAAACTTTTTGTGCAAATGAAAAAAAAAAAAAATACTATTTCTGGGTAAGGGTACTTATTATAATTTCGCTAGCTGTTTTGATTTGTGCATACGTTTTGACTATACGAATTAGCCAATATATGTATGTGTACCGAGACGAGATAAATTTCGGTAAGTATAATCGCACGTGTTTGGTGTTAGCAGTAAAATTCAGTGTACAATTTTGGTTTTATTAATGTACGTATATTCGGGTACTGTTTTAAAAAAATTTAATTTAATTTAATAATTTGGGAAAAAATTAGAAAACAAAAAAAAAAGTAAGAAGAATTTGGAAAACAAAATAAGAAAAAATTAATGTTAGCATCTGTAATGGTTTTGCAAAGAAACCTCAAACGTTTCGTAACTCTTCAGTCTTCTCAGATCGGCAAGTAGAGAATTCCAAAGACCAGCTTGCACAAAAAGATGTTGCTTAGATTAGCACAATAAGATATCTGAAATAGAACTAGGATCAGTTTTTACCTTAATTCGCAAACCAGCTAACTCCATATTTTTCTACAGAGTTTTCGTTTTAATTTTGTATTTATTGTCTTTGATATTGAAACTACGACAGAAATGAAAATACAATTTAAATAATAGATTTATGTTCTATGTTCTAATGCGGTTTTCAGTTTTTGAAAGTTGTGCAATTTAACTAAATTCGGTTTCAATGCCTCCTTCGGAGTTAGCCGTTTTGCAGTTAGCTGGTTTGCGAATTAATGTATCAACATATAACTTCGGTAAAAAGGAATTGTAAGCTACTGTTTTCGTCAGATAACCTTATAACTTTGCTCTTAAACCCTTGGTAAAAAAAACTTTGAAGTGTGATTTTTCAAAACTGTAAAATAAAATACTACTTTTTTTTATAAATATCATTGCTCATATTAATTTTAAATCATAAACTGAAAACAAAATGATTCTATGTTTTCTGGTTTTTGAGAAAATGGAAAATTACTAAAACTACTTTCTTCTAAGAGTTTTCTTTTTTTTTTTTTTGTATACGGTGAATTTTGTACGTAGGTTCGTTTTTGTAATGATGGTTGGGCATCTTGGGCATGCAACAGAAACTTTGCATACACCCAACCTAGCACCCACCCCACCTCACACCCACCCCAAATCCTATAGTGTGTGCAAGCAGGAGGGTTGCAGGGGGGCAGCATGCCCCCCCTTACACACCTCACTGTTTATGCCTTAATACGTGAGCAAGCAAAAACCAAGTATCCAATAAAAAAGTTATTTTAGTAATTTTCCATTTTCTCAAAAACCAGAAAACATAAAATCAATTTGTTTTCAGTTTATGATTTAAAATCAATATGAGCAACGAATTTTATAAAAAAAAGTAGTATTTTATTTTACAGTTTTGAAAAATCACACTTCAAAGTTTTTTTTACCTTTTTTTTCTAATTTTTTGAGTTTAAAGTCCGTTTTTTCAAAGACTATGCATAGGTTTCACTTGATTTAAAAAACATTTAATAGAAAAAGGTATTGGCTTTAAAAAAAAGATATAAAACTTAGTTGTTAGTATTATCGTCATTTTTTAATATTTGTTTTAAATTTTTATCACTGTTTTTATAAAATTGCCCCTCCCACCCAAACGGAGGGAGATAGATCCCCCCACCCATAGTAAAAAATGCTTGTCTTGATCTGTTCTACAAAAAACAGTTATCAATTCTTGGCGCCAAAGTTATCGTACTCGTGCCGATTTTTTTTTTTATGAGTTAAGAAATAAATTTTATCCCAACTATGTTAAGCAAAAAATGTCCTACACATAAGTTTGAAGAAAATCTGTCAAACTGTCTAGGCTGTGTGTAAATAAGTGAATGCCTATTTAGGTGGTTTAGCATAGTACCCAAGGCTGGGGTGTCACAGGCTTTTAGTGGGAAGTGCATTTAAAAACGGCAAAGTTTTATCAAAATCGTTAGAGCTTTTTGCGATAATATTTGGAAAAACTAAAACATTTTTATTTGAGATCCTTTCTAGGAAATCACCAAAAAATAGGTCCTACACACAAGTTTGAAGAAAATCTGTCAAACTGTCTAGGCTGTGTGTAAATAAGTCAATGCCTATTTAGGTGGTTTAGCATAGTACCCAAGGCTGGGGTGTCACAGGCTTTTAGTGGGAAGTGCATTTAAAATAAAAAACCTTCACTTAGTTCGTTCTTGCAGACCTCTTAATCAAACAAGCAAGCTTTTGAGACTTCATCAGCTTCTGGACACCAAGGGCCTAATCAGAGTTGGTGCCGGAAGATTAAGGAAATCAGATTTACAATCAAACCGAAAGCTTTCGATCATTTTACCAGCATCAGCAAGAATAGTTCGGCTTATTGGTGAAGACATACACAGAATAACACTGCGTGCAGGTCCTCACGCCATGCTCGTTACTCTTCAAAGCCGTTTCTGAATTATAGGCGCTTGTGAGATTCTTCGTAAAGTCTACCAATCATGTGTAAAATGTCGAAGGCATTCAAACACTTATCAGCAGCATTTAATAGGTGACACGATGTCGAGTGAAAGCATTACGGCCTTTTCTTCGCACCGGGATTTTTGCTGGCCCTGTCCAGCTACGTTTCTCAAGAGGAAGAGGATAAAATCTGTCAGAGGGTATATCTCTTCAAATCACGCCGTGGGTCACTGTAAGGAGCTTTACAGTGATAATGGGACCAACTTCGTCGGTGCTGAAAAGGAATAAAGAAAACTTCTCCAACAGACAATGTAGGACCAACATTGAGCTAAGTGTCTAGCACCTGATGGTACTGTCTGGAATTTCAATCCGCCAAATGCTCCTTACATGGGTGTTTATTGTGAAGCCGCAGTCAAGCGCGTAAAGTTCCATCTTCATCGTACTCTCGTATTGACCTTCGAAGAGTTCTACACTGCCAACCCGAAAAAACAACGAAAAATCAAATAAAATAACTTTTAATCAAAGTAAAATCTTTACAATATAGGAATTAACACGTAAATTTAAAAATCAAAATGATGCAATTTGAAAAATAATTTCAAAAGTTACATAAAAACAAAATTGTTTCAACTTTGAATTAAGGTTCTTTGAATGAAAATCAAAAAATGTTTTACTCGTAATGAAAGTCGTGTCGCCTTTGATATAATATTGTTTATTATTTGAAATATTTTCAAAGGCATTTGTAGTAGAAATCTAAATTTGATCGTTTTCGTATTTAAATTAAAGTGATTTCATTTTGATTCAAAGTAATTTTTTCAAAGTAGTCCGCAACGTAAATTTAAACACGAGCACACTAAAAATTACGTCGCTTTTTTCTCTGAGTGATAGCCATTATTAATGAACCTACTATTACCGATCACACTGGTAACTTTATGACAAATCGTCACAATCGTGATTCGAGACGAAAAGTTACCGCCAACAAAATGGAAGCTTGGGAGATTTACCAATGTTCACCCCAGATCTCACATAATCGTATACGCTAAAAACAATTGATGGGTTTTAGATGCGTCCTATTGTAAAAAATAGTTCCAAATCTATCCATGTCGGATAATTCGAATCAACTTACTGAATATTGAACGAATTTCAGTCTTATATTCGCTCTCACGGGCGGAATGTTGAAACAAATGTTGCCTTAGTTCTTGGTAAAATATCGTTTTTTTGCAAAAAAGTCAATTTATACCTATCTCCTTAGTTTTATAAAGCAAATTAACCAATTTGACGTAGGACGTATATAAATTCCCTTAGTTTAAGGCTAAGTTATGCTTGTCAAATAAAATCCATAAAAAACTTTACCTAAAATTTATAAGCAAAATCAACCTATTTTAGCGTATTTTACGTAACCTAAAACAAACATAAAACTCCTTAGTACTGGGCAAGGTTATGTTCGAGAAATAACATTCATAAAAAAAAGTACCTAAGGCGTTTAAGGCAATTATACACAGATTTTTCTCTGGATAATGAAATTATAAATAAAACCTCTATATCGCGATTAATTAAAGTTAAAATCATTAAATCAGAAACAACAATAAATAACGAATTTTAATTTTTTAAGACATATCTGAACATAAATTAAGTTTCAATTTGATTGGAACGTAACTTCGAAAATTGATTACTTTTTAGGGGACGTAATTTCGCAAAAAAAAAAATACAATTCCTACTGTACATTATTCCCCTCTGAAAGCTTTTTTTTCTATCTGTGTACCTATACAAACAAAATTAACTAACGCGTTCACGCAAATTGCATCACAAGCGTACCTATTTTACAATTTAATTGATTTAAATATCTTTTAGCCGACAACAAGAAATCAACACAAATTCCATTTAACGTCCTTTCACGAACAACCCTTAGATGGAGGTAAAAACAACGACAAATACTACAACAAGAAAATAAACAAAAAAAATTGCAAAATTGAAAATTGATAGGATACTTTGTATGATTTTCCCTATGGGCGAACAAGGACTACAGCTTTTTATTCATTTATGTTTTTTGCATTTTAAAATTTATTTTCGCGATAATTTAAGTCAATAAAATTGGGTTTTAAAATGCTGTTAAAAAAATGTTTTTTTTATCATATTCATATTTATTGATTTAATATAACGGCCGATTAAATGTCTGTATTAAGCCAAACTGAATCTATCAAAATAGATTAATTTTAAAAAATTGATGTGCCACCGAAAATGTTGATTTTTTTTACTTGCGATTATACCTAGGTACTAAGGCAAGTTATGCATTCGTGAAAAAAAGTTTTGAGATAACAATCAAACATGACATTACGATGATAGAGAAGACTAAAAATGTGGGTCCGGAAATTCTGTCTGTCTGTCTGTCTGTTCGTCTGCTTGTATCATTAACTACAGCCTAGACGGCTGAACCGATTTTCTTCAAATTCGGTATGTAGGGTTTGTGGACCATTCGATATTTATATTCATTATCAACATTTTTCATGTTATGGAACAGTTACACTAAAATCATTGGATTGATTTCTCAATTGGCTGATTCATACAAATTTGAACAGTGCTTAAAATTTTCTGACAAAAAAATATAACATTATTTTTTAGTAAAAAAAAAACACTTGGTCGTATTCATAGACACTGTCTAAGCTGTTTTTAAGAAAAACTCCAGTTTATCCTACTTAAATTACATTGCTTTAACCCAGTCTAAGCAAAACTGTAGTTTAAAAACAACTATGAATATCCCCCATAATGTTTTAGAAGGGCATTGGTCACGAAACACGAAAATCACTCTTATTTACTATAAAAAAAGAAAAAAAGAAAAATTCCTGAAAAATTTGCTTATTCTTATTATCATTTATCCAACTCCCAGAAGTATGCTATTTTTTGAAAAAAAATTCAAAAAAAATCATAAAATTACATTTGTTTAGGGAAATCTTTGATAACAAAGTTACGTCTCAGACGTCAACTGCAACCTTCACCCCGTTATCCCCCACACTTCCCTTTGCCTAACGGCACATATATTCATATAAATACTGTTTCACACCATTTTTTGCTGACATGGCAAATTGACTAACGGCACTCATATCCAAGCCATAACAGTTTCCCACCATTTTTGCTGACATAGCAAAACGTGTCTCTTAAGACACAACTCCCCTTTTCCCGTTGCTCCATATATATAATGTTGACGAAATATTTATATTTCATTGAAGACAAATGAAATATGAATATTTCATAAACAAGTGCACTCCTACGGGAAGCACACAATTACAATTTATAACTTAGCTATAAGAAATTCAATCAAATTGTATTCAGTCTAAAAATAAGAACCTTCCGAAAAAGGAAATCCGTTAAAGGATATAAAGTGTAAAAATGTTCAGTTAAGAACAACACGAAAAAAAATAAAGTGTAAAAAAAAGTTCGATTAAGAACAAAACGAAAAAATAAAGTGTAAAAAAAAGTTCGATTAAGAACAACACAAAAAAAAAAAAATAAGGTGTAAAAAAGTTCGATTAAGAACAACACAAAAACAAACAGAGTGTAAAAAAAAAGTTCGATTAAGAACAATACGAAAATTAAAGTGTAAATTCGAAAAAAAAGAAGAAAATGCCGGACACAACCCCAGCAGATGCAAGAGCGGCAGCAGCAACAGCAGCTGCGGCGGTGGCAGCTCCAGACAACATAGCAGTAAGAACACCACTTTCATTAAACTTAGACCTTGTTAAGTATCTAGATATCTAGATAATATAAATAGCTTTATAGATTTACTAGACAGGGTACAGCCCTCGTTAGCCAAATTTGATTCAGACAGTCAGTTTATTTTTCCAGATATCGTAAAAAATAGGCTCATAGGGAAAGCTAAAGAAGCCATCGAAATAAATAATAACGTATCAAGCTGGGAGGAAATAAAGAAAATCCTATACCAGTATTTTGGCGATAAAAAGTCACTCAAAGAACTTTACGACGAATTGAGAAGTACTCAATTCGTCGAAAATTGCAAAAATTTATATGATAAAATAAAAATATCACTTAGACGTCTTAATATTAAGACAAAACTTGAAAGAGGCGTGAGGTCATGGCACCAGTAGAAATAAAAAAGAATTGCGAAGTGGCCTTACGCCTCTTCAAAAACAAATTCCCTGAACCTATGAAAGGAGTTTTAGTTTGTAGAGTCCCAAAAAGTTTAGAAGAAGCCATGGATATCCTCCATGATGCAGGATATGCATACGTTAGAAACAACATTCCAAGAAAAAGTAACAACTCAGGGCAATACAGAAATAATTATAACAACAATTTCAGCAACAACAATAATAACTATAACCATAATCACCTTAATAATACTAATAGATCTGGTCAGTTTTGAAACTTTAGTAATGACTCAGGGCAACACAGAAATTATAACAACAACAATAATAATTATCACCAAAACCCTTTCAATAATACCAATAGAACTGGACAGCCTACAAATTGTGGTTCTGCAAACAAATTCTGGTTCTACAAACCCGAAACTCTTCAAATAACAATAATAATTATAGTAACAGCAATAACTATTAAAACAGTTATTTTAACAATAACAACTCAGGACGCTGGAGAAATCCCGGTCAAACCAGAATGTCCTCCAATCCAAATTCAAATGGGAATCCAGAACCTATGGACACCCTATCCGCCTCTTACCAAAGGCAAATCAACTTGCAAGACTCGGATTTTCGGGAAACCAGCCCTCAGGTAGATTACCCTATATAATCGTAGGAACTAATATAAAAACCACAAATTAAGAATTTTAATCGATCCTGGCTCAGAAACAAGCATAATTAACCCGGGAATTTGCCATCCAAAATGGGCAAGCCAACTAGAAAAACCAGTAAAAATTAAGACCACAAGCACACCTCTCTTCATTGTCAAAAAAGTCAAAATACCTTTATTTAAAGAATTCGGCAAAAATAAAAATACAAAATTCCTCGAATTCAAGTTTCATGAAATTTTCGACGGACTAATTGGTACTAATTGTACCTACCTAACAATTGGTTTTATTTTGTAACAGATTGAATAATAAATATCCCCTAAAGACGTAAGGAATTCTTACGAAACATTGGGAGAATAATGGAATAGAGTTTTTAATTCGCATTAAACTTCAAAAAGACCAAAAGAGCCAAAATATCACCATCTTTAAATTACAAAAATAATTGGTCAAATACACAAAACAATTGGTAACAATATTCTTCTACCCTAAGAGACAATTCTTGACTTCAAAAAGAGAGTCTTGGTTGTAGATGATATTGAAATCCCAATTTTCTTTTATAAAGATGAAGAAGAGTATGAAAGCAAAATGCCAAAATTAGAAATATACTACACAGAAACAAGTAAAGCCCCGATTTCTGATCAAATCGAATCAAACACTTGAAGATAGAATAAAAAAATTCAATTACTAATTTAATTTCCAACTATTCTGATATTTTTTATCAAGAAGGAAGTGATTTCATTCACAAATGCGATCAAGCATACCATTAGAACGGTCAACGATATTCCTATTTACACAAAAAATTATAGATACCCCCAAATTCATAAGATTGAAGTATCCAAACAGATTCAAGAAATGCTCGACCAAGGCATTATGCGCTCTAGTAATTCTCCATACTCTTCTCCCATTTGGATCGTTCCCAAGAAGTTAGACGCTTCTGGTGAACAGAAATGGAGGATAGTAATTAATTATCGGAGACTAAACGAGGTCTCAATAGATGAAAAATTTTATATTCCAAATATGGATGACATATTCGACAAACTAGGAAAATCGATGTATTTTACGACATTCGATCTAGCCAAAGGCTTCCACCAGATCGAGATAGCAGATGAAGATATTAGAAAAACAGCTTTTTCAACCAATATGGGTCACTATGAATTCGTTCGTATGCCATTCGGATTGAAACAGAATTTTTGGGTCACATCGTTACGACCAAGGGTATAAAACCCAACCCGAACAAAATCGCTGCTATTCAAAACTATAAAATACCAACCACAACAAAACAAATCAAAGCATTTCTGGGTATTACCGGATACTACCGTAAATTTATAAAAGACTACGGCAAAGTAGCAAAGCCCATGACTGCATTTCTAAAAAAGGGAGCAAAAATTAAAGTAAACGACCCAGAATACGTTGAAAGTTTTGAAAATCTGAAAACTTTAATTATTTCCCATCCAATTCTTAAATACCCAGATTTTGAGAAGAAATTCACTGTATCAACAGACGCATCAAACTATGCCATCGGAGGTGTGTTAAGTCAAGAAAATCACCTGGTCTGTTTTTATAGTCGAACATTGAATCAACATGAGACAAAGTACTCTACAATTGAAAAAGAGCTTCTTGCTATTGTTGATTCAACAAAATACCCTACTTATATGGTAGAAAATTCACAATTAGAACCGACCATCGACCCCTTGTTTGGCTGAGTTCATTAAAAGAACCAAATGCCAAACTACAAAGATGGAAGACAAAATTGGAAGAATTTAACTTCGAAATCGAATATATAAAGGGCAAAGACAATCAAGTCGCCGATGGACTTTCAAGAATGGAAGTCTATTTTACCGAAAATGAAATGAGTCCAATTTTTAATAGAACTGAAGAGAATTCAGATGAAGAATCTATGATAGCCACTATTCACAGTGCAAATGAGGATAGTAGCGACCATATTCCAATTATCGAATCACCAGTTAATATTTATAAAACCCAAATAATAATTAAGGAAACCAGTAATATTAGTAGCCACAAAATATATCATGTTTTCAATAAAAAAAGAATGGTTATAGAAATTAAAAAATTTAATGAAAATTTTCTTCTCGACATAATGAAAAAATTTATTCCACCAAAAGGAATAGTAGGTATTTTTTCCAGACACGACAGTCTGTATGCTAAATTTCAAGACGTTTATCTTAAATATTTTAGCAAAAACAAACTCTTAAAATTCATAAAATTTACAAAATTTTTAGGAGACCTAGAGGACAAAGAAAAAGAATTATTAGTTATCTCAAAAACTCATCAGTCCCTAAATCATAGAGGTATTAACGAAACATACCTGGAAATCAAAGACACTTATTACTGTCCAAACCTTAAAGATAAAATACAAAGGTATATCATTAATTGCGAAATCTGCAACAAGTCAAAATATGAAAGAAACCCATATAAAATTCCACTTAAAATCACAGAAACACCTATTAAACCCAATCAAATTTTACATATAGATATATGGTATGCAAATATCAACTTAATGTATGTTACAATGATTGATAAATTCACGAAACATGTAACAGTACAAGAAATAAAGCACAGAACATGGACATCACTTTTAAATACAATTGAATATAGATTTGCAAATCATGGTATTCCAGAAAAAATAGTCACAGATAATGAGACAGGCTTTTCGTCACTTGCAATTAAAGAATTTTTGAAAGAAAACTGTGTTGAAATCCATTTAACTACACCTTATCACAAGACAGGCAGTTCGGATATCGAAAGATTCCACCAAACTCTTAACGAGCATATACGGACATTTAATGCAACAACAAAGACACCTTACGAAACAAAGTATTGAAAGCTGTAACAATATACAACAAGACAATACATTCAACTACAAAACAAAGGCCAATTGACTTTCTAAATGGAACTATAACAAACCTAGATTACCCAAAAAATTATTGATATAATTAATACGAATAATGAACGTTTTAGAAGTAAAATTAACATGGACAGGACAGACGTTGATCTTAAAGAAAGAAACCATTCTTATCTTAAAAGTAGAACAGACAATAAACTTAAAATTAAACATACAAAAGATAATCCTGAAATAGTCGACGATGACCACGTTATTGACAGTAGAGGACATTCTTTCTATAAAACACAACTTAAAAGAAACTACAAGTTTGAACAAAATGTTTAAAATATTTTCCTTTCAAATTTCCTTTAAAATATTTTCCACTTAGGAAATTTCCTTTATTAACAGTACATTTGATATATACAAAAACTCAAAAGCGAAAATTCTACAAATCACAAGTAAAACGTAACTATAAATACGAAAATTCTTGAAGTTTATTTTCCAGATATTTACAACCATCCTTCTAATAACATTATTCGACGACATTTGGACAAACAATTGACGTATATAACCTTAACTCTGGAGACGGGTTCATAACAATCAAAGACGAAAAAATGCCAGTTATTACAGGACATACAAAAATTCTTCACAACATTAACCTTACCTCATGGACCGAAAACTTTGACATAATTAAACATAATATTTACAAACTTAACTTCAAGAACGATTATCCTACTATGCAACATGACTTTTTACTTTTGGCAAACGAAATAGAAAATTTATTATTAAATTACCACCATAAACAAAGGCGAGGGTTAATTAATATAGCTGGTAAAGGTTTAAAATATCTAACAGGAACCATGGATCATGAAGATGAACTCGAAATAAGGGAAAGTTTAGAAGTAAACCGAAAAAACAATGCAAATTTAATCAGTGGTTTAAACGACCAAATCAAAATAAACTCTCATTTTAACGAAGCTATAGATAATATTACAAAGCATATTAACAATCTACAACTAGAAATAAAGAATTAGGTTTCAAATTTAGGAAATGCAATAAATAAAGAGTTTTCACAAATAACCACAATGCAGCAAGCATTTAGAATTCGTTATGACATCAGTTATTAAGAGAACAAGTGAGGAAAGTTAAAGACTATCTCCTTCTTAGTCAACTAGGTATTTTAGGAAAAGATATCCTGTCACCAAAAGAAATAGTAAAATTTAACGTAACAATTGACAAATTACCACAAATTAAAAGTTCGGTTTTTATTCATGAAAACCAAATCATATTTGCCCTCTTGATACCAAATTACTCTAGTGTACATTTCTATAAAATAATATTAGAACCAATGCCTAATCAAAATAATCTTGAATTAGTAACATCTTATGTAAATTTTATAAGAGACGATAATTTTAACTATGAATATGTAAATGGAACTGTAAAATTTAAAGATTTAAAAATTATAAAAGATAATTGTATTGCAAATATTTTTAAAGAAAATGCAAAATGTAATTATAGAAAACATTTTATTATTCCCAATTTTAATAATATAACGATAAATAATATTGTGATGAACTATTCTACAGAAGATTTAAAAACAAAACATATAGAAAATCGTAAACTCATAGAGGAAATTAAAACGAAGAATACTACGCACATGTCTATAAATTTCGGAACATTACTTATAATTTCTGTTTCAATTACAATAATTTTAATTTTTATAAAAAATTCTAAAAAAGAAACTAAAGTTAAAATTAACATAAAAAACATTGATTCTACTAAACAGAATCCTAAGGGGTGAGGAGTTACGTCTCAGACGTCACCTGCAACCTTTACCCCGTTATCCCCCACACTTCCCTTTGCCTAATGGCACATATATTCATATAAATACAGTTTCACACCATTTTTTGCTGACATGGCACATTACCTGACGGCACTCATATCCAAACCATAACAGCTTCCCACCATTTTTGCTGACATAGCAAAACGTGTCTCATAAGACACATCTCCCCTGTTCCCGTTGCTCCATATATATAATGTTGACGAAATATACATATTTCATTGAAGACAAATGAAATATGAATATTTCATAAACAAGTGCATTCCTACGGGAAGCACACAATTACAATTTATAACGTAGCTATAAGAAATTCAATCAAATTGTATTCAGTCTAAAATCATCAATCCTGTAAGAAGGTGCAGCCTCGCTATGGACACTGGGCAGCGGCCTTCTTCAGGAAATTAAACAATAATAAAATACAAATGTAATAAAATTAAAATAAAATAAATAAAGTTTTTTTTATTAAACCGCTCGTGCAGTAACACGTAAATACAACATTAAAAAATAGATAAAAATGTGCTTGCAAATGACCACATTTGCAATGTCACGATTTCGTGCGTTTGAAAATGGCTGGGACACTTGCAAATGCTTGTACATCGTCATAAATCACAAAATTTGCACAAAAGTTGCAGGGTTTTGCAAATGGTTGCAAGCGGTTTGCAAGCAAGAGTTGAAAATTATGACGTGAAAAGGACGTCACGTGTACAAATATTTGTAATTTTTGCAAATCGTCTGAACATATAGCATAACACTTATAAATGCAATAGTTCCTATATACTGACATAAGGACTTAATTCATAATGAATCAATACCTTACACAATAAAGTGCACGACTAGGTCGCACGAACTTGCTCGTGTGGATCCGCACGAATTTGTTCTAGAGGCAAGTTGCCATGAAAATAAAATAAAATTTAACAAAACTTAATTTAACATATAGTTTTAAATACATAATTAAAAAAATTATATGAATTTTTCACAAAAGTACAAACTCCTTTTTACAAAGAAAAAAGAAAATTATTGGTGGAGGCGTTTTCCACACATTGAATTTACTAAAAAAATATATTGAAAAATTAATTAAAATTAAATCTAAGCACTTTTGCAAATTTTTGTTACAAACTTCCTAAAAATATTTTTTGAGTTATCGATTAACCCGTTCATGAGACATATCAAGAAAAAATAACGGTTCTTAGGAATAATAGGCATGGCAAAATTTTTTGTTTACAATTTATCAAAAGACAATCAGACAAAAACCATATCTATTTTTTTTTTAAGAAAATCGTTTGAGCCGTTTTCGGGAAAATGTAAGTTCTTAATTACGGTTTTATGGCAGGTACCGTTGTTTTTCAAGCTTAAAAAAAATTCAATTTCTTCTCTAATAAATGGTCCACACCTTTGAAGCAAATCGTTTCAGTCGTTTAGCTGTTCAAACTGATACAACCAGACTGACAGAATTTTCGGAATCAAATTTTCGGTTCCGCTATCTTTTTCACGAATGCATAACTTGCCTTATGGGACCTATAATCGCAAGTCAAAGATGAAAATGTTCAGAAAAAAAAATTTCAATTATTAATTTACATGATTTTTACTTAAAAATAACAATTTATTTTGACAAACTTATGTTTCTTAACCATATTCAATAACTCACAATTTGCTATTTTAAGAATAATTAAATAAGTCCTAAAAATAACGAAACAAAATATCCTTATTAGGATTTCTTTCATTTGCATAACATATGCTATGTTCGGACGATTTGCAAAAGTTGGAAATATTTTCACACCTGACGTCATTTTTACGTCATCATTTGCAACTCTTGCTTGCTAATCGTGTAAACCTTTGGGACAGTGTGCAAATGCTTGCAAATCATTTGCAAGCATTTGCAAAACCCTGATTGCAAACGCCATTTGCAACTTTTGTGCTCGTGTGAACACTGATGCAAACGATTTATGACAATTTGAAAGCATTTTCCAGCATTTGCAAATGTATCAGCCATTTGCAAGCGCATGAAATCGTGACATTTCAAATGCGGTCATTTGCAAACAGTTTTTATCTAATTTTTTTAGTGTTGTTATCAAATACTGCCCGAAATAAATGTTATTTTATGATTTTTTTGATACAAAGTTATTATTTGTTTAGCAAGAAGTGTTGTCTTTATTTTTTCGACATAGAAAATACATTTCTTTGGAATATGTGAGCACATATTTAAACTTGAATTAGATGCATTCCACAAAGTGTGAGTTCAAAATATAATATTTTTCTCATTTTGATGGATTGCAGTTGATTTTTGAATGGGAAAGACATATAGTGCAGCACTTTTGTGGGTTACCACATTCGAAAAAGTATTCAATACATTCTACAAAAAAAGGGTTAAAAATGTATTGTTGTCTTATTGTATGCAATACGAAAATGTACTGCAGGGAACGAAAAATGTCACCAGTAGCCCAAAAGCGAAGAGTGAGTAGCAACCGATCTAATGCGGGAATACTTGATCGCATATTTGTGTTTTTTTTTCGATACGTGGCTTGATCAAATCCAGTAAATCGAATTGACTAGTGGACACACAAATAAAACCAGGATATAACTCTGGTGCGTCTGCACGCAGTTCCAACAATAATTTTGAACAAAATCCTTCTGTTTTGCGAAGCATCAACCAATCTTTCACCCACACACGCCTTGGGTGGCGAACTGCACTTGTTTCTCCTTCGTTTTCACTCTTTTCTTCATTTTCCATCATGTCTAGAGTCAGAACAGCAATTGCTGCCCACTTTTTGTTTGACATTCTATTTTTTTTATAGATTTACAACTTTTTATTTCACTTACCCAACTATAATCAATAGAAGATTATAAAAGTCTTGCAAATGATTAAAAACATGCAAATGTGCAAATACACTGCAAACTGTGTAAATACCTTGCAAATGATTTGCAACATATGCATACTCATTTGCAAGCAAGTCATTTGCAAGTCGTTGATTGCAAATGCATTATCAAATTTTATGACAAAAGTTGCAAATCGTGTGAACACGTCCCTTGGCACATTTGCAAGCACGTTCGAATTAATGTTATTTGCACAATATTTGCAAGTTTTTTTTTCGTGTTGTCACGTTTGTAAATATTTGCAACTTTTGCAAATTGTCTGAATATAGCGTTAAGCATTAATTCACTATGAAAAAAATCCTTACCTAAAATTATGCAATAAATCCTAACATCGATGAATAAAAGCCTAACATTAAGGAGGTTCTTCATGCTTATTAACTCCTAATAATGGGAAATGTTTGGATATGAAAGTAATGAATTATTTAATTTTTATATTTAAAAAATAACCCAATTTTATCTTAAATCCCTTCTTTCCAATGTCATGGAAACGTTGATTAACTTTCAACTTAAGAAATATCTTGAGGAACGGAAGCTTCTTAATGACCGGCAGTACGGCTTTCGTAGCAACAGGTCCACTGGTGATCTGATAGTTTATCTCACCGAGCAGTGGAACAAATCTTTACATCGTTTTGGAGAAAGTAAGATTGTTGCACTTGATATTTCAAAGGCATTTGATAGAGTTTGGCAACAGCTCTTCTTTCGAAAATGCGTGCTTTTGGCGTCGATGAATCTCTTCTTCGTTGGATTAGAAATTACCTATCGAACCGTTCAATACAAGTTGTATTGGATGGATTCAAATCTGAATCTCACAAAATAAATGCTGGTGTGCCCCAGGGCTCCGTTTTGTCTCCGACTCTCTTTCCCATTTTTATAAATGATCTCCTGTCTGCAACTTCTAATCCACTCAACTGTTTTGCTGATGATAGTACCCTCAGTTTTTCATATTCGTTTCCTGATTCTCGCCCATGTTCTTCGGAAGTGGATCTTGAACGGCTTAATATGATAAGCTCATTAAATTCTGATCTTGATAGCATTGTCCAATGGGGAATAAAAAATCGCGTAGAATTTAATGCTTCAAAAACACAATGCTGTTTACTTTCATTAAAGCGTAACCTTCCTTCCATGCCACTTTCCATGAGTGTTACTTGCATCGAGGAAACCGAACAGCTTTCAGTTCTCGGTATGTGCATTACAAACCACCTTCTGTGGAATGAACACATATTTGACACCGTTAAATCTGCTGCGAAATGTTTAGGTTTCCTCCGAAGATGCAAGAAATTTTTCTCCCCGTCTGATCTAGTCATTATTTATAAGGCATATATTCGTCCAAAGCTCGAATATAACTCCCACATCTGGGCAGGTGCTCCAATAACGTCGTTGAGTTTCTTGGATAGAATACAAAATAGAGCTATAAAAATGATAGGTGATAGGTCAATAACTGATACAATTACGTCTCTCGAGCACCGTCGTAACGTATCATGTCTCACGTTGTTCTATCGTTATTTTTATAAGCAATGCTCAGAAGAAATAGCTTGCTGCATTCCTCCCCTCAAACAATTCAACCGTAATACTCGCGCTTTAAGGAATGCTCATCAGTTTACCCTAGAGTCCAATTTCGGACGTACCGTTAAATACAGAGATTCTTTCTTCAGCCGCACTACACGAATGTGGAACGCATTACCCACCTCTGTTTTTCCATCGCATTTCAAAACTCAGAACTTCAAAACTAATGTTCATCGGCATCTCCTTTCAAACCCCTCCCTTTTTTCCTAATGCTCGTACTGTGTTTACCATATTAAGGGTAGACTAATCCCTCTTTAGTGCGCGCTTATTATAAAATAAAAAAAAAAAAAAAAAAAAAAACGCGTAATACTTTCACTTTTGTGTTTTCAATGATCATTGAAATTTTTTTTCCAAGTTTTTTTTGCAAACCAATTTTTAAACGGTACCTACCATAGAACCGTTTTTTTCGACTATATCTTTTATTTATTGACCGATTTTGATTAAATTGATATTCAGGTAGTCCTGCAATGCCTGATTAATGTGGCATACAAATATTTCTAAAAAAGTATTTTTTTAAATTTTGGAAATTAAAAAAAACTATTTTTAACAAGAAGGTTTTGGCACTAGAGCAATTTCGTGCGACCTAGTCGTGCTCTTTATTTCATCTTCGTGTGAGATACGAATATTTTATTTTGATGACATTCACAAAAAATGTGTACTTGTGCATTAGGGGTACCGGAAATATGCTCCAAAAAAACAGTTTATAGCGCTATAAATAAGCTATAAGAACGTTTGTTTTATGCTCTAATAACAATATCGAAAATAGAGACAAACCATTGGAAAAAAATTATTAGATACATAAAATAAAGACTAAAATAAAATTAAAATAAAAACAGAATATGTTATATATGCCGAGATTTTGGTGCAAAATTTTAAATATTGATCATTCTAGCAATAAAACCGGATCTAGTTAAAGAAGTCATTTAGAAGCAAGCCCTTGTCCAACTTTTTTTTCAATATTATAAACGACGAAAGGCTGCTGGAAAAAGTTTAATTAAAATCATAAACAAGAAGTTTGCTGCTTTAAGAGATAGATAAGTTTTCAAAGGTAAAAGTATACTTTATGTCAATTAAGCTTAATAATAAGAGCACTTTCGTACTAAATTTATTTTTTAGACAAGAAGCTCATTTTAAAATTGATTTAGAATGGGTTTTAAATATTTGAATTAGATTAGATTAGATTAGATTAGATTAGATTTATTAATAACTTGGTTTAAGTTACAATTTTGTTTTACAAAAAATCGGTTAGCATGGCTTTGCCGTCTGCCTGAAATATTTGAAATTTTATTTGTAAACAAACAAATTGGATGTGAAAATAAACAATGTAATTATCAATTAAATTGTATAAAATAGAAACAATCGTACGTTTTATTTTTAAAATTTTTGTTGCAAAAAATGCAAAGGATTTCGCTATAATTGTCGGAAAGAAAAATTTGCCTGTTATCTCTTTACACATTTTCTACTTCAACGGACGATGAGCACAAACTGAAATGCCTTAATCTCCGATGCCGTATATATCATTTGCAGGTGACCACTGTAAGCCTTGAAGTTTGACTGAGCTGTATTCTTCAAACTCCCTTGGTGACATTTCACGTTGTTCTTCTGGCAAACTGAGAAGACGAGGCCAATAATTAGTCGCCCGCTTTCGAAGATTCAAGCCAGCAGACTTGAGAAGACTAATAAGCTCCAGGCATAGTGATGTGACTTCTTCGATAGAATCAGTAGAAATTGTTCAGTAATATACTTCTGAAGCTCACGGTTGAGTATTTACTGAGTCGATTGTAAACTGATATAAAGTGCGTACAGTTAAAAATGGAGCACATGCAGTGCCGTAAGTTACCGTTAAAAGTCGATAATGTTTCAGCGGCAGATCACTAGACCTTCTCCATGGACCTCGTTGGAAGTCAGCATGTTCTTTAGAAACCCTTATTTGGCGAAACATTTTATCGATATCACCGAATATCGTATAGCGATGTCGACAAAACCGTAGACAGGTTGAAAACAGATCGGGTTGATAAGAATCTTATTGCGAGAGATTGCGCCGACGCCAAGGCATCGCAACGAGAATTCAAAAATATTAAAAATTCTTTAATAGAAGCGTTGGCTCTTGCACCTTCTTCATGTGCCCAAGTCTCTCGAGTATCTTGATCCAGTTTTAAAAGCAACAGACAAATAACCCAAGGGTCACGCCACGAGGCTCCCAAAGAGTCCAAACCTCGAATGGTTTCATAAGCTGCATCTGATAGCTTACTTAGAGACTGAATATTTAGAGCATTTATGGGGAGAGTACGATAACTTTGGCACCAAGAATTGATAACGGTTTTTGTAGAACAGTTCAATACAAGCATTTTTTACTATGGATGGGGGGATCTATCTCCCTCCTTTTGGGCGGGAGGGGCAATTTTATAAAAACATTGCTAAAAATTTAAAACAAATATTAAAAAATAACGGTAAGACTTACAACTAAGTTTTATATCTTTTTTTGAAGCCAATACTTTTTTCTATTAGATGTTTTTAAATCAAGTGAAACCTATGCATAGTCTTTGAAAAAACGGACTTTAAACTCAAAAAATTCGAAAAAAAGGTAAAAAAAAACTTTGAAGTGTGATTTTTCAAAACTGTAAAATAAAATACTACTTTTTTTTATAAAATTCGTTGCTCATATTAATTTTAAATCATAAACTGAAAACAAAATGATTTTATGTTTTCTGCTTTTTGAGAAAATGGAAAATTACAAAAATAACTTTTTTATTGGATACTTGTTTTTTGCTTGCTCACGTATTAAGGCATAAACAGTGAGGTATGTATGGGGGGGCATGCTGCCCCCCTGCAACCCCTCTGCTTGGACACACTATATGATTTGGGGTGGGTGTGTTTCTGTTGCATTTAAAGATGCCCAAGCATCATCACAATAACGAACCTACGTACAGCATTCACCGTATACAAAAAAAAAAAAGAAAACTCTTATAAGAAAGTAGTTTTAGTAATTTTCCATTTTCTCTAAAACCAGAAAACATAAAATCATTTTGTTTTCAGTTTATGATTTAAAATTAATATGAGCAACGAATTTTATAAAAAAAGTACTATTTTATTTTACAGTTTTGAAAAATCACACTTCAAAGTTTTTTTTCGCAATTTTTGAGCTCAAAGTCCGTTTTTTCAAAGACTATGCATAGGTTTCACTTGATTTAAAAAACATCTAATAATTTATATTTTTAGCACTGTTTTTATAAAATTGCCCCTCCCGCCCAAACCGAGGGAGATAGACACCCCCACCTATAGTAAAAAACGCTTGTATTGATCTGTTCTACAAAAAACAGTTATCAATTCTTGGCGCCAAAGTTATCGTACTCGTGCCGCATTTATATTTGAAATAGAAAGAAGAGTTTGTATATGCGACTGTATGATAAAATTTGGACAATCATAGCGCTTGGAAGCTCATTTTCTTTCGCGAATAACCTTCATCAAACTTGATTTAGCCGTAAAATATTTAAGCTCGTATTCCGAAAAATCATCTTTTGAACCGACGTAGTCATTTTCTTCCGCGTAGCTGAATAATCCGTCCGTTAAAACTACAAATTTAGACCACGCTTCCTCAAGGTTTACAACGCGGGTTTTCCAAAAGTTCTAATGACACGCGGCCATCTAAATTTTCATGGAATGTCGCTGCCCTTGTCAACAACCCTTTCACATGACCGCGTTTGGATTTTAAAGCATTCATCTTTATCACTATAAAGACGCAAAATAACTATAAAGACACTTTAATTAATCCAATCAGTTACTATACGCACAAATTAAATTAAACATTCAAATGTCCAGTTTAGGATTTTAAATAAAATCAACTTATAGCGAGGTTCATAGTATTTGGCGACGAAGGACCATGAAAAATTGTTGTCAATTTTCTTTTTATGATTAATAATTATAACTTGATTGACCGAATAATCAACCCGAAAAAATATAGTTATGTCAAGCAAATATATCCAACGGTAAACTATCAGAAATAATAAATGCACCTGCATTTGTATGTAGGCACACATGAATTTATTTATAGGTAGGTATATGATATGTATTAAGATTTACCAAGATGATGTTTGCTGCTTGCTGGTTGATTAGAGAAAGAGGATGATTTCTATCGAAAATTGTTGACAACAGCAAAAACAAGATCAGAAATTACAGCAATTTGAACAAGTGGTACTTAGCCCTTTATACATTTATGTTACGCTGCACATGTAATAAACAATCAATGAAAAACTATTAAATGAAAAACTTTGATAATTGTACAAAATTAATAACATCAACAAAATAAAATAACATATTGATTACGAACCAATACTCTTCCTCAGTATGTCCTGTAACGATTATGCAGTCATTGCAAATATCACTTAAGGATATAGAAAATTACTTTAAGAAATGGAAAATTAAAGCAAACGCAACCAAATCTCAAGCTGTTTTCTTTACACGTCGCAAAGCAAACAGTTATTTACCATCACCTTGCCTTAAATTTTACAACACTAAAGTTCAGTAAGGAAATGAATGTAAATATTTGGGTATTAGATAATAATTGACTTTTCAAAATCGCATACTGCAGCTACTCTCAAGAAAATTTATATGTACATTAGAAAAATTTATCCATTTATTAGCAGGAGTTCAAATCTTAGTAAGGAAAACAAATTTCTTATATTTAAAACAATTTTTCAATCTATTCTTTTATATGGGGCACCCGTTTGCGTTTGGTATGATTGCGCACACAAAGAAGTTGCAAATTATGCAAAATGAAATTCTAAAAATAATATTAAAATTACCAAAATATTTGTCAACATTGAATTTACACGAAAGAGCTAATGTGAAACTTGTTGCGAACCTATCACTTATATAAGAAATCGATTTCAAACATAAATGTCAATTGTCGGACAATGCCCCGGGACATAAGTCCCAAATTTATTTTTTGGGACTTATGTCCCGACGGGTGGGATATAAGTTCATATCTAATTAGGGAGTTATGTCTCATTTCGGTGGGGCATAAGTCCCAAAAAATAAATTTGGAACTTATGTCCCGGGGACATTGTTTGCTCTCTGTTTTTTTTTTTTTGGAAGTGCCTATTATAGGTTCAAGGTCTGGGTCAAGCGGTCAGAAGCGATAGCCGTCAGTTTTATTAGGTCCGTGGGCCATTTTTATAAATAAGAAACAAACACGTGCAGCACAAAAAAAATTAGTTTTCCACTGAAAAAAAGATTATATAATTATAGGAATTGGTATATCGGAAGATATCGGTTTGCGCAGTTGCGTCAAAATGAGAAGACACGCGACGGAGAAAGAACTGAAATATGCTTTAAAAAGTGGAATATGCAAAAATATTTTTTTTTGTTTTTTTTATTTCATTATTCTTGTCTTACTGATTTTATACTTACTTAATTTAACGAATTCTAAAGTAGATAAAGAAAAGAATAGCTAGTGACATTTGTATTTAAAAATAAAATAGTGTTAATGTCACAACATTGAAAAATTGTTTTATAATGTGGGGTGTATATAGTTGATAAACAGAATACAAAATTAAATGCAAAAAATAAAAGTTACAAAAATAAGAACACAATATTAAGTGATATACGGCAGCAGAACCTTGATTTCAGCGTGATTAAATTCCAGAAGCCATTTTTTTTATTTTATTTAGGAAGATAGGAAGAGATCTAATAAAAGGGATGTCCATAGGAAGACGATTAAATAATTTAGATGCTACAACGGAGAACAAAATTCTGAAATGTGTAGTTCGAAAAGAAGGTGTAACTACAGAATTGATTGAATTGCTTCGCAAACACCTAGAGTCAGAAATTGGGCTCTGCATATAACCACCTCTTAAGAAAAATATTTTTAAGACCTTAAAATAAAATAAATGTTTTCGTGGCAGAATCCCTAATGATCTAATGAGAACCATAGAATGAGAAATGCTATTAGCTCTAAGTATTTTTCATACAGCGCACTTTTGTGAAACCAATAGTGTCGTAAGCGCCACCCCAACTCAACCCATACTGCAACCTAGATTGAAATAGTCCGTAATAAATCTTTCTAAGTGTTTTACTGTCACACATTTCTTAGACGATACAAACTACGGATAGAAGAACGCAAATATTTTTTTAGAGTAGAGACATGTGTTAACCATTTCAAATTATTTTCAATTGTAATACCCAAGTATTTCAATTGTAATACCCAAGTATTTCAATTTTAAAGCAGTTAATGTTACAACTTGCATGCTTATTAAACATAATAATATGAGGTTCTTCGGAAGAACAAACACAATTTGATAGGTTTTGCCTAACACAGTTATTTGCATGACTATGACTAAAGTACATCAATTTAGTTTTCCTACTTACAAATAATTTGTGCTTAGAAAACCAAATTCTAAGAGGATGAAAATCATGATTTATCTGAGCACATAGGTTCAAAGCACTCTCTGAACGGAAAACAATCCCAAGATCATCAGCAAAGGCTGTAACTTTGCCTATAAACGGTTTATTAAAAAGATAATTAATGTAAATTAAGAACAGTATAGGCCCCAGAACTGAACCTTGTGGCACACCTAAGTTGATAACTTTAGAGTTACTTAGGACTTCACCAACTTTAACTTTTTGAATTCTATCTTTTAGGTAAGACTTAAACCAATCATATATAAAACTTCCGGAATCCGACGCAATATAGTTTGTCTAATAGTATGCTGTGGTGAACCATGTTAAAAGCCTTGGTTATATCCAAAGGCTTTTAACATAGAGACCGGCACAGTGTTTTTGTCATCCAACGCTTTATATATGAGAGAACAGAACTCTAAAAGGGCATTTTCCGTACAAAGCCCTTCTCTAAACCCAAACTGAGATGGGCTTAAAAACTTTATTTTTGTTAGGTATCTCATTACTCTACACTTAATTGCTTTTTCAAAAATTTTGGAAATTGAAGACAATAGCGAAATCGGCCTATAATTATTCTTGCCAAATTTACTACCCTTTTTGAAAAGGGGTATTACATAAGCACAATTTAATTTATCTGGAAAATTACCAGTGAGAACACTCAAGTTGAAAATGTATGCTATAAAGTTCAAATCCAGAAATTTGTTCAAAAAAGAAGCTTACGTTGCTGAAACTGTTCGCCACATATTGAGTCCTTAAACAGTTCCTACAATGTATTAAATACTCATTTTCATGTGATATTTGACCAATCTTAGAAAAGAAATCATTAAATACATTAGATATATTTGTAGGATCATCAATTACAACACTTTCAATTATAGACCTAGTAACACTTTGTCACTTGCCATCAATGATACTATTTTTTGCCTTCCATTCCCTTCTGGGATCAAAAAGGGCATCTTCCACTTGAGAGTAATAGTATCTTTCTCTAGCCAATCTTATATGATTGTTAACTTTTTTGCTTAATATTTTGTAACGGGCTTTAAGTTGATGGTTTAGTGGATGTTTACTACATTTTTTTCCTAATCGATTCTTAAATCTAATTTTTTGGAGTAAAGTGCGATCAATGCAGGGTTTAAGCCTAACTTCCGATTTTTTTTTGCGCAAAACTATGGCTAAACTTATGTATATATTTTAATAACAATGACAAAAATACATCATATGCCTTAGAAGCATTGTCGACCTCATATAATTCTTTCCAACTTTCAGATCGTAATTCATTATTAAGTAAGTCAAATCTTATTTTATTAACACAAAGATTGGCGTTAAGCTTTACATTTTTTTTAATTATTAGATTTTGGAACAAAATACCTGTCATGCAGTGATCAGTTATGTCGAGATTAAGGTTTACACCGATGCACTGATCTTAAGATATTTTATTAAAACGACAAAGAATATGGTCAATGCAAGAGTTTGAGATTGGTCGTGTAAATTCATTTCATTTCATATGCATTTATACCAAAACATGCACAAATGTGCCGTAACAAATAGGGCTCAAAATGTTTAGTTTTGAATATAACACATACGACCGCCCAAAAAAAAAATATGCTCGTGCATATTTCCCTATGCATTATCGTTAATAAAATGCCATAGGGTATCATGGGGCATGCATGGGCAAAGAAAAAAACTATTAATGCCTACAAAATGTCGACTATGCAAAAAGACCGTTATATTTGGCAGGCCAGGAAGTGAGGTTTCATACGTAACACCTCACTCTATACTTTGGATTTTAATATTTTTTAAATAGAGAAATGCATCTGGTGGGATAAATCCACTTTTGCGCATTTTATCATAATATTCATCATTTGGGTAAAAGCACCAAACTTAATTTAAGTTCATCTTTTTCTGAGAAAAATTATAAAAATCGCGATCAATCAACCAGCAATTTGAATGTAATGTTAGCTCGTATTTGGTTTATATTTGATTAAAATTCTTCAATTAAAATTCGATTTGCTACATGTTTTTCATGTATTACTGTAATGGGAAAGTTCGTTTGAATATACTTTTGATTTGTACATTACTTCACTGAGCCAAAAAAAAAACCTAAAATCAATCAAAACAACTTTAAATCAAAGTAAAATCATTACATGTTAGAGCTAAACACGAAATATTTAAAATCAAAATGGTGCAACTTTAAAAACAATTGGATCAAAAGCCAACTAAAAATAAAATTTAATTAAGGTGAATGTTAAAATTAAGGTGAATGTCCTTAAAATAACATTGTTTTTCGTTCGAAATATTTTCAAATCATAAAAACCTTTGATTTAAAGGCGTATATAAAACCGTTTTTCGAGAAATAATTTTTTATGGTTCACCGGCCTAAGGAAAATGTGCAAAAACTCACGTTTGGAAGCTACAAATAGCTCAAAATAAAAATGATTTTTTTTAAATTCATTTTTATTAATCTATATCTATAAAATATATCTATATAATAAAATCCAGCTTACTTACAACTTAATAAACTTACTGACCAAAAACGGATACTCTAAATTATACCTCATCCTTTAAGCCTGTACTTAATGTTAATGCCTTTCGGCTTAAAACTATCTTATCAATATATATAATTTATGTTTGGAATAAAGTTTTATTACTAAGAAAATGTTATTAATATTTTCTTTTAGATCGTTTAGTTTTTGGCTATATATAAAATCTTAAAATTATATATATAGGTTACGTATTCGATACCTACCAATCCACACAATTCTATATTTTTCATAGTTAAACAGTAATTGAACGACTTTGCAAATCCCACGGGAAACAAAGATCAGTAACCTTTGCATGCGCATTGATATTTGCTGGTAATATAAAACTTCCTTTCAATTGTGCAACCATCACCTTAATAAAAAATGCAGTTAATATAATAACATAAGAAATGTATTGCTGAGACAGCAAATCAAGAAATAGAATTCAAATAATAAAAAGTATATTCAGTTCAGTTAATGTTGAGCTATCAAATAAAGAACACTTTCCGTTTTTGTTTTAGAATACTTTCCGTTGTTGTTTTTTTAAAAAGGTCGTTCGCTGAGGACCAAATATAAGTGGCGCAGTCGGAAGGATTGTTATAAGACGTTAACAATCCATAAGAGAACGAATCGTTCGCAAAACGATAGAAATATTGAACAATTAGTGAAAAGTGAAGTTTTCATTAAAGAAAAATTTTTTTTTATACGCAAAACGAAAAAAAAATAGTGAACAATTAGTGAAAAGTGAAGTTTTCATTAAGGAAAAATTTTTTTTGAATGCAAAACAAAACAAAAAATGTTGAACCATTGAAAAAAAAATTTTCAGCAAAATTTTTAAAATCGAGAAGTAAAGTTGTCGGTTTAAAAGGAACGAAGCCAATGACGTGGTTAAGTGTTAAGATACGACAGTAATTGAAAAGTTAAATTCTCAGTCACATAAGACGGAAGTGAAAAGAAAGTGAATGTTTGTTAAACGCTCTTAACTCAAAACAAAAGTGAATTTTGAATCCCAAAGTGAACCGGGTGTTAACAAAAAAAATAACACAGTTAAGAAAAAAGACAAAACAGTTAAATTTTGGCCAAACATACCGGAAATGGAGCCAGATTCAATTGAACGGTTAGTGGAGGCAATTGAAGCCTTGGCAGTACGACCTCACGAACAGAGTGTTGGAATATTTCTTTGCACTACTGTATAACTTTTAGTATCTAAGTAATGATCAACACAAATACTCTCTCTTAAGTTAAACTGAATTTATGTACATGAAGTATCAATTTGAGTTTACATTTTTTTGTCAGCCCAACTCTTGTTATTCACTTCTTAAACTTTGAACAATAAACTTCTTTTATATATTAATCCCGGTTTGCATTTTTTCTGCATCAGGTTATGGGCCCAGATTGCAAGTTATGAAAAAAATTGTTGAGTACTGTTAAAACTTAATTGAATTCGTTTGTCGATATTTAAGCCGTTTACAGTTAAATAGTTTGTCTATCTTTTTCAATCGGAATTAAAAATTGTCGGTATATATTAATAAAAGAAGCAAAGAGGATGAGTTCCTTATATCAAATCGAGAAGCTGAATGGTGATAACTATTCGACATGGATTATCCAAATGAAGAGTGTTCTGGTTCATGCTGAATTGTGGCCTTTTGTGGATGGATCAAATGTTCTGCCAGAGGAGCCAAAAGAAGATCTAAAGGCAGCGTGGAATACTGGTGATGAGAAGGCGCTCGCAACAATTTTACTTAGTGTAAAATCGTCGGAACTAATGCATGTAAAACACTGTAAGAAGTCTTAGGAAGCATGGGATAAATTGGGTGAGGTTCACCAGCCTAAAGGTCCAGCTCGTATGGTGAGTTTGTTTAAACAATTAATGCATGCCAAGATGACGGATGGTCAGTCCATGTCAGTTCATCTCAATGAACTTTATGACATTGTTGAAAAATTGCATGAAATCGAAGTTCTTATGCCAGATCCCTTGCTTATAATAATTTTATTATGTAGTCTGCCTGATTCTTATGAGAATTTTATTGTCGCAATTGAAAGCCGAGATAGTCTGCCGTCATTAGTTAGTCTAAAAATTAAATTGTTGGAAGAAGAGCAGAGGCGTCATGAAAAAGAAAATAGTAGCATAGAACAGCATAAAGTTTTTTCTATTAAGTCTAATCATAAATTTAGTTTTTTTTTTTTTTTTTTTTCATAATGCACACGCGCTCAAGGGGTTTGTTATAGCCCTTTTAATGATAAGTCACAGCGCGAGCGATAGGAATTTAGGGAGAAAGGGAAAGGAGGTGTCGATGAACATTGATCTTGAATGTCTGCAGATCAAAATGGCAAGGAAAAATTGTGCCAGGCAATTCATTCCACATTCGTGTTGTTCGGCTAAAGAAAGAATCTCTATATTTCACGGTACGACCGAAATTGGGCTCAAGTGTAAACTGATGAGCGTTCCTAGCAAGACGAGTGTTACGGGAGAAATGTTTAAGGGGTGGAACGCAGCTGGCTACCTCAAGTGAACATTTTTTATAAAAGAACCTGTAAAATAAAGAAAGACAAGAAACATTTCGACGATGTTCGAGTGATGGAAATGTTTCCTCAATGTTTCTCTCTCCTATCAATTTTAACGCCTTTTTCTGAACTCTGTCGAGCAGGTGAAGAAGCACCTGCCCAGAGATGGGAATTATACTCGAGTTTAGGGCGTATAAACGCCTTGTAAATTGTAGCCAGATCAGAAGGGGTGAAAAACTTCTTGCATCTATTAAGAAAGCCTAAGCATCTTGCAGCATTCTTAGCAATCTCAAGTATATGATCATTCCAACGAAGGTTGTCACTGATACACATACCGAGTACTGAAAGCTTTTCGGCCTCCTCGATGCAAGTACCATTCATGGATAATGGCATAGGGGGTATGTTTAACTTTAAAGACAAAAGACAGCATTGAGTTTTCGACGCATTAAACTCCACACGATTTCTGATACCCCAATTCACAATGCTGTTTAAATCGGAGTTTAATGAGCTTATCATACGGTGTCGTTGTAATAACACGTCCGAAGGCGAAGGCCGTGAATTATCAAACGTATATGAAAAGCTGAGGGTTGAGTCGTCAGCAAAACAATTTAATGGATTAGAAGTCACAGACAAGAGATCATTTATAAAAATGAGAAAGAGAGTCGGAGACAGAACGGAGCCCTGGGGCACACCAGCATTTATTTTGTGGAGATCAGACTTGAAACCGTCTAATACAACTTGTATTGAACGGTCCAGAAGATAGCTTCTAATCCAACGAATAAGAGTATCATCGATACCAAATGCACGCATTTTCGATAAAAGAGCTTCATGCCAAACTCTATCAAACGCCTTTGAAATATCAAGCGCAATAATCTTGCTTTCTCCAAAGCGATGCACAGATTTGTTCCACTGTTCGGTGAGATATGCCATCAGATTACCAGTGGAACGATTGCTACGAAAGCCGTATTGCCGGTCATTTAAAAGCTTCCGATCTTCGAGATATTTCTTGAGCTGACGATTTATCAGCGTTTCCATGACCTTGGAAAGAAGGGACGTAAGTGCAATTGGTCGGTAGGAGGAGGGGGAGGAGGAATCACCTTTTTTAGGGACGGGCTGGACAAATGCTGTTTTCCATTTACTAGGAAAGATACCTGAACGATAGGAGCTATGGAAAAGCTTACGCAATGGTTTTGCCAGCGATGAAGAACACCTCTTCAGAAGTATAGGGGGTATACCATCCGGGCCAGCGGATTTGTGTATATCAAGATCTTGAAGAACTCTTGCTACTGTAAGAGTGCGGAAAAATACCTGTCCCATAGAAAAATTAACGTTCTCAAGTACAGGAGGGACATTGTTGCTTGCAGGCAACGAAGAACTTGCAGCAAAATGAGCTGCGAGCATATTCGCCTTCTCTGAAGAGCTGACAATTGGATTATTGTCGACGATGAGCGTTGGAACTGATGATGACGTTGAGTTCTTGACGTTTTTTACAAATGACCAGATGTTTTTACTGCCTTTGGGACATTGCAGAATTTTTTGCCGTAATTTCTGGTCATGTAAAAATTTTGTTTTGTGTATAACGGAATTGCACGAGTTCCTAACTTGTTTATGTTTCTTCCGATTTTCCTCAGATGGGTTGGCTTTATAGGATCAGAAGCTTACTTCTTTCAACCTGATAACTTCTTTACACTCTTCGGTAAACCAAGACTTTTCTTTTGGTTTGATACATTTTGTTCTGTGAGGGACAAAAGTTCTCATTCCAAGAAAAATCACTTCTGTAATCATTTCAGCACTGGCATCAATGTCATTATCGAGGAAGCATAATGACCAGTTAAAGTTGCGAAATAAATTATTCAGACCGTCCCAGTTGGCTTTCTCGTATTGCCAAACGGTCCTAGTGGGAATTTTTTCTTTAACTGGATGATTGGAGATCGAGAAATTAGCTGAAATGACACAATGGTCCGAGGTGCCAAATGGAGAAGTTACTTTAATAGTATATTTATCAGGGTGGGAAGTAAGGAACAAGTCAAGAGTATGGGCGGAATGCCCATCAACATCCGGTATACGGGTAGGCTCATCGACAAGCTGAGTAAGATGGTTATACTCAGCAAAGATCTCGGTATACCTTCCTTCGAGTGTTGTCTGGCCAGAATAGCGGAGCCAACTTGAATTGTGTACATTGAAGTCGCCCGTAATCACGACTTCAGTGTGAGGACAATGGGAAACAATTCGGGAAATTGAATCTGACAGAACATCTAACTCATCACAAGTAGACATGCTGTCAAGATTCGGACTCCTGTAAATAAAACAGTAATGAATGATATGCTTGCGGACAGTGAATTTGAGCCACAGGAAATTAAAGTTCGTATTAGAACAATGCCCATATTGGGGAAGGCTCTGGCAAGCAATATCATTTCTAACATAAACGACAAGACCATGGTGGGAAAAAAGTAATGGCACTAAGTTATATCCAACCAAACAAAATTCTGATAAATCAGTATTCTGTCCAACCTGTTTCACTTAATGCCAAAACAGCTGGCCTGTATTGCACAGTATGGGCGTACACAGAAAAGAAATTCTTCCTAAGCCCACGAACATTTGAATAGACAACACAAAAATCACTTACCATTCTGAAAAACAAAACACAAATAAATCGACTTTGACGTACCTAAGTTCAACTGTGCAGTGTAGGCCCATATCAAATCAATGATAAACAAACTGTCCTAGGTGTTATGCCCATAAGACAATTTGTACACGAAATTAATATATATAGGTATACACAACACAATAGAATTATTCGACAAATGCTACGTACCCATCCACCACAAACTTCTTGCGATAAGCCTCACAAGAGGCTTGCAGTGCATAGAAAGCAACAGTTATGAGTGAGCTCGGGTGGAGATACAAAGGGTACTAAAAGAATTGGGAAATGTTATGCGTGTGGGCAGAGGGGACATTTTGCTCCACATAGTCGTCAAAAGAAAAACCGTTCATCAAATCCGAACGCATATTTTGGATTAACAACTGATTTTAATGTGTTAAAACCTAACGAGTGGTGTCTAGATAGTGGGGCTACTTCGCACATGTGCTGCAATAGAGACTTTTTCAGTAGTTTTAATACGGATAGTTCAGAAGTAGTTCAGCTGGCTAATGACAAAGCAGTTTTTTCTAGCAGGATGGGAACAGTTAGTCTAATATCATCAACTGGAAACATCATCTTGAATAATGTGCTCTATGTGCCCGAGCTAAGAGGGAATTTTGTGTCCGTTAGCAAAATTACTCAGCATAATTGTTCTGTTGATTTTATTGAAAATATGGCAATAGTCAAAAATGCATGGAATCAAACCGTATTAAAAGCAGATTGAAAAAATAATTTGTTTATTTTAGACCTAGAGAAGGAAGTTCTCAGCTACAGTTCTAGTGGTGATGTCGATAGCTTTTATAAATGGCATCAGCGTTTTGGCCATCTGAATAGCCAAAGCCTTCAAGATTTAAAGCAGAAAGATATGGTTGTCGGTCTGAATTTCAACTCAATCTCTAAAATGGATTGCTTAGTTTGTGCTAAGGGAAATATAAATGTTAAACCATTCCCTAAACAATCCTTACATCGAAGCAAGGAGTTGCTAGAGTTGGTACATACGGACGTTTGCGGTCCGATGCGGATAACTTCAGCTGGGGGAGCGAGATTTTTTCTTACATTCACAGATGATAAATCTAGAAAGATCTTTGTTTACTTTATAAAAAAGCAAGGATGAGGTTTTTGGTATTTTTAAATCGTTTAAAGCCACAGCAGAACTGCAAACATGTTGTAAAATAAAAGCTATTCGCAGCGACAATGGCACGGAATATTTGAACAGACCTTTTAATGATTTTTTGAACGAATGTTGAATAAAAAGGCAGCTTTCAGTTCAGTATACCCCTCAACAGAATGGAGTAGCGGAAAAAGCTAATCGTACATTAGTAGATATGGCTATATGCTTGCTGGTTGATTCTGAGCTTCCTGAATACTTATGGGCAGAAGCCATAAACACTGCAGCTTATTTAAGAAATAGATCACCTACAAATATAGCTGGAAATTTTACGCCTCATGAGCTTTGGTCTGGTCACAAGCCTGCTATTTCTCACCTCCGACTTTTCGGATCAAAGGCAGTAGTTTTAGAAAAAAAATCGGGTCGCTCGAAATTTTCTGCAAAAGGAAAAGAATATTTTATGGTCGGCTACTCAGAAGAATCAAAAGCGTACCGTTTATTCGATTCTAGAACGAATAATTTTCACAAAAATTCCGATGTTAGCACAAGCGATTTTTTAACAACTGAAATTGAACACCAGCCTATGTCTTCTACACAACAGATAGAAACCATCGAAAAGGAAAAAGATGAAGAACCAAAAGATGATTGGATGCAGATGGATCTTCAGCGTGAAAAGAAATTCTGATGGTTTTGTCGACCGTTTCAAATGCAGGTTAGTGGCAAAAGGATGCGTAAACTATAACGAGACTTTTTCACCCGTTGCACGTTTTTCAACAATTCGTTTGGTAATTTCTATAGCCGTGGAGGAGGAGCTACTGTTACATCACTTGGACGTTACTTCAGCATATTTGAATGGAGATTTGGAAGATACTGTTTACATGTCACAACCGGAAGGATTCATAAATGATCGTCATCCAAACAAAGTATGTAAGCTACTTAAGTCACTGTATGGCCTCAAACAGGCAGGCCGAGAGTGGAACAAAAGGCTCGACAGTGTTTTGCATTCTATGGGTTTCTTGAGATGTAATGGCGATAATTGTCTTTATGTTATGAATAAAGAAAATATTTTTAATATTATAGCGATTTATGTAGATGACATCATGATCGCATGTTCCGATGAAGCGTCTTTGCAAGAAATTAAACGTAAAATATGTGATGAATTCGATTGTGTGGACAAGGGCGAGCTAACATATTTTCTCGGCATTCAAGTGGAGGGGCAAGGATTAAGAGGTGCGATTAGTATACATCAAAAGCAATATATAGCCGACGTACTACAACGTCAACGTATGGAAACCTGTAAACCTCAGCTCACACCATTAGATCCAGACATCAAGTTAAGGAAATGCACAGATTCATCATGTAAAAGAGAAGACTCTAACTCTTACCAGTCGCTTGTTGGAGCTGTTTTATATTTGGCTGTTTGCACACGCCCAGACATAGTGCATACAATAAGTAAGCTTTCAAAGTTCAACACTGGTCCACATGTGGAGCATGCTGTTGCACTTAAGCATTTGCTACGTTATCTGAGCACTACTTGTGATGCTAAGCTTACCTACAAGGAAACATTTGAGGATCTAAAAGGCTATGTAGACGCAGATTGGGCGAAGAAATATCGACGATAGGAAATCTTATACTGGGTTTGTTTTTATAAAGGCTGGTGCAGCTATTTCTTGGGAGTCTAAAAAGCAAACATCCGTTGCTTTCAGCAGTACAGAGGCTGAGTATATGGCTTTGTCTCAAGCCAGTAAAGAGGCAGTTTATCTTAGAAATTCAATTATCGAATTGGGTTTAAAATTGCATAATAATCATATTGTTCTTTTCAATGACAATTTAGGTGCCCAACAACTGGCGAAGAATCCGGTACATCATCCCCGAACCAAGCATATTGACATACGCTATCACTTTGTCCGAGATCTACTTCAAGATGATATTATCAAGTTGAACTATCAGTGCACAGGAGATATGATGGCCGATGTGTTAACTAAGAATTTAACAAAAGCAAAACATTCAAAATTTGTAACTCTGATGGGCTTAAATTAATTTAAATATTTTTTGTATTTTAAACTATAACTGGTATTGCATTGTGGGTGAGTGTTGGAATATTTCTTTGCACTACTGTATAACTTTTAGTATCTAAGTAATGATCAACACAATACTCTCTCTTAAGTTTAACTGAATTTATGTACATGAAGTATCAATTTGAGTTTACAGTTTTTTGTCAGCCCAACTCTTGTTATTCACTTCTTACACTTTGAACAATAAACTTTTTTTATATATTAATCCCGGTTTGCGTTTTTTCTGCATCACAGAGTCGTACTGTAAGAATTTTGAAAGAAATGAAGGGCCAAGGAACTGCTAATTCACAACCCAACAACAACATGGGAGGCGGCTAGGACTCTCTTGAAATAACATTTTCGCCCAACGATAAGCTATAAAGAAATTGCCAACAAGATAACTTATCTAAGACCTAAGAGTAAGTTCGATATTAGACTTAACAATAAAATTGAATTCTTAATTAATGAAGTGAATACGTTTGCAACGTACGAAAACAATTCAGGGGATGTGAAATCCAACTTTTATTCGCTTATAAATAACAAAATTAAACAGGTAGCTATAGGGAATTTATCTAGGGACATAAGGGACATTTTCGACACACACAAAATAAAAGATATTGTATATACTTACGTAGGCTACGACCGACGAAGTGAACCTACAGACTGATTTCAGAACGAACAGACAATACCATCAATTTGATCATAATAATTTTTCCAGACAACAGAATACTTCAAATCAATTTGAAAATTCATTCAGACAGAATAATTACCAAAATAATTACAACCCGTCCAGGCGGAACGCATCAGGAAATTATAAGCCTTTTAGGCAAAACAATTTTCACTATAACTCCAACTCATCGGGACAGTTTAACACTTCAAGATATCCACCTAGACAACAAACCAATGATCCACAAAATAATTTTCAACCCCAAAACCAATTTTATCAATCAGGACAATTTCGAAATCCGAACCATTTCAGACAGAATAATGCCCAACCTGTATTTAACCCCTCAGGGCAAATGAGAAACGCGGCGCAGTATCCTGCAACATTGTCAGGCAATCAAACAGAACAAACTAATTTTAACGATAAAGAAATCCATAACTTGTAAACCGAGTTTTTTCTAAACCAGGCCTCGACAACAAGATTTTTATAGAAATTACAATTAATGAAAAAACATATAAGGCGCTCATTGACACGGGGTCAACTATGAGTATAATAAACTCTAGTTCTGTAGATTGTAGCCAATTTAAATTATATAATAGAAAAAAATGAGACTTCAGACAATAAATGATATATAACAATAGAGATAGTGGACAGAATCATAACAAAGACACCATTAGAATTTAATTATAACTCAGAAGTCATGACAAGATGGTATAAGAGAGACTTAGGGAAGAAACCTAATGACATTCTTATAGGCATGGATATTTTAAATAAGATTACTAAAACTCTTGATTTTGGTAGTAAAATTTTAACCTTGAAAAACAATTCAAGGATTCCGCTATACTCCGAAGAAGACGTGACAACTCTTGATTGTTGCGAACTCATCGGGGAGGGAAAAGAAGTTGACTTAAGGGTGGGTCTTCATGACAATAGAATTTAAAATTCATGTAAACGTATTTCAATGGGGTAGTGCGATATTCTTTTCTCTTCATTATTGTTTTTGATACGCTCAACTACTCTTGTTCTCTTTTCAAAATGGGTTTGTTGTTTTGTCATCCTTTCGATTTGAATGGGAATGATGAGTTCTATGCTTTCTGTTTATGGAAGGGTGAAGGGATATTTTTCAATTTTGTTTTCAAAACACATGAGTAGGTATAGCTAAAATGTGAGTCATTTTTTTTCTCTTTTCGATTAGTTGTTTTTTCTTCACTTTCACTTGCTGTTGCTGGAACTGGAAAAACAGTAACAAAAAAATGTGAACTCGTTTGTAATTCGATCGAGATCTTGATGAAGGTCAGGACACATCAAATGAACATGCATAAATATACGTTACACATGTAGGTAGGTAGGTACATTGAAATAGTTTTTTTTAGGAAGCTTTAAGTACGATAAGTGTGAGGTAGGTCAATATAACTATTTGACCTGTTTGAAAATTACTTTAGGGTTTATTGCAAAGGGGTGAATTTTGGAGTTTACAAGTAAGGATGTTGGAAGAATAAGGTAACTTGTCCATTTATAATGTGCGAAATTTGAGATTTCCTTTCGATTTTTGTTGTTGTCAGATTTCAAACAACAGCACAACACTGTATATTTTTGTTTTGCAATTGAAACATTGTCACTTCATTGTCACGTGGGAAAACCTACCTACCTATGTACATTTTGTTTTCAGAATAAAAATAAAAATGACCAAACAGAAAAGTCGTGCAGCATTTACATTCCTAGCTATGTATATAGGTATGCCCTATGATCATTTTTTGATGTTTGGAATCAGGGAGGCATAGGTATGTTAATAAACATGCGAAATCGCCCAACTCTGAGTTTTTAGAACTTGTATCATCTTGGATGTAGGTACCTACCTCTAGGTGTAATATAACCTAATCTATATACCTTGACCTGTTTGAAAATTACTTTAGGCGGTCACAGTTATTTTCCTGTAAATTTTTTTTCTGAGGCTCTTTGTGAACAAGTTACTTTTTAACATTCACAGATTTTGATTGAAGTATATTAGTTATTTGGCAAACAACAATTCAATCATTCAAATTGCATTTTTTTTAATAATTTTTATTTATTTTTTCAACAAAATCAACCCCAAATAATTTGGAAAATAATGGGTAAAATCTGATAATTTTCATTTCTGATTTATTTTTACCTAATGCTTTTATTTAGGTGCCAGTGAAGAAAAATGAGTATTTTCATTGCAGGCTAGGTACCTACGTAGATCGTCATCATGATACCCTTTCCCTCGGCACATGCCAAAGGCCACGCAAAGACATTTCAGTCACACACATTCGTATTTGCAATTACCTACCACTCCATGTCCGTCAACACGCGAAATGGAAAAAAAAATCGCTTCTAAATAAAAATAGGAACATAGATATACAATTGCAATATACACATTCCCTCTTCCCACTATCTCACAATTTACTAATCGTGTCCAACCACACCACCAAAAAGGAGGTCATCTTCAATATTTTTGTTTCGTTCCGTTGTAGGATAACAGAAGAGGAGGTATCTCCAATTTAGGTTTAATCGCAAACAAAAATTGAAGTGCCCAAGCCCAAGTGCCTACGTCAATTATTCTGATACAGAAACATAGATCTCAATTTCTTCTTCCTTTTGACACCTCAACCTTGAAGATTCGATAAGATTAACTCATTTTATAGACGATTCCCTGAGACTCTATTTCTATATAATTAACGAATAAAATCTTTTTCAGCATTATTCCCACATCCATAAGTTTCCTTCCAAAACCAAGTAGAAAAAAAAACAAAAATATCATATACCTACTTGGACGACAGCGACGACGACGATACCTACGAATCGTACGTACACCAGCGTTGCCGAAGTTAACCAATCGTGCTTTTTTGACACGACAATTTTTTCTTGTGGCACAGTGGCACGAAACATTTCAATATCGCACACTTCATCATTGCCTATATCTTACTTTAATATTGATGGAAAATTATATAATAAATTACAGAAATAAAGTTTTATTTTTTTAACAGAAGATTTATAGTTTTTCATGGCAAGCAGTTTTTAAAATGTGACACGGCATTTTCTTTTCTCGGCGGCAACGCTGATGTACACCATTCACCATACCATTTGTGTTTTGTGTATCACCACAAAAAAAAAAGTTGATTCTAAAGAGAGTGCGAACAGCGAAAATATAATATTCTCTTTCGACGGAAGTTTCGTGAACTAAATATCGTTGTGTGCGTATTTTGATTAACAAAATCGTTAAAAAGATGCTTTTTCAAAATTAAATATAAAATTGTTTATGCGTGTGATATTGTTTTCTTCACTTGGAACTTTAGCAAAAAATATTGAAATAAAATACAAAAATAATAATAAACTTGTACATGGCATTTCAACCTGGGAAAACTACCATGTGTATAGATACTTTGAATTGTAAATTTTTACATCTAAACAATATAAAATTGCAAAAAAATTTACAGCACATTTTACAAAAATAATAAGAGAATCGAATAAATTAAAAACAAAAAATATTAAGAATAAAACATGCCAGCCCCAACGGGGGAAAGAAAAAAGTAGTATTGTTTGTGTATATATAAGTTTTTCAGACGTATAAAGTGGAAAAAAAATAATTTTTTGTTTTGTTTCAAATAAAGTATCTACTTTCTGTTATAAAAAAAAAATATTGTTTGGCTCCGTTGAAAATTTAAGAAACTGCGCCAATAAACGAGCTTTAAATTAGTGTGAACTTACGTCCACTTTGTAGCTCAAATAATTTTTTTTTTTTTTTTTTTTATCCTACATAAAGCATACATTCATTGACAGTTGAAAAACATTAACAACAAAATAAAAAAACAAATCACACGAGAGCCCCTTGAGGGGATGCATAAATCAGCCAAAATAAAGGGGAAAAAATGTGTAATTCCTTCCCTAAAAAGCACAAACTTTTGTAAAACATAAAGTTGAGGACATATGTTTTAAGATATGTCCATGGACTAAATAATAAATTTTATTTCATCAAAATATCTTTTCAAATGTAGGAGATATATTAAGTTTTGTGCACGTAGTACCCTACATTTACGAGGAAGACAAACCCTTAAGCCATCTGAATGAAGAAGAAAAGCAAGGTACGAAAAACCTTTTAGATAAATTTAGAAATTTAATATACCGTGATGGAGATCATTTAACAAATACAAATTCAATTATGCATGAGATTAAAACAAAGGATGAGTCGATTCACTCCAAATTATATAGATTGCCTCCAAAGCACGAAACGGAAGTCAGACGTCAAATTCAAGAGATGGAATCACAAGGTTTTATAAAAAAATCCAACAGCAGATACGTTCACCAATAGTTGTAGTAGAGAAAATGAAAGATAGCTTAGGGAAACAAAAATTTAGGATCTGTGTCGATTACAGACGACTTAATGAAATAACTATTGATGAAAAATACCCTAAACCGAATATAGAGAGTATATTAGATAAATTAGGCAGGGCCCAATATTTCTCGTCAATAGATCTCGCAAAAGGCTACCACCAAATTAAGGTGCATCCAGCCGATATCCATAAAACAGCCTTCATAACACCCAACGGATTCTACGAATACGTTAGAATGCCCTTCGGACTAAAAAACACACCCACAACCTTTTAGAGGTTGATGAATGAGATACTCAGAGATTGTATCAATAAAATTTGTGTCGTCTATTTAGATGACATTTTAATTTTTTCCACAACTCTGAAAGAACATTTACACTCTCTGACATTAATTTTTAAAAAATTAGCCGAACACAATTTGAAAATTCTATTTGATAAATGCTCTTTTATGAGAAGAATACAGAATTTCTGGGTCACATTCTGACTGCGGAAGGCACGAAGCCAAACCCAAACAAGATCAAATGTATCGAAGAGTACCCATTGCCTAAAACGGACAAACAAATCAAGGGATTCCTTGGGACCACGGGCTATTACAGAAAATTTGTGAAAGATTACTCTAAGATAGCATACCCTATTGTAAAATACTTAAAAAAAGGTATGAAAATTAATATTAACGATCCTGAATACATACAATCCTTTGAAACACTCAAACGAAATATTATTAAACATCCAATTCTCAAATTCCCTGACTTTGAAAAAACGTTTACGGTATTTACTGATGCTAGCAATTACGCAATTGGCACCGTTCTTATGCAAGAAGGTCAACCAGTATGTTATGCTTCAAGGTCATTAAATGAACACGAAAAATATTACTCTGCCACCGATAAAGAATTTTTGGCAATCATTTGGGCTGTCACCTATTACAGACCTTATTTGTGGGGTCGAAGGTTTAAAATCGTTACAGACCATCTGCCCAATAAATATCTAAATAAAAAATACTCAGGAAAGGAATTCAGTCAGAGAATAACACAACGATGGTTATTAATTTTACAAGAATATCAGTATGAGATCGAATATCTGAAAGGCAAATTAAATAACATAGCAGATTTTCTAAGTATAATTCCAGAGAAAGATGATAACAAAAATAATAGTGTTGATAATCAGTCAGTTAACGATGTTTCAGACAACGAAACGAGACACTCGGGTCAAGAGAAACAACGTGATCACATACCCATTTTAGAAACGATAGTCAATAAATACAAGACGCAACTAATATTAGCAAATAGTGCAGAGAAAGAGATAGAGATTGTTCATAAAAGAAGAATTATTTACATTGATATGACGAGGGAAAAGGAATACTGGATAGATGCTTTACGTAGATTTATAAAACCGGGAATCACAGGAATTTATACAGATTTGTCATACCAAGAATACAACAAAATGCAACAGCTATTGATAGAACTTTTTGGTCATGATAATAAAATAAGATTTGTAAAAGCTACTTTGGGGCAAAAGAAATAGATAGTTTAGAAGAAGTGCAGAAGCAGATATCATTATATCACATTCAAGAAAGTCTCCATAGCGGAATAATCGAGACATATCATAGTCTAAAAAATAAAATTTAGAAATCACAAAAATTATAAACAATTGTAAATCATGTCTTGAAACTAAATACGAAAGAAAACCCATAAAGAAAAAATACGAAATAAGTGAAACGCCCAATAGACTAAATGAAATGTTACACTTGGATATTTATTATTTTTTGAAGCACCCATTTCTAACCCTTATAGACAAATTAACAAAGAAGGCATACGCCTATTATTTACCAAACCGAAATTGGACGAAAAAAATTGAAACATTAGAGGAACACTTTTCTAAATTCGGCAAACCTAGCAAAATAATTGCCGATAACGAGTTTAACTCTGAAAATGTCTAGGAATTTTTTAACGAACAACAAATTAACCTCCATCTTACCAAACCTAACACTCATACAGGAGATAGTGATATTGAACGATTTCATTCCACACTCCAAGAGAAATTAGTTACAATGAGAAACTTAGATATAACACTCCTTCAGAAAGTACATAGAGCAGTAAACAATTATAACAATAGATATCATTCAACTACTAAGATGTCACCAGAAGAAGCGTATTCAGGAAGAAAAAGAAAAAAGAACAGAAAAATTAAACCAAAATCGCGGAGACTATAATGAAAATAGACAGGATAAATATAGAACTAAACAGTTAGAAGGAGAACATCCAATAAATTTAAAACGACCTCGTCTACTTGCAGGTGACAATTTTAGCGTGCGTACTAACAACACACTAGTAACACCAATAACAGCCACTCTGACAATTGACAAAATAACGACAGAAAATGGAAACATGGGACAAACTGAAATTATTGAGGATACAAAAACAATCCTTCATATTATTAACACAAAGGACCTAAAGCTTACAATTGGAACAATTGAGAAATATATTCAAAATTTAAAATTATATAGCGACCCAATAATTAAAAAACAAATAGAAACATTAATAGCTAAACTTAAGTCGATAGAGCCAAAGAAAAATTTAAGAAAAAAAAGAGGATTAGTTAACATTGTAGGAAAAGCTAGCAACTTCCTTTTTGGCACAATGGACGATGATGACAGAAAAGGCATAACAGAACACATAAACTTAGTAGAAACGAACAGTAAAATAGAAACGAACAGTAAATAGAAATTAATCAAAATTTTAATGAAAGCATTACTCATCTTAAAAACATAATAGAAACTGACAGGATAGATTTGACCAAAACTTTTTCCTAACTTACAGAAAACGAAAAGCGCTACATGCTAAGACAAATTAAACTAGATCAAATTTTAAAGCTTAACATGTTAGAAGAGAAATTAAATCAAATAATAGATAATATAGCGTTAGCAAAACATGGACTGATACACCCTAGCTTACTGACAACCACAGAAATTTTAGATACACAAATTGACTTTTTAAAACTGAAAAATATTAAAGTAGGAGCTCTTAAATATGATAGTGAAACGTTAGTTCTAGCTATAAAAATCCCTAATAATTACGAAGAAGTAGATTTGAAATTTTTGACTCCTATGCCAAATAAGTTAAATTTAGAAATTCAACTTGAAGAATTTTTCTTCATAGAAATTAATAAAACAATGTTCCATTATAAAAATGATATCCAATATAAAAAAGATATAATTATTGTAAATAACTGCATAATCAATAAAAACTGTACTTTGAAAAAAAACCATGTAACTGAAATAAAAAAATAGATGATAGCACAATACTATGTAAAAATTTAAAAAATGATAAAATTGTAAACAAATGTGAAGATAGAAATGTTGTACTTGAAGGAAATTCTAAACAATTGATAATTGTAGCATTTATATAGTTAATGAAACATTATCTAATAACAACATGTTTTTATTGAAAGATTTTACTATGATGAAACTGAAAGTTATAATTTTACAAAACAATTAAGCTTTGAAGAAATTATTCTAAAAAACATTGTTAACCTAAAACCAATCAAATTGCTAAAACTTCATAAAAATGTACAATATGCAATATGTTCAACAACTATAATTATTTCATTTATGTTAATTTGCTTAATCTTCAAAATTTTAAAAAGACACAAAACACTTATTATTTCGGTTAAAAATATGAAAGAAAAATATACAAAAAATGTAGAAAAAAATTGTAAAGTAACTCCAAAAATTCAGGAGAATTTTAATTTAGAGGGGGGATACCTACCAATCCACACAATTCTATATTTTCCATAGTTAAACAGTAATTGTGCGACTTTGCAAATCCCACGGGAAACAAAGATCACTAACTTCCTTTCAATTGTGCAACCATCACCTTAATAAAAAATGCAGTTAATATAATAACATAAGAAATGTATTGCTGAGACAGCAAATAAAGAAATAGGATTCAAATAATAAAAAGTATATTCAGTTCAGTTAATATTGAGCTATCAAATAAAGAACACTTTCCGTTTTTGTTTTAGAATACTTTCCGTTGTTGAGGACCAAATATAAGTTATACCTTTGTGACCGCCAACCAACGTCTATACTTGAAAACTATGTAAGCTGACCATCGGGGTTGATCAGCTATTTAGAGAATTGTTATACCTATTTTCAGCTTTCATCCACCAAAACTGTCGGCTCGCTCGTTCAGAGTCTCGTTTATTCTGGTTTGAAACCGCTCTACTGAACCGCATACACTCTGCTCCGCCTGCTGAGGCAACGTTCTGATCGTACAGGAGTCGCCTTTGAACAGACTCTCGCTTTAACTGGTATATCTGAGGTAATGATTCCGTTATATCTTGGATTAAGCCTAATATAAGCTATCTAAATAGAGAAATGCATCTGCTGGGATAAATCCACTTCTGCGCATTTTTTCATAATATTCATCATTTGGGTAAAATACCCAAAAATTATGCTGTTTTTGAAGTCATTGCTCTTGCTATATGCCCCCGAGTTCGCTTGATTATAAAATTATCAACTCCGTTAAATTGGAGGCGTTGTATAAAACCTCATTGCGATAATACTTTTGGTACCGTGACTCTAGGATTCTGTGCATTCCAATAAAGGTCTGTCAATCTGTCAGTCTGTCAGTCTGTCAGTCTGTCAGTCTGTCAGTCTGTCAGTCTGTCAGTCTGTCAGTCTGTCAGTCTGTCAGTCTGTCAGTCTGTCAGTCTGTCAGTCTGTCAGTCTGTCAGTCTGTCAGTCTGTCAGTCTGTCAGTCTGTCAGTCTGTCAGTCTGTCAGTCTGTCAGTCTGTCAGTCTGTCAGTCTGTCAGTCTGTCAGTCTGTCAGTCTGTCAGTATGTCAATCTGTCAGTCTGTCAGTCTGTCAGTCTGTCAGTCTGTCAGTCTGTCAGTCTGTCAGTCTGTCAGTCTGTAAGTCTGTCAGTCTGTCAGTCTGTCAGTCCGTCAGTCTGTCAGTCTGTCAGTCTGTCAGTCTGTCAGTCTGTCAGTCTGTCAGTCTGTCAGTCTGTCAGTCTGTCAGTCTGTCAGTCTGTCAGTCTGTCAGTCTGTCAGTCTGTCAGTCTGTCAGTCTGTCTGGCTCTAACGATTTTGATAAAATTTGATATAAATGATACGGCATTAAACACCTTTCAGATAGTATGAGCCATATTTCTATACTATAAAGCACTGGCATACCACGATTTTCTCAGCAAACTCTTATAAATTAATTTTGAATTTTTTTTTTTGTATTTATTAATTTTTTTTTATTAATTTTTAATTATTATGCGTTTTAAATTTATTGAAAGTGTTTGAAAAAATATTTATATGCATATATACAGCATTCTTTTTTCTTTTTTCGCTGTTAAGTCTCAGCTCACTTGCTTTATGAGCAAGTTTGTGCGACACAGACGTTCCTTCTATTTAAAGCAATCTTAAACGCCCAAAATAGTAAGCACAAATAGTGAAAAAGAAAAAAAGGCCCAAAATAGAAAAAATTGCCCAAAACAACATATTCAAAAGAAAGAGCACTCAAATTGAGGAAATATCGTCCAAAATTGTATTAACTTTTAACATTTTAAAAACAAAAAATAAATTCCCTGCATAACGGAAAGAAACGGTCTTCGCATTATTTGACAAAACTTGCACCCACCCAAACTCGCACCCACCCCCAATCGGTGTCATAAAATTTGGCCAAGCGTCATATGGCCATATTAACAAATTTGGCCGTATGACACTATCACAATGCGTCATGTGGCCATATTTGTACATATGGCCATTGCCGCTTTATGAAAGTGTCTTTTGCCATTTTGGCATAATGTCACTTTCAAATGCAGTTTTTGAAATAGCGCGCACCCAAAAGTTAGATAATATCTTAATCTTCCAGGGAAAAGTGGTGTCAGATGGAGTTTTGCTATAGTTAAAAAAAGGTTTGATGAATTGAAGATAAATTTAGGGTGTTAAATTAAAAATTCGCGTGAATTTACGAGGTACGGTGAGAAAGGGAAAGCGTAGCTAAAAAAAAATTGACGATTTGGGGTGTGAAAATAAAAACAATCGCATGAATTTTTCTAAGGTGCTAGGTTCTAGGCGCAAGGCTGGGAACGTTAAGAAACGAAAACCGTAGCTGAAAAAAATTTTGAGAATGGAGGATCAATTTGGAGTATGAAAAATTTAGGTTAATTTGGGGTACCTTTGTTCTAATATGAATCCTCATTGTGATGATTTGAAAAAAGGTAGATGGCCACCTAAACCCCCTTTTACACATCTACATTTTAAATGTTCTTAAAACCTTATCAAGACGCCTTCTTTCAATGATTTACAAGTAAGTAGTATCACGATAACCTTGCCTTAAGCAATGCGCATGAACAATTCACATTAATTTAATTATTGCAAATTCGAAAAGTCAAAACTCAAATTCTACACTGGTTTTTCATTGTATTATTACTTTTCAATTGCAAAACAAAAAAAAATGTGTACTTAATTACATATTTTTTTTTTATAATTAGAAGTCCCACCCTTCTCGCCAAACCTTAAATGCAATATGGAAATAAGCATATACAATTTCTATACGATGATGCTAGCTACGCTAACGATAGTATTATAATAGAATAATAAACATGCCAACAATTAACAAGGTGGAATAAAAGCCACCTCGGTTTCTGAATACTGAATTCGTATTTTTGAAGTGTGTGTATGTAACCTTTGAGTCAAGCGTAACCTGTACTCATGTATGCAAGTTAAGAGCAAAATCTTGGTTATTTTTTGCGCCCCCTATCCAGAAGGACAATTGACTTTCGACCTCTCTCTGATTCGTATTCGATTTGAATTCAGCGGTTGGGCGGGATTCTAAATTTTGGATTTTTGATTTCGGGTTTGGTTGGGATTGAAGAGCGTGTGGTTATGTGATGGTTCGGGTTCACAAGCGGCGGACTTATTATTCTATTATTGCTTGTAAAACGAACAGGTTTTGAATTGTGTAAATTAAAAGGGGTTGACTTTTCCTTTTGCTTCGACTGCAAGCCTTACTGTTTCTATGACTGTTTCTGGAAGGGTGAATTAAACAGATGGAGAGACAAGCAGGAAGTTATGTAAGAGTCGTGGTGTTTGGTAGACGTTTGTTATTTGTAACAAATTAATTGTTTTATAAGGCGTGAACTAAGCGCAGCAGGTGGGCTTCAATTGATTTTCAACATCTCGCTGAAAGTGACGCAGAGGCAGCAATGGAAAAAATCATTGTTAGATATGTTGACGATGGTGTTTGGTGGCTGGTATAGTGGTATCTACATCGCACATGCAGGAACAAACACTTCAAATAAGGGTGTATTTTGAAGTAGGTGGGTATACGACTGAAGATATGTAGGTACATATCCCATCAAGGGATAAAGGTTGGAATGTATGACTGCTATTTTTTTGTTTGAAATATAAACTAGGATTTGATGTACCTACTTACCTACAACCTACCTACGGTTGTTCATACTCTTTCGAAAAAAATTCATACTTTAGCGTGTAATCGACATAAATTAAGTGCTCGACTCAGTCGAACGAACTAGCTCTTGTAGAAAACTTTGCGAATGGGAATACAAAAAAATAAATTTATCAAATTAAGTTGATTTGATTTTTTAAACAAATGACCTTGACATAATACATGTTCTAATTAAACGGTTGCAAAAAACTAGGCATTATCAATTTATGGTCAAATTCTTCAAAAACGTTAACTTTAAACTCTCTTTTGTGAACTTTAAACCAAAAACATGAAGTGCAGTTGTAATAACAGCACATCAAAAATATAACGTTGCCAAAGTTTTATCAAAATAGATATTCGTTTAAAGAAAATTTGAAAAAAAAAAATAAAACCGTTAAGGTAAAACTATACAAAATGCCCCACTTTACAAAACGCATCACTAGTCTGGCACGCACACAGATGTTGTTATAAACTAACAACAAAAGCAGTTTAAACCAGTTTTAGTGTTATTGAGTGGTAGTGCTCTGTCTGCCCTGTCGCGAAAAAAAAGTAAAAACAATTTTTTTTGGCTCCAAAACATATTGCGGCGAGCATAGCAATAATTATATTTTTTCAGGACCTATGTACATTATATAGGAAGTATATGTATATATTTAGAAAGCAGATTATATGGGCTTTTTTGTTCGTTGTCGTTAAAGCAGGCTGTGTTCCTGTATTTTTAATTTACAATGAAGACGAAGACAGCGAAGATTTGAACATTAGCAAAGATGAAATTTCAGATGGTAATAATAAGGGCATTGGTGTTCCAAAAATCAAGATCGTTTCAACAGAAGTCTGAATTCAATGCATATATCTTGCCAGGGTTGGTTGCAAGAGTTTTTTACTATGTTTATACCAAATTGCAATACTTGCGGAAGCAAAGCAAAACATCAAGCCAAAAACGAAACGAATACTTGTTTTTACTTTTTCCTTAGAGGCGTTTTGTCACTAATGTGGGGCTTTTACCCAACAACCGAATTACAAAACAGCCCACTTTAACTTTTCTTAAAAAATATATTTATAATATATGCAGATAAATTTTTGTTCAAATTAAATTGCCAAAGCAATGAAAAAAGAATAGGTATTTATTTCTTATTTAATAAAATAACTATTATTTTGTTTTAAGTTTTTGTTTTATTGAAGATTCTAAGAAAGTGGGGCGTATTGTATAGTTTTACCCTATATTATGGATTTTGTCAATCCATCAGTACTCCCCTTGCAGAGGGAAACCAAAGCAGGAGGTACTGTTCAGGCTAACATTCAAACAGCATCGCTGAAGTACGGCCCGAATAGATTACGTAACGCCAGAAGAACGCTCCAACGCCTCAAGTGTAAAGAACCCAGCTCCTTAACGGAAAGACAAAAAGTATCGTTAACTAGAGCTAGAGAAACCCTAGAGAATGTGCCGTCCTGCAGTAGGGAACCCGCAAGGAAGCTTGGAGGGAGAGGGAATAGCAAAGCTCAACTCTCGCCTTTGGCATCCACAAATATAGCCGGTGTAGTAAACACGGGACCGAAGCCAGTTGAGGTTTGTGTAAAAAGAGGAAGGCATGACGACACATTCTCTCCTCCACCCAAACAAAACAAAAAACCGAGAACTGTATCCAATGTGGTCAGAGACAGTCACCGGGTCGCAGTTGTTGACTTTGGTAATCCAGAAAAGAGGCAGATGACCAATGGAGATTAATTGAAGTCAGAATCCTGGATGGGGTGAATGACTCGTACAAAGTGGCTGGGCATATCCCACACTTTGGACAGCTTACATCTCTGAAAGGATTTAAAGTGATTAAGTGTGAGGACGCGGAAACCCTCAAATGATTGAAGAAGTTCATCGCTAACACGGAAGCACCATGGCCAAAAGCCAACCTGCGTCTTTGCGATAGGAAAGAACTTCTAGAATTCCCCAAACATAAGGGTTGTCTATTCCTTCCCGGCCATTATCTGCCGAAAAAAATCCAACTCAACATCTAAAACCTCAACCCGAAACTTTTAAGTAAGGATTGGCAGGTGGAGGAAATGGGGCCGCACAACGATTAAGGCATGGAGATTGTGGTGAGGCTCAGTCATAAATCCATGCCACTACTGCTCAAATGTGGCTACAAAATACGCGTCGGCATCACCCGATGCAAGATAAGACCATTTGTGACAGTGTATAAGAAGAAAAGCGGGGAAACAACTAGCCGGCATGAAGATAGGCCAAATTAATCTTCATCACAGCAAAGCCGCTAGCGCCAACCTAGTACATGCTATGACAAGCGGCAATATTGATCAAGCTCTGGTGCAAGAACCTTGGGTAGTTCGAGGTCAAATACGAGTGCTAAGATCGAAAGACCTGGTAACGTATGCATTTCCACAGAACAATGAATGTACAGTTCGAACTTGCATTGTAGCTAAAAGTCAGGTTAACCTTTTTCTTTTATCCACCCACAGCAATATTGACCAGACCGCTGTAAAATGCGGACGACAGAATGGCTATCCAATCGTTTTCGCATCAATTTACATGCCACATGGGACGGATGATCCCCCCTACGAAATGACGAAGGAGCTTGTCAAAAAAGCTCGAGATGAAAGATGGGACCTTATCCTCGGATGTGATGCTAACTCGCATCATGTACAATGGGGTAGTACAAACACCAACCCACGAGGTGAGTCAATTCTTGAATTTATTATAGAACAAAACTTAGTTATAGAAAATATAGGCGACGAACCAACATTCGTTACTAGAAATAGAAGGGAAGTGCTAGACATAACCCTTATAAACAACTCCAACTCTTTTTCATTAGAGGCTGGAAAGTACCTACCGAACCTTCCTTTTCTGACCACAGAAGTATCGAATTTGAAATTGGAGATAATATAAAACAAAAAGAACCATATAGAAATCCCAGAAAAACTAACTTGGATCGTTTTGTCACAAAAGTAGAGGAAAAACAAGACATATTACAAGGTCTGAATTATGAGTCACTTAAAGATATTGACAATACGGTTGAGACACTGAACCTGATTCTCAAAAGCGCATACGAAACATCATGCCCCGTAATAGCTCCGAGCACAAAAACATCACCCCATTGGTGGAATAAAGAGCTGCAACATCTAAGAAAAGAAGCAAGAAAAAGCAATGCCGCAAGAAGAAGCAATGCAGAGTCCGATGGGGACCTCTACAAAGAAGGTCAAAGAAAGTTCAAAAATGCAACCCAAAGTGCAAAACGAACATCTTGGAGGACTTTCTGCAATGGCATTGAGGGATACACTGAATAACAAAGATTGAGGAAAGTCCTCTCAAAGGAACCGGTAATCCCTGGCTATCTTATAGATAACAGTGGCAGATGGACTCAATCCTGCACCGAAACAATTGAACTTCTACTAAATACACACTTCCCTGGGTGTGTTAAGACGCAGTCCGAACCGGACACAGATACCAATCACGAAAATACCCACAGTAATATAGTCCCGGAAAAAGTAATTAGTGAGAAAGGAATAGAGTGGGCAATTGACTCTTTCTCCTCATACAAATAACCAGGCATTGATGGTATTAATCCAATAATGCTTCAAAAGGCAAAGCACCTGTAAATACCAGTGTTAAAAGAACTATTCATACGATGTGTTATGTACACACATATACCTGACACTTGGCGAGAAGTCAAAGTTGTATTTATACCCAAAGCCGGTAAACCAACTCATACTACGCCAAAAGATTTCAGACCAATAAGCCTAACATCGTTTGTGCTTAAGACATTCGAGAAACTACTTGATGTATTTGTACGTAGCATGCTTAATCCAGGAACCTTATCCCAGAACAAGCGTACATGAAAGGAAAAAGTGTTGAAACTGCCCTTCATGCAGTAGTCAGTACTATATACAAATCACTCGATCAAAATGAGTACACATTAGCAGCCTTTCTCGACATTGAAGGCGCTTTCAACAATGTTGAGGTGCTATAGAAAGAAACTTAATAAGCATGAACATTGACAACAATATTACTTAAATAATACTAAACCTTTTAAACAAAAGAAACGTAAACATCTCCCTCGCTAACACAGAATTAAAAATGACTGCCTCAAGAGGTACATCCCAAGGCGGGGTCATTTCACCACTGCTGTGGATATTAGTTGTGAATGAGGTCTTAGTACTGCTTAATAATAATGGGATAAAAGTCATTGCCTACGCAGATGAGCTAGTCATAATGGCCACAGGGAAATTCATAGACACCATCAGTGATATCCTCCAAAGAGCTATCGACACACTGAACAAATGGGCCCGAAAATGCGGCTTAGGTATTAATCCCCAAAAAACAGAACTAGTTCTATTCACGAACAAACGAATAATTCCACAATTCAATAGGCAATCAATTGAAGTCACACCCCTCAAGTTATCCGAAAGCGCGAAATACCTCGGAATCATACTTAATAGGAAATTGAACTGGAAAATGAACATCCAAGAAAGAGTCAAAAAGGCATCCATCGCATTCTACTCATGCAGCAGAATTTTTGGGAAAAACTGGGGCCCAAAACCCAAGGTAATTCTATGGATATACACTGCGATAGTGAGACCGATACTGACGTATGGATGCTTAGTTTGGTGGAAAGCCGCTAATAAAGCTGCAAACCTTAAGGCGTTGACTAACATCCAGACTTGCATGCATTGGATCAACCAGTGCCTTGCGCACGACACCTACGGCGGGCTTAGAAACCATACTTAACCTTCTGCCACTTGACCTTTATATGCAGGAAACTGCAGCAAAAAGCGCTCTCAGGATTAGCCAATCTAATCTATGGGGATCCAGTTTAACTGGACACTCTGAAATGTTGAACATTCACACAGGAACAATTGTAGAGTCTGACTACATAGTTCCCTTTACAGATTTTGAAAGGCCATTCCAATGCTTGTTCCCAAGTAGAGAGGAGTGGATTAATAATGAAGTTTTACAACCTACAACCAAATCCATCTTTACAGACGGCTCAAAAATGGATATATGTACTGGGGTTGGCTTCTTCTCAGAAGCTCTGAATATAGAAGGCTCGATCAGGCTACCCAATAACAGCAGTGTATTCCAAGCAGAAGTTCTAGCAGTAACGAAAGCTGCCAGAGTGGCATCACTGATGGAACTACCTCGAGAGGATATTACCATTCTCATCGATAGCAAGGCAGCGATAAAAGCAATTTCTGCTGTTGAGATAACTTCCAAACGTGTGAAAAGCTGTCGCGAAGAGCTTAAAGTTCTTGTCATACAGCATAATATAACACTTTGCTGGGTCCCCGGTCACGCGGGTATCATGGGAAATGAAAAAACCGATTAATTGGCAAGAAAAGGCTCAGCACTTAGCCTAGAACTCTCAGAAAAGAGCGTTAAACCTCCGTTATGCGACCTCAAACTTAATATAAGGTGTGAAATCCTGGAAAAAGCCCTCAAGATGGGCAAGCAAACCTAAACACTTGTGAGGTAGCTAGAAAACTGTGGCCGCAGTACGATAAAAATAGAACGAATGCAATCATTCAAAAAGACAGGAAGTCAGTATCGACGTTGGTAGGTGTTTTAACTGGCCATAACATGCAAAGATATCACGCCAAAAAACTACGTCTAACTGAACGAAGAACATGAGAATATAACCCACTACCTATATCAATGCCCCAGTCTCTGCGATCTAAGAAATAAAACTCTGGGGAAATACTTCTTCGAAAGCATCAATGAACTATCAGAGTGCCCAATAACAAATCTATATAGATTCGCAAGAGGAAACGGATGGTTGGACACCCCGGGATGATACTAAGGATCTAAATGTGGACTACGAGTATGGTAAGATGAGGAATTGGTAAACCCTCAAATGGGCACAATGGGTCTTCATTGACCTAAGTGTGCTGGTGTTGAGCTATTGGCTCTCCTTTAGCAACCCGCAAACCTAACCTAACCTAAACGCGTCATCAAGAGATTGCCACCATGAATAAAAAGTTTATGAATGAATTGGATTAAAAGCAAAGAAAGTCTAGACTCATATGGCAGAATTATTGGCTGCTTTTCGTTGTAAGAAAGATGAGATTTAGCCAGTCGGCCATTCACTCTAAGAAGGTTTTCTGGATCTTATAATATGTTAAACGACAGAATAGGGCTTTTGTGAGAAATTGATTTACCACTTGACACCACTTGACAGCAAGGAATATTCAGCAGCATAACGAACTTTCTGGGCATGTACAAACAGACGATTTTTTTGCAAAATCCATTGCCACAAAAGTTTTCCACACACAAGGTGGTTTGTTAAACCATGCTGACACAATAGACGAGTCTGTCCACAAAAACACTTGAAAATTCGGCAAATAGAATTTTATAATTCTCGAGAGAAGTAGTGCCCCACACAACTCAAGACACTGGTTTGATGGGTGCAACTTTTGAATTTGCACAGATCAAGTGAGAAGTCGTATAGCCATCATTAGTTTTAACGCGTATATATAACGCTGACGCATATGCCTTCTCAGACAAATCACTGAAACCATGAAATTGAATGCTGAAGTTGGAGCATATTCCACCCAACGACAATTCGCTGTATTTCTGGCAACGATTCAGCAAAAGTGGCCCAAGTAGTAAAAGTGTCTTGGTTGATGGGTTTATCCCAATCAGTTTTTTCCAACCAGACTTTTTGCATCAGCATTTTTGCAACTATTACTACTGGAGTCAATCATCCAGCAGGGTCGAATAGTGGTGCAATTTGAGAGAATACCTCTCGTTTTGTGGGACCTTTAGACAATGAAATGGGTTGTGTTGAGAAATAGAAATTTTCGCCTTTATCAATCCACCGTACCCCCAAGGTTTTTGTGTTGCTATCAGAATCAAGTTTTAAAAAATTCTCGTTCAAATCATGTTCGCGAGGTAAATGCTCAAGTAAACAAGGAGAATTCGAGGTCCACTTGCGTAAAGGAAACCCAGCTGAGTCGAGCAATGAAATACTTTAATTTTGCGCCTGTTTGGCGGACTCGATAGTGTGAGCCCCAGACAAAACATCGTCGACGTAAATTTCAGACTGTAGAATTTTTGACGCAAGTGGAAATTCGGTGCTACCGTCATTTGCTAGCTGTAGGAGGGTACGAGTGGCCAAGTAGGGAGCACAATTAACTCCAAATGTTAGAGTCAATAATTCAGAATCTTCAATTTCTGATGTTGGGGAATCACGAAAAATTGGCGGTACATTTTCTTTATGTCCGCATTAAATACATATTTATAGAACCTCCATCGCAATATTATTGACGATAGATCTTGCTGTAGAGAACAGTAAGTCATTCAGACTGATACCATTTGAAGATGCATTTGACGCATTAAAAACGCCACGCACTTTAGTCGACGTACTCTCTGGCTTTAAAACTGCGTGATGGGACAGATAGAAGGATTTGACTTGACCGTTTTCAAAATTTTCCAGTGGGGATGCTTGACGCGTATGGTTCATAGACAAATATTCAGAGATGACATTTGAGTATTGAAATTTTAGATCTGTTTTTAAAGCTAACGATCTTTTTATTCTGAAAAATTGTTTTAACGTAATAGAATGGTAGGCGAACAACATATCTACCGTCAGTACGTCTTGATGTAGTCTTTTGATACCACTCATCACAATAGCGGTCTTCTTTTGATCGAATCAGTGTAGTTGGTAACTCCTCTAGCTCCCAAAATTTTCTAGTTGAGTATTTAATTGAGTATTTAACTCCGAAGTATTAACAAACTCCGATACGATGAAAGTGTTAAATGATTGGAATGATAATGGCATGGGTCCAGATAATATCCGACCAAACACCGCATTTTGAGCAACTAGGGTGTCCGAAATGAATTTAATGCCATTACGTATGATTGACGGATACAAATCCGCTCCTATAAGATCAATCTGAGATGATTTGTTGAAAGTGGGATCAGCCAATTTGAGACCAACAAAAAGATTTGGGGCTATAATCGTGAAGGAAGCACTTGGGAGATTGTTTGTTAATGTCTTACGCAAATAAAGCTTGCGCTGAGATGGTGACCTGAGAGCCTACAAAAGAGGTGATTGAAAAAGACCAGAGTTTCTTTGACGTGATGGCAGTGCTACCGCTAATTCCCGAAATTGTGGTGGTTTTTTCAATGAATGATAGATTCAAACGTTTTTGAGTGGACTCCGATTTAAAGGAGATTCCAGAGCCGGGGTCAATAAGGGCTCGAACAGTGTGCTTGGTTTCCCTTCCCAAGGTTCTGACTAATGCACTGGCGAGTAAAACTTTCTTATGAGTTGAAATATGGTAGCTTTGACTTGATGCTTGAGGAACGAATGGTTGCGAAAAAGCAGACATTTGGGGTTTTTGTGATGCTAACTGTGGAGGAGTGGACTGTATTTTGGATGATACAAGATGCATAAGAGAATGGTGACGTTTTTCATAAGCAGATTTTTGGTGATTTGTACCCAAGCAATTATTTCACGTCTTGTATTTACCTACAGTTTGCATACGAGCTGTTATTGACAAAGCTAAAAATTTTTTACATTAATATGCTGAGTGATCTGCTAAGCAAATTTTGCATTTTACCCCGCCCGGCTTAGCGAAAAAAGTGTTGGCTCTGTTCGATTGCTGTGCAGTATTTTTTCTGTTAAAAGTTCGAGAATTACTGTTTACAAGTGTAGATTTCATCGATGTGGTATCTGAAATAGACTCTAAAATATGGAATCTTGAGGATAAAAATTTGTCCAATTGTTGCCATGACGGAACTTCTGTTGGATCTGCCAGAATATGTTCCCAAAGCGTCAACGTATTTTTCGGTAGTCTACTCGAGCACGCAAAAACTAGGATTGGATCCCAATGTTCTGTATGAATATTGTGAGCTTGAAGTACTGCTATCGAGTCATTTATAGTACTCTGAAGTAGATGAATTGATTTTGCTGATTCCTGGTTGCTCACATGGATTCGCGTATTTTCGTATGCAGCACGCAATGCCTCACACGCTAACGAAAAACTATCATTGAATAAGGGAAATTGATTAACTATTCTTGATGCATCACCTCTTGTTTTTGCCCGAAGCTGGAATAATTTTTCCACTTCACTCAAATGACAATGTTTGATGTAGACTGCATCAAACATGTCACGGAAGGCAGGCCAAGACAGGTAATCACCATGGAACATCTCTGTTTCACAAGGTGGCAGTTAAGGACTGTTGTTGCAGCACACACACAAAAAATATGGCGCATGTCGTTCAGTGCAGCACAAAACGCTGGGTGGCAGCAACAATCGTTGTAACGGGTATCGGTGCTGGTGGCGTGGTATAGCGGTGCCGACGGCGTGGTAGTGGGCAACCAAACAACTACCCGTTATTCCGTTGGGAGAAGCGCCGCGTGGTGAAACACCCACTTTGGTGATTTGGTTAAGTCAAAAAACGAAAGTTTCGATGCTTTAGCTTGGTTGTTGTTTTGCAATAGTTGGTTTGATGGCACAGAAAGAACAGCCGACTCAAGACGCCTCAAATGCAACAGCTGGCAAAAGAAAAATGTTGCGGAGCTCGATATGTTCGTTAGTGGGTAACTTTGGGTCCAAATTGGTTCGTGATCCCTAGTGAGAAGCACAACGGGTAGCATTGCACAAAATAAAAGGATCGGTTGCTTTTCCTCTTAAACGTAACGTGGCGCGGCCAACCACTCAAAATCCTTTGTTGCACCTTCAAATGTTATCTGTCAGACAGTTGCCGCGTGGCGAGGAAAAATTACTTCTCGCGGTTTCCTTTTTGTTGTTGCCCTTGCAACAGATAGCTGTGCCAACAAAAATAACAGGATGGCTGCGTGGCGGTGCGCACAGAGAAAGAACTCGCTTTTGTCGTTGGAACGAATTATCCGGCTCAAAGGACCAAATGTTTTGGTTGAAATGTGTGCCACATACTTGAAACACCCACCTTTGCAACTCCTGGTTAAACTCCTCGATATAACCTCTTGTCAATCCTGCCAGAAAAAACTCATCTTAAAAAGATGAAAATTCGTTGATTTTGTTTGTTTTCTTTATGATTTAATTTTTTATTTAATTTACTTTAAGCATATAAAATTTCAATTATTTTAATTAGATCGTTCGATTTGTATTTAAAAGGAACTTGGAAACAAGGAAAATAGCGACTCCTGTCGGCATTAAAGGCAAACCGAAAAAAACTAAGAGAAAACTTCTCGTATTGAATGTCGCTTTTATAATGAATATAAATTATTTAGTTCTGTCAGAAGGACAGTGAAAAGTCAGGGTCGGCCTGAGGTTTGTTCGTGTATATTGTCAATTTAGATTGAGAGTACACTAAGTGTAACCAATAGAAATTGTATTTACACCATAGTCATAGTATTGAAAAGGAAGCCAAGAAGATGGATTTAACGGAGATTCAAAACAAGACCAACTATATGCTGTCAACAAGAAATGACATCCAACACCGACGTCAAGGCTGAGATAAAACATCACCAGCTATAACTTTGAAGTCGTAAAAGACTTTGTGTATCTAGATTCCGCTAACAACCCAACGAATAAGACCAGTGCTGAGATTCAACGAAGAATTACTCTTGCCAATCGCTGTTTCTTTGGGCTAAAATGTCAACTAAAGAGCAAAGCCCTCTTTCTAAGACACTTATCATCCCGGTCCTTATTTATGGTGCAGAATCATGGACATTACTAAAGGTGGATGAAAACGCTTTAGACTGCTTTGAAAGAAAAATTCTACGTGTAATCTATGGTCCTATCTGCGTAAATGGGGAATGGAGAAAGTAAGTAAGTAAGTGCCAAAAATAAAAAAGGGAGTAGAATGTATTGAGACAAGAAAAATATCATGAAGGAGAGGGGGTCTATCTCCACGTGTTTAAGAGGGAGGGCAATTTACAAAAAATTGCCTTAAAAAAGGAAAAAAAATAATAAAAACCAACGGTACAAACTATAATGCCATACTAAACTTTTTTTGGAAACCAGAAATATATAGATAGATATGTTTCTTGTAGCAGAAATTATACACTGATTACTTAAACTATATTGCACAATTTACAGAGTTATGGTATATAACTACCTTACTACGGACAATTTTGTTTTTATTTTACTCAACAAAAAGATATAAAAATAAAGTATTTTGAAGGAAAAGCTACATTAAACCTTCATTTAACACTATCTAGGAGAGATATTATAGTGAAAGAAGAGTGAAAGAAGGGTGAGTGGTGCATTTCATGGTTGATTTAAACCTTAATACTTCAGGATTATAACTATAACAACAATTTAAATAAATAAACAATAATTAACAGATAAATAAAGAAGTAACAAAATAAATAAACAATAAATAACAAATAATTCATAATAAATAATAAATGAACTAGAAATATTTTCTTTAATATTCTTTATTAATAAAGTTCTTTTAGTGAAAAGTTTTTGAAAAATAAGTTTCAAACTCGAAATTGGGCGTGGTGGGCGGTGTAAGCTTCGACCGATGTGTCGATCATTCCTACATGTTTACTAACTAAAATTGAAAATATGTGATACAACTGTTGCACCTTTCATTGGAATATGTTACCTTTCTCATCTATCTTTTTCTTTTTTCTTAAAAAATTATTTAAATTTTTATTATGATAATTTCTATTGTAAAAGTTATTGCTTTGATTTTAATATTTTTATTAGAATCTCGCCGTATATATATACTCGATATACTCGATACAGAGCTGAGTGAGCGTAATGTGAGTTCCATAGCTAACAGCAGTGACGTTATACTAAAAACAAAGATTAGAGTTTTTTTCAGTCGTCGGAAAGGCTAAATAGCACATATTAATGCTCAAAGTTTAATGCTGAAATTCGACGAGTTCAAATATATGTTTGAAAAATCGGGAATCGATGTAATTAGTGTTTCAGAAACTTGGTTTTCTACCAATATAAGTGATGCTACATATTCTTTAAATGGATTCAATATTTTTCGTTCTGACAGAGGCGGCCGTGGAGGGTGTGTGGCGATGTATGTAAATAAGGGTCTATTTTGTAGAAAAATTTTTACTTCGCTACCAGGTTCATCTTGTGAGTACCTATTTTTAAATATAAAAGGTCATGAAAGCAACCTTCTCTTGGGAACAGTATATAGGCCGAATAGATATATTGATTAACAAACCATTTATAAAGTTATAGAAGACATAACTGTAATAGCATCAAATATAATTACATGCGGGGATTTAAACTGCGTTTTATTAACTGATAAAAGTATAAATGATAACATGCGTTCTTTTGATTTACACTCTGTAAATTTATCTGTTCCAACTCATTTCACAAAATCATCAAGTACATTATTAGATCATTTTTATGTTAGTGATGCTAAAAGAATTCTTTCGTATGACCAACTTGCAGCTCCTGCTTTTTCCAGACATGATCTTATCTTTTTACGTATGATTTTAGCGCCGAAAAATTTATTTGAGGATTCAGTTTTGAGACTTTAAAAATTTAGATGGTTTATTACTGGAAAACCATGTTTTTTCGATACCATGGGAAAACATTTATAGTATGCCTTCGCCTGATGGCCAAGTGGAATTTTTGAACACAAATTAAGCTTCTTATTTAACGTTTACGTTCCTTTAAAAACTGAAGAAAGCTCAGGAGCGTCAAAACACTGGTTTATAAACAATATTATTGTTTTGAGCAATGCTCCAATGGAATATGTGGTTACAGCGAAGAATCTTGGAGTGACTTTTAATCGTTTTTTGACTTGGGATGATCATATCACTGGACTAGTTGGTAAGGTATATGGAGTACTCCGTACATTATGGGTAACACAATCTTTCACTATACCAAAAACGCGTTTGCTTCTCGCTAAATCCCTGGTAATACCTATTCTGGTCTATGGTTGCGAAATCTATTGTAACTGTAGCTTCATGAGCAGGCGAAAACTTAATGTAGCTTTCAACTCAATCGTTCGTTATGTCTTTGGATTGCGACGGTATGATAGAATATCTGGTTTTGCTCCGCAATTATTGGGCATGCCTTTTGAAAAATATATAGAACTTCGTAGTTTGATTTTGCTTTCTGATATACTTCTCACACGCCAACCACAATATTGTTTTGATAGAGTAAGAACCGGGTCTTCAAACAGATCTCATCAGTTGATTATCCCTCCTTACGCATATTTAACATCGGAACGTCAATTTTTTGAAAATTCTATTAAGCTTTGGAACACCTTACCTCGTAATATAAAACAAAATCTGAACGCAACAAACATAAAAAGAGTGCTTAGATCTTATTTTTCAGTATAAAAACTTAATGTACTTTTATTTATATTATGATAGTTTTAATAATTAAAGTAACTTTTTTTTTTTTTTCTTCTTTGCTCAGCCATTGTTTTTGTATAATAAGCTTACAGCTATCTTATAAGATTTTAAATCTTACTGTTGTCAAGCATTTTCGATATTGAATAAATAAATAAATAAATAAATTAAAAAAGTTAATTAATCAACGTGATCAAGCCTATTGACGTTGGATACATTTCCGTGTGGAAGAACTTTCTATAGTTTATAAGGCTTTACGTAATAGGGTTGTTCTAGAAATAAGAGCTGCTAAAACACAATTTTTCTCCTACCACCTTAGTGTCAATTCTGATGGTCGAAAATAGTGGGATAACCTGGAAAAAATTCGAATCGGTAAACAACTACCGACTTTTCAAAATCAACGTGAGTCAACGGATTCTCCTTTCTGTGTGTGGATAGCACAGATGTTGTTGACAGCTTCATTTCAGCGAAGTCAAATGCCGTAGAAATTGACGAACTCATTCCCATATTTTTTAAATCTATTTTACCATTGCTTTTGCCAAAATTCACCTAACAACACACGATCATAACAACTGAAATTATTCCAAAGCGATGGAAAATGGCAAAAATAGTTCCTTTTCACAAGAACTCGCTTTGTGATGAGTTTAGGCAAATTTCTAAACTTCCATTTCTCTCTAAAGTTTGTGAACGCATTATGCATAAGCAACTAAATGAATACATAAGACAGCACAATCTGCTATCAATTTTTCAATCAGGTTTCCGTTCACATCACAGATGTACAACTGCGTTAATAAAGGAAATTGAAGATGTAAGAGGTGAACTTGACAACGATAACGTAGCATTTCTAGTAAATCTAGTAAATCATTCCTTACTTTTAAACAAGCTTCGTCAAAGGTTAAACTTATATCCAGAAGCAATCAAGGTGTTTTCATCTTTTCTCACTAATAGGAAACAAGCTGTAAGTCTTATTAATAACATTTTAGAGTTTCTGCCTATACTCCGAGGAGCTCCCCAAGGCTCGATTTTATCCCAACTTCTGTTTTCCTCATACACAAACGAGATTGCGACAGTTATAACTGAATCATCCAAGCACTTTTATGCAGATGACATCCAAATTTATAGAAGTTGCCCTTTAGGTCTAATAAAAAATTGTATCTTTATGTTAAACCAAGAACTTGAGCGGATATTTAACTGGATTTCTTGTAATGGATTAGCCCTTTATGCACGTAAATACAAATGCCTAGTTATTTCAAAAAAAAAAATAGTAGATTTATCCTATTTTCCATGTATTATGCTTAACAGGACTGTCTCAAAATATGTCAATGCCACAAAAAATTTATCTGTAATTTCTAACAGGACTTTAACGTGGAATGATCACATAACTTATTGGTAGGAAAAGCTTACGGGATTCTCAGGACTTTGTGGATTGCTCAAGAATTCACCCCGTTCAACATAAGAATGCTACTCGCAAGGTCACTTGTGATACCGATACTTATATACGGATGCGAAATCTATTACAATTGTGATTCTGCTAGTAAACAAAAGCTAAAAGTCACCTTCAAAAGCACCATCCGTTACATTTACGGCTTAAAAAGATATGACATTGTCTCACATTTGCAACTAAACCTCCTCAAAATGTCATTTGACAAGTACATAAAATTGAGAACTTTATTACTGTTTTTTTAAACCCTAAGAACACGCCAACTGACATATCTTTATGAACAACTTCGGATTGCAGCATCAAACAGGTCTACGTGTCTTATTCTGCATCGTGTTAATAATAATAATTAATCTTACTTCTGAGAGACAATGCTATAAAACTCACTCCCTTCTTATCTGCGGGATATAAGCAACATACTAGTATTCCAAAAACAAATTAATATTTTCTTTTCTAATCAAAGCAATTAACTTCTAACTTCCTTCAACATTCTTTTCAATATCTCTTCCCCTTTCTTACTTTTAAACCTAGTTTCTTTATCTAAGCCTTATCATTATTGATTTCTATTGTATCTTTTTTATGATGTAAATAATACTTACTGTGATCAATGTAAATTGCTAATCTATTTTAAATCATATGTTGTATAACTTCATTCTTTTATCTTTAACTTGAAATGTAAATTCACTCACTTTCACAAGATTTATCTTACTGTGTTAGTTTTAACGAGAAATAAATTGAAATTGAAATTGAAATTTGTATTTTGACATACAGATAGTAGGTTACTGTTGTTCAAATAACATCGTATTAATATTTCTATTTTGGGTCTATTTTACCTAACCATTTTTTTTTAGTTTGGCTCCAATCAATAATTGCTGGAGACTGCTTTAATTTGATACACAATTTTTTCCTTAAAGGTGACTGACAACATTTTTCTCTATTTATACATGTAATATAAATATATATTTTCAAATCTTAATAGAGCTGTAAGTGGTGTATTCCACATTTTTTTCAATAATAAGTTTATTTCATTCATAATAACGGAAAGTTAACGATTTATCGATGCTAAAGTAATGCATTTCATTTCAACTTATGAATAGATCAGAAAATGATAAAATGTTGCTTCCGCCCTGGGGCATTCCTATGAACGCATCAAGCATTCTTTAAACACGATTATCTCCGTTTTTGCAATTCGGGGTTACGCCACTTTGCGCTCACAGCATCAAATAAGATAGCCTAAATGGTAAAAGTGTAGTAACTTAAGTTTTGCAGGTTACGTAACCTAACCTAATCGAAATTTTAAATAGCTTTTGTTTTTGTTTTTTAAATATTTTTTAAAATATTTTTTTTTCTTATATAACATATTAAGCATCATAATATTAGGTTACAAAACAATAGTTTTAAGTCAAGCTATCAAACTATCTTCTAAGTGCAGCCTAGTCGTGCTTTTTATTTGTTCGTGCTCAAATAACAACGCTTATATAAGGTATGGTTTCAAACGCATCTCTACCAGATTAAGTTGACACAAAACACTGCGCTGCGGCAGGGGTAGATAATAATTGCAATTCAAAGCATACGCAAACAACGCTACGTCATATGAATTGAATTGACAAATATACTTCAACCATAACCAGCATCAACAATTCATTTCCAATTTTATTTTCGAAGTCGACCCCTTTTGGATTAATTTCCTTTTGATGAATGTGTGTGTAAGTGTATGTGTCAATGTTATGCTTTTATTTTGTTGTTTCTGCCTTCAAATGTGCTTTCGATGGAAAATTTATGAAAAGTATTTGTAGAGATAGGGCCGCAATTGTTGTTGTAAGTCGACAGCAAAACACATATCAAACCACATCTTCACATATGACAACGTACAAAGGTCACCCTTCATTTGTTATGCTCTCATGAATAAGATATGAACGATTCGTGTGTCACATTATATTGTTTCTTATTTTCTCTTGTCCTTCTTACCATCTTATGACGATGATGTTGATGAGGATGACGTTGACTACGATGAGTTCTTTTGTGATGTGTATAGTTGATGTTGAGATGATGCAAGAGTGTTATTTTATTTTTATAGGTATTTCGCAACTTTTTCTACAAAATTTCATCGCCGCGTGCTGTTCCATCAAACAGGAGCGACCGCAGTGGTAGCGACGAACGGTGACAAACAAATTGCAACATCAAGTCAAGTTGGTACTCAGATTTCAACTCTATCGTCATCAGATTCTTCATACCGCACCACATACTTTGATGCCAAAAGCACAAAGAAACACCCTGTCAACATGTTTCTTGCTTCTGTGCCCCTGTGCCTGTGATGGTTCATGAAACGATACACAAAAACAAAAAAAAAAGAACCACAAGAAAGCACACACCTTCTTTTATCCTTCGAGGGATCAACCGCACAATAAACTAGTGAAAACGCGAGAAGCAGCGCGGCGGAACAGTGGATTTAAGCGACCATAATATTGTGGCGAAGGATTATTGTATATTGTATGAATTTCATACTGTTGCTGTAGCACAATACAAAAGGCAAAAGGGTATCTAAATAAGGGAATACCTCTTTCTAGAGGTAGATTATTCCTTATTATTATTATGTCTTGTTGATATTGGCAACAAAATGTGACTGAGTAAGACTGAGAACGAATAAAGAAATACGGGTCGGAAGGAAGGAAGTAGGGAGCGAAAGGATAATGCTTAAGAACAACAGCATTCTGTATGAATTTGTCGCGTATATTTACTTCGTCCTTTGGGGAGTTGTTTTGTTTGGTGTAACATTGAAACGAGGTTGTTATCCTTACAGACGGATTTATGGGTGGTTTTGTAAGTTGTGATGAATCCTCTTGTTAGTGGTTTCATGAGGATGAATATTCAATGGAATTACATATATCCTTTTATTTTCGTTCTTCCTTTATTTTTATTTAATGAGTAACAAGGGAGAAATATTATTTTGTATAGTTATGTAGGTATGTATAAAAGTGACAACTTAGATGATTTTATGAAGGACACCGGCAGAAAGGGCGACACGGTGCGATTTTTTAATTGATTTTTATCCTGATTATATAAATCAAGAGCTAATGTTCCAATTTAAAACATACAGCAATTTTTAATGTTAGTATCTAATAGAAGGTAGCAGTACAAAAAATATCTACGTAGGCTACGTAGGTTATATGTTGTGGGGATTCCCATAACATGCACACATATGGAGGTTAGAACAAGTAAATTATGTCAAGTGAAATGATGTCAAGAGAAGAAAAAAAAAGTATGACGGGGGGCCTATCTCACCCCATTCAGGCGGTAGGGTCAAAATTGACCTAAAATACAAAACTGTTTACAAAAAAACACATACAGTAATGAGAAATAGCTTTTAAGAAAGCTGTAACACCATTTCTTAATTAAGATTTGTTTAAAAAAATGTTTTTTTTAGAAGTTAATATTCAAAATCGAAATTTCGGTTTATTATTGAATAAAAAAAAAAATTCACTACAAAATAGTATTTTTTTTTCGATATTCAAGATTTAAGATGGAAAAAAAAATAGGTGCCAGAATGTGACTTAATTTTTGAGAAAAGAGAAAAACAAAAGATATTTTGCACTAGAAAGCTCTTTCAGCTCTGATATATTCGTACGATTTCCTTAGCAGGAGCCGAACACCAAAATATTTCTGTCTTCCTGCACCAAATACACCGGTGCATCTGCACCGTGTGTTTAAATCTTGATCGAAGACTTTAACGGAAAAATAAAATATACATTTTTATTTTACTTACCTTCATCTTAAAATGACGTAGCTTTTTTTTTTTTGTTAATCAAACGCATACCGCTTTTAAAAATCAAAAGAATAAACTTAACTATGTACTGCCTTTTTAAAATTAAAATAAGAACAAAACGTTAGTTTTGTCTTACCATATCTAAATAGGTATTACACTATTGAAAATAAAATACGTAAAATTCAGAATTACACTGTTCCTTTTAAACTTGGCTATTTAAACTAAGTATATATTATACAGGGTGATTTGTATCAGGTGCACCAAAAAGCTTGAGCATGTAGGTGGAGTTAAGACAAGAAAAAAATTGTATGGGAGGGGGAGTTTATTTCTCCCCGTTTAGGCGGGAGGGGCAATTTTCTAAAACATTGACTTAAATCAGAAAAAAAAATATTTAAAAACAACGGTGAATGATACAAAGCCTTGTTAAATTTTTTTGGAAAGCCAGAAAACTACTCTTTTATTTAATTTTTAAATTAAGTTGTTTAAGTGCTGTTCACTATTTTTAAAAGAATTAATTTTCAAACTCAAAATTTTGAAAAAAACTAAAAAAAAAATTTTTAAACTAATTTTTTTCAAAATTTTATGTAATTAACTATTATTTTTATTTTCAAAATTCAATGCTCTTATTAATATTCAGTCAAAAACAGAAAACCGGATGCCAAAATGTATCTTACCTTTTGAGAAATAAAAAAAAAAATAAAGGTAAAACTAGTAAGTAAAGTAAAAAGTTAATTCTTTTTTGTTTTATTATTTGATTAAAATCGGATGGTTTGTAATAAAAAATAAAAAAGGGATAATTCCCTAATTAATAATTGGCCTGAGCAGGTCAAATTTGGGAAAACAAAAAAAAAAAGTGTTTTTCTTGGAAAAAAACCTTCTAGTTTTTCTTAATTTCTCAAAAACTAAGATGCATTTTGGCATCCGGTTCTCTGTTTTTGACTAAAAATTAATAAGAGTATTGAATTTTGAAAATAAAAATAATAGTTAATTACATAAAATTTTGAAAAAAATTAGTTTAAAAAATTTTTTTTAGTTTTTTTTTTCAAAATTTTGAGTTTGAAAATTATTTTTTTTAAAACTGTTCACTTAAACAACTAAATTTAAAATTTAAATAAAAGAGTAGTTTTCTGACTTTCTAAAAAAATATAACCAGGCTTTGTATCATTCACCGTTGTTTTTAAACAATTTTTTTTCTGATTTAATTCAATGTTTTAGAAAATTGCCCCTCCCGCCTAAAGGGGGGGAAATAGACCCCCATCTCCCATACGATTTTTTTCTTGTCTTAACTCCACCTACACGCTCAAGCTTTTTGGTGCACCTTATACCAATCACCCTGTATTTACCGAGAATTGCTCAAAATGTGGTTTTTAATATGTACGAATTCCAAACAAAATAAAACCGCAGATGCCCCGGTGGATGTGGTGTAAGGTGCGAATGCAGGAAGGCAGGACTTTTTTGCTTGTGCGGTTCCTGCAAAAAAAATTGTATGAATACAGCAGCGCTGAAAGAGCAGCATGACGAAACAAATGAAGAGTTTTCAAGCATAACTTAAAACTAAGAAATAAAAAAAAATCTTTTGTTTTTCTTATTTGTCAAAAACTAAGACACATTCTGGCTCCGAGTTTTTTTTGGATTACATGGACAATTATTGTAAATATCTGAAGACTGCAACAGGAAAATCAGCAAGAGTGTACAATGAAGTCCGACTTGGGATTCGCTTGGCAGAACTCGAGTTTGAACATCTAGTTCCGGTAGCGGACATATGCGATGAGTGCTTCTTTGGAATCGACCTTTTGAAAAAGTACGAAATAATTCTCGATATCGGTTTATTTGAGTAATCATCAAGGAAGATATGTTCCTATTTTCTTAGTCAGAAGTTTGACAAACATAAATAATGATGTTGGGGTCCATCGGTTCCTCATGGTGGAACAAGACTCTGAGCATTGTTCCCAAATAACATAGTGGGAAAGACGCTTGTAGCACCTCAAAAGAACATTATGTCTCTACGAATACTAAATATCAAACCTTACGACTTCTGAGGCTAAACTCAGCAGAGGAGAAGTTGTCGGTAGGTGTTGTCCTGTTGTGGCAATAACAAAGATCACTGAAGAAAAATCTGGAAAATCAGTAAACCCAGATAAAATCATTGACTTGAAGAGAAAATTTTTGAGTCTTGAAATCTCGATCAACAACAGCTAAGAGTTGCCGGAAGCCCCCTACACGAGTTCACTACTGTTTTCGCTTCACAAGACGGGCAATATGGACGAATACAACTGGTATAGCATAGAATCGATACTGGTGATGCAAGGCCAATCCGTCAACCAGCAAGGCGCCTCCCCCTGGCCAATCGATAGAAGGTTACGGAAATTACATCAACAATGCAGAGGGATTGGTTAATTGATAATTCAAAAAGTGCACGGGAGCACTCAATTCTGTAACGCTGAACGGTATCACAAAGAAGAACAGTTATCCTCTGCCCAGGATCAGCGACCTTCTGGATGCGATGGCAGGAGCTCAATGGTTTTTAACGTTGGACCTCAATTTTGGTTACTGGCACATAGAAATTCACCCAGATGATCGGAAGAAAACTGCATTCTAGACAGGGTGTGCCATAACATTTGGCCAAGCGTCATATGACCATATTTACAAATTTGGCCATTTGATACTTTCACAATGCGTCATATCGCCATATTTGAACATATGGCAATTTTTTACTTTACGAAAGTGTCATTTTGTCATTTCGACATAATATCACATTCAAATGCATTTTTATTTCTTGTCAGGAAGAACTGCAAAATCCAAAGTTTTTGATATTGCGCTCATCGAAAAGTTGGTTACTATCTAAATCTTCCAGCGGAAAATAATAGTGGTGGATGTAGTTAAAGTAATGTTAAGAAACGAAAAGCGAAGCTGAAATTTTTTCGATATATGGAGGATCAATTTGGTGTGTGAAAATAAAAAATCGCGCTAATTAATGGGGTTCGGTGATAAAGTGTAAAAATTAAAAACTCGCGCCAATTTTTCTAGAGGCAAGGTTCTAGGGGCAAGGCTCGGTACGATAAGAAAAAAAATGCGTAGCTTAACAAATTTTTTCACGAATGGAGGATCAATTTGGGGTGCAAAATTAAAAAAAAAAAAAAAAAATTCAGCTACGCTTTTCGTTTCTTATCTTACCCAGTCTTACCCCTAGAAAAAATTATAGTGAGCCCAAGTATCAGAATGGTTGCAGCGATTGCAGCAAGCCTTTTATACCTACCTCACTGTTTGCCTTTTGAAAAATGTAAGCTATTCAAGACTGAAGTAAGGCATTTGAGACACATCATCTCGTCTCAAGGAGTAAAACTGATCTCGAGAAGGTAGAAGCCATGAAGGATTGGCCAGCTCCACAAGACAAGCATGACCTGAGATGTTTTCTTAGGCTTGCCACATATTACCGAAGATTTGTGAAAGATTTTACTGGAATCGGAAAAAGTTCAGCTAACAGAAAAGGGAAACCAATTCAAGCCAACAATTCAAGTTAAACAACGCTTATGTGATGCTACAGTCCAGTACTAACCTATCCAACTTCTGGAAAACAATTTATAATCGTTGCAGATGCAAGCAACGTGGGAATAGGGGCTGTTCTTTCCCAGTTCATGACAGCTAAGAAAAGGTTTTAGCATACTTCGACAAAGTGTTCTCAATGCCAGAAAGAAATTACTGCGTGGCCAGGGCCCTCTTTAATTAAAACTATTAATCTTATATTTATTAGCAAATTCACTAATATTTTCAAATTTATTAGTAAATTGTGTTTCATAAAAAAAACTTTCGCACTAATATTTATTTGTCTAGAGCTTATATTTAAAATAAATTTATAAGTATGTAAGGCGCACTTGTAAATAATATTTTTTTTATTAGTCGAGAAACATGGGTAGATTTGCTGTAAAAAAATCATATTACGAGCAGTCGAATGCAAATGGAAGGTGAAAATCGTTCTTTAATAAATTTCAGCTGCAAAACAAGAAATTATAATGCTTATGAAATGAACACCAACAAAGTAAGAGCATGTAATGGTACGGTATTTAAATAAATAAAATTAATAATACTTATTAGTTAAATGAAAAATTCTAAACCAATAGTAATTCTCTGATCTTAATATTGGTAACGTGATAAGTAGATATGTATTTCTTCCTTTACGTTACAAATAAAGTTGTTAAAAGCTCAAAAACATAAAAAAACTGTTTTATTTAAACAAGTTTATGGAAACATGTTTTACAAACAAAAAATAAGTAAGTATGTTTTGAGAAAAAAATTGTTATATGCGAAAACTAAGTTTTAAAAAAATCCTTGAACAATATTGAATTAACAAAAACAAACATTTAACGACTCAAGTGAAGTCGTACTAAGGTGTTGTTTAATATCTTAACCCTAACAAAAACAATTTAAGAAAAAAAAATTAAGACTTAAAAAATATTTAATAAAAATACTGCCATGCCATCTTGTTTGAAATGGCTAGTTCGATTATTGTAAAAATTTCATCAAGATCGCTTTAAGCCGTTAACGAGAAAGTGCAAACTTAAAAAAAAAAAATTTATATAGCAGGCGCCGCCGTTAAACGTGCATTTCTAAAAATGTTGTTCCCACTTTCGACATTTTGTTGAAATCGTTAGTGCCCTTCGCGAAAAAATAAGCTTTTCGCGGTTTATGGTAAGTTTATTCGTCTTTTGAATAATTTTTGCAATACACAAAGTTTATTGAAAACTAATATTTATGTTAGCGAAAAAAAATTTATTTTCTTAAGTAAAATAAATGCTCGCGGCCTAAATAAAATTTTAAAAATCTGAAAAAAGTACCGTAAGTTCTTGGTCTTCAGAAAACCATAATTTCAAAGGCACGTAAATAAAATAAAAAATAGATATTCGTGAACCTCCCTAATCATCACTCTTTGGAAAATATATAAACGTAGTTTTCAGTTTCAGTTTTCAATAATTAATTAACTGCGAAAATCGAATTGATTTCTTCTTTCCACTGCCCTACTTCATGTTTGTTTTATATAAACCATTGTTAAAAAAAATTATACAGAAAGAAAGTGTTACAACAAATGATGAGTAGTTGAGGTATAATTCATTTTATTAAAGTAACGTTATAATAATAATGTATATATTTAGATAGAATTTACAATAATGTAAAAGTAAAGTATGATACGGTGTGGAGATCAAGGCCGTGGATATACGACTGCCTCTAAGTCAATTCAGATTTAGTCATCAGGGTTGTTATAACTTATATTGAATGTAATAGAGTCAGTCTTGTTATACGATGTGATAGAATTCCGTATACTACATTTCCTCCCGCTTTAAGATGGTATCAATGGTTGATTTGGAATCGAACAACAGCTCTACGATTTCTGTCAGAACGCCTGGGTGTTTGCGGATTTGGACTTCTCTTTGACTTGGCTGCACCATTGTTGTCGCTTGACTGTATTTCTTTTGGCACAACCGGATTTACTGCAGAAGAGACTGAAGGAATATTAGTTTTATCGGAAATTATACTTGCCTGATCCAATGACGACCAATCGAGATTTGTACTTGAGAAAAACTCATCGACTTGCGTTTCGTGTGACTTCAGAATTCTGAGCTGATTTTGATGCCGTTTAAGAACTCCGTAAGATGTTGCTACGAGGTATGTTATTTTCCCAAGTTGTTTTGTTATCTTTCCTCGAATCCATTTTGGGCCTCTTGAAAAGTTCTTGGCCAGCACAGGTTGTTGCTTAGCCTGCCTAGGGAACATCAAATCCAGGGATATCTTAGGTTGACGTCCATGCAAAACTTCTGCGGGTGATTTCCCAAAGGCAGGATTAGGTGTAGATCTAAATGTGGTTAAGTGACGAAGTAATGCTCTATTCAGATCTCCTCCTCCCTCCATAATTTTCTTCAACGACGATTTGAAAGTCCTTACAAACCGCTCAGCCTCACCATTAGAGGCGGGATGAAATAGAGCCGACGTCAAATGCTGGATGCCATTGGACGAGCAAAACTTCTCGAATTCCTCGGATACAAATTGACGACCGTTGTCCGTAACGATTGTATCCGGAAGTCCTTCTAAAGCGAAAATTCCTTGAAGCACTGAAATTGTGGCAGTTGACGTTGTAGTGGTCATTTTAACAACAAACGGGAACTTAGAAAAGGCATCTATGCAGACCAACCACATGTGTCCAAGGAATGGACCCGCGAAATCCAGATGTATTCGTTGCCACGGATGATCAGGTGAAGGCCACGACGAATACTCCTTCCTCGGGCTGCTGCTTGCCTCCTGACATGGAACACATCTTGCTGCTTGATCCGTTATAGCTTTGTCTATAAATGGCCACCAACAATATCTCCTAGACAGCTGCTTCATTCTTGTGATTCCCCAATGTCCATCGTGAAGAAGCTTCAAAACTTTTGATTGGAGTGATGATGGCACTACAACTCGAACATGTTCCGCCTGAAGTAAAATAATGTTATTTTCTAATGAAAGTGAAAATCTACGGTCAAAATAAGGTTTTAATCTTTTATCTCTCAGATCGTTAACTTCTGGCCAGCCATTTAGTAAGAACTGGACTATTTTGGAAAGCACTGGATCTGAAAATGTGGCACTGATGACTTGCTTGGCATCCACTGGAAAGGCGTCAATCACTTCCTCAAATTGAACGTGAAGGCAGGAATGTTCACTAGCATCAAACTGGTCATCTTGTCCCATTGGTAGCCGAGACAATGCGTCAGCATTTCCATGCTTACTTGTCGGTTTATATCGAATGCTGTAACGGTAACCCATTAAGAATAAAGCCCAACGTTGTAATCTTTGAGCTGTAAAGACAGGTAAATTCTTTTCCGGATAAAATATTGAGACCAGCGGCTTATGGTCTGTATATAAAATAAAATGTCGACCATAAAGAAACTGATTAAATTTTTGTACCCCATAAATGATAGACAGGGCCTCCTTTTCAATCTGACTATATCGTTTTTGATGAATATTTAATGTTTTTGAAGCGTGCGCAGTCGGTATCTCCGAACCATCAGGGAGCAGGTGCGATATCACTGCTCCAATCCCGTGAGATGACGCATCCGTGGTTAAAATTATGGGCATATCGTCGTGGAAATAAGATAATCTTGTTGCATTTACCAGCTGCAATTTTAAATTTTGAAAAGCAGAATCTTGCTCTTTTCCCCACACATACGGTGTGTCCTTTTGCCTTAGCCTATTCAAAGGTGAACTAATTTGCGACAAATTTCTAATAAATTTATTATAATAATTAACTTTTCCCATAAAAGCCTGCAAATCTTTCAAATTAGTTGGAGATGGCAATTCTTTAATTGCCTTAACCTTGGACTCGGAAGGTTTTATACCAGCACCACTTATGGTATGGCCCAGAAATTCCATTTCTGTTTGCAAAAATACAAATTTTTCAAGGTTGCACACAAGACCATATGACCTTAACCTTTCAAAAATTTCTCGCAAAATATCCAAAAGTTTATCAGCCGTAGCGGCTGCCACAATGATATCATCAATATAATTTGCACATTGGCGAACGCCAGCAATTACCTGTTCAACGAGTCGTTGGAATATTGCCGGAGCACTAGCAACGCCAAATGGCAAGCGCTGACACTGGTACAGTCCCAAAACGTTGTTGACGACCATGAACTCCTTTGACTCTTCATCCAGCTCCACCTGAAGGTACGCATCCTAGAGATCGATCTTTGCAAAAAACTTTCCCGTCCGCACTTTATAAAGCATCTCTTCTACTCTTGGTATCATCGCCTGTTCCACTTCTAGCTGCGCATTTAATGCTTTAAAGTCACCACAGATTCTTACACGTCCGTCGCTCTTTGGCACCACGACGACTGGCGCTGACCAATTGCTAAATTTAATGGGCTTCCAAATTCTATCGGCTACCAAGCGTTCAACTTCTTTCTTAAAGGCCTCCATCTGAGAAAATGGAATTGGACGGCTTCTGAAAAACTTTGGAGAAGCTTTAGATTTTAATTGAAGGTGAGCCTTATATGGTATACAGCGCCCTAATGATTTCTTAAAAATGCAACTAAATTCAGTACATAAATCATTTACCTTTCCTTGTGATGAAAGATCTTTCGACATATTACTTACTACTTCTTGCTTCATGTTGAGTCCAAAGGAGTCCAGCCAGTCTAGGCCGAGAATATTATTTGCAGCTTTAACGTCAGTAACAATAAGAGGTAGCATCTTCTTGATTGAGCCGTATTCCACATTGACGAATGCTTTACCAAGCACCGGCACCGAAATGTCCCCATACGCCCTTAGAACTATATTTGCTGGATGCAGTTTTTCACATTTAAGTCTATAAAATTGGTCTTTACTAACCATAGAACAAGACGCGCCGGTATCTACTTAAAAATCTATAGATTGATCATTAATCTTAATTTTTAGAATCATTTTATTGCCTACTCGAACAGGCTGACTTTTCACTAAATTATGTTTATCGCGATTTGTTTCACCAGATAATTGTTTTTCTTCGACCACGTTAATAAAATCAATCATGTGACTGTCCATTGTTTCAATGTTTTCTGTTCTCCGTGACCCACTAAATAACCGTTTATTCTTTGATCGATACCTTCGATATGAATTTCTATTGCCGTTTTTTCTTTTATTACCCGTTAAACAAACTGAGGCGATGGGACCCGTTCCGTTGCAACTGTAACACTCCGCGTAACGAAATTTGCAACTGTCTCTGCTGTGGTTTATTCCACATTGCGGACAAGATTTTACTATCTCCGTTATTTGGATGCCTGAGTTCCCCTTACTTTCCGATCTATAACGATTTTTACGAGTTTTATTTGACTCCACACGGAATACTTCCTGTTGAGAGCTTTGCCCTCTCACATTTTTTAGTACACTTACTGTGTTTTTAGTCGCTTCATATGCTTCTGCTATCAAAAGTACATCTTTTAGAGATGGATTCGGCTTTTGGAGGGCTGCTGTGCGAACAGCATCGTGAGGAGTATTGATAACAATCGTATCACGTAGTAGTTCATCAACAAATTCTTGCTTGCAGTTTTCTTTAGAACACACGTACTTACAATTTCGAGCAATCCCACGTAGTTCAGCTAACCACTCTGCATAGCTCTGATTTTCCCCCATCTTCGCTTGAAAGAATTCATATCTGGCTGCAAGAATGTGAACATTGCGTTTAAAATGTTCCGACAATGTATCTGTGATCACCGTAAATGTTTTGCCAACTAGTAATTCTTGTGCCAACTCGAAAATGTCTGAACCTACCCAAGAGAGAAAGAATGCCCTCCTTTCTTTGTCCTCTTGAACCGAATATGCAGAGAAATGTTGGTTCATTTGCATCAAATATGATTCCCAGTGATGTTTATCTTTCTGGTACTGATGGTGGTGATGAAGCATACAAAAAATATTTTTCTCGTCGCCAAAAATGTTACAACAAATGATCAGTAGTTGAGGTATAATTCATTTTATTAAAGTAACGTTATAATAATAATAGTTATAATATATATAGATAGGATTTACAATAATGTAAAAGTAAAGTATGATACGGTGTGGAGATCAAGGCGGTGGATATACGACTGCCTCTAAGTCAATTCAGATTTAGTCATCAGGGTTGTTATAACTTATATTGAATGTAATAGAGTCAGTCTTGCTATACGATGCGATAGAATTCCGTATACTACAGTAAGCTAAAAATTTCACCTAATTTTAAAAATATATATCCTGCAAACCCAATAAATATTGCATCCACAGCAGTCATGTTTCTGCGTCAATATAGCTCATTTTGAAGATTTTCACGATTAAAAAATTGAGCAACCATTTATCCGAAAACTGTAATCCTCAGGACTGTTCATACGTTTTTGACTTCCGAAAGTCAAATTTTCAGTTACTATCTGATCAGATAAAATATTGACAATATATCAGCTTCTACAAATATTGACGATGCAGCAACTGGATTTCATAATGTTATTAGTAGCTGTATGAATGATTCTTTACCCACAAAAAAAATCTAAAAATACCAATTTCTGTCATCCCTGGTACACAAAAGAGCTTAGATCAAAACAAGAGAAATAAAGAATGAAAATGTTATATAACAACTCTTTCTCCAACAATCTAAGAACAATATATTGCTTTATTTAAAGAATTTAAAAATCTTTATGCACCAACCATGTAAATGAAATGGGCATCTCTTAAAAACAGGACCCTAAAAGTTTTTGGCATTTTGTAAACTCGAAGTAGAATTCTTATGGCTTCCCAGCAAGTTTTGTGTATGAAAACTCTTCAATACAAAATGCCATTGATATTTCCAATGCCTTCGCAAAGAATTTTCGTAACTCCTTTATTGATACCCTTGTAAGTGTCGATAAAGAATACTTTTAAAAGATAACACCTACCCACAAGTTAGTTGTAACCCTATTTCTGTAAAACGATATAGAAACTTACATTTTTTGTCATCACTAAATGATGATTACTCTTATGGCCCAGATGGTATAATACCAATCGTCTTGAAAAAATGTGGTCATATATTAGTGCAGCCCTTGCAATTTCCGTTTGAGCTTTCTTTAAAATCTGGGAAATTTCCTTGTTTGTGGAAGAAGTCATTTCTTGCTCCCGTTTTTAAAAAAGGTGATAAAACTGACATTTAAAATTATAAGCCCATTTCTAAGTTGTCTTGTATTTCAAAGCTATTTGAACAGGTTGTTTGTGAAAGCCTGTAATTTTTTAGTAACAACATAATATGTAAACAACATGACATCGTTGTCATGTTGTTTACATATCCTACGGTCTACCGTTACAAATCCTCTAACTTTTTTCCATATTTGTTCAAATGCACTAGAAAATGCTAATGAATTTGACTGTATTTATACAGATTTTTCTAAAGTATTTGACCAACTCAGTCATAACATAATTGTTTTTAAACTGCAAGCGTACGGTTTTCCTACACTTTTCATTTCGTGGATCAAATCGTACCTTGAGAATAGATCTTACCAGGTTAAATTTAGAAACTCTCTTTCAAACTCGTTTGTTGCTAATTCTGGTGTACCGCAGGGAAGCCATTTGGGCCCTTTCTTATTTATTCTTGCTATAAATGACGTTTTTGCTTACATACACTTTAGTGAAATTCTCATATTTGCAGATTATATGAAAATTTATAAAACAATCGAAACTACCCATGATCACACTCTTTTACAGGCCGATGTTGATAGTTTCACTATTTGGTGTAATAAAAACGGGTTAACTCTGTACATCAAAAAATGCCAAACTATGACCTTCTCTAAGAAAAGAGTTGCAAGTACTTTTGAGTATTGTATAATACAAAATAAAATAAGTCGCGTGTTAGTTTCAAGGATTTAGGAGTTAATTTTAGTGCAAATTTAGAATTTGCTGAACATGTTAATTTCATAGCAAAATAAGCGAACTCTATGCTTGGATTTATAAAACGGTGGGCAAAAGAATTAAAAGATCCGTACGATACTCTCTCTTTGTATAACAGCTATGTTAGGCCTCATCTTGAGTATGCCTCACAAGTATGGACTCAATTTTATGAAGTTCATAAGAGCCATATTGAATCAGTCCAACATATTTTTATTCGTTTTGCTCGTAAAGGTCTTCCCTGGGCCGATTCTTATAATCGGCCATTTTACGAACATCGGATACGGGTTCTGTAGTTAATATATCTACGGAGGATTAGCAATGATTTAATATTCCTTCATCAATTTGTCTCTGGACAAATTGATGCTTCGGGCTTGCTAGCCTCTATTGGCTTTAACTATCGCGGGGTGTCATACCACCTGCAAAGATCTGTACTTTTACATGTTGAACATCAAAGAACTAATTATGGCTTACATATGTAAACTTTAAACTTTATAATATAAACTAGGGAGCAATAGATTTTAACTTAAGTAAAATAAATTTAAAAAACAGTCTTTAGTACCAGTGCTCCACGATCTTAACTGTTTACTTGTTGTGTTGTTTTCCATGCAGTTTTGACTAAATGTATGTTTATTGTACCTATATGTTTTTTTTATGTTTATGTGCATGTGGTTTTATGTTCGTAGCATTAAGCTTACTAAGAAGTAACACTTGCACTAAGTGATGAGCCAGTGGAACACATATTCTGTGTTGGCAAGTCTTCTTTCATAAGTTCTTGTTGCTCTAAGCTCCTTATGAAAAAGATCTGATAGTGTACAAATAAAGGGCACGACTGGGTCGCACAAACTTGCTCCTGGGGCAAATTACTTTCGTGTTTACGACTGGAAAATTCATTTGACCAGCTTTTTTTATAAAGAAAAGATTTTCAGTATTTTATATTTTGGAATTTTTGTCTTTTAAAAAAATCTTTTATCAACAAATGTATGGAATAAAAAAAGGTTTATATGAAAGATATAGTTTTCGGTAAAAATATAATTATTTGGAATTTTATCAAAATTTATAGTATTTTTATCGAAAAAATTAGATTTATCAGTTTTGGCAAAAAAAAACTTTTTGACCAAAAAATAGCTTTTTCAAAAATTACTTTTTATCAAATTTTTGTATGCAGTTCAATTTCAGTTTAGCAGTAGTTTTTTGACATTAAATTTCGTTAAAATCGGTGCAGTTGTTCAAAAGTTAGTCGGAGTATTAAAAAACGGTTTTATGGCAGGTACCGTTAAGGGTGGGTCTTCCTCGTAAATGTAGGGTACTACGTGCACAAAACTTAATATATCTCCTACATTTGAAAAGATATTTTGATGAAATAAAATTTATTATTTAGTCCATGGACATATCTTAAAACATATGTCCTCAATTTTATGTTTTACAAAAGTTTGTGCTTTTTAGGGAAGGAATTACACATTTTTTCCCCTTTATTTTGGCTGATTTATGCATCCCATCAAGGGGCTCTCGTGTGATTTGTTTTTTTATTTTGTTGTTAATGTTTTTCAACTGTCAATGAATGTATGCTTTATGTAGGATAAAAAAAAAAAATTGAGCTACAAAGTGGACGTAAGTTCACACTAATTTAAAGCTCGTTTATTGGCGCAGTTTCTTAAATTTTCAACGGAGCCAAACAATATTTTTTTTTTATAACAGAAAGTAGATACTTTATTTGAAACAAAACAAAAAATTATTTTTTTTCCACTTTATACGTCTGAAAAACTTATATATACACAAACAATACTACTTTTTTCTTTCCCCCGTTGGGGCTGGCATGTTTTATTCTTAATATTTTTTGTTTTTAATTTATTCGATTCTCTTATTATTTTTGTAAAATGTGCTGTAAATTTTTTTGCAATTTTATATTGTTTAGATGTAAAAATTTACAATTCAAAGTATCTATACACATGGTAGTTTTCCCAGGTTGAAATGCCATGTACAAGTTTATTATTATTTTTGTATTTTATTTCAATATTTTTTGCTAAAGTTCCAAGTGAAGAAAACAATATCACACGCATAAACAATTTTATATTTAATTTTGAAAAAGCATCTTTTTAACGATTTTGTTAATCAAAATACGCACACAACGATATTTAGTTCACGAAACTTCCGTCGAAAGAGAATATTATATTTTCGCTGTTCGCACTCTCTTTAGAATCAACTTTTTTTTTGTGGTGATACACAAAACACAAATGGTATGGTGAATGGTGTACATCAGCGTTGCCGCCGAGAAAAGAAAATGCCGTGTCACATTTTAAAAACTGCTTGCCATGAAAAAACTATAAATCTTCTGTTAAAAAAATAAAACTTTATTTCTGTAATTTATTATATAATTTTCCATCAATATTAAAGTAAGATATAGGCAATGATGAAGTGTGCGATATTGAAATGTTTCGTGCCACTGTGCCACAAGAAAAAATTGTCGTGTCAAAAAAGCACGATTGGTTAACTTCGGCAACGCTGGTGTACGTACGATTCGTAGGTATCGTCGTCGTCGCTGTCGTCCAAGTAGGTATAAGATATTTTTGTTTTTTTTTCTACTTGGTTTTAGAAGGAAACTTATGGATGTGGGAATAATGCTGAAAAAGATTTTATTCGTTAATTATATAGAAATAGAGTCTCAGGGAATCGTCTATAAAATGAGTTAATCTTATCGAATCTTCAAGGTTGAGGTGTCAAAAGGAAGAAGAAATTGAGATCTATGTTTCTGTATCAGAATAATTGACGTAGGCACTTGGGCTTGGGCACTTCAATTTTTGTTTGCGATTAAACCTAAATTGGAGATACCTCCTCTTCTGTTATCCTACAACGGAAAGAAACAAAAATATTGAAGATGACCTCCTTTTTGGTGGTGTGGTTGGACACGATTAGTAAATTGTGAGATAGTGGGAAGAGGGAATGTGTATATTGCAATTGTATATCTATGTTCCTATTTTTATTTAGAAGCGATTTTTTTTTTCATTTCGCGTGTTGACGGACATGGAGTGGTAGGTAATTGCAAATAAGAATGTGTGTGACTGAAATGTCTTTGCGTGGCCTTTGGCATGTGCCGAGGGAAAGGGTATCATGATGACGATCTACGTAGGTACCTAGCCTGCAATGAAAATACTCATTTTTCTTCACTGGCACCTAAATAAAAGCATTAGGTAAAAATAAATCAGAAATGAAAATTATCAGATTTTACCCATTATTTTCCAAATTATTTGGGGTTGATTTTGTTGAAAAAATAAATAAAAATTATTAAAAAAAATGCAATTTGAATGATTGAATTGTTGTTTGCCAAATAACTAATATACTTCAATCAAAATCTGTGAATGTTAAAAAGTAACTTGTTCACAAAGAGCCTCAGAAAAAAAATTTACAGGAAAATAACTGTGACCGCCTAAAGTAATTTTCAAACAGGTCAAGGTATATAGATTAGGTTATATTACACCTAGAGGTAGGTACCTACATCCAAGATGATACAAGTTCTAAAAACTCAGAGTTGGGCGATTTCGCATGTTTTTTAACTCCCTAACTCCCTCCCTGATTCCAAACATCAAAAAATGATCATAGGGCATACCTATATACATAGCTAGGAATGTAAATGCTGCACGACTTTTCTGTTTGGTCATTTTTATTTTTATTCTGAAAACAAAATGTACATAGGTAGGTAGGTTTTCCCACGTGACAATGAAGTGACAATGTTTCAATTGCAAAACAAAAATATACAGTGTTGTGCTGTTGTTTGAAATCTGACAACAACAAAAATCGAAAGGAAATCTCAAATTTCGCACATTACAAATGAACAAGTTACCTTATTCTTCCAACATCCTTACTTGTAAACTCCAAAATTCACCCCTTTGCAATAAACCCTAAAGTAATTTTCAAACAGGTCAAATAGTTATATTGACCTACCTCACACTTATCGTACATAAAGCTTCCTAAAAAAAACTATTTCAATGTACCTACCTACCTACATGTGTAACGTATATTTATGCATGTTCATTTGATGTGTCCTGACCTTCATCAAGATCTCGATCGAATTACAAACGAGTTCACATTTTTTTGTTACTGTTTTTCCAGTTCCAGCAACAGCAAGTGAAAGTGAAGAAAAAACAACTAATCGAAAAGAGAAAAAAAATGACTCACATTTTAGCTATACCTACTCATGTGTTTTGAAAACGAAATTGAAAAATATCCCTTCACCCTTCCATAAACAGAAAGCATAGAACTCATCATTCCCATTCAAATCGAAAGGATGACAAAACAACAAACCCATTTTGAAAAGAGAACAAGAGTAGTTGAGCATATCAAAAACAATAATGAAGAGAAAAGAATATCGCACTACCACATTGAAATACGTTTACATGAATTTTAAATTCTATTGTCATGAAGACCCACCCTTAATAAGCTGATTCAAAAAAAAAATTTGAAGGTGGACATCACCATTAGCTAAAAATCACTCACATAAAATTTTATCAAAATTGATCGTATTTTTTCGAGAATAAAAGAATTATCGGTTACGCTTATATGGTAGGTACCGTTATTTTTATACCTAGGTCAAAAATAAAAAAAAGTCCGGGCCCGGGGATATTTCACTATGAATAGTTTGTGCCAAGTTTGAAAAAAATCGGCAAAACCGTTTAGGCTGCAGGTGTCGATACATCTAGACAGACAGACAGACAGACACACTGAATTGTCGGACCTACTTTTTTCGTCGTTTTCGGTTGTGTTTGATTTTTATTTTAATGGCAAATTTTACTCTCGATCATCGGGTTTAGCCATGGGATCGTCTTTTTCACCCTTTGGCGCGGAGTTTTATATGGATTATTTTGAACGAAGATTATTTGAATTAAAAAACCTTCTATTAAAACATATATTCTTATGGGTTCGTTATGTTGATGACATCATTTGCATTTGGACATGAACTCATAGCAATCTCATTACATTTCAGAACGATGTCTTAAATAAAATCGAAGATGATATTCAGTTTACGACTGAATATGGTCCTGATAAACTCAACTTCAGATTGGAATTTGATATTTTCAGGAAAGGTTCTAGTACGGATATGAATATTCCTTGATCAAAAATGGCGGTAAGTTCCATACATTCCCGACGTATCTGACAAGTTGATACCATCTCTATCAACTGCAGGCATCAAACCAGCTTTTTTTAGTGAACACTCTTTAAGAAAAGCTTTGTGCAATAACAAATTAAAACGAATAACAGACACAATTAAAAAAAGTGGTGCTTAAAAAATTAAGTACAATGGATGTGATTTATTGATCACCAAAGATCATCAATGTACTTCGATCCAACATTTGGCCTTTCCCAACACATGAAACTTAGTGGACTGTTCCTTAGGTTAGGTTAGGTTAGGTTTATGTGGCTCTCAGAAAAACTACTGCCACACTTAGACCACATATAGGTCCGTTGTGATACCACGAAACGAGCGAGGGAGTAATTCTTTAATTAAACCAGTTGGGTCGCCGAAAAAGAAATTACCCAGGTGTAATTTACGTATTTAGGAGAGAGCGGAGCAGAGAAGATTGGGGATAGTCTGCTCCTCCTCCTGGTCCATGCAGCTTCTGCAAAACTCGTAAGAGAATACGCCAAGGCTTATGGTGTGTCTTCCTATGAGGCAGTGTCCTGTTATGATACAAATTACGGAGCTAAGATGTAATCTGCTCATAGACAACAAACATTTAGTGCGATTCAAATCCAATTTTGGCCAGATTTGCTTTGTCGCTACGCAGGTAGTAGTGTTTGTCCATCTTAAATTTGTTTTCTCAATGGCATTTTGTTTTAGCATTAGTTTGCTTGTAGCTATAGGTACCTATACCAATATTCACCTAGTTAGGTAAAATTGGTATAAGGGTTCCATTCCTGGCGAGTTCATCGACTTTGCAGTTTCCCACAATGTCTTTATGTCCCGGCACCCAGAAGGAGGTGAATGTTCTGCCATCTCCATCAGAGATTATCGACAGTCGCCGGCAGTTATTAAGTTTGTGGAAACAGCACAGATTGATTTAAGGGCTGCCTCGCTGTCTGAAAAGATACGGATATCCAATGCAGATATCACGTTTTCCCCTAACCAGGATAATACCTCTTTAATCGCAAGAATTTCCGCTTGGACGGAAAGAGAGACTTAAATTAAGTCTGTCTGAGTACACGCCACAACCAACCCCATCTTCGGTTTTTGAGCCATCAGTATAAAAATGAACTGATTAATTTTTCAAGAATCCCTCATCTTGTGTAGAGTAGTCGGAGTGACATAATTTTGGTCCGAATGCATTCAGAATAATGGAGTGACCTATTGTGTTATCAGTCCTTTCAGGGATGGCTTTGAGACGAACGGCTGTGCTCGCGGCCGTTTGTTTGGTAAAAATATCGAGGGGTATGAGATTAAGTAGAATATATATATATAAGACCGTACTTAGACTGGGAAATCTGAGTTTGGCGTGGTGAGTACTCTCGTGATTACACAGGTCCTCAATTGAGGACGCCTCACTTCAAGCGGGTGGAATTTTTGTGAAGTGAGACAGTTGTACGACGCGAGTTTTTTGCATTTCATAAAAGAAAATAACATCCATAAATTATTATTAATGCTTCTGTTTGTTTCCTTTTCCAAGAATTCATATTTTATCACTCTGCGTTTAGCTTAATTATGAGAAAACTGCGATGTTAACACATCGGCAGTCAAGCAGATAATGAACAAAATGATAAAAAACTTGAATTTGGAATTGGAACAGTACTCACGCTTTCGATGTTTATAATTTGAAGCTGCCTCACGAGAGTACTCACCCCTCATCCCTCTCGCCAACGAACTCTCGTCAGTCCGGTCTCAAATTTCCAAGTCTTAACACGGTCTAAGGCAGCTGAAGGTGTTGAACGGAGAGCTCCGCTAATGCACATACAGGCTGACCGTTGGACTTTACTTAACTTGACATGATATGTTACTTTGTCCAAAGCAGTCCACCATACTGCTTCCCCGAAAGTTAGTATCAGTCTGATGACCACTGTGTAGAGCCAGTGGGTTATATATGAGGATAAGCCCCATTTATTTCCAATAGCTTTTTAGCAAGAAAAGAGTGCTACTGTGGCTTTCCTAACTCTTTCTTATATATTTGATTTCTAATGTAGGTTTTTGTTCAGAATGAGACCTAGATATTTAGCGTCATATCTGAGAAAATTAGTGGAGTTCCCTTAATTAATGAGGGTCTTATTTGGGGAATTTTATATTTTCTTGAGAAGAGAACAAGTTAAGTTTTGTTTGGGTTTACATCCAGTCCGCATTTTTCGGCCTATTTGAGCATTATATTTAGAGCATTTTGCAATTATTCAGCGAAAACTTGAGCATGTTTCCCCGATGTTGCAATGGCAACATCGTCAGCATACGCAATCTCACTTAAACTTCATTTACGACTATGTTCCATAAAAGTGGGGAAAGGACTCCACCTTGCGGTGTCAGCCTCTGCTGACAGCTCTTCTTTCATGAGTGCCACATGAAAGTCAATTAGTTCATTCAGTGAACTTGTTTCTTCAGTGACGTTTTGATTGCTCAATAGCTGACGTTATTGAAGGCGCCCTCAATATAGAGAAATACAACTAGAGTGTACTCTTTATGATGCAGGGAATATTCGATCGTTCGTACCAGTGTATGTTAGGCCATTTCTATCGATTTTTCTTTACAATAAACGTGTTGTGCAGTAGATACCAGGATAAATTAGGATCTATAGCATTACGCAGATGGATATCGCTCAATCTCCCTAGGGTTTTGAGAAGGAAAGATGATAGGCTTATTGGTCTGAGATCTTTCGGGTTTACCTGGGAGCATTTTCCAGCTTTGGGTATAAAGACAACCTTAACCTTACTCCATAAAGAGGGAATGTAATTTTACATTCATACAATTAGAATAGTCTATAGGATAGGAATTATGATATCCGAGGCAAATTGAAGTTCGACAGGTATTATGCCGTGGGGTCCGGGAGATTTGTATGGATCAAAGCTGTTTATAGCCTATTTCAGTTTATCCTTAGGAATCAGACCAACATTGTTTATTTATGTGTTGCTTTACTGTAATGAATCAGTGCTATTTAGATTTTGTGAGCTACCTGGAAAATGGGTGTCTAGTAGCAAGGTGAGTGATTCTTCGCAAGAGTTGTCTCTTTCCCAACTTTCTTTTAAAATGTCGGCTTTGAAAACAGATGTCTTGAAAATTTCGAAGACATTTGAAGATCTCTTAGTGCATTTCAATTCCATAGTTTCAAATGTCAACTCGTTTCCGTTATCAACTGAAACATCTGTTAAATCTACTTCAACAGATGATGAAATCATAGTTTCCACTGAAATAATAAATCAGAAAATTTCTAGTTCTTCTAAGAGCAAGAAAAGAGGCCGCGAGGGTTCATCGTCATCGAAAAACCCCTACCCTGCTCCTAAACGTACAAACCTTAGGAGCAATAATAATAAAACAGTTGTAAACGCTTCAGTTCCTGTCCAAGGAAATACATTTCACCCGCCATAATTTTAAATGCTGACTTAGATCAACCAGTAGCTTCCGTTGATACGCCCATCCAAAAAGTTGAGATTGAAAATCCTACCATTAGTTCTCTTCCCGTGATAACCTCTGTAGCACCGAAAAAAATTGAATCAGTACCTAGGCCCAAATTAGTATTTGTGTCCCGACTGAACCCTAAACTTCAATCCAGTGATATACTCCAACATCTGGTGGACATCAAATGTATCTCTTCTTCTTCATGCATTAAATGCACTAAAATCAGTAAACCTGATAGCTTCGTATCCTCTTTTAAAATAACAGCTCCCTCATCATTATTTGATGATCTTTGTAATAGCAATTATTGGCCTACCGATACTCTTGTTAAGGAATTTTCGGTGCGTTCTAAACAAAGAGTTAATCGAAAATCTTCGGAAATCCCTGCTTCAAAAAACTAAATAGGTTATCCCTCTTCTATCAGAACGTTAGAGGGATTCGCAGCAAAACTGCTGAAATTTTCAAAAAATCTCAAGCTTTTCCGCATGATATCATTGTTCTTACTGAAACATGGCTCAATGACACCTTTTTAGACAAGGAAATTTTTGACGAAGAGTTCAATGTTTTCAGAAGAGATCGTCATGTAGATAAGCCCAAAGAAGTTGGTGGTGGTGTTTTGATTGCTGTTCGTAATCACCTCACATCTAATCTTGTCTCTTTCCCTTTTAATATATCAGTTGAACTTATTTGCCTTAGAATTTCAATTGAATCCAAAGATTTTTTTATTCTGAATGTTTATATTCCTCCTAAAAGTCCAGTAGCAATTTTTTCTGAGGTCTCCTTAGCTTTGGATCATGTAATTGTTACAGCTGGTTTTAATAGTAATATTTTACTGGTGGGTGACTTCAATTTGCCTAACGTTAATTGGATCCCCTCAGAAGACGAGTCCTATTTTGAAGCATCCCCTACTTCCTCTCAACAGGAGCTTCTTCTTTTGGATAATATTATTTGTACTGACTTACAGCAAGTAAACTGTATTAAAAATTTTAAAAATCGAATTCTCGATTTAGTCTTTTCATCTGACGCTGCTAGTGTTGTTGTGGTAGAATCTGCCACAGACTTATCTAATATAGACAGCTACCATCCTCCCCTTGATATATTTTTGGATTTGAGCTGCCATTTGCTCAATAACACTCAGAGGCATGACTGTTCATATTCTCTTGATTTTCGTAAAGCTAATTTTCAATTACTTTATTATGAATTAAGTTCCTCTGGTATTTCAGATATTTCTTTAACTAATATTGACGTCGCAGTTACTGAATTTTATACTATTTTCAATAACTGCTTAGCAAAATCTGTTCCTACTAAACTGTCTAAAACTTCCAAAGTTTCACATCCATGGTTTACAAAGGAGCTCACATCTCTTCGTAACAAAAGAAATAAGGCTTGGAAAACTTATATCAAAAGTCTTTCTACTTTGGATCATAATGTGTATATTTCGCTTTTTGAGCAGTTTAATAACCTTTCTAAAAGTTTATACTCTGACTACTTAAAGGAAATGGAGGTTTCATTGAAACTTGATCCAAAGAAGTTTTGGAATTTTGTAAATTCAAAAAAGAAGTCTGACGGATATCCAATAAACTTTGTTTATAATGATTCTTCGTTAACGAGCTCTTCTGATATATGTAATGCATTTTCAGAAAATTTTAGTAACTCTTTTATTGACACTCGTGTTGATATTGATGTTGAATTCTTTGAATATTTGCGTGACTGTCCTCAAGTTACTTTTAACAACGTTCCGATGGAACATGACAAAATTTTACATTTTCTTTCATTGCTTAAAGATGACTACTCTCCAGGCCCAGATGGCATTCCTCCAATTATACTGAAAAAATGTAGCTCCATTATAGCTTTTCCTCTTCAACTTCTTTTCGAGCTATCCCTTAAGTCGGGGAAATTTCCCAGTGTATGGAAAAAATCATTTATTACACCCGTTTTTAAAAAGGGTAGTAAGTCTGACATAAAGAACTACAGACCGATTGCCAAACTCTCTTGTATTCCAAAGCTATTTGAGCAAGTGGTTTGTAATAGTATGACGTTTTTCTGCAAAAATATTATCTGTAATCAACAACATGGATTTATGCAGAGGCGGTCAACGGTAACGAACCTTCTAACGTTTTTACACAAGTGCTCCAATGCTTTGGAGAACGGACAGGAACTAGATTGCATTTATACCGACTTTTCAAAAGCTTTTGACCAACTTTCACACGACATTATAATTTTTAAACTTAAGGCCTTTGGATTTTCTGCTGGATTTATTGATTGGATATATTCTTATCTTCAAAATAGATCCTACCAGGTGAAATTCAGAAAAACATTTTCAAACCCTTTTACTGCCAACTCTGGAGTACCGCAAGGAAGTCATTTAGGTCCCATTCTTTTTATTCTTCCTATTATTGATGTAACATCATGTATTCGCAATAGTGAAATTCTGATTTTTGCTGACGATATGAAGATTTTTAAATCTATATGCTCAAGCGGTGATCGTGTGAATCTGCAAGCCGACATTGATAGCTTTTGTACTTGGTGCAGCAAGAATGGATTAAACCTTAACCCAGCGAAATGTCAAACTATGACTTTTTCAAAGAAACGAGTACCCATCATATTTGACTATAATATTTCACAACATACATTGTGCCGTGTTGTTAGTTTTAAAGATCTTGGAATCGTCTTCAATTCAAGTCTAGATTTCACAGAGCACATCAACTCTCTTGTTAAAAAGGCTAACTCAATGTTAGGTTTTGTAAAAAGATGGTCCAAAGAGTTTCAAGACCCTTATGTTACCCTATCTTTATACAATTGTTTTGTTCGTCCGCATCTGGAATACGCATCGCAGGTATGGACTCCGTTCTATGATGTTCATAGATCTAGGATAGAGGCAGTTCAGCATAATTTTGTTCGTTTTGCCTTAAAAGGTCTTCCTTGGACAGATCCTTATAACCTTCCACCTTATGAACACCGAATTCAGCTTCTACACATTCAGTCCTTGTTACAGAGGCGTGTAAATAACGATATAGTTTTTATCCACCAACTTCTTTCGGGCGCATTAGATGCACCTGATCTACTTACTTGTGTTGGACTCAATTATCGTGGGGATGCTCACCATCTGCGTAGCCTTGAGCTCCTACATTGTCCACACCATCGGACTAATTATGGTATAAATGAGCCGCTTACCCGCATGTGCCGGCTTTTCAATTTAAATTCTAAAATGATTGATTTTAATGACAATAAAATAAATCTTAAGAACGTACTTAAAACCAGTGCTCCACGCTTTTAGTTCATGTTTTATGTATTTTGTATTGTTAAATTATATGTTTTATTGTATTATAGTGCTTGTGTTATTGTAGTCATTTGTTTTACATTACTAACAACTAAACCAGCACTAAGTGATGAGCCAGTGGAACACATATAATGTGTTGGCAAATCTTTGTTCATAAGCTGAAGCTTGCTCTAAGCTCCTTATGAACAGGATCTGATAGTGTGAAAGAAAAAAAAAAAAAAAAAGAGCAGTTAGCTGTTTTTAGGGAGCTATAGGCATTGAGGGATTTTTGTATAGAATTTTTCTTAACCAGGAAGCTTCTGAAGTTTCTTCTATTTTTCCACAGAAGTTCCTCCAGGAGGTTCTTTTATTTTTCCTTAATTCTTTTTTATACATTTTTAGGGATTCTTTATAAGATTCCCAGTCTAGACTTGATTGTTCCTTAGATGATATAGAATTATTACACCTCTTATCTGCTGGACGTGTACTAGATAAGTACGAGATACTGGAAATTACTGCATTCAAAATTATGATTATCATAATATCATGTGAACATCCAAAAATTAAAAATTTACCGTTTAACATTTGGTTTATCCTAAGAACTCCAACGTTTGTAAAATTAATCGCTTTTTCTATGTCACAAAAGCAAGTAAGCACTTGCAGCATTTGCATGTTAAATATTTAAATGTGTAGTTAACTTTGACTTTTTTAGCGTTTTTGGTTGCTTATCTCTTTTTGCTATAAATGTGTGTTAAGATAACAATTAATTTATGAAAGCCTAGTTCTTGGACCAAAAAATTGATTTGGAAAAAGTGAAAACTGAACACAATTTTGAAAATAAATTGTTATATAGAATTGATGAAATTGTGAACGAAATAAAAACCGAAATAAAATCCAAACATATTAACACTGCAAAATTGAAAATTGCCCTCGGCCAGAAAGTCTTCGCAAGTTCTTTAACCGAAACCCATATTAATAAGAAATCCCAATTGAAATGGAATCCCAAAACAAGGAATCCAAGGATAAATGCACAAATATCCAAGAAAACAGGAAAGCCATGCAAACGTTCTACTAATCTGGTTTTCATGGACTAAACTTAAGGAAGCGGCTTTATACAAAATAAAGTATAGTCAGTAGCGCCTACTTTTTGCAAAATCTATGAATTTGAGAAAAAAGATTTTCGGAACACGCTTATTTTTTCCCAAAAAAAAATAAAGCGGGCGAACCTAGTTCAAATCTTCAACAGTCACCCGATTTGACCATCATTAAATATTTATTGCGGCATTTTGACCAATAAGTAAAAAAAAAATTTAGATTATAAATATGATCCAAATCGTGTTCTTCAAGAATTTTGCTAAGCATAGCTTCAAATTTAATTTTTTGTTATATATAATTGTGCTAAAGGTACTAATGATTTATTATTTTAGTAAAAAAAATTTAATGCACGACTACGCACGAACTTGCTCTTGTGGCAGGAAGCTACAGTAAAAAGATTGAATTTAATAAAAATAAATTTAAATATATATTTTATTTTTAAATATAGATAAGTCACCTCCCTTTAGACCAAAACACAGATGCAGTCAACTCGGCGAAACAGACTTGCAAAAGCCTTCTGAGTTGCAAAGGTAATGATGATATCCTTGTTAAGAAGACAATAGAAATACTGATTAGAATATCGAAAAGGGAAACCGTTTTGTAAGAACTTGACACTTCTGAATCTGTTAAAAAAATTATAAGCGCTTCAAGCAAACTCAAAGAAACTGGGATAAGTGTACATCGCGAGCAATCACTTTCTCTGCTGGAAAAAAAGACAATCTTTGTTTGAGACAAAAAACAAACTTCTGGCATTAAATCCAGCCGCCAAGATATTTGCTAAAGGTGATAAACTACAAATCGGCGAAAAAATAATTGTTTACACTTTTTCACGTGTGTTGATAGCTAATTCTACAAGTGATATGACGTTTATTCAACAACAATTCGGAACGACAGCACTTCAATTTTTTATCAGCAGCGAGGGAAAAACCATACATACGACCATCTACCGTCGACATCGCTATCGCAGTCAGTATCCATGAACCAACCTTAGGAAGTCAGTGCCGTCTGCCAAACAATAAGTAGTAACAATAATATTTTTTCAAAACTTAAAATTTTAAGCTATAATATAGTTATATATATAATTTGTGTAGTATTTAATTGTGGACTATATATTGTTTTTAATTATTTCGTCTTTATAATAAAGTAATCAATGTTAATTCGTGTTTTATGTTAGTTTAATTAATCAATTAAAAAGTGTATAATTTATGTAGGTTTGGTATAATTTGAATGTTATTCGTGTTATAAAATATGTGTAATGTGTTTTTTATATGAAAATGATACTTAAAACTCCCGAGTTATCTGCTGCTGCTGCGACTGTTTCTGGTGGTGGCTAACTTCAAAAAGACTAAATCAAATACTAATTGCAAGTTTGTAAGCAGTGGCAGGTTACGAAGGAGATAACAAAGGTAAGGTATGATTGAAAGTAAAGCAGTTAAGTTAAATTTAAGAATTGAGATTACGGTAGAATACAGTAAGTTTTATCAAAAATGTAGTATAAGAGATTTTAGTAGGGTAACAACTTGTTTGGTAAGTGCAATTATTATTAATTAATTTAATAAATGACTACAAAAAGGCAATATCAATTATGATGATTTTAATTTTTAACATTAAGCTCCCACTGGAAGATTACGGTCTTTCTGTAAATGGTAAGGGAGCAAATCTCACAACTGGTCGAATATAGCTTCCACTGTTTGTCTTCACAGTGAGGATTCGGCATTTGTTGTCTGGTCCAAGATGGATTTCAGTGACACGTCCAAGAATCCATTTAGCTGGCGGTAGATTTGGCTCCTTTAGTAGCACTACTTCTCCAATTTGCATTTAGGTTGAACCTTTTGCCACTTTGGTCGACTTTGCAATGACGTCAGGTACTCCAGGTGCAAACGTTTCCAAAAACCTTGCACTAATGCCTTTAAAAGAGACCAGTTATTTTGGATTGAAACATTATGTAGAGAAACATCAGGTAAAGGCACTGCAGAATAAGGTTCGAAGTCAGACGTTGGCCACATAGGGTAGTAGTAGTAAGTAGACTTTCGATTTTAGCTAACAGGGTGTACATCTCTTCGTATGTTAGAATGTGGTCACCAATGACACGTTTTAGATGAACAGATTTTACTTCAGCCTCCCACAATCCTCCAAAGTGGGGTGCGGAGGGTGGAATAAATTTCCACGCGATTTGGTCGTTTAAAGATGATCACTGATAATAGTGTTCCGTTTCTGATTCAAAAGAAGGTAGTATAGTTCGCCAAGTCTTCTTTTGGCTCATTTGTTGCATTGTCGCTCATATTTCTGATGGCTTACCGCGACGTGCCACGAACCAATCTAGAGCGAGAAGAAATGCGTCTGTGGTGAGGTCACCAACTAACTCAAAATGAATTCCTTTGGTGATAAAACACACAAACAGCGCGATGTATGCTTTGACGAATTTTGGATTTCGTCCACGAGCAAGGCGAAGTATAATAGGACCTGCATAATCAATACCGAGCTTGCTGAAGCGACGGGCGAACCGAACGCGTTCTACCGGAAGGCTACCAATCAACTGATGAGATGACGTTTGTCGTTATCGAAAACATTTGGTACAACAGAAAACGATTTTTCGCAAGAGAGTCCTACAACCCAATACGTAATAGCTTTGTTTCAGTAAAGCGATCATATGTGTCACACCAGGGTGTAGATACTTGATATGAATATGACGAACTAAAAGTTTCGTAATCGGATGTGATGTACATAAAATTATTGGATGTTTCTCACTATATGACAAATCCTTTCAAAAGAGGGTTTATCTCAAAATTAAATAGTGAAGATTGTGCACCCTTTATTAGAAGAGTTTTAGCTTCAAAAATTTCTTAAGAACACAGACAATGAAAAGATTTTCGATTGTTTTTAAAGCGAACATTTCGATAAAACCGATAAATATATGCCAATACACGAACAATCTTGGTCCAATTTGAAGTTTTACTTATTAAATTGTCATTTATATTATCAGAGTTTATTTTAGAAACAAATACCTGGAATTTCGTACTTTTTCGTTCTTCCAAATCTTCGATATATACTTCATCCATACTATACCGCGATACTGGCCACTCAGTAGGTTTCCCGACGGTCCGTTCCTACATATATCGTGACGCGACATCAGCCGGATTTTGTGCAGAGCGAACATGATTCCAGCACTTCAATGGTATCGAAGATTGAATTTCCGATGTCCTGTTAGCAACAAAAACAGACCATTTTTTAGGAGGAGCAGATAACCAGTGCAGCGCTATAGACGAATCTGTCCATGCGAAAATTCGAAATCGTTTTTCTGCAAAGAGGTTTTAATTTTATTAATAAGCCGTGTTAGTAGAAGAGCTCCACAAAGCTCGAGTTTTGGCAAGGATAAAACTTTTATCGGAGCAACCCTAGTCTTGGCTGCTACAATGGATATCGTGACCTTTCCATTTTTGTTTATACTCCGGCACTAAACAACAGCTGCATAAGCGTCCAACGATGCATCGCAAAAAGCATATAGCTCCGATTTGTTCCTGTTCGACCACATGACCCTTGGTATAGATATCGATTCGACCAAATAAAGTTCTTCATGAATGATATTCCAGAGATGAGTAAGTTCCTCAAATCTTGGAAGAATATTTTTATATTGCAACGCAAATTGGAGCAAGAAGTTCTAAGGGGTCGAACACGCGCGAAGCATCCGAAAGTATACGATGTTTCGTGTATGTTGTTTGTTCAGAAAGAACTACTTAATGGGAAAAGCAATCTTTAGACGGACACCAGTGAAGACCAAGCACCTTGATCACAGTGGATTCTTCAAATTCTGCTTGAGAAAACTCACGTTGCTCCTCTGGCAAAGAAAGTAAAAGAGGCCAGCAATTTGTGGTCCATTTTCTTAGGTTGAATCCGCCTAACTCAAGAAGTCCCACAAGTTGATTTCTAAGAGATATGACGTCATCTATGGAATTCGCTCCAGAAAAGACGTCGTCGACGTAGAAGTCGTTAAGAATAACATTTGAAGCTCGAGAATGAGTTTCTGCATAATCAAGTGCTAGTTGTTTTAAAGTGCGAACCGATAAAAAAGGTGCCGCCGATGTAACGTATATTACGGTTACAAGCTTAAAATGCTTCAATGGTTTCTCTGAAGATGAACGCCAGATGATTCTTTGAAAGTTTGTTTGGTTCTGTGCAACCAAAATCTGACGGAACATCTTTTCCATATCCCCAGATATAACAAAAGCATGACGACGACTTCGAAGACAAATAGTAAAAAGGTCGCGTTGAATAGTAGGCCCTACAAGAAGAAGCTCGTTGAGAGAAGATGTTTCAGAATGATGAGGTTTAGCTGAACCGTCAAATACTACCCTCAGCTTTGTGGTGGTACTATCGCTTTTAATAACCGCGTGGTGAGGCAAATAATAACACTTGGAGGCTTCTTGTGCTGTGGTAAGGCGAGATATTCATCTAGAAAGCGAGTATATTGGGTTTTCAAATCAGGATTAGTCAAAAACCTACAATCCATAGCACGTAACCTGTTAAGAGCTATGCCGAAAAAAACGAGTAGTTTTGAAATGGAATTTGATTTAAATGGTAGCTGAACGACGTCCATCAGGTGCACGACTAGGATTTGAAGCAAAATGTTCTTCAGCTTGTTGCTCTTCAACTGACAATATAGTTTCGCAATAACCCTCTTCTAGGCGCCATTATTGCAGCATGGGTGGTCAAATATTTTCCCTCATACTCGACGTATTCAGGTTCTGGGTCAACAAAACCCTGTTCCGCAGAAAATTCATGTAACTGATCAGTAAATGAATTGAAATCTGACCAAGCTTCCGTAAGCCTGGATAAATGAATTTCTGAAGAAGCAACCGAAGTGGAAACATTAATTGTTTCTGAATATGCGCCTTGCATCGTAAGTAAAGCTTTAGCGCGACCACATTTTGCTTTAACAAATTGCATTTTGGGGAAAAAACACAATTAATGGAAGCACGAGCAGAAAATGTTTGTAAGAATCCACAATGGTTTTCTGTGAAAACAATGCCACGTGTCTTGGTGGATTTTATAAAATATATGTGTAGGTTTCCCAAAACGCACTGAGAAATACCTATAGGTAGGTACAGTTTAAATAGCATCAACTCGATAAGATTTCCATTCGAGGAGCTTTCAAAACTCTGAAACCATAATACATACAAAAAGAAAATTGTTTAGTTAAATGTTTTTCCAAATTAAACTTTTTTTTGCCCGAAATGGAAGTTCTTGACTTGCATGATATGTGGTTTCAACAAGACGGTGCCACATGCCACACAGCACGCGAAACAATGGTGCAATTGCGAGGCGAGTTTGGTGAACAGTTAATTTCACGTTTCGGGCCGGTCAATTGGCCGCCTAGATCGTGCGATTTGACACCATTAGACTATTTTTTGTGGGGGTATGTCAAGGCTAATGTCTATAGGGACAAGCCCACTTCGATTGACGCACTGGAAGCCAACATCCATGCATTCATTCGTGAGATACCGGCCGATATGTGTGAAAGAGTATGCCAAAATTGGACTCAGCGGATGGGCTACCTGAGACGCAGCCGCGGTCAACATTTGCATGAAATTATCTTTAAACATTAAATTGCAAGGTTCAAACTATCGATTCAAATAAATATTTCATTCATTTTTTCGAATTTTTTGTGTTTTAAAAAAAAAAAAAGTTCTATACCTCTTAAAAAATCACCCGTTACATCAAGGAGATGGCTAAAAACTAAGAAGAATATAAAGATTCGAAATGTTTTTGGACAACAGTAAAGGCATTAGGTGGAAGCAAACGTTTATCTAATAGGTCATTACAAGCCAACATGATTTTTGCCAACGATTTTTGAAAGCTCTCGCCGAAAAAGATTTCTTCACGAAAAATGGTTTTTAAAACGTGAACCTTAAGAAATTGTCAGCGAATACAAATACTTAGGATTTTTAATAACATACAACCTTGATCTCCGCCCACATATTAAAGAAAAATGTGTTGCAGCAAAAACAGCAATAAACCTTATGTGGAATAAATTTTATTGTAATAAATATGTTGATGCTTCCGCCAAATATTCTTAAAGAACTTAAAATCAAATGCTGATTACATAGTTAAAGTAATGAATAGGAACGATTCGAACCTTCAAAAACATATTATGGAATACGGCCTCCGTTGTCAGCTATCGCCTTTTAAAGAGTGGAACGAGTTGGCTAATCAATACGGTCTGAATCTCAATCTCAGTAACACAACTCATAACGATTGGCAGGATGAGTTCTATAGATGTATAGCTAAAGTAGATGACTCTCTTTATCTATAATGTTTGAACAAAGCCCAAACATCTACAACTCGACTTATTTACAAAGACTTATACCACGTACTCCATACAAACAATTATTTTAATGATGAACTTTCCTTTAGCCAATTCAGTACTGTTTTTAAAGCTAGAACATAGATGCTTACCTTAAATTATAAACTACACAGAAGTGACCTTCGCCCGATATGTAGTTTAACCGAAATGAAATAGAAAATATTTATCACTTTCTAGCTGTATGCCCAATATTACACTAGAGGGTACAAAGCAGGTTTTGAATGGTAATTTAGGTTGGAAAACTTTTTGTCACTATATAAATCATGCCATAGGTTACCGTAACAGTTTTATAGATTTTGTATAAAGAAATGAATGTTATAATTAAAGATAAGGTTTATTTTATTTAATTGTATATTAGGTTATATATAATATCATGTTTTTTTAAATTTTTTTTTTGTTTTTTTACTTTAACTTTGTCCATTTTTGAAAAAAACTCGAAATGCCATGCAATTATTCTTAGATTTATACTATTGTAAAAATATCGAGGTTGAATAAAGAATTTATAATAATAAATAATAATAAAACAAGTCGACATTTTAGCTTCTTTTTCATTATAAAATATCTTTAGCAGGAGCAGTTGGGGATGGAAAAAATACATCAAGCTTCTTTCAGACAATTAAAGGAGTCAAGCAAAGATGTGAATTTTGTCTTGTTCCTAGACGACGTTCACTATGAACTCCCAACTGGTCTCATTCTAAATGAATTGGAAATAAATGTTCTTTTATACGCAGATGACATAGTTCTCCTCTCTGAAATTTCAAATATCCTGCAAACGATAACAGACAGCCTTAGCAGGTATTGCTGTAAATGGATGTTAGATGTCAATCTAGAAAAGTCTGAAATTGCTATTTTTAGGAATGGTGGGAGAAGAGCAGCAGCTGACATGGGCCAAGCTTATAAGAAATAAATTTGCTGCACATTCTGCCAAATATAAAGTGCATGACGCAGCAACAAAATCAATAATGCACTATTGTGCGCAAGTTGGGGGAAACAAAGAATACATCCAAATTGAAAAACTTCAACGTTTCTTCGTCAAAAGATGCTCTGGACTGCCAGACAACACACCTAATTACGCAATTCATATTGAAACAGGTCTTCCAAAGGCATTTCTTACAACACTGAAACACACCTAGCGTACATACGAAAAGCCATGCTACTGCCACCCAACCTCCTTCCCAGAATTCTGTCAGAAGTTGTTATAAATAAAAACTTTTTTTTGGGACAAGAATGATCATAGTCTTTTGCATGACATATGTAGAAGCATATTTCAGTTTTGAAGTTTCATGTTCAGATTGGAATCGATAAAATACACAGTGTCGTTGTTGAAGAAGCTGGTGCATACTCATTCTTAATATGTACCAATCTTACCAATTCTGTCGTTGCAATATCTCAACTATAGGTGTAGCTGATTTAAATGTCAAGCACACCAGCTGTGCCATCGCGATTATTAGTTCAGTGTCTTCACCAGCAGCGAACTTGCCACAAGGATGTGAGTTTTATCCGGCAAATAATACCGGTTTTATTTAAGTTTAAGACCGTTATACTATTTACCTACCGAAAACACACAGCTTAGTTGTTGAAGACGTGTTTGTTATCTGGTGGTGTTTGTCTATACAACGCTATGACGAAGAATAATTGCATGATAGCAATTTTTATATACATATAGAAATAAATTTTATTTTAATGTTTTCTTAATAAAACCTTCCAGTTTCCTCTCGTTAAAATTTCATCTATTGGATGTCTTACAAGCCAACCCAAAGATGAAACCGCATATTTAAGGTGAAGCCCTGACGACTAAATTTCTTCAAAAAGTACACGAATCCAACTCCTAATTACTGTTCTGGATGCGGGTTTGCTGATCCATTATAGTTATGAATGTGCTGTGTTAATTGTTTACCAGAGCTCCTCTCTCGAGAAAGTGTAATCAACTGTTTTATCCAGAAAACGGGACAGACTTTTTTTTTATGCCAAATTTACTGAATATGTTTGGCAGAATTGGCCTAAGATCCGAATGAAGGATGCAATTTCGAATAAAATTTTCAAAAGTGTAAAGTCATGAATTCTACCTCATGCTAAGAGCAGAATCGTTGCTGTTCGTCCGGAGACGAATATTGCTAACTCTGCTAAGCTATTAAACACACTTTTCGTGTCCCATATGGGAGGTTTTTTAATTTCTAAGAAGAATCGATAGTCTTTAAAATACGTCGCACAAAGAAATTAAGATAGACAATTAGCTTAAGCTTGGTCATAAAAAGTTGATCTAGTTGACTTATGCTAGAAACAAGTATTGTTCTAGGTGTGTATCTTTCCTTCAAGAAAATATTAGCCAAGAACATCACTCAACAAGCTTGTTAGGAGATCTGGAATTTACACTAATCTGCAGGAATATAATTATTCAGACTAGAATGTTTCCATCCATCTTTTACTATATTCTTTTCTTCTCTAGACCAATCAACTGGCTAACCCAGCCCCAACTATCCCTACTTTCAGAATTAAATGATGTATCTGTAGAGGGGTTGGCCCGCTGACCCGTCTATCAACACCTTCCGCAGGTTCTGAATTGTTAAGGGAGGCTCCAGCGTCCTTGCTTTTGGCGTTAAGTTATATCTTGAAAAAATCTTATCTGGGACATGATCGCAACTCTAGCAGAAAGCACTTGTGTAAGCTGCAGCTTGATCTTTGCAGTCTATCGATACATAATTCTCTAGAACTGCTGTTTATTTTGAAGCAAAAAGATCTATATCTGGCCCTCACTATTTCTTGATCAGTTCCGCAGTTTCTTCGGGCAGAAGATATGCCATTTTGGTATGAGACCACCTCTGGACATCTGGACAACTTCTCAGATATTCCGTTGTAAGTTCCCGGAAGTAACGCGAATATTGTTTTATTTAGCCAATCTATCAGATGAAGAAGTTGATATATTAGCTTAGTAAGTTCACTGACCTTTTACTTCCCTCCTTTCATCTGTACACAACGAAAATTGTCTGACTGGAGAAGGATGTGTGCGTCTATTAAAACAGATGCTTGTTTGTTTATACAACGGCCATAAATTGCAGTGCCATATTTTCTGACTCTGACCAATGGCCTGATAAAACAGATTTGTTGAACTCAACGTGCACCCCGTACTGTATCTGAAGCATCCGTTGCGAGAAAATGTGTCACTTCTTTTTTGTATATTATCTCGACCTTTGATAGGGCTCCAAACCACCAATCTATCTCTTTCAGAGCCCTTCGAGGAATGGCTAGTTTTTGTTTCGCAATCGGCGAAGAGTAAAAACATAAGTTATTGTAACATTAATTGAAGGAAAAATCGAATCTTTTCTACTTTCTTGGCTTGCAGAGACATAATATTTTTGAAAGTATTCCAAGTTAATCTGAGGTACTCTAATTCTTGGGTTGGAGTCAGGACTATTTCCTGTAATTTGTATTCCAACCTAAGCTTTCTAGAGTACGAATGGTTTCCGCCACCTGTCATTCTAGTTCGCCCGTATCATGTTCAGATATACCACTCAAATGATGGCTGAAAATACTCTTGAAGCCGAAGCAAGACCAAAAGGCAGACAAGTCAACTGTAGAATCTCTTCCCTGTAAACCAGTCTTAGAAAACGTCGATGGCTCTCTGCTATAGGTACATGGAAATATGCTTGAGAAATATCTATGTTTGTCATCCAGTCTTTTGGTTGTAAACATTCTGGAATCGTGGAGTGAGAAACTACTTTGAATGTTTTAACATTCACGTAAGTATTTAGGGCTCGTTAGTCGAAGATAGGACGAAGGTCTCCATCCGACTTCTTTACTAAAATCATTTTTTAAAGGAAACTTGGACCAATTTTTTAAGGGTTTTTGCGAAATGAGATTCTTGTTTCTGAAATAGTCTTTAAAACAAATGAGTAAGCGCCAAAATCCTCAAAGTTCGCTCGGTAAGTTTGCAACTGACCCCCCCTGAAAGTTGCATTGGGGTCAACTTTTGTCTCTGTCGTATTCTCTGGAACGAAATATTTGAGTAATTCGCCCTCTATTCCTTATGACTAAACTAAATCTACTATCCATTGCGTTCCTTTTACCAAGACTGTGAACTTGTCTTGGAGTAGAAGTTTTCCCTTCTTTAGCCTGAGTCGGCACCCTTAGCCATGACTGTACTCCAACCAAAGACTGTATAAAAAAAGCCTAATTCTTTTTTATCGAATAAGTTCTCAACCCTAGTATGAACATGAATACCCCTAAGAGCCATCTAGACGTTTTTATTTGCAATTTCACTCAATAACCTTTCTCGCCGCACCTCAATACATTCTCCCTGCTTTGAACAGACTACCTGTAGCGCGAATTCAACGATCTTATAAGAAAGAGATGGAGATCCAAAAAGGGTAGTGAATCGCCCATAAAGAGCATTTGAGTTCAACTCATTCGGTTATTGAAAAACCAAATCAATAAAAGACTACAAACCAGATTTAAGCAAAGCCTTTTATTTTAATAATGCATTTGACAATGCAGCCATTACCTGTTAAGTGGAAGCAAGATAACCCTAACCTTTATTAAGAGTACAAAATTCATCGTTTTCTTTTAGTTTCGCAAAGCCGGGGCTGCAGCCAACGACTTTATAGCCTTAGGCTAGTCGCCCACTTGCAACTTCACCGCCACTAAACAGTTTAATTGTCATTTGAGCGAAGAGCGCCCACATGAGCAACTCCAACAGCAATCAATGAAGTACACACACACATACAACATATTTTCTTAATTTTCTGAGTTACGGTAATGTTTCGCTAATGAAAGAAAAGGATAGACCAATGTTTGAAGAATACGAAACAAAAACGATTTGTCTTGCCATCTTGCATACATGACATTCAGTGTTTGCCCAGTCCGTCAAATTGTTGAAAATTGCATTTTATGAAATGATAAATCGAAGTTATTTAATGTCTTATAAATCGATCAATTTTTTTTATTGGCAATTATCGAAAATTATATAAAATGGAATTTGAGGAAATTGCAGTAGTGTGCGCTCTTGAGCTAAGAAGGCGAAAAAAGCGCTTGTTCAAGAGAAAATATTGGGTGCATCCCTTGAATTCGCAACGTTCTGTGAAAGGCCAGTTTTAAAAACTATACCAGGACTTACGATCGTACCCAAAAAAGTTTTTAAATTACTTTCGAATGAGTGTAAAAAGCTTTGATGAACTCCTTAAAATAACACGACCATTTTTGAATTTCAAAAACACAAAGTGGAGGAAAGCAATCACCCCAGAAGAAAGACTTGCCGTAACATTGAGGTAAAGAAAATATAAAAGCATTCAGAAAAATAAATTGATCTTTATTCAGTTTTAAAGTTATTAATATTTACTAACTATTAAGTCTTGAATTCATACATGTAAAATAGAAACTTTTTAGGAACTTGAGAATACATAATACTTTTTAATTAAAAAATGACATTTCCTTTCTCCTAGAAATCGAAAGAGAATCCGAACTCCTTCCTTGTTTTCGAAAAAAAACTTATGGTCGGTCCTCGTCGAAACGATGCGATTCCGAGTCAGAATCATATCTACTATATGTTCGGCCTCGAGAAGGCCTGTAGCGATAGTGAATTTCTTCTTTATTATGGCTCATTCGTTTTATTGTGGCCAAAAACTCCATTTTTGTGTCGATTTTTTTAATTTCGTTCAGCTTTCTGAATGAAGGCAACAAAGACAGTAAGAACGATTTGTCCTCATCGATTATTTCTTCCTTCTTCTCTCGCAAAATACCCAACAAATCCTCTTCATAAGTTGAGGATGATTTCTTTTTTCTTGTGCAGCTGGCACTTGGGGTTGCAGAATTGTGAAGAATTTGTGGCTCGTTATAGGATTCATCAAGAAAACCATCAGTTAGTTCACTTTCTTCGATTGCTCTACAATCGCTTACTGTGGGCCGATCTTCCAAAGTTGGCAGAAGAAAAGAAAGTTGCTCGAAATATACATATTTCCTTCGCTTTGGTGCAGCTTGCCCCGAAATTCCTTTTTTTTGTTTGCTGAGCTCACGGCGAAAGCATGTTTTCAAATTTTTCCATTTATTTTGGAGTTCTTTGACTGGAAGCATAAAAAAAATAGAAAATATATATTATTTTCGTACCTATACCTATAATTGAAAAGTTTTCTATGTACATGGGCTTTACTTATAATCTTGAAAAGTAGTGACTTAGATTTTGAAGGCATGAGCTGTACTGTGTATTTGTACTAACTGTCAATTTTTTTATTCATAGGTACCTTGCAACAGGAAATAGTTTCCGGTCTCTCCATTTTGAGTTTCTTATTGGCGAAACAACAATAAGATCACTTGTAAAAGACACTTGCGACAAAATATGGATGTGTTTAAAACAGAAAGAAATGCCAATAAAAACACAAGAAACTTGGCTGCATGTTGCTGAAAAATTTTCGGCCGCTACGAATTTCCCCAACTGCTTAGGAGCAATCGACGGAAAACACGTCAGGGTTCAAAAGCCATGTCAGTCAGGCTCAAAGTTTATGAATTACAAGAATTATTTTTCTTTGGTGCTTATGGCGGTCACAGATGCAGACTATTGTTTTGTAACCGTTGATATTGGATCGTACGGAAGTGCGAGTGACTCCCATGTTTTTCAGCGATCTAATTTTGGTCAAAAACTTGAGCAAGGTCAACTTGATCTACCACCAGATCGATTGCTCCCAAATGATGAAGGTGGAAAGCCAATGCCTTTTGTGTTCGTATCTGATGAAGCTTTTGCACTATCGAGAAATGTACAGCGGCCATTTGGGCGAAGAAATTTGAGTGTAGACAAAAGAGTTTACAATTATCGCCTTACTAGAGCCAGGAGGATGGTAGAATGTTCATTTGGAATTCTTACTAATAAATGGAGAATACTACATAGAGCACTTGATGTGCATCTATCGTTTTGCGATTCTATTATCAAAACCTGTGTCATTCTTCATAATTTCGTTAGGAGAAGAGATGGTATCCGATATGAAGACACTTTTTATGAGTGTGAGCTTCCAAACGCTAGTCTTACAAATGTACGTGGATCCCATGAAGGTACCACGACAAGAGATTATTTTGTGAAATATTTCAGTTCACCTAGAGGTTCGGTTCCTTGGCAGTATGAAAAAATATAAAAAAGGAAATAAAGATATTAATTATTCTGAATGAAGTAATTCATATCTTTTGTTTTTATTTTACACTGAGAAGCTATTCTCTCAAAGCGTTCAAAAGCATATGCACTTGAACTACAAAGCAAAACTTTTCAAGTGAGTTCAATGTTGAATCACACCGAAAACATAAATGATCACCCCAAAAACATAAATGTTGAAAAAAGAACTGAGTTTTCTTCAATACACTGCTTGTTACAAGTCACCCGTGAAAAGTATAAGTAGTACTAAAAGCACCCTAGTTTCTACCATAAAATCAACCAAAAGTTTATTTTTGGAACTACTTTACCTTTTGCACATTTTTGATCTGGTGACATACTTTCCCAAGTAGGTACCATATGTTCGCCAATTTCTGTCCACAGACGAGAAATTAAATTCCTATCGGAGTGCTCTGCCGTGCTTCCATCATAAATTGGTGGCCTCATTTGTACAGCACTAATTAGGTTTTCTGTCCAGTCGCCTTCAATTTCATGAACTATAAAATCTGTAAAGAATAATTAAAATAATAAATAAATAATAAAAGAATCAATGCTCTGCTTACCTTGCGAATCCATTGCCACAATTCCTTTTGTCTTCTTAATTCTGAAGTAAAATAATCGGAATTGTTCAAATGTCAAAAATGCAAATCTAACTTTCTTTCTCTTACTTGCATGATTAAGTTGTACAAAATCCATCTGTTTCACAATTAAATTATTTACCGCGAGCGTGATGGGCTATGACAGCAAGAAATTATACATTCGCTCGTCACACTTAAAGAAGCATTCGAACAAAATGCACTAATACATACAAGAAACAAAAAACAGTGAGTTGAATATGGGCGCACTCACCAGTGTTTATATAGGATACAAACACTTTTTCAGTTTAGGCAACATTAAAATCTTCGCGATGAACAGATGAAAGAGAAAACTGGATAAAGAAAATATACAGAGGGTCTTTCACAACAAATTTTTAGATGAAAAGAAAGTATTGACTGCAAACATGCTCTCTTTTACACTTTAAGAAATTTATTCAACGATTTAATTGAATGTGCGCGCAGTTGAATAGAATACAGTGTGTTACAAAATGATAAACTAATTTTGGGTGATATTTTAATTTGTGTCAAAACACAAATCTGTTAGTTGCTCGAAATCGATTTCGGTAAGTGAGCGCACTCTCATATAAGCCCATGGTAGTCACTTGAGGAACCAAACTGCTCCGTGACAAAAAGTGTCTAGTGGGCGACTAGCCTTACGCTCCATGTGGGCAAACTAAAGTGCTGGAGTTGAATTAACTCATCTAGATCTTCTTTTCTAGCTGCCTGAACAAGGCCAGAATCGCACTCCCTGCGCAATTCCCCCAAGTCCACAGTTCTCCGTAAACTTTCTGGGTTATTTCAAAAGGAGGAGGTTATTGGCTGAGACCGATCCGGTTTCATATCTTCTAGAGTTAAAACAAAACTTATATATTGTGAAAGTTCTGACCAGGTATGTCATGGTCAGAATGATCGTTTAATCGCGTGTCTACAGACGAAACATGTCCAGACATGTCCTTCTTTCATTTATTTGGAGAAGGAGAAGCTATGCCTTCATTTTTAAAACAAGATGGCGACGATGATTCTGATAAAGAGTAACTCCCTATCCTCGTTATGACAGTCCTGCTGGCCACTTTTTGTTTTGCTCATTATAATTGATAGTAATAATAAAAAAAAAACACTTGAAAATTTAAACCTTAGATTTTCTTTTTCTTATTTTTTTTGTGATTCACACAACCGTTCACTTGGTGATTATACAGCGCTATGAACAAATAATTGCGATGGTATAGCTAGTGTGTGTGACATTTACAGTAGGATACATTGGTAAAATTTAAGGGTGAGTATGCACCAGCTTCTTCAAAAACGACGCTGTATGCTTTCGGTAGGTAAATAATATGCTGCTCGCAAAGTTATTGGAAAAGCATATATGCTGGAATACAGAACTATTTTTAAGATAGTAATCCACGTGAAATGCTTAATGCTTTTAAACTTATTGTCAAATTTAATTTTAAATACCAGCTTAATCATGTTTTTGTAATGTATTAATTGAAAATAAAATTATTTTATCTACCTATCTACCTAATAAAATCATTCCAAAATCGTAAAGACTGATTTTTAAAAAATCGGCATAAGAGCACAAACTTGCGACCCAGTCGACCTGTCAATTCTGCTTATTACGCACGAGCTTGCTCCTGTGGCAGGAAGCTACAATAAAAAGATTAAATTTAATAAAAATAAATTTAAAATATTTTTTTAATTATGGATTTTTTTTAAATATAAGGTTACTAAAAAAATTATTCGAAAATCGTAAGAGCGGTTTTTAAAAAATCGATGTTTTCTTAATAATTTTAATAAAAAAATTTGTCTGATAATTTGAAGCATGCCAATTTTATGTGCCAGATAATTTGCATTTAATGTATGAAAAAAAACTTTTTTTTAGAAAAGCCGTTTTCAAATATTAATTAAAAAAAAATAATAAATTAAAAATTTAATTAATATTAAAACATAGCACTTCGGCTAAATTTTGGTATTGAAATTTTATCAAGTCATCTAGATATTTCTAAAAAAATTCTTGGGTTGAAATCGACTAACCCCTTCATGAGATAGCTCAAGAAAAAGTAACCTTTTTGTGCTTGTTTTTTTTTTTTGCAATTTAACAAAAGGCAATCAAACAAAAACCATCTGTAATTTCGTTAAGGCGTTTAAAGAGGTTGATAGAATTACAGGACGAAAATTCTTCGGTACTGACACAATAAAAGATATGTTAGAATACAATGGTATTCAGTTAGAGAGCACAGAAAGCAAATTAGAAGCTTTCAAAGTTTTTTATTTATAATTGTACGCAGTGAAGACGCCAACAGATTATCAAACACTGACACGCCAAGTCCTTCCCAAAACACGTGAGTTTCGGGAAAGCCAAATTAATAAACACCTAAGGGTTTTTTCTCCTTCCTTGACTGCATTATCCTTGGACGAACATCCTTTTATATCTCCAACCCAAGTAAGTAACTTAAGGCTAGAACAAAATAATAAGAAATCCGCTGGTATGGACAATATCTCTAATTTTGTCCTCAGAACATGCCCCTATTCAATTAAGTAGTTCTCACATGCATTTTCAATAATTGCATAAATAATGGATATTTTCCTCAAATCTGGAAAAATGGAAAGCTACTGCCTACAGCTAAAACTAAAAAGTCTAAGAACATAAGAGAATTTCGTCCAATCTCTTTGCTGTCAAACATTGGAAAACTTTTTGAAAAAGTTTTTTGCAACATTTAAATATATTGTGTGAACAATCACATCTGATCCAACAAAACCAGTTCGGATTTAGAAAATATCACTCTACGGAACAAAACACTTTTAGTTCTACAAGACAAAGTTGTTCAGAATCTGAGGAAAAAAAATACAACAATTGCTCTGGATATAGATTTGGAACAGGCTTTCGATAATATATGGCACAAGGGACTTATATTTAAATTGTTAACACTGGGGATTCCTGATTGGATAACTCGAATAATGCAAAGTTTTTTTGAGGATAGATTCACATCTATCTCGATAGGAACAGACATTTTAGAAAAAAATGCAGTTCGTTCGGGTGTAGCTCAAGGCTCAACTCTGGGTCCAACACTTTTTAATATTTTCTTGCACGATTTTCCGTTTGTGGACTCTATGGTAGAGGAGCGTTGCTGTTTATTGTACGCAGATAATACAACCATTCTATCCAGTGACATGAGACCCTTCATCGCACTGAATAAAATTAAAGATAAATTACCAGTTTTAGAAAGCTATTTTAGAAAATGGGGCTTTAAAATTAACACTGAAAAGTGTTGTCTTATATGCTTTAGGAACTCTAGCGGAAAGGGTCATTATCTTGCGGTTAAGGAAAGCAAAATGCTTAGCTTACAAATCAATAGAATTAATGTCTCCCTAAAAACTGATACAAAAATATTAATCTACATAATAGATTCATTTTTAACAAACACGTCAGAAAAACTCACCGTGGAAGAGTGCACAACGTTGGGGACTTTCACTGTGTAAATTATACTTAGAGACGCTAGTGTGTAAAGTAGTAATTGGTACCTACCATTTTCAAGGGGCAAGTTAGCCTATGTGAGTGGCAGACAACGGATCTGAAGGGCGTGGGTTCGAGTCTCACTGTGGTCCGGGCTTTTTTTTAAATAATTTCTGGGAAAAGGTTACCAGAAATCGAGAGCAACTAGAAAGAGAGATGGGAAAACCAACGGGGACATCGAAAGATGGTCCCCCAACAACAAGGAAGACAGTTGGAGGAGCATCAGGTGATGTATCATCCGACAGCCAAATAGCGGGGCCATCAGGCTAAGCAACAACTAGAGCAACTGCAGCGCAGCAGTCCAAAGCTCAAAGAGAAACAACAACGGCAGAAGCTGTGTTAGTAAAATTTACCGCAACAAAAGCCGGTCTTCGACCTTTAATTAGTTAATCTTTTCTTTTCGTTTTTTGTATATTAAGTTTTTATATTTCAATTTTCTTATAACTACTTACTTGCTAGACAAAAACCTTAACAACTAGCTTACATATTAACTTAACTAACTTACTGGCCCTATGCGAGCGCTCTAAATTATACCATAAACAACTTAAAATTATTGCCTTTCGGCGTACCTAGCTTAAATATTATAGAAATTCATTTATTAATTAAAAATAAGAAAATTAGGAAAAAAACTTATTATATGTATCATTTTTTAATTTTTTATAAAACTTAAAACTACACTTAAAACTACTTAAAATAACTTAAGACTAGAACAGCCACAGCAACGGTTTTTTTTTCTTTTTAGTGCCACCATGATTGTTTTGTAATAACCTAGCCTACTTTTAAGGCCAAGGACACGCCTAAACCTGCGCAAGTCAAACCAAGGCAATAAACTCAATTAGTGAACTTTTATTATTATTTATTTTTTAAATTTTATTAGTTATTTTACATATGAAAAAAAATTATCTATTCTGTTTATGTTAGCCCTGTTGTATAGAACCTCGTTGGAATAATATTTTATGTACTCTGACTCTGGTGTTCTGTGCAATCCAAGGCAGTGTCTAAGACACTGCCTCTCAAATACCCGAATCTTTTCCATTTGAGATGGTGCAACGTTGAACCACACAGGACATCCATAGGCAATCATCGGCCTGATTAAAGCCATGTAACAAATCACCTTCACCCTGCTATCAAGATGGCTTCTGTAAAACAGGCGTCTTGACAGGGCAAAGGCTCCCCTAGCCCTGGTCAGAGCAGCATCTATATGTCTGTCGAAATACAGATATTGATCCAGCCAGATGCCAAGGTACTTCACGACACTTTTACTTGCCAGTGGCTGTCCAAGGGGTCCAACGATCACAAGTTTTCGCCAATCCTTTCTCGTATCCGCAGAGGCTCTAGACAAAGGGGTTCTAAACAGAATAGTTTCGCATTTCTGAAAGTTGATTTTCAACTTCCAGTCATCGCAATATTGCTGAATCTTGTCGAAGTCACGCTGCAAAAGAATTTTGATAACTTCAACTTTTGGACCTGTTCTGTACGCTATTAGATCATCGGCATACGCAATTCCATGAGTTAGACTACTTATAAGATCGCTAGTGTAAATGTTGAAAAGAATCGGCGAGTTAACCGCTCCCTGCTGCAGACCATTTTTTATTTCAAATATTTTGGTAGACGTTACGCTGCCACTCTTGACAACAAACTTTCTACCGTGGAGCATATCATAAAGTATATACAATAATGATTTACTAATACCAAGTCTGGTCAGCTTTAGATACAGACCTTCTAACCATACGGTGTCGAAAGCTTTCTCCAAATCAACCAGACAGGCACCCGTGCACTGTTTTTTCACATTGTTCCATTGAATTTCAGAAACAAGCTTAGACGCGGCATGAATAGTATCGTGTCTTGCCTTAAAGCCAAACTGTTTATCAGGAATAATATTTTTGTCCTCAGCCCATTTGAACAAAGCCCTATTGAGAACTTTTTCGAATACCTTACTGATACTCGGAAGGAGACTTATCGACCGTAGATTTGCCGGATTGGAGTTATCCTTCCCCTTTTTAGAGAGAGGATGTACCACTGCTGTCTTCCAACGCACTGGATAATATGCATTATTCAGTGCGTTGTTAAACAATGTGGTGTAAATGTCGACTGCATCCTGAGGTAGATGTCGTAGTACAATATTGGATATACCATCTACTCCTGCCGACTTCTTTTTCTTCAATGAATCGAAAATGATCTGAAGTTCTAGCTTCGAAATTAACAGGGAATCAGACCCGTTTCGCTCGGCGATGATGGCGTTTGCCAAGTGTTCTTCATTGAACCCCAAAAAAGAGCGGTTCTCGGATCGCCATTGCGTTATATCATTTCGAAGGTCGGAGTAGTGAAGCAGGGCTCTGCTTTCCAGTTCATGATTTGGGCGAATACTGGTATTCACCTTATACACTTGCTGAAAAGCAGCCCCCACAGCCTCCACTTTTTCCTTAGGATCCTCGATAATGAAGAAATCATCATTAAAAACGGCATCCCCTGGATCTATGCCTGCGTTCAAAAGTAAGTTTTCGTTTTCAATCGTTTTCTGAAGCTTGAGACATGGAAGGTCATTTTGATCTTTCCGTCTGAAAATTTTATTAATTTTAGGAAACATACTTGGGTCACTAGAGTTAATAGCCCGAATTCTATTATTCCAATAGGAATTAAAAGTCAACCTATAATTCTGCTTTATTAATTGATTGATGTTTTTAATCGAAGACTTCAAAGTCCCAATCTCAAAATTATGTCTATCAGTGAACCGTCTGTACAAAAGTTTTAGTCTTGTAAGCAGTCCACTTTTTTGTCTATGTAGTGCGTCAATTGTCGCGTTTCGGTACTTGGCAGTTGCGTCTTGTTCTTTGTAACGTGGAATAGTCGTACTCATTGTTTGTTTTATGGCCTCGTCCATTTGTAGTAGGTATCCGTCGATCTCTTCGTTTGTTAAATTTCTGTCATTAGGTGGAGATATGTTTTTTAAACGTAATTCTCTTGTCAAGGTGTTGGAAAAGCGTGACCATCGCATTTTACTGTAGTTGTAAGTATGCTCAGGCACATACTCCTCTAACTCCACGAGTTCGTTTGGAAGTTGAATCACAGCAAAAAGTCCGTTGTGGTCACTGTCATAGTCAATCGTTTGTAAACAGTTTTTTGTATCTTGAGTCAATGTATCAGTAATTGTCAGTCTTGAGTCAATTAGCAGTAGGTCCAGAAATGCACCGCTTCTTGGAAATGACGGCCTATCTGTAGCAAAAAGATCGATTCTATACTCAATATTGTACCGACCCATCCAATTAAATAGATGGTTCCCTCTAGGATTTTGTATTTGATTTCCCCAATCTTCATGTTTGGCGTTCCAATCACCGGCCATGAGATAAAAGTTCTCCTCCAAATTCAATCTAAGGCATTCAAAAAGTTTTTCGAGTTCTGCTGTAAAACTAGCTGGCTGAGGTGCTTCTGGTGCGTACACCGCGATTACATACATTCGTTTCCCCTGGTGGAGAGGAATGCATATGATGCAGGCTTCTAGCAACCCGAACCTGCGCACTTCATTCTTATAAATTACTTTATGACTAATGCTCTTTCGTACAAAGATTGCGACCCCACCCCCTTGTGAGGAGTTTGGCCGGTCCCTTCTTACGATATTGTAGTTATTATGAGTCAGTTTGTGCTTCTGATTTAGCTTAGTTTCGCTAGCCAAAAGCACATCAGGACTTTGATCTTGCAAGAGGTGAAAGAGATTTGCTCTTCGTTCGGTCCTAATCAGTGAATTTACATTCACAGCGAGGTCTTTAAAGGGTCTATCTGGCAGCGCACCTTTAACCGTTAAGCGTTAAGCTCGGCAGAATAGAGTAGAGATGATCCACTCTAGTTGCCTGCTTCCGGATCTCTTTTTGAAGACCTGTTAACTGACCTGAATGGCCAGCAACACAGTCATAAGATCCGCCTATTTCGCCGGCGCCTTAGGCACGTGGACCTGTTTGGCTACCATTTGTTGAGGCTGTACCGTTCTTTCCCTTTCAGACGCCATTTGGGCGTAAGAAATCTGGGGGTTGACGGGCGTTGGGAGATGACGGGCTGGTGGCCGTTTCTCCTCTATTATTTGCTTTGAGACTATTTTGTTTTTTTTTCATGTCCTGAAACTTTGGACATCCCCGATAGTTAGCAGGGTGTCCTCCGCTATGACAAAGTACGCATTTAAAATGGGTTCTGTCGATAACCCGTTCCTGCCCTAGTTTGCATTCCCCTGACTTGTGGTTCTCTCCACACTTTACGCATCGTGACAGCATTTCGCAGTTCGCTGCGGCGTGGCCGAACCTTTGGCAGCGCATGCATTGAAGCATGTCACCGCGCCTTTTTAATTTATCCCAAGTTACAACCTGGTAGTCTAGGACGGAAATACTTCTTAGTCTATCCAGTTTGCTTTTGGGTGAGAGCTGGACCAGGAAGAAAGGTAGTTTCCGCATCTCCCGTCTGGCCTTTACTGTGGTAAATGGCTTGACTCCGATAAAGTCGAGATCGTCGTTCGCCATTTTGCGGAGCTCAGCCAAGAGTGCCTGTGGTTCCGTTGAGGAATCTATGCCCTTCAAGAGGACCGTTTGGAGTTTGTCTTCTTTTGGCGTAAAGCTAAAAAATTCTGTGGTTAAATCTTTAAGAAGACTTCTTATTTTTTTATGCTGTTCAACTGTGAAGCAGTGTATAGCATGCCTATCTGCGCTTAATCTTTTAATTGTAAGATTATTGCCTATGGCTGACTTACACAGATTTATTGTATCCTGTAGCTCCATTTTGTAGGTGTTGATTGGTGGCACTTTTTCTTTTTTATTTTTGTTGGTTTGTGACTGCTGCTGATGATTCGGCCGCTGTTGGTTCTGCTGCTGTTGGTTCGTCCTCTGTTGTTGCTGTGACATCTGTTGTGTTTGTTGTTGCTGCTGCTGCTGCTGTGATTGTTGTTGTTCTGCTTGTTGTTTGCATGTTTGTTGTTGCTGTTGTGTTTGTTGTTGTTGCTTTTGTGGTTGTGATGGCTGTGGCTCTAGTTGTTGCCTTATCATTTGCTGTTGGAGTGTCTGCTGCGCTTTTACTTGCATGGCATTTTTTTTCGCCCGCTGTTGTGCTGCTTTTTCAGCCTCCTCTAGGACCTTTATCTTTTTGCGCTCATCAGCATCAAGGTTCTCTTTTTCTCTACGCGCCTCTTGTTTTTGTTTAAGAGCTTGAACCATTTCAGTAAGGCGCGTTATTTGCTCTGTAAGGGAATGTATTTCGTCCTCCTCATCTCCCTCTTCCTTTTCAGAGTCTGATGATTGAGCTCCTGACGTCAGGTCAAGCAGCTTGCTGTCACCTGTGAAGTGCCCTTCACCACCATCCGAAATATATTCCATCTCATCGGCGGTGTCGGACACTGTGTTTTCCAATTGTTGAATTTTTTCTGCTGCAGTTGCCTTGGCTGTGCGCGTCATTTCCCTCCCTTCAGCTGGCAGCTCAGCTGTGGTTGCTTGGGAATAGCGCTTTGCATCGTCATTCAGATTCTTCCTTGTCTTTTTCCTTTTCTTTGGGGCCGTGGTGGCTACATCTTTCGATGAACCCGCTATATCGGCTGTTGTATTATCATTCAAAGTGCTTTTTGTTGGGGTACCATCTTTCGATGTCCCCATTTTTTAACCATCTGCTTTTGTTGTTGGTGACGATTTTTAATTATTTCGTCCCAAAAATTATTTAAAAAAAAGCCTTGGCCCTGGTGGGAATCGAACCCACGCGCTTGGGATCCGCTCTCCGCCACTCTACCAACTGGGCTACCTCGCCGCTTAAAATTGGTTAGTTAATTGCCGATGCTGATTGTGAAATTATAGCACTTAATAATTTAAAATGAATTTAACTCAACTTGAACTACCGAAATTTATTATGTATGCTGGGAAAGTCGTCAATGCGTCCGTATGCTTTCACAGCTGAAGATCGTTGCGGCTGCAAGATTCTGGTTAAGTAAAGGGCAGCCATGGTACCATCAACCATAGGTGTACTCAACCAGCGTTTTGCAAAAGTGACAATTTATTACAGGCGATATATATAATTGGAAGTAACGAGAGTGAAAGGCGTGCCAGCGGATGAGCTGTAGAAATGCACTTATAATTCTTGGATAAAAGTGAATGCCTATACTTAAGGCTAACGAGTGTGACGTTTTTGTCAAGATAGATATCTTGACGGCCATGAGCCCTTCCTAAAAATATTATTATTATATTAATGTTTTGGAAGAATGGATCGTTAACGTTTTTTACCGTAATTTTAACTTGTGGTTTAAAAGGTCTATCGGGATAATTAGAGTAGAGTTCGAGTTTTTAAAATTATGCCTTCTTCACTCTTCTCAAAACTTGTTTGGTGAAAAAGATCACTTCTGGTTGAGCTAGATGAACAAGAGGTTGATCAAAACAAAAAAAGAGTCGAGAAAATTAAAAAGTAAAAAAAAAATCCGAGAAGGAGATTTGGTAGAAAATAAAAATTTTTGAAGATGAAGTAGAGAGTCGAGACGTGAAAATTAAAGTTGGAGATTGAAGGAGAGTGAAGGAGAAAGGAAAAGATAAAAGATAAGTAGAGTGTAGAGTGTTGTGGTTTATCTCAAGTGTGTGGCCATTTTGGTTTAAATTGTCGCGGTAGACCTTTTAATTCGATTAATATACGTGGTTCCTTTCTTCAGCTTTACGGTTCCCGGTGAGCCTCGTAAAATTTCATTTAATTCAAACTGCAAAAAGGCAGATTTACTGTTATCTTAATTTACTGTCAATAATTTATTTGAAAAAATGTAAGGTTTTTATCCTGGGTTATCCAAGGTTTCCTTAATAAAACATTTAAAAATCTCAACTTGAGAATATCAAATTGGTGTTTTTATTTTATTCTTTTATTTTGTTCGCTCAAATATTTTAAATACATCGTACTGAGGTTTGAAATTTTACCTATAAAGAATTTCTGGCGCCCAAATCCCTTTTTGGACACGGCCCTGTGTTCAAATATGAAATAATTTTTGATTCGGTGGATAATCATTAATTATAACTCATTCTTATTTGTTTACCATTAAAAATTAAAATTCTTCCAAAGAACCTACGACCTGCTGAGCTAGACGGGAAGGTAACATTATTAACGTGTTACTTGTTGCACTTTTTTTGGTCTCTTTTGTGTACCTACCTATTCTTCGTGATCTTCTGATTTGGACCATCTGTCAAATTAGTTGATAAAATTATTTGGTCGTGTCGGTGCAATTTTTTTTGGTTGTTTTGTTTATTTGGAAGTCGGGTTTCTAATAAGAAAATAAATTAAACATTTAATAACCCTCCCTTTACCCGGTGAAAAAGTGCAACAGCTGGACCATCTATGTCCAAGAAAGCAGCAGCAACAAAAACAATGACAACGACAACAACATCGTCATCGGCACATGCCGAGGTCGAAACCAGCAGCATGGCAACTGCAAAAACGTCGAGCCCTATTAAAGGGAAAACACAGGACCGGCATGTGTCGAAGAACCAGACCCATTGAAGAGATGGCGCTATATCAGATATAAGCCAAATCTGGTAGTTAAGAAAGGTACCTCAGATGTAGAGGCAGCCCAGAAAATAGGAGGGCGCGGGCGTTCAGCCAAGTCTTCGGCTCAGGCCAAAATACAGAGGCAGCTGGATAGCTCCTCCAACGACGATGACGACAACAACGACAAGAATGAAGAGGCGAATATGAAGCTGTGGCGGACGACATAAACGTCAAAGAGGTTAATGGAACTATCACCGCCAACAACCAAAAAGACGAAGACGCCACCCGCCAACAAGCGCTCCAAGAGCAAGCTACGCAACAACAGCAGCCTCCTCAAGAACAACAACCACTCCCAGACCAGCAGCAGCCACAGAAGCAGCAATCAAGGAAGCAGCCACAACAACAGCTTCACAAACAGCAACCGCCTCGGCAACCACAGCATCAGCCTCAGCAGCCACAGGCAAAACAACAACAACACCCACAACCACAAAAACAACGACACAGAAGCAGCAACAGCAGCAGAAACAATCGCAACAACAGCAACAACCGCAGCAGTCACAACAGCAGCAGACTCAACAACAGCAGAGACAACAGCAGCAGTCACAACAACAGCAACAGCCACAAGCAAAGAAAGGTAAGGTGAGACCTATTAATACTTTTAAAATGGAAATTAAAGAAACAATAGAAATATGTAGGTCGGTCGTAGGCAACAATTTTATAATTAAGCGGCTAAACGCAGACAGGCATTCTATTCAGTGCTCTTCTTTAGAGCACTACAAAAAAGTTAAAGACCTTCTGTCTCAAACTAAAACTGAGTATTATAGTTTCACCCCAAAGGAAGACAAGCTTCAAACAGTCCTCCTGAAGGGTATCGAATCCTCTACGGATCCGCAGGCGCTCTTAGCTGAGCTCCGTCAAGTGGCGAGCGACGATCTCGATTTTATCGGGGTCAGACCGTTTACCATAGTCAAAGCCAGACGGGAGAAACGGAAGTTACCATTCTTCCTAGTTCAACTCTCGCCCCAAAGCAAATTGAGTGGTCTAAGGAATATAACAATCCTGGATTACCAAGTTGTACGATGGGAAAAATTAAACAAGCAGAAAGACATGCTTCAATGCATGAACTGCCAAGGGTTTGGACACGTTGCAGTTAACTGTGGTATGGACCCAGTCTGCGTTAAATGCGGAGATACCCACAAAACAGGGGAGTGTAAGCTCGGCCAAGATAGGGTCACAGATATGATCCAGTTAAAATGTGCGCTCTGCCGAGGCCTCGGGCACTCCGCAAACTATCGGGGATGTCCGAAGTTTCAGGAGATAAAGCAAAACAAAGCCCAAAAGAAAGCAGTTGAGGTGAGACGCCCTGAAGTACGCCAGACAACAACTTCCGTCAATATCGCAATTTTTACGCCCAAATGGCGTCTGGAAAGGGAAAAACGGTATAGCCTCAACCACAGGTAGCCAAACTGGTCCAAGTGCCTACGGCTCCTGTGCCAGAGACAGATCTGATGAAGGTGTTGCTGACCATTCATGGTCAGTTAACCGACGTGCAAAAACAGATCAGGGAGCAGGCGGCTAGGGTAGATTACCTCTACTCTATTTTGCCGGCAACGCTAAATGGTTAAAGGCGCGCTGCCTGAGCGACCCTTTAAGATTCTAGCTGTGAATGTAAATTCGCTGATTAGGACCAAACGTAGGTCAAACCTCTTTCATTTGCTGCAAAACCAAAGTCCGGATGTGTTTATGACTAGCGAAACTAAGCTAAACCAGAAACACAAACTGACTAATAAAAATTACAATATCTTAAATTGTATTAAACACAAAGTTATATATAATAGTGAAGTGCGAAGATTCGGGTCGCTAGAAGCCTGCATCGTTTGCATTCCTCTCCAGCAGCGGAAAAGAATGTACGCAATCGCGATGTACGCACCTGACGCACCTCAGCCAGCTTATTTTATCGCAGAGCTCGAAAATTTTTTCGAATGCTTAAGACTGAACTTGGATGAGAATTATTTTCTCATGGCAGGGGACTTAAACGCCAAACATGTAGATTGGGGAAACCAAATACAAAATCCTAGAGGGAACCATCTTTTTAATTGGATGGGTCGGTACAGTGTTGAGTGTAGGATCGACCTTCTGGCTACAGAAAGACCGTCATTTCCGAGAAGTGGTAGTTTTCTGGATCTTTTACTGCTTGACACACGACTTGTTATAACTGACGCAACAAACTGTTTACGAACAATTGAATACGGCAGTGATCACTGCCGGTTTGCCACCGTAATACAGCTTTCGAGCCACCTTGTGGAGTTGGATGAGTATGTGCCTGTGCACTCTTACAATTTCAGTGAGACGCGCTGGCCACGCTTCTCCAACGCCTTGGCAAGAGAAATACGTTCCGATGACATTTCTCCACCAAATGACAGGAACCTGACGAACGTCGAGATCGACGGGTACCTGACTCAAATGGATACGACTATAAAACGAACAATGGACAGAACAATCCCAAAATATAAGGAACAAGACCCTACTGGTTTATACAAGAACGCGACAATCGACGCACTACACCGACAAAAAAGTGGACTGCTGACTAGGTTGAAACTTTTTTACAGACGTTTCACGGACACACGTGATCTGGAGACTAGGACATTGAAGTCGTCGATCAAAAACATTAACGTTCTGATTAGACAAAACTATAGATAATCTATTAATTTATATTGGGATAACAGAATTTGGGCTGTTAATTCTAGCGACTCTAGTATGTTTCCCCAAATAAATAAGATATTTAGAAGAAATGATCAAAACGATCTTCCATGTCTTAAACTCCAGAGGACAACAGATAACGAAGACGTACTAACGATTGCGGGAATTGATCCGGAAGGTGCCGTTTTCGATAATAATTATTATATGATAGAAGATCCTCAGGAAAAGGTAGAGGCTGTAAGGGCTCCTTTCCAGCAAGTGTAAAAGGTGAATGCCAGCATTCGTCCGAATCATGACTTGGAGAACAGAGCCTTACTGCACAACTTCTACCTTGGAAATAAAATAACGCAATGGCGATCTGAGAATACTGGTTTCACCGGGTTCATTGACGAAAACTTGGCAAACGCCACCATCGCCGAGCGAAATAGACCCAGTTCATTGTTAATTTCGAAGGTAGAACTTCAGTTAATTTTTCAAACATTAAAAAAAAAAAATCTGCGGGGGTCGATGGTATACCCAACATTGTGTTACGACATCTCCCTGAGAAAGCAATAGACATTTATACCATACTGTTCAACAACGCATTGAATAATGGATATTATCCAGATGGTTTACCCAACATTGTGTTACGACATCTCCCTGGGGAAGCAATAGACATTTATACCACCCTGTTCAACAACGCATTAAATAATGCATATTATCCAGTGAGTTGGAAGACAGCTGTGGTCCATCCTCTCCCCAAAAAGGGAAAGGACAGCTCCAATCCGGCAAATCTTTGGTCAATAAGTCTTCTTCCAAGTATCAGTAAGGTATTCGAAAAGATTCTCAATTGAGCTCTGTTTAAGTGGGCTGAGGACAAAAATATTATTCCAGACAATCAGTTTGGCTTTAGGGTGGGACATGACACTATTCATGCCGCGTCTAGGTTAGTTTCTGATGTTCAATGGAAAAAAGCGAAAAATCAATGCACGGGTGCCGTTCTTGTTGATTTAGAGAAGGCTTTCGACACCGTAAGCCTTCCAGTACTTTTAGCTCTCTAAAAGTACTGGAGAGTTCAAGGTAACGCCACCTCGGTGGTCCTTGGCTCAATGAAAGGAAAATCCCTATGTGCACCTCCTCGCGGTAGAGAGTGGGTAACGCTAACGCACAAAGGGTCCAAAAGGCTGCCGGTATAAGCAAAAAAACCAGCATTTCTGGTCAGGGCACGGACTTGTCCTTGGGTTGAAGAAAATCTCCCTAAAGGCGGATGAACTGCAGATTGTAGTCAACGGCATGGAAGTCTGTTGGCGAATGAGCCTATTCAAAAAGGCCAACGGTAGCATCAAGTAGCGAATGTAACCCAGAGTGGGCGGCTACAAAAGGCGTCTGTTTTCACATAGTTGGGGGCCTCAATCGATTATGTGTTCGACCATACAAAGGGTGGGTGTGCCTATCGAATCTGAGCTTATGTATGTTATTAATCATATCTCGGAAAACACCATGGTGGAAAGGTATACGCTGTTACATGGAAAATGACAACAAATGGAATTGATTCCTCAAGAGGTTACCATTTTATGGAGAATCCTTCTACAGCTTCGGCTGCAGTAAACCGCACATCGGATTTGGGGGTGCGGCATCTTTCATGCAACAGCGTCAATCAAGACGCCATAATAATAAATGAATCGTCAACAAATAGTGGAAGTCTTCCAAGAAATGCAATGGATACTTTTGGCTATGGCATACGTACAAAAATTGGAGCGTGGAACGTTCGATCTTTGTATGGCGAGGGAAGGTACGAGCAGTTAGAGCGCGAAATGCTTCGCTTTAAGATCAGTATCCTGGGCAAAAGTAAAACTAAGTGGAGAGGAAGAGCTGAATAAAGATCTGACACTGGACAAACGAGAATGCTGTATTCCGGGGAAGATGAAAGAGAGGGTGGCCAAAGGCTGCATGAGGTTGGAAATATGCTGAACGAAAAAGCTAGGCGCAGTCTTATTTCTTGGGAGCCCATATCTGAAAGAATTATGACTGCAAGGTTCCGCTCAAAAATTCGCAACGTCACAATTATTCAGTGCTACGCCCTCACAAATGAAGCGACCGAGGAGGACAAAACCGCGTTCAACACTCATCTGAACTCGGTCTACAGTAGTGTTCCGACAGCCGATATTATAATCGTCATGGGAGACCTCAACGCACAAGTCGGAGCAGACAATTACGGTCTGGAACGAGTGATGGGAAAAAATGGCTTGGGGTCACAAAATGAAAATGGCGACATGCTTGTCGACTTTTGCAACGCAAATCGTCTTGTACTGGGTGAGACTGTGTTTAAACATAAGACGTGCAACAAAGTCACCTGGGTGCACCCAGATGGTCAAACCCAAAATCAAATTGATCATATCATGATTCAGCAGCGATGGAGGAAGTCAATGTGTGATGTCCGTAATTTAAGAAATGCCGATGTGGGAAGCGACTACCACTTGGTTATCATGAGTCTCAAACTACGAACCGCGGCCATACTACGACAACCGCGGGATGCAGCAAGGAGCCCAAAATTCAACACGAATGCTCTAAGTGATCCCAACATATGTCGTAACTATATCAACACCCTTTACGACAGATCTTTGTCATTTAATGGATTACAACATTTAGAAATTGACGAGATGTGGGGTGAAATAAAGAGTGTTTTTATGGAGACTGGATCCGAGACTGTGCCTAGGCGGTCGAGAGTTAGAGACTCTTGGATATCCCAGCAACCTGGGACAAAATCGAGCTTCGTAAATCGTTGAAGGTGCAATTAAACGCCGAGACAGACGCTCAACGAAAGGCTGAATTGCGGAGCGCATATCGGATAAAACACAAGTTGGTCTATCGTTGTGTGAGACGTGACAGGAGGGTGAGGATAGACGGGCTCGCTGAAAATGCTGAAAACGCTGCAAGAAGAGGAGAAATCCGAGAATTGTACCAAATATCCAAAGAAGTTGTCGAGGAAAAAAGCAACACTAATCATCCTGTAATGGATGTGGATGGGACACTTTTGGTATCAATTGAAGACCAGCTAAGCAGGTGGAAGGATCATTTTTGTGTCCTGCTAAATGAAGATTCCATTGAGCAGAGTGCTGAAGTGCCCCAACTAAACAAGATGCGTAGATCCTGTAGGGGTATTGACATCGAACCTCCTTCAGTTGCGGAAATCCAATCGTCGATAAATCTCCTCAAAAACAACAAAGCAGCCGGTCTTGATGGTGTACCAGCTGAATTCCTGAAAGCTGATCCCGTCATAGCAGCAAGTTTTTGCATCCGCTAATACAAACTGTTTGGGAAAACGAAACCTATCCCAGGGAGTGTAAGGATGGAGTGATTGTTAAGTTGCCAAAGAAAGGTGATCTTAAGAACTACAACAATTGGCGTGGTATTACCGTTTTGTCCGTTTTTCCAAAATTAATGGCAACTTTAATCCTCGAACGGATAAAGGCTAGAATAGAGTCTACACTCAAGAGGCATCAAGCTGGCTTCCGCAGCGGTCGTTCGTGCGTCGACCATATCAACACTCTGCGCATCGTCCTTGAGCAGTCTGCAGAATTTCAAACACCGCTTTACCTCATGTTCGTAGATTTTGAGAAGGCCTTTGACCGTGTTAACCGCGAATGTATATTTAAATCACTTCTTGGTAGAGGAATTCCCCCAAAAATTGTCGCCATTATAAGGGAATCTTACAACAATGCGAGGTGTTTTGTGTTGCATAATGGGCAGCTATCCGTCTCTTTTGAAGTCAGGGTGTGAGACAAGGGGATGTTCTATCGCCAATTCTTTTTCTGCTGGTGATAGATGATGTTTTGACGGCCAGCGTTGGTACAACGGAGAGGCAGGGCATTCAATGGAGACCGTTTGAAAGGCTTAGCCATTTAGACTATGCCGACGATATATGTCTCATGGCAAATAACATCAGTGGGCTGAACGTGATGTGTCAATCTCTGCTATTGAAAGGAGAATCGTGCGGTCTTAGAATAAATGGCAAAAAGACAAAAATAATGCTAACAGGACCCCCCTCACAACAACAACAACAACGTATTATTCTGCATGACACACCTGTTGAAGAGGTCGAACAGTTTAATTACCTTGGAAGTACTGTATCAGCAATTGGTGGTACGGATCTGGACGTAAAAAGCAGAATAAAAAAAGCTCGCGTTGCCTTTGGTTCTCTGTCTCAAATTTGGAGATCCAGTCAAATATCCTTACGCACTAAGGTGAGATTCTTCGAATCCAACGTTAAATCCGTGCTATTATATGCTTGTGAAACCTGGAAAGTCTCGGCCACCATCTCGAGAAAATCGCAGGCTTTTGTGAATCGCTGTCTACGCCACATTCTAAAGATTCGCTGGCCACAAACTATTTCAAACCAGGAATTGTGGCGCAGAACAAGTCAGGAGCAGTTGGACGCCGACGTAAGAAAGCGTAAATGGCAATGGATTGGTCACACACTTAGGAAACCAAACAATGATATTGCAAAGCAGTCTTTTGAATGGAATCCTCAGGGTTCACATCTGGTTGGAAGACCAAGAACAACATGGAAGTCAACAGTTGTAGCAGAAGCTAATCCCCTGAGAAAGACGTGGCCACAGTTAAGATATATAGCTGCAGACCGTGCAGGATGGAGACGTTTTGTTGGCGCCCTATGCCCCGAGCGGGGTTACAGGACTTGATGATGATTCGACACCTTATGGTTAGAGGGTTTTTTACCTGAAATAAACTAGATTTGGCATAAGTAAACCACTGTAATATATGCTTCATGACGTGCTCAATGGTAGAAAGTTTGTTGTCAAAAGTGGCAATGTAACTTCCGCCACAACTTTTGATATTAAAAACGGTCTACAGCAAGGAGCTGTGAACTCGCCGATTCTTTTTAGTATTTACACCAGCGATCTGATAGGTAGTCTCACTCATGCGATTGCGTATGGCGATGACGTCGTAGCGTACAGGACGGGTCCAAAAGTTGAAGTCATCAGAATTCTCTTGCAGCGTGACTTCGACAAGATTCACCGATATTGTGATGACTGGAAGTTAAAAATTAACTTTCAGAAATCAGAAACTATCTTGTTTAGAACCCCTTTGACTAAGGCTTCTAGGGATACAAGAAAGAACTGGAGAAATCTAGTGATCGTTGGACCAAGTGAACATCCACTGGCGAGTAAAGATGTCGTAAAGTACCTTGGTATCTGGCTAGATCAGTATCTATATTTCAATCGACATATAGATGCTGCTCTGGCCAGAGCTAGGGGAGCGTTTGCTCTGACAAGACGGTTGTTTTATAGCAGCCGCCTTGAAAACAGGGTAAAGGTGATTGGCAACTCTGGCTTTGTATTGTATGCCTGTGTCTAAATTAGCTCCTTTAATTAGTTTATTTAATTTTATAGTGATAAAGTATCAAAATAAATTTGTTTTTGTGCAACTTAATGGTTAATCTCATCGATCCGCATACAAAAAACTTTCTCTAGTGGCATTATTCATATTGGGTAACAAATTAAAATGCTATTTTCTAAAGTGTAATTTAAATCTTTAAGCCTCATAAATTAATTTGAGTGGAAAAGCTGTATAAAAAACTATTTCTTCTCTTCACCACTACCGTTCAAAATATTGTTATTATTTTCCACTGGTGAGTGATGATTTTTGGTGTATGTTCTGCCTTGAAGCAAATTGGAAGCTACATAAAATTTTAAATTGTTTCATTCCACAACAACTTTGTTCGAGCCTGCAAGGGAAAAGAGAGGGAATCATCGTAATCACCGTGACGGCGAGATCGACAACATACACAGAGCAGAATACTGACTCAACTGACTGTAGGATTTATTATTTACCTTTGCTGGGTGAGTTGATTTTAGTATTGTTCTGCAAAGAAGCTTTCAGAAACAACACACTCAAAGCAAATTTTGTTTTCTCATTTCCTTACATACACATGGAAAATTTATACTGAGTTTGAGCTGATCATCACTCCATCTTATAAAAACCAATACTTCGATCTGGATAATAAGCTTTTTATAGCACCGAATACAAGAACCATATCTTAACTTTTATAGCATTGAATTCAAAATATATCTAATACCGAAACCAATTATATAACTTTACACTTCTCATCGCAAAAAAGTGGACTAAACTACAAAAATTTAAAAATAAGAAAAATGGCTAATAATAAAAAGTGCTTTGAATGTAAAAATCCTATTAATGATGATGGTGTTAGCTGCGGATTTTTTTGTGGAAACTTTTTTCATAAACTATGTGCCAATGTATCTGATGTGATGCAATTTCTTGATGAAAATTCAAATATTGTGTTCCGCTGTAATCAATGTGCCAAGTTTAAATTGTCCATAAGTACTTTGTACAATAAGGTGAACGAATTGGTTTCGGTGGTTGATTTCCTTGTGCAGAAAATTAGTGGTGTTGATGCACTTCACGCAGACGTAAGAAAAATACTGGATGTTGTTGCGCCGATTGTTATTGCTTCGAGCACTGAGGAGAAGAAAGGAGACATCGGCGGATGTACAATTTGCAATGCAAAAAATGCATCTTGTTCCAGTTCTGTAGTGTCCCACTCATCTAGTGATCAATTAGAGAACACTGTGGAAAATATTGATAACGCATCTGTGGGGGTGGTTTCTGGTTCGGGTATTGCAGTGAGAGAGCGAAGAAATGATGATTTGCCTACTCTAAACATTGTTCATGAAAAAGCAAAACCAGTAGCTGATAATGAATGGACCACAGTAGGAAATCAAGGACAAAAACAAAAACCGAAGCATAACAGAGTGCATGTTTATGGGCAAGATGTGGTTGATGGCCTTGATGTTGTTGTTACTCATAAATGGTTCCATGTTTCTAAATTCGAACCGTCAACATCACAGGAAAGCATATCCAAATACGTTTCTGGAAAAATTGTTTTAAGTGAATCGTGTGTTAAATGTTATAGACTTGCCAAGAAACATGCCACAGATTTGAAGTACGTTAACTTCAAAGTAGGAATACCAATGAACAGCTCCAAGTTAGCACTTATTGATTCAAACTGGCCAATAAATACTGTTGTGCGGGAATTTATTCCAAGAGACAGTTCAAAAAACGAGAAGATTGTGAAGATACCGAGTCAAATGGAATTAATTCAGAACCAACAAGGGACAACATAAATGAAATAAATACTACATAATCAATATATTATCAGAACATGGGTGGAATAAGAGGCAAACTCAAAAACTTTTTTGCATTGGTTGACTCTTCTGAATATGATATTTTTGCATTTGTGGAGACTTGGTTGTTCAATGAAATCAATAATGAGGAAATTTAAAATACATCTGAATTTTCTATATTTCGTCGTGATCGTCTTAATGTTGGGACCAAACGAGGTGGAGGCTTGCGTCTCGTAGTTCGACATCCATTGCTTGCTTGTCTCGTAAATCTAAACAACTCAACAGCAGATGACAACAGTACTGAACAAATATGCGTTTGTATCGAAGGAGACAACGAAAGCAAATTATTAATATTTTTGAGCTATATACCACCTAATTCCTCTACATCTGTTTATGCTTCTCATGTTAAAAATATTTAAAATGTAGTTGCCAATTTTTCTAAAAGTTTTCATTCAGTTTGCGTTGTTGGAGATTTTAATTTGGGGGACATTATGTGGATGCAATTTGAAAGCAGGGTATTGCCAATGGTTCTTACATATGAAAAAGAGTTTGAACTCATTGATTCTCTATTTGCTTTGAATTTTAATCAGCACACTTGATGTACAAAATTCTTTAAAAAGAATACTTGACTTGGTATTCGTAGATGATGAAATTGAAACTTGTGTATCTGAATGCACTCCTTTATTTTCAAATTATATTCACCATGTTTCCCTATCAGTTTTAATTAAATCCATTTGTTTCAAAAACTTTAAGGCGTTTAATACAATTGATAAGTTTAAATATAAATTTAATACAAATAATTTAAATAATTTAAATGAAAAATTTCTTAATTTAAATTGGCAAGTAAATTCTTACAATAGCTTAAGTACTAATTTCAATATATTTTTAAATGATTTTGTAAGAGATTTGGTTTTCTCTGTACCACGATCCTTATCTAAAGTGAGTTCACATCCTCCGTGGTCGAATGCTAGGTTGCGTAAGTTAAAAAACGCTAAAAGTAAGATTTTTAAAAAATACCAAATCTCTAAAAGTGAAATAGATTTTTCTTTATATTCTCGCCTTCGAAGAGAGTATGTATTTTTGTCTAGGTTCTGCTTTAGTAATTATTTACAGACAGTTGAAGGTAATTTAAAACGTAATCCTAAACTTTTCTGGAATTTTATTAATTTAAAAAGAAAATCTTCCGGTTTTCCATTTAAAATGTCCTACAATAATGTTTCATCTAGTGATCCTAAAACAATTGTCAATTGGTTTGCAGATAATTTTCAGAGAACATATAATTCTTCAAATTTAGGTATTGGTAACAACTATGATGGTGGTTTTTTATCGCCAATAACCGATTGTTGTTTTTTCTATGTTGAAGAAGATGAAGTTATAACAGCTCTTCGTGAATTGGTTCCATCGAATTTTCCTGATTGCCATGGAAATTTCCCTATAGTTTTGAAACATTGCTCTGAAGCTCTGAGTACGCCACTTCAGTTTTTATTTAACCAATCTTTAAGTTGTGGTTATTTTTTGGAGGATTGGAAAATTTATTTTGTCAATCCGATTTTTAAGTCTGGTAGTAAAAAGGACATAGAAAACTATCGTCCTATAAGCAAGCTAGCTTCTATTCCAAAGATTCTAGATAAAATTGTAAAAACTAAAATGTATTTCATTATGAAAAATCACATTTCAAATTTTCAACATGGATTTTTTAGTGGCCGTTCAACTTGCACAAACCTGGCCTGTTTTTCGAAAAAATGTTTTGATACATTGGAAAAACATTGTCAAATGGACGTGGTGTACACGGACTTTGTAAAAGCCTTTAATAGAGTAAATCACCAAATTTTAATTGCTAAATTAAAAGCATATGGTTTTGATGGAATTTTACTTAAATGGTTTGCGTCTTATCTTAGCGGTAGAAGGCAGATAGTTAAAATAGGTGATGTTGAATCTTATCCTATTATTGTTTATTCAGGCGTTCCTGAAGGCAGTCATCTTGGCCCACCTCTGTTTGATTTATTTATAAACGATTTTCCATCTGTTTTATCTGCATCAGAATGCCTAATGTTTGCAGATGATGTAAAGTTTTTTAAAGTTGTTAATAATTTAAAGGATTGTTTCGAGTTTCAAAAAGATATTTATATGTTTTAATGTTGGTGTAGGCAAAATGATCTGCTTCTTAATTTATCAAAGTGGTCCGTCTTAACGTTTTCTTGTAAGCTCAACACAATAAATTTCAATTATTGCATTAACAGTTCTAATTTGTGTAGGGTTGATGAAATAAAAGACTTAGGAGTTATTTTTGATAATGAACTTACCTTTGAGCCCCATGTCACTCATATTGTATCCAAATCAAACTCTATGCTTGGATTTCTCAAAAGAAATTCTACAGATTTTAAGGATCCGTATACATTAAAAGCTTTATTTTGTTCTATTGTTCGTCCATTACTCGAGTATAATTGATTTATTTGGAACCCAAATTCAAAAAAGTTATGTGACAGAATCGAGAGAGTTCAAAAAAACTTTCTTAGATTTGCATTGAAAGAATTTCCTTTATCTGGTAGTACTGATGAAAATTATCATAGCAGATGTCTTTTGCTCGGAATGCAAACTCTTGAGTCGAGGCGTAGAATGTATAGTGTTTTGTTTATTCGTGATATTCTCTGTAATGATATTGATTGCTCTGATTTAGTATCTTACATAAATATATATGCTCCAAGTCGGCCACTTAGGATGAGACAGTTTATTTTTGAGGTTCCTCGTACTACTAATTATGGGCAGCGTGAACCAATTTCATATTGCTGTAAATTATTTAATATATATTATGAAAGCCTAGATGTTTTTTTGCCTAGATGTCAATTCAAAACTCTAGTTTTAAGTTTGCTTCAAAATTCTTAAAATTATTTATTTGTAACTTGTTTTAAATTTATTCTTAATTTTAAAAAATTGATTAATTATCTTAGCGAAATCTGTGGATTGATTATCGTAGATTTGAATAATTATTATTTAAAAATAAAATTTGCTACATGGCCCTCATCCGGCCGATGATTGCCTACGGGTGCCCTGTGTGGTTTAACGTTGCCCCATCTCAAATGGAAAAGATTCGGGTGTTTGAGAGGCAGTATCTTAGGACCTGTCTTGGATTACACAGAACACCAGAGTCGGAGTACAAACATTATTATGCCAACAAGGTCTTATACAACGGGGCCAATATAAACAGGATAGATAACTTTTTAATTAAGCTGATTCGGGGTCACATTGCAAGAGCGATGACCAATGGACTTATTTTCGGGGCTTACTACCCCAATGATGAATATAGTGAGAGCGAGACATTCCTCTATTTAGACAGTCGGGGGCTGATACAGGATACAGGATCGGCGACTCATGTATGATAGAGACGTCGGCTCTGGGAACGGAGCAGAGCGTCTGCGGTTCAGTAGAGCTGTGGCCCTTCGGGACAAAAAGGACTTGGATAAGCAAGTTAAAAAATACTGCCCAACTAACAATTTTACTTGTGTAAGGTCCAATTTCAAAAAATTAGTAAGCTATTATTTCTTTAGTGTTATCATAGGGCTTATTTAAAGATGTTAACTGTTTTTTATTGATTTTTTTAAATAATAGCTTCCTTAAAGCATTTGGCAGAAAATACTCGCAAGCCATACGGAGGGACGATACAATCGCTGTAAGGTTTGTCAAAGTTAGTCAGACAAAATCTAAATGTAAAGGCTTGTATAAAGCTTTATACTCGAAATCAATGAGAAGGCTTGTTAACCGAAGCAATTCGAACAGTCAAAATAATTTCTTCCAAATTAAAAACGTGTGATTTAGAATTTTATTTATTCAAGTCCATCATTGTTTTATAAAATGTAACTATTAATTATATACAATAATAATTTTTAAAACGTTTTATATTAAGATAATGATGATACGTCGAATTTATTATATATAAATTTACGATAACCCATATAACTTCTATAGAGTTATCACAAGACTTCTTTAAGGTTGCTAAACATTTAATGCGGCTCTATGCAGTCGTTGTCACATTACCCGCGCCAGGTAGTAGTTTTTTTTATATTGGTTTTAGGTTTCGTCAAAATGTCATGTGTACAGACACGTTTAGTTTTCACGATTTACTAAATTTTAATATTAAAAGATACACAATAACACAATAACACAACACTTTATTTTGCACAAAATTTCCTAATGATAGCTATTGTTCGCATAAAAGTACATAGATACACGTTGAAATGTGCCTACATTGATTTGTTTCTTAATAAAAGCTATTGCTCACATAAACAAAGTATCTCATCTCTTAGTATTAATAACAAACTAAAGAAAACTATAGTTCCCTTAAGAAAGCTATTGCACGCGTACATAATTATACCACATGGAAAATATGACAGGTGGTTTGTTTTGTTAATGACAGCTATAGCTCACATAAGAAAAGTATCTCTTCTTTTAGTAGTTAACAACAAACTAAAGAAAACTATAGTTCCCTTAAGAAAGCTATTGCAATACCACTTGGAAAATATGCCACTTGGTGTGTTTGTTATAGCTCACATAAAAAAATTATCTCTTCGCTTAGTTGTTGATGACAAACTAAAGAAAACTCATTTCCTTATGAACACAACTGCTCGAATAATAATATTATCAAAGGGATATTTTGCGCCAAATAGGCTTTCTGATGACAGCTGTTGCTTGCAGAAGAAATTATTATTATTATATTTTACCAAGAGGCAGTTAATATAATAATTATAAATTAAAAAAAAAATGCTTATGCTGAATCTTAAATCGAACTGTATAGCTACATATCTGTTCCTGTAGTACAAAGTAGGTACCTACATGGCATCAACTGGTTAAAATTCGATCTTCGTTCTGTATACATAACATTGGCCTAGTGGATGAGTGATTGACAAGAACGAAGAAGGCGACGATGAAGCTGAGGCGGATGACAGGCACGTCGAAGAGGCTGACGGAGCGATCGCCGCCGACAATCCAAACGATTAGGACGCCAGTCTAACAGGCGAAGAAAACGCCGCTGACGCAGATGCTGATGACATCTTCTACATGTCTGTTGATGGAGAAGGACATTACGTCAGTGGTGAAGTAGTCGAGCTGTCTGAAGAAGAAGAGGACCAGCAAATTGAGGCTTTGACGGAGCAAATCTCTTCGCTCATTTCTGTTTTCTCTGTACCACGATCCTCATCTAAAGTGAGTTCACATCCTCCTTGGTCGAATGCTAGATTGCGTTAGTTAAAAAACGCTAAAAGTAAGATTTTTAAAAAATACCAAAACTCTAAAAGTGAAATAGATTTTTCTTTATATTCTCGCCTTCGAAGAGAGTATGTATTTTTGTCTAGGTTCTGCTTTAGTAATTATTTACAGACAGTTGAAGGTAATTTAAAACGTAATCCTAAACTTTTCTGGAATTTTATTAATTTAAAAAGAAAATCTTCCGGTTTTCCATCTAAAATGTCCTACAATAATGTTTCATCTAGTGATCCTAAAACAATTGTCAATTGGTTTGCAGATAATTTTCAGAGAACATATAATTCTTCAAATTTAAGTATTGGTAACAACTATGATGGTGGTTTTTTATCGCCAATAACCGATTGTTGTTTTTTCTATGTTGAAAAAGATGAAGTTATAACAGCTCTTCGTGAATTGGTTCCATCGAATTTTCCTGATTGCCATGGAATTTTCCCTATAGTTTTGAAACATTGCTCTGAAGCTCTGAGTACGCCACTTCAGTTTTTATTTAACCAATCTTTAAGTTGTGGTTATTTTTTGGAGGATTGGAAAATTTATTTTGTCAATCCGATTTTCAAGTCTGGTAGTAAAAAGGACATAGAAGCTAGCTTGCTTATAGGACGATAGTTTTCTATGTCCTTTTTACTACCAGACTTGAAAATCGGATTGACAAAATAAATTTTCCAAAGATTCTAGATAAAATTGTAAAAACTAAAATGCATTTCATTATGAAAAATCACATTTCAAATTTTCAACATGGATTTTTTAGTGGCCGTTCAACTTGCACAAACCTGGCCTGTTTTTCGAAAAAATGTTTTGATACATTGGAAAAACATTGTCAAATGGACGTGGTGTACACGGACTTTGTAAAAGCCTTTAGTAGAGTAAATCACCAAATTTTAATTGCTAAATTAAAAGCATATGGTTTTGATGGAATTTTACTTAAATGGTTTGCGTCTTATCTTAGCGGTGGAAGGCAGATAGTTAAAATAGGTGATGTTGAATCTTATCCTATAATTGTTTATTCAGGCGTTCCTGAAGGCAGTCATCTTGGCTCTGTTTGATTTATTTATAAACGATTTTCCATCTGTTTTATCTGCATCAGAATGCCTAATGTTTGCAGATGATGTAAAGTTTTTTAAAGTTGTTAATAATTTAAAGGATTGTTTCGAGTTTCAAAAAGATATTTATATGTTTTAATGTTGGTGTAGGCAAAATGATCTGCTTCTTAATTTATCAAAGTGGTCCGTCTTAACGTTTTCTTGTAAGCTCAACACAATAAATTTCAATTATTGCATTAACAGTTCTAATTTGTGTAGGGTTGATGAAATAAAAGACTTAGGAGTTATTTTTGATAATGAACTTACCTTTGAGCCCCATGTCACTCATATTGTATCCAAATCAAACTCTATGCTTGGATTTCTCAAAAGAAATTCTACAGATTTTAAGGATCCGTATACATTAAAAGCTTTGTTTTGTTCTATTGTTCGTCCATTACTCGAGTATAATTGTATTATTTGGAACCCAAATTCAAAAAAGTTATGTGACAGAATCGAGAGAGTTCAAAAAAACTTTCTTAGATTTGCATTGAAAGAATTTCCTTTATCTGGTAGTACTGATGAAAATTATCATAGCAGATGTCTTTTACTCAAAATGCAAACTCTTGAGTCGAGGCGTAGAATGTATAGTGTTTTGTTTATTCGTGATATTCTCTGTAATGATATTGATTGCTCTGATTTAGTATCTTACATAAATATATATGCTCCAAGTAAGCCACTTAGGATGAGACAGTTTATTTTTGAGGTTCCTCATACTACTAATTATGGGCAGCGTGAACCAATTTCATATTGCTGTAAATTATTTAATATATATTATGAAAGCCTAGATGTTTTTTTGCCTAGATGTCAATTCAAAACTCTAGTTTTAAGTTTGCTTCAAAATTCTTAAAATTATTTATTTGTAACTTGTTTTAAATTTAGTCTTAATTTTAAAAAATTTATTAATTATCTTAGCGAAATCTGTGGATTGATTATCGTAGATTTGAATAATTATTACTTAAAAATAAAATTTGCTACATGGCCCTCATCCGGCCGATGATTGCCTATGGGTGCCCTGTGTGGTTTAACGTTGCCCCATCTCAAATGGAAAAGATTCGGGTGTTTGAGAGGCAGTATCTTAGGACCTGTCTTGGATTACACAGAACACCAGAGTCGGAGTACAAACATTATTATGCCAACAAGGTCTTATACAACGGGGCCAATATAAACAGGATAGATAACTTTTTAATTAAGCTGATTCGGGGTCACATTGCAAGAGCGATGACCAATGGACTTATTTTCGGGGCTTACTACCCCAATGATGAATATAGTGAGAGCGAGACATTCCTCTATTTAGACAGTCGGGGGCTGATACAGGATACAGGATCGGCGACTCATGTATGATAGAGACGTCGGCTCTGGGAACGGAGCAGAGCGTCTGCGGTTCAGTAGAGCTGTGGCCCTTCGGGACAAAAAGGACTTAAATAAGCAAGTTAAAAAATACTGCCCAACTAACAATTTTACTTGTGTAAGGTCCAATTTCAAAAAATTAGTAAGCTATTATTTCTTTAGTGTTATCATAGGGCTTATTTAAAGATGTTAACTGTTTTTTATTGATTTTTTTAAATAATAGCTTCCTTAAAGCATTTGGCAGAAAATACTCGCAAGCCATACGGAGGGACGATACAATCGCTGTAAGGTTTGTCAAAGTTAGTCAGACAAAATCTAAATGTAAAGGCTTGTATAAAGCTTTATACTCGAAATCAATGAGAAGGCTTGTTAACCGAAGCAATTCGAACAGTCAAAATAATTTCTTCCAAATTAAAAACGTGTGATTTAGAATTTTATTTATTCAAGTCCATCATTGTTTTATAAAACGTAACTATTAATTATATACAATAATAATTTTTAAAACGTTTTATATTAAGATAATGATGATACGTCGAATTTATTATATATAAATTTACGATAACCCATATAACTTCTATAGAGTTATCACAAGACTTCTTTAAGGTTGCTAAACATTTAATGCGGCTATATGCAGTCGTTGTCACATTCCCCGCGCCAGGTAGTAGTTTTTTTTATATTGGTTTTAGGTTTCGTCAAAATGTCATGTGTACAGACACGTTTAGTTTTCACGATTTACTAAATTTTAATATTAAAAGATACACAATAACACAATAACACAACACTTTATTTTGCACAAAATTTCCTAATGATAGCTATTGTTCGCATAAAAGTACATAGATACACGTTGAAATGTGCCTACATTGATTTGTTTCTTAATGAAAGCTATTGCTCACATAAACAAAGTATCTCATCTCTTAGTATTAATAACAAACTAAAGAAAACTATAGTTCCCTTAAGAAAGCTATTGCACGCGTACATAATTATACCACATGGAAAATATGACAGGTGGTTTGTTTTGTTAATGACAGCTATAGCTCACATAAGAAAAGTATCTCTTCTTTTAGTAGTTAACAACAAACTAAAGAAAACTATAGTTCCCTTAAGAAAGCTATTGCAATACCACTTGGAAAATATGCCACTTGGTGTGTTTGTTATAGCTCACATAAAAAAATTATCTCTTCGCTTAGTTGTTGATGACAAACTAAAGAAAACTCATTTCCTTATGAACACAACTGCTCGAATAATAATATTATCAAAGGGATATTTTGCGCCAAATAGGCTTTCTGATGACAGCTGTTGCTTGCAGAAGAAATTATTATTATTATATTTTACCAAGAGGCAGTTAATATAATAATTATAAATTAAAAAAAAAATGCTTATGCTGAATCTTAAATCGAACTGTATAGCTACATATCTGTTCCTGTAGTACAAAGTAGGTACCTACATGGCATCAACTGGTTAAAATTCGATCTTCGTTCTGTATACATAACATTGGCCTAGTGGATGAGTGATTGACAAGAACGAAGAAGGCGACGATGAAGCTGAGGCGGATGACAGGCACGTCGAAGAGGCTGACGGAGCGATCGCCGCCGACAATCCAAACGATTAGGACGCCAGTCTAACAGGCGAAGAAAACGCCGCTGACGCAGATGCTGATGACATCTTCTACATGTCTGTTGATGGAGAAGGACATTACGTCAGTGGTGAAGTAGTCGAGCTGTCTGAAGAAGAAGAGGACCAGCAAATTGAGGCTTTGACGGAGCAAATCTCGTCGCTCATAGAGCTAGTTGAAGCGCTCAAAAAGAAGCAGGAGGCAAGACGGGAGAAGGAGCGCATAGTTGCTCTTGAACAGCGCACCCGCCAACAAGCGCTCCAAGAGCAAGCTACGCAACAACAGCAGCCTCCTCAAGAACAACAACCACTCCCAGACCAGCAGCAGCCACAGAAGCAGCAATCAAGGAAGCAGCCACAAAAACAGCTTCACAAACAGCAACCGCCTCGGCAACCACAGCATCAGCCTCAGCAGCCACAGGCAAAACTACAACAACAACCACAACCACAACAACAACGACAACAGACACAGAAGCAGCAACAGCAGCAGAAACAACCGCAACAGCAACAACCGCAGCAGTCACAACAGCAGCAGACCCAACAGCAGCCGATGCAACAGCAGCAGAGACAACAGCAGCAGTCACAACAACAACAGCAACAGCCACAAGCAAAAAATGGTAAGGTGCCACCTATTAATACTTATAAAAAGCATATAAAAGACACTATTGAAATATGTAGGTCGGTCGTAGGCAACAATTTTATAATTAAGCGGCTAAACGCAAACAGGCATTCTATTCAGTGTTCATCTTTAGAGCACTACAAAAAAGTCAAAGACTTTCTGTCTCAAACTAGAACAGAATATTATAATTTCACCCCGAAGGAAGACAAGCTTCAAACAGTCCTCCTGAAGGGTATCGAATCCTCTACGGATCCGCAGGCGCTCTTAGCTGAGCTCTGTCAAGTGGCGAGCGACGATCTTGAGTTTATCGGGGTCAGACCGTTCACCACAGTCAAAGCCAGACGGGAGAAACGGAATTTACCATTCTTCCTAGTTCAACTCTCGCCCCAAAGCAAATTGAGTGGTCTAAGGAATATAACAGTCCTGGATTACCAAGTTGTACGATGGGAAAAACTAAATAAGCAGAAAGACATGCTTCAATGCATGAACTGCCAAGGGTTTGGACACATTGCAGTTAACTGTGGTATGGACCCAGTATGCGTTAAATGTGGAGATACCCACAAAACAGGGGAGTGTAAACTCGTGCAAGATAGGGTCACAGATATGACCCAGTTAAAATGTGCGCTCTGCCGAGGCTCCGGGCACCCTGCAAACTATCGGGGATGTCCGAAGTTTCAGGAGATAAAGCAAAACAAAGCCCAAAAGAAAACAGTTGAGGTGAGACGCCCTGAAGTACGCCAGAAAACAACTTCCGTCAATCCCGCAATTTCTTACGCCCAAATCGCGTCTGGAAACACGGTACAGCCTCAACCACAGGTAGCCAAACAGGTCCAAGTGCCTAAGACTCCTGTTCCAGAGGCAGATCTGATGAAGGTGTTGCTGACCATTCATGGTCAGTTAACCGACGTGCAAAAACAGATCAGGGAGCAGGCGGCTAGGGTGGATTACCTCTACTCTATTCTGCCGGAAACGCGAAATGGTTAAAGGCGCGCTGCCTGAGCGACCCTTTAAGATCCTAGCTGTGAATGTAAATTCGCTGATAAGGAACGAACGTAGAGCAAACCTCTTTCATTTGCTGCAAGACCAAAGTCCTGATGTGTTTATGGCTAGCGAAACTAAGCTAAATCAGAAACACAAACTGACTAATAAAAATTACAATATCGTAAAAAGGGATCGGCCCAACTCCTCTCAAGGGGGTGGGGTCGCAATCTTCATATGAAAGGGCATTAAACATAAAGTTATATATAATAGTTAAGTGCGAAGGTTCGGGTTGCTAGAAGCCTGCATCGTTTGCATTTCTCTCCAACAGGGGAAAAGAATGTACGCAATCGCGGTGTACGCACCTGACGCACCTCAGCCAGCTAATTTTATCGCAGAACTCGAAAAACTTTTTGAATGCTTAAGACTGAACTTGGATGAGAATTATTATCTCATGGGAGGGGACTTAAACGCCAAACATGTAGATTGGGGAAACCAAATACAAAATCCTAGAGGGAACCATCTTTATAATTGGATGGGTCGATACAGTGTTGAGTGTAGGATCGACCTTCTGGCTACAGATAGACCGTCATTTCCGAGAAGTGGTAGTTTTCTGGATATTTTACTGCTTGACTCACGACTAGTTATAACTGACGCAACAAATCAACAGACAAGAAACTATTTACAAACGATTGAATACGACAGTGATCACTGCGGACTTGCCACCGTAATACAGCTTCCGTGCGAACTTGTGGAGCTGGATGGGTATGTGCCTGCGCACTCTTACAATTTCAGTAAGACGCGCTGGCCACGCTTCTCCAACGCCTTGGCAAGAGAAATACGTTCCGATCACATTTCTCCACCAAATAACAGAAACCTGATGAACCTCGAGATCGACGGGTTCCTGACTCAAATTAATACGACTATAAAACGAACAATGGACAAAACAATCCCAAAATATAAGGAACAAGACCATACTGGTTTATACAAGAACGCGACAATCGACGCACTACACCGACAAAAAAGCGGACTGCTGACTAGATTGAAACTTCTGTACAGACGTTTCGCGGACACACGTGATCTGGAGATTAGGACATTGAAGTCGTCGATCAAAAACATTAACGTTCTGATTAGACAAAACTATAGATTATCTATTAATTTATATTGGGATAACAGAATTTGGGCTGTTAATTCTAGCGAATCTAGTATGTTTCCCCAAATAAATAAGATATTTAGAAGAAATGATCTCCCATGTCTTAAACTCCAGAGGACAACAGATAACGAAGACGTACTAACGATTGCGGGAATTGATCCGGAAGGTGCCGTTTTCGATGATAATTATTATATGATAGAAGATCCTCAGGAAAAGGTAGAGGCTGTAGGGGCTGCTTTCCAGCAAGTGTATAAGGTGAATGCTAGCATTCGTCCGAATCATGACCTGGAGAACAGAGCCTTACTGCACAACTTCTACCTTGGAAATAACATAACGCAATGGCGATCTGAGAATACTGGTTTCAACGGGTTCAATGACGAAAACTTGGCAAACGCCACCATCGCCGAGCGAAATGGACCCAGTTCATTATTAATTTCGAAGGTAGAACTTCAGTTAATTTTTCAAACATTAAAGAAAAAGAAATCTGCGGGGGTCGATGGTATACCCAACATTGTGTTACGACATCTCCCTGAGGAAGCCATAGACATTTAAACCACACTGTTCAACAACGCATTGAATAATGCATATTATCCAGTGAGTTCGAAGACAGCTGTGGTCCATCCTCTCCCCAAAAGGCGAAAGGACAGCTCCAATCCGGCAAATCTTCGGTCGATAAGTCTTCTTCCAAGTATCAGTAAGGTATTCGAAAAGATTCTCAATAGAGCTCTGTTCAAGTGGGCTGAGGACAAGAATATTATTCCAGACAATCAGTTTGGCTTTAAGGCGGGACATGACACTATTCATGAAAACAGGGTAAAGGTGATTTGCTACATGGCTCTCATCAGGCCGATGATTGCCTATGGGTGCCCTGTGTGGTTTAACGTTGCCCCATCTCAAATGGAAAAGATTCGGGTGTTTGAGAGGCAGTGTCTTAGGACCTGTCTTGGATTACACAGAACACCAGAGTCGGAGTACAAACATTATTATGCTAACGAGGTCTTATACACACTGGGCCAATATAAACAGGTTAGATAACTTGTTAATTAAGCTGATTCGGGGTCACATTGCAAGAGCGATGACCTCAGCCAATGGACTTATTTTCGGGGCTTACTACCCCAATGATGAATATAGTGAGAGCGTTTGTCTTAACTGTTTCATCCCGCCCGAGACATTCCTCTATTTAGACAGTCGGGGGCTGATACAGGATAGATTGGCGGTTCCGTTAATCTACCACGTCGGCCGTAGAACTGTCGATCGGCGAATCCTGTATGGTCGAGACGTCGGCTCTGGGAAAGGAGCAGAGCGTCTGCGGTTCAGTAAAGCTGTGCCCCTTCGGGACAAAAAGGGCTTGAATAAGCAAGTTAAAAAATACTGGTGGTTGGGTGACCACCTTGATATTGATGGTTAGTCAAAGTTGTTGCAATACTTTGCTACGAAAGGCAATATATGCATATTTATAAAGCCTGTGGGCACAAGGGTAGGCTGCTTCGAAAAAAAAAAATGCTGCTGGTGGCTGTTCTAGTTTAAGTTATTTTAAGTATTTTTAAGTAGTTTTAAGGTATGTACGTATATTTACGTATATTTTAGTTTTATTAAGGTTAATTTAGTTTTATTTAGGTAAAGGGTAGTTTTAAGTTTTTAAATAAAAATTAAAATAATGTCATGGAAAACAAGTTTTTGAAGAATTTTCTTGTTTAGGTTTAAGTTATATTCAATTTTAAATTTAAAATAGTCTTTACGCCGAAAGGCATTTTTTAAATATAGTTATAGCATAATTTAGAGCGCCCGTATGGGCCCAGTAAGTTAGTTAAGTTAATATATAAGCTAGTTGTTTAAGATTAAGCATTAAGATAGATATAAGAAAATGAAAAAATAAAAAATGAATTAAAATGCAAAAATGAGTGATTGACTGGGGTGCGTTGGGTCGCAAGTTCGATCCCTGGTTGAGGCAAGTAAGTTTTTTCAATAATAATAAAATTAAATATCTAGTTTTCAGAAAAGGCATTGAAAGAAACTTAGCACTTGAACGAAGTAAAATGGTCTTAGAAAAAATTAATCGAAAAAAAAGATAAAGAAAAAAATAAAAGAAAAAAGGCGTTAAAAAAATTAATTTAAATTTTATTTGAATTTTTTTATTTCGGTAAGATTTCCGTAATGACTTTTGTAAGTCCTTAGCGAAACACTTAAAAAGAAACTATTGCCTTCTTAAGGAAGTCTTTCATAGCAAAGTATTGTTTCCATTGCAAAGCCTTCACCAGGCCTTATCCAAAACTGTTTATGAAGAGTTATAACTTCGCTTATGTGCGCCAAATAGGTTTCTATAAGATTTATTACAGTTGTTATAGAAATAAGAAAATAGCTTCTATTGGCCTTTATAAAAATTAAATTGTTACTTGGGTGGTGGTTGGATGACCACCTTGATATTGATGGTTAGTCAAAGTTGCTGCCTTGGCCGACCTACGTATTTCTAAGGTAGATTGAGTAGGACAGTGACGGTGGCACCAAAAAAAAGTTAAAAAATCCAAAAAATCGTTGGTTTGTGGGTATGTGCATTTGGCGCTGTTACATATGTATATATATCAATACATGCATATGTATAAGCGTGTGTGCATATGCATAGGCTGCTGCGAAAAAAAAATGCTGCTGGTGGTTTTTCTAGTTTTAAGTTATTTTAAGTAGTTTTAAGTTATTTACGTATAATTATTACGTATATTTTAGTTTTATTTAGGTTAGTTTAGTTATTTAGGTAAAGGGTAGTTTTAAGTTTTTTTTATAAAATGTCAGAGAAAAACGAGTTTTTAAGAATTTTACCGTTTAGTTTTAAGTCATATTGAATTTTAATTTAAGTTAGATTTTACGCTGAAAGGCATTTTTAATATATAGTTATAGTATAATTTAGAGCGCCCGCATGGGGCTATTAAGTTAGTTAAGTTATTCTGTAAGCTAGTTTTTAAGGTTTTTTGTCTAGCATTTAAGTAGTTATAAGTTAAATTGAAAATAAAAAGTAAATAAAAAAAAAAAAAACCTATTTTACACTTTAATATCCTTATGTACAAAACACTTGTAAGACCTATTCTTACATACGGTTTTGGCATCTGGTTTTCGATTTCTCCAACCGTAGCGAGAGAGCTTGAGAATTTTGAAAGAAAAATTTTAAGATTTTGCAGTGGGAAACTCCGAAAACCAAACAAAAAATGGTTTTCAAATAAAACCCTGTATAAAGCAACTAAACTAATACCGCTAATGGTTCATCAAATCGAACTTTTAATGAAAAGATTTTAACGCGTCGGGTCCCACCCTAATCAATTAGTTGGTCCCTTGTTTGATTGGAATAGCAATAACTGTAAAGATGATAATTATTACCTTTCCTCTTTTAACCTTCTGCATAGCTCATCGGCTCTCCATATTAGACCAGATACAAATAGAAATCTTGTTGTTCCTTTTTACGACAAGGCCCAGTCGGGAAATTTTAGAGGATAAATTCGTTCGACTTCAAGTACATACATAGACCAACGTTAAAAATGCTTTTATCTGTTTTTGATGATATCTATAGTTATATATGTATTTCAATAAGGAGATTTAAAGCTTCGTTTATGTACTAAATCGTGTAAAAAAATCGTCAGGATGTTAAATTTGCAATTAATATAAATATTAAATCAATAATGTATCTTAAAAAAAGTATGATTTCTTTCGTTGTAAACGTAAGGTTTTTTGCCTTTTTTTGTGTTTGTTTGTTTTTTAGTCTTAAGTAATTTTATCAAAATAGCATTAACAGCCCAAAAGAAGCACAATTGATGATGTATGTCGGGAGCAAGCATATAAGAAAAGATAGATTTCATAATCTTAATGATAATATTAATCAAAGCTAAAAATGTATAATATATTTTTCTTGTGTTCAAACTAAAGATCAGTCAGACATACCTTTATAAAAGTCGACCATTTTAAAATTCAAATGGAACTAAAACAAATGTGTAATTTATGATTTGTCTCAATAAAAATTGAATTGTATTGAATTGAATTGAAAATCCCATAATTCTATTTTTATCGAACAGAACGATCTATTTTAACAAAATTTAATTCTTGACAAAGTGATTTGCTGCCGACGGTGATGCCTTTCATAATTGTTTTTTATTGCATAAATTTTTTTAAAAAGAATTTAAAAAAAAAAAAAATATTTGTAAATATATAAAATATTTAATAACATCATTAAAAAAAAAATTGGTTTATTTTAAGTTAATTAACGGCGATTTGATTTTGAACGAATAAACACAAGTGATCGATATATTTTAGTTTAAGCTGTTGATTTTGGATAGGCACTTAGCCAATCATGGTCAACATAGTTCTGAGGGATATGATAATCTTTTACGGCATTGTTGTAAAATGCCGAAAATTCGGTGGAAATTTAACAAGGCCGTTGACATAACCGACTGAAATGAAGACATTTTCGATCCAAAATAATTGACTGAAGAATTCTGCAACGGAATGGTCATTTCATAAGGCCACTCGCGTGTACGTTTTTAATTGCAGTTTCTTCACGTATGAATGGATGATTTAATTTCTACTGGATGATTTAATTTCTATATGGAACTAACTGTTCAACAATATTTCAATAACGTTAAAGCTTGCCCAGAAAAGGCGAGTACACAAAATCAATTAAAATGACAATTTTAATTAAGTGGTCTAATTCGACCACTTCTCAATGTAAATGACATAAATGTTGTGTTGTGTTGTGGTGTCCGTATTGGCCATGATCATGAATAATATGAGTCTTTGCGATTCCTTAAAGCCATTATGTACACATGATTTCTGGAACATTACACGTGAATGTTATCACTTATATGAAGGATTCCAAAATTTTGTATTATATATATTTTAGCTAAAACTGATACGCTACGCGACATCAACGCATTGTCCAGGATTTTCTTCCATATAGTGTCCTTTTTGGGGTCAATACAAATTCAGGTCCTAAACCGTGAAAATCGAATGGTCCGTTCTCGAGCTATGAGTGGACACTCGCCTTTAAGCGAACATTAGGCGGTCATTCTTTTGACAACAATTTATAATAATGTTTGTAAAATCGAGGCTGTATGCGTGCATTTGTTGAACGAAAAATTTTAACACTTTTGATTTTGTCTGATGACAGATTATATGTGTATGATGACTGAAATCATTTGACTGACCGAGTAAGGTTCACTTTGCGTACATAGAGTAAGTTAAATTCTAATAAAAAAAATATTTAAATCGTTTCGGTAGGGGTGGGGGAGGCTTCAAGCCCCACCTCTGGCTACGTGGCTGTAACGACCTTTACTATTAGAATACGCTAGTCAAGTATTCACCCCATATCACCAAGTGGTGGGATGACATTAGGTCTGCGGACATAATGTCCATGGACATTTTGATAGAACTGAATACCAAAAAAATTACTCCAAAGTCGTTAGAGCGGTTATTAAATAAATCGATGTTTACTTAATATTTTTTATAAAAAAGTATTTTTACAAATTTGAAGAACGCCATTTTTGAGTGCTTGATTGTTTTCATTTTATGCTCTAAAAACAAGTCAATCCGTTTTCCAAAAAAATAAATTAAAAAAATTACTAAAATTAAAATTAAGCTTTTTTTGCAAAATGTTGGTATTAAAATTTTTTAAAGTAACCTAGATCTTTCTTAAAAAATGTTGGTTTGAAATCGATTAACCCGTTCATGAGATAGCTCAAAAAAAAAATAACGGTTCTATAAGAGGTACCTACCCTTAATAGGCTTGCCAAAATTATTTTTTTTTGCGGTTTAAAAAAGAAAACCAAACAAAAACCATCAGTAATTTTGTCAAGAAAATCGTTGCAGCCAGTTTCGAGGAAATAAAGCTTTTCAAAAACCGTTATATAGCAGATACCGTTATTTTTTGAGCTAAAAGAAATGTTCAATTTTTCCTCCTAGGAATGATCTACAAACCCTACATACCAAAGTTGAAGTAAATCGGTTGAGACGTTTAAGCTGTAGGTGCTGATATATACAGACTGACATACATACAGACAGACAGACAGTTAGAAAGACAGACAGACAGACAGACAAAATTACCAGACCCACTTTTTTAGTCTTCGCCATCATCGTAACCTCATGTTGGAATTTTATTCATCTCAAAATTTTTTTTTTGCACGAATGCATTACTTGCCTTATAGTATCTGGGAGACGGACACAATCCCGAAAATCTGAATCCAGAAAACCCACAATCCCGAAAATCCATAATCCAGAAAACCCAAAATCCCGAAAATCCATAATCCAGAAAACCCAAAATCCCGAAAAGCCAGAATCCCGAAAACCCACAATCCGGAAAACCCAAAATCCCGAAAACCCACAATCCAGAAAGGCCAAAATCCCGAAAACAAAACAGAAAAAGTCAAAATTGTCTGCACATTGAATCTTTAATTGAAGATAAAGTCATACAGGTATAACATAGAATTTAACAATAACAAAAGAAATAAACGAAATATAATAACAATAACAGTCAATTAGGTGGTTAAATTACATAACATTATCATAATTAATATAAATTTATATTGTATGATATTCCTTTTAAATAATTTATTTACGAACGTTCATTGCGTTCAGAGAAGATTTTTTTAATTTTTTTCTCTTTAGCTTTGTATCGTTTTTTTATGTTTGGCATTTCACCGGGGATAATTTTTTCGATGCATGTTTTCACACGGATTTCCTCTTCGCCTAAAAGAGCAATTAGTGAATAAACACCGATGTGAGAGCGGCCTGCTAGAACTTTAAGCCGACGGTGCCATGCTTCTACACTTTTTTGTGTACGGGGCAAGCTGTCTTCCAAAAAGTTGGAAATTGACCAAAAACTCGGTGGATATGCTGGATTAGCTGGAACTTGCAGTTTCTTACGGTTCCGTTTTTTACTTTCTTTTCCTGCAAACAAAAATTATGAATGATGGGTTTAAAAAGTTTAAATTGTGTATTTTCATTACCAATAACATAATTTTGTGCAAACCATTTTATAATTGGTGCAGATATATGTAAGCAGTCCGACCGTAATCCATTAAAATAGCATGGAATCTCATCAGGTGGAACGAAGGAAAGGCTCTTGAGCATCCTCATTTGTAAACTAAATTCTAAAATGTGTACATATAAGACAATTTCTTAGATTTTTTTTTAAGCTGTTTGAAAAATGGTACCTTCATTATTTCCGTAGGTTGCTGTAAGGCCCGATGATTGAATTTTCCGCCAGATAATTTTGCCAAAATGAAATAAACAACCCTTACTTTCAGCTTCGGGAAATGCATTAAGGGCGGCTTTTACACTTGCTTTCTCAAAATCGGAAAGTATGTATTTTGGACAAAGAAAAATATTGTTTCTTTGAGCTATATTTAAGATTTCGGAAAAAAATTCAAAATATGCCTTGAAGCTTTAAGAGGACATGAGGCAGTACAACAAAGGCACTATGTGGCCATCAACAAGCCCATGGATTGAAAATAGCTGGTGGAAAATAGTCGGTACCACCTCAAATGTTCCATCCATGAGCCACAACCTGCAATTAGATAGCTGCCTTATGATGTCCAGGGTGCCCAATATAATATATTTTTTATATTGTCAAAACTTTTTTCAGACAAAACAAAGATTTCTCCATCGACACATCGAAGTTCATCCGCAATGTGAATATCCTCAATAGATGTTGGCTCGACTTGTGCATACTTCTTACGAGTTCTTCTTATTTTTTTTTCTGTGCTGACAAGCTTGGCAAGTATACACGTTTGTTTTGTGTACATGCAGTCTCAGTCTCAAGTATAATTTTTGATGGTGGCAAAAAAGTTGTTTTGGCTTTGCTTTTGAGCACCTCATTTCCAGCATATATAGATTTTGTATATGATAACGGCTCATGACAATGATCAGAAGGAGCTTTTTTCACTACATGAGTTCCTTCGCTATTTAAAATTGTACTCAAACGTGATTTACAAAACTTTTCCTTACGTTCCTCGCATTCCCAGTAAACCACTTCCTTGTATTTTTTGTTAACATGGTAACTAAAGCCATCAATACAAATTTTTTCCCGTCCTTTATTCGTTTTTACGATGGACACATTCATTCTAGCTATGAAACATAAAAGAAAACACCATTTAAATAACAATTTAAACATAAAATTATAACTTAAATATTAAAACTCACAATTTTATTGATTTAACTTCAACGATTTCTTCTCACTTAACAACACAACACTACTGAAAGCACAATAAGAACTTGAAATCATTTTCAAAGATTTATACTAACGGTACTAAACACTAATATTTTTTTTACGCCTATACTTCTTAACTTTACACTTAGGATTATTTTTACGAAATCGAAATCCCGAAAAATTATATAAAATGAAAAATTTGCGCAAATTTTTCATTTTATATAATTTTTCGGGATTTCGGGATCCCATTCGGGATTGTGGGTTTTCGGGATTCTGGCTTTTCGGGATTTTGGGTTTTCTGGATTATGGATTTTCGGGATTGTGGGTTTTCGGGATTCTGGATTTTCTGGATTTTGGGTTTTCTGGATTATGGATTTTCGGGATTTCGGGTTTTCGGGATTTTGGTTTTCGGGATTTTGACCCAAGTAAAAATTAAAATTAAACACGAGTTATATAAAATAATTTTCTCTCAGTGTACTGCTTTAGTAATTATGTACAGACAGTTGAAGGTAATTTAAAACGTAATCCTAAACTTTTCTGGAATTTTATTAATTTAAAAAGAAAATCTTCCGGTTTTCCATCTAAAATGTCCTACAATAATGTTTCATCTAGTGATCCTAAAACAATTGTCAATTGGTTTGCAGATAATTTTCAGAGAACATATAATTCTTCAAATTTAAGTATTGGTAACAACTATGATGGTGGTTTTTTATCGCCAATAACCGGTTGTTGTTTTTTCTATGTGGAAAAAGATGAAGTTATAACAGATCTTCGTGAATTGGTTCCATCGAATTTTCCTGATTGCCATGGAATTTTCCCTATAGTTTTGAAACATTGCTCTGAAGCTCTGAGTACGCCACTTCAGTTTTTATTTAACCAATCTTTAAGTTGTGGTTATTTTTTGGAGGATTGGAAAATTTGTTTGTCAATCCGATTTTCAAGTCTGGTAGTAAAAAGGACATAGAAAACTATCGTCCTATAAGCAAGCTAGCTTCTATTCCAAAGATTCTAGATAAAATTGTAAAAACTAAAATGTATTTCACTATGAAAAATCACATTTCAAATTTTCAACATGGATTTTTTAGTGGCCGTTCAACTTGCACAAACCTGGCCTGTTTTTCGAAAAAATGTTTTGATACATTGGAAAAACATTGTCAAATGGACGTGGTGTACACGGACTTTGTAAAAGCCTTTAGTAGAGTAAATTACCAAATTTTAATTGCTAAATTAAAAGCATATGGTTTTGATGGAATTTTTTTTTTGCGTCTTATCTTAGCGGTAGAAGGCAGATAGTTAAAATAGGTGATGTTGAATCTTATCCTATAATTGTTTATTCAGGCGTTCCTGAAGGCAGTCATCTTGGCTCTGTTTGATTTATTTATAAACGATTTTCCATCTGTTTTATCTGCATCAGAATTCCTAATGTTTGCAGATGATGTAAAGTTTTTTAAAGTTGTTAATAATTTAAAGGATTGTTTCGAGTTTCAAAAAGAAATTTATATGTTTTAATGTTGGTGTTGGCAAAATGATCTGCTTCTTAATTTATCAAAGTGGTCCGTCTTAACGTTTTCTTGTAAGCTCAACACAATAAATTTCAATTATTGCATTAACAGTTCTAATTTGTGTAGGGTTGATGAAATAAAAGACTTAGGAGTTATTTTTGATAATGAACTTACCTTTGAGCCCCATGTCACTCATATTGTATCCAAATCAAACTCTATGCTTGGATTTCTCAAAAGAAATTCTACAGATTTTAAGGATCCGTATACATTAAAAGCTTTGTTTTGTTCTATTGTTCGTCCATTACTCGAGTATAATTGTATTATTTGGAACCCAAATTCAAAAAAGTTATGTGACAGAATCGAGAGAGTTCAAAAAAACTTTCTTAGATTTGCATTGAAAGAATTTCCTTTATCTGGTAGTACTGATGAAAATTATCATAGCAGATGTCTTTTACTCAAAATGCAAACTCTTGAGTCGAGGCGTAGAATGTATAGTGTTTTGTTTATTCGTGATATTCTCTGTAATGATATTGATTGCTCTGATTTAGTATCTTACATAAATATATATGCTCCAAGTAAGCCACTTAGGATGAGACAGTTTATTTTTGAGGTTCCTCATACTACTAATTATGGGCAGCGTGAACCAATTTCATATTGCTGTAAATTATTTAATATATATTATGAAAGCCTAGATGTTTTTTTGCCTAGATGTCAATTCAAAACTCTAGTTTTAAGTTTGCTTCAAAATTCTTAAAATTATTTATTTGTAACTTGTTTTAAATTTAGTCTTAATTTTAAAAAATTGATTAATTATCTTAGCGAAATCTGTGGATTGATTATCGTAGATTTGAATAAATAAACAAATATTTAAGCGTCACTTTAAGCAATAGAAAACTAAGTGAGTGTTTTTCTGCAAATACAAAGCAGCAACTTTTGTATCACCCTATAAATGCATTGCAATAACTTAGAGAAAATATATATTATAATCAATCAGTTTCTTACCCTTGATTTCTGCTTTGTAAAGGCAATTTTGCTTGTCTTAAAAGGATTCTCCTCTATTACACGTATACGGTATGATAAAAGTTTTTTCACCGTAAAAGACTTTTCAAAAGTTTCAACATCTTGCGCGAACAACAACAAATAAACTGCTCTATCAAAGAGTCCTATTTTCCTTTGCACCTTTTGTCTGAGAGTGAGTATTAGTTTCTTATTCAAATATTCTGTATTCCGAATAGCGAGCTTTTCTGAACCATACCAACACACTCGTGATTTCTTTTGACAAAAACTAAATGTTTGTTATGAGTTTTTCAATGGCACATATACTAAGCATACACACATATACAAATATATATACCTAATAAGTTGTAAGTTGTAAGGTTATATATCAACATTTTAAAGCATTTCATTTTAAGGAAAGTATATTGTAACAAAGTAAACACGTACAGACTTACAATCAAAATAGACTGTTTTTGATAAGTACTTCCCTTTTGGTTGGGTTTCCATCAAATATTTGCATATGAGAACTGTATGTGTCGTATTTCTCTCATTTTGCTCAATAATATACCAAAATATTATCGTAGTATCTAAAGAGAAACTTTGCGTAACTATTTTCTTAGAGTATTTAAGTCTGTGGTGTAAGACTTGTTCAAATAAATTTATACATAAACAGATAGAAAGGGTTGGAAACGAAATACCGAATGCCATAATCCCGAATGGACAAAATCCCGAATGGACAAAATCCCGAATGCCGAAATCCCGAATGCCATTATCCCGAACGCCATAACCCAGAATGCAATAATCCCGAATGCCATAATGCCGACTGCTTAAATCCCGAATTCAAAAAGCCCGAATGGACAAAATCCCGAATTTCAGAGTACTACTCTTTCGCTACTATTTTCGGAAACAAAAAAGTTTCGCTCCTGTTTGTTAAAAAGATTTGATGCCACTACTTTTATATTATGCTAAGCGATTTGTACAAAGAATTATGAAAATACATAATAGTAAATTTCATTGTTGTACCAAAATGAAATATCTTTGATAATAAAGTTGGTTCTTCAAAGAAATTGTGCCTCAGAATGCACTCTGCTACCACAGTTGCGATTAAAAACATATTTGATTAAGGCTACTGTTCCGGTCTCAGCGAATTTTACTCGCACGAACTAAGCGAATGTAAGCGAATAAAGGAACGAACATTTTACGCCCTATAATTCGTTTTGTTCAGTCGAGTAAATTTTGCTCACTGGAACCGCAACATAGGAAATGCTTACTTTCCAATAATTTTTGCGAACTTTGAAAATTTATGCGAGTAAAATCGCTTATATTCATTGTCACCGGAACCGCAGCCTAAGTTTTTTATTCGACGAAGAATTTGAATGAATAATTGCTTTTTTGTTCCGTTTTTGTGATTTTTTTTTGTGTCACAAAATGCGTTTTAATAATTTTTTTTGAAAATAAGAGTAATATATTAGTTTTAAATGGAAATGAAATCTTTTTCAATGATATTAAGCAAAAGTTTTGGCTTAACCTTCATTTAAAGCTAAAGGATTGGAACAGTTATGCTCTGTAGTCAGTACAGACAACAGTAACCTAAGTTGCCCGATTCGCGGGTTCAAAGGATCTGTAGTCAGTCCCTCTCATGCAACTTCTTGGTTTCTCAAATTTGTTGATGTCAATAATTGACATTGTTTAAAATTGGACCCTAACTCAGGTCCGTTTCGTAGGTACCTACATTATTAAAAGAATTTATCGTTTAAACGCGGAAACTGTTTTAAAAGTAACTGATACTTAATACTTATTTTAGTTATATTTTGAGTGGTGTTTCGTGCTCTTACATAAATGGTTATTTACACTTTTTGATTGGGAATAATTTCGTTATAATTAAGAAAGAATGGATAGCAATAATTTTTATGAGTATTACTGTTAATAGACTATTACTATTAAATTAATTTACAAAAATAGAATTGAGGTTGAAGAATGGTTGCCAATGGGACTACCTTCATTTAGAACAAATAACTGATATAAGCTAGACAATATTTTTGATATTAATATATTATAAACACATTAATAAAAAAAAAAAAAAAAAAAAAAATAAATAAATAAAATAAAATTAAAATGTTTTGTATCAAAACTATTAAACGTTGACACATTTATTTTTAAGAAACAAATGTTTAATACATAACTGCAACTTTATAAAAAAAAACATATAATTTCATAAAAAAATAATTTCACTGCAATAAAAAAAAAAAAAAAAAAAAAAAAATTGAACTATAAATAAATTTCCCATAATGGTTATACACATAAATCTTTTATAAACTGTTAAATAAAACAGAAAAATTTGAAAAATTTAATGTTAATTTCTTATGATTTACAATTATTTCCGTTAAGTTATTTGTTTTAAATTATTCAATTATTATAAATTATTATACATTGTAATAAAATTAAACAGAAACATTTGCTAAATTTAATGTTAATTAATATTTTCGTTTAATTATTTGTGTTACGTTATTAAATTATTATGATAATTAATTTATTGTTTTTGGAGACCAAAAAAATTCTTAGTGGGGGAGGTGTCATATAATAAAATGTGCTATATGCGTTTATCCTAATTGCGTACTCCCACCCACTAAGTAGTTGGTTATTTATTATACACACTCGTCGTTTGCAGAGCAAACATCTAGTGTGCAGATTCATATATAACTTTAACAAGAACAAGTTCTCTTCCTAACTTGATCTCCTTTAGAAGATAAAGTTGGAGAGCATAAGCTTTATCGTAAGGTTAGATCGTAAGTCATGCAGTTAAGCTAGTTTGTAAGTGTTTCTATTGAGTCGACTATTAATGTTCTATTTGTGAAGTTGTCTTCGTTAAACGTTTATTTAATAAAATTTATATTTATTAAAACATAAATGTTGTCGCATTTAATTATTTAAGAAAGACATAGTCATAATAAGATCGGTCGACCAAACAACTATATGCAGATAGTCGACCACTGTATGTATTGATGAACGATTTAAAAAACATCAAACAAGGAAGATACACTCTCTCCGAGTTCTTTGATAAAATAAACTATGCACTGAACTTAGTGTTATCAAAAATAGGGATGATTTCATCAGACGAGGGCAAGCGGGTGCAAGAGCAAATGGCAAACGAGGAAGCAATTCGGACATTTACTACAAATATAAACTCTTCATTTACAAGAATAACCTTATATTCAAATCCACCAAGCACACTTGAACGAGCATATGCGATCGCTTTAACCATACAACACGACAACATGGCAGAAATAAATACAACTGGCCACTATGTGAAACAAACACATAACGTTCACCAGGATAAACCTAAAAATAACCAACAAATACAGACACACCACCATGTTCAGGAGAAACACAAATTTAAACCAAACGTGCAGGCACAGGTTCAACAGTACGTAAATCCAAATCACCCACGAGCAATGGAAACCAACAATTCGGCTTTCAACCATAGAAATCCATTTAAACAACAGAACAACTACTTCGATCCACCATCAGGTAGCGGACAGAAGAGAGAAAGAGAAGAATCTGGAAAAAATCATAAGTATCAGAGGGTAAATAAAATTGATACAAGTAAACCTGAAGACGAGTTAGTAAGTAACACACAACATTTAGAAATTAATTTTGAAACAGAGAGTACTTTTTTAGACGTATAAAAGGTTTACCTTGTCTAACTAGAAAATGTAGATTCTCAGGTAAATCTGTTGATATACTGGTAGATTCGGGTGCTACCAACAATTATATTAGTGATAAGTTAATATCGGTGAACGAATTTCTATAGAACCTTTAAAAACTAGAACTTTACACGGTATGTCTATAATAAAATATAAAAAAATTATTAATTTATTTGGTTATAAAATTTGTTTCTTTGAAATATCTGAACTCCAAGATTTCGATTTAATATTAGGCGAACAGGGACTCAGAAAAATAAAAGCAAAAATAGACTTATTCACGTATAAATTAGAATACGAAAAAAATTAGAACACACAATTCATTATACGAATGATTCCGATCATTACAAAAATGAAATTGACAACTTAATGAAAAGAAATCAAAGTATTTCTGAAACTCTTCCATTTACAACCACTATCGAAGCAACTATACGTACTTCCGATAATGAACCCATATGGACAAAACAGTATCCATATCCATACGCAGACAATGAATTTGTCAATAAAGAAGTTGAAAAATTACTTCACGAAGGAATCATACAAAAAAGTAGATCCCTTACAACTCACCAATTTGGACTGTTCCAAAGAAAGGTATCGGAGAAGATGGGAGGCCTAAACGGCGAATGGTAATTGATTTCCAGAAATTAAATTCTCAAACAATTACGGACCGATATCCTATTCCAGACGTGAACATGACTATCCAAAATTTGGGCAAAGCGAACATTTTCTTGACTATTAATTTAGAATCTGGTTTCCAACAAATTAAAATAAGGGAATCAGACAGAGAAAAAACAGCATTTGCGTTGAACGGCGCAAAGTACGAATTCGTACGAATGCCATTCGGACTGAAAAACGCTCCGAGTATCTTTCAACGTTGTGTTGATGATTAAGAGATTATATAGGCAAGTTTGCATACATATACATTGACGATATATTCTTCCTCGCCCGAAGAACATATGAAGCATATACGTATTATTGTAGATGCATTGCATAATGCGAATATGAAAATATCGTATGAGAAATCACATTTCTTCAAAGATTCTGTTGAATATTTTGGACATGTAATTAAAAGTAATCGAGTTACGGTGGATCCCTCTAAAGTACTAACAATACAAGAATATCCTGTACCAACCACGCTCAAAGAATTACGATCATTTCTCGGTCTTGCAAGCTATTATAGGAAATTTATCGAGAATTTCGCTCGAATAGCAAAACCTCTAACAGTTCACTTGAAAGGAGATAATGGTTTGGTTAAGAAAAATCAAAGTCAAAAGGTTAAATTAAATTTACAAAATGACGAACTAGCGTTGGACGCTATAAATAAATTAAAAAATAAATTAACGGAACAAGTTGAATTATTCCAACCGGATTTCAACAAACAATTTGAACTAACCACTGACGCAAGTAACTTTGCGATAGGAGCTATACTTTCCCAAGACAGACATCCGATAGCTTTCATATCAAGAACATTGAATGAAACTGAACAAACCTATTCCACAAATGAAAAGGAGTTGTTAGCAATAATTTGGTCATTGCAAAAACTCAGGAACCATTTATATGGTATAGCTGATTTAACGATCTATACTGATCATCAGTCTTTAATATTTGCGATCTCTGAAAAAAATCCAAATGCTAAATTAAAACGTTGGAAAAATATGATAGAAGAATATGGTGCAAAACTTCTATACAAACCTGGACATCAAAATGTTGTCGCTGACGCTTTATCCAGAACCCAACAATTAAATATGAATACACAAGTAGAGGATTCTATACACTCATGTGACGATTCTCCAATCAAATCCTTAAAATGTGTATCCACACCAATAAATTCGTTTTACAACCAAATCATCTTGAAACCAATGGAAAATTCCACAACAAGTACAGTTACCAAAAATATATTTAGGGATCACGTTCGACACGAAGTCACGTATAGTAATATCGCCAACGCGATAACAGAACTTAAAAAGATTCTAGACCCAAAAAGAAAAAATGCGATAAAAATTGACGAACAAAATCTCTTTTATATGGAAGACGAAATTATTGCTCACTTTGAGAATTATAAAATACTTATAGCAAGAAATTTACTCGAAGATATCACAGATATAAATGAACAAATACATATATCTAATGAAATACATAATAGAGCACATAGAAATTATTTAAACAATGCTCAAGAAATCTTGACCAAATTTATTGGCCCAATATGAAAATAACTTGTAAAGAAATTACAAACACATGCGAAATTTGCCACATAAGTAAATATGAACGCCATCCGACCAAACAAGTCATGAAACCAAGCCCAATACCACATTTCGCAGGCGAGACTGTACATTTCGATATTTTTCATATGAGTAACGAACTATTTATAACTTCAGTGGATAAATACTCGAAATACTGCCACATACATAAAATCGAAGATAAGAAAACCTTATATAGGTACTTGGAAGAAATCCTATCCAATACTTACCCATTCTGCACGAATATAATCACCGATAATGAAAACGTATTCATATCGCCATCTGTTCAAAGTATTTTGAACAAATCGAATATTTCTCTATTTAAAACTCCAGTCAGTCATTCCACGACGAACGGTCAAGTCGAGAGAATCCATAGTATTTTAATAGAATTAACAAATGCGCTAGCTTTAGGAAACGGCACTAAACCAGTGATAGAAATATATAACGCGGTAAAACAATATAATTTAACGATACACTCAGTGACGAGACAAAAACCTGTAGATTTGTTTTTTAATAAAGATAATTATAAAGAAATACGTGAATTATTAGAAAAAGCGCAACAACGGACTATCACACAGCAAAATAAAAACAGGATTAATAAAGAATTTGCTAATAAGGACGTCGTTTACCTTAAAACAGACAGAAGAACTAAAGATTCACCCAAATATAGGAAACATATAGTGAAAGACAACAAAAGTCAAGTGATTGTTACACAAAAAAATAAAATAATACATAAAGACAATGTCAAAAAGAAATGTATACCTCATGTGTATACTAGTGATGATAGTAAAAAACTTAAACTTAAACAATTGCTACGACATCGTAGACCTCGAAAATAAAAAATAAATAGCAACTCAAACAGAAGATGCATATTTATTTAAAGAAACCAAGTTTTTATATCATGTGACTAATTTAGAAAAATTATTCCAACCTTTTCATAATATAAAAAACTCGCCTTATAAACCTTCAGAAGAAGATAAAATTACAATAAATGAGATCAAAGCATTAGAAGAACAAGTTCTTAGCCACTCTCGATCTACACGATCAATTAATTTCCTAGGAAAAATAATTAAATTTTTAGCCGGAAACCCTGATCATGATGATTTGGTAGAAATCCACCAAGATATCAATGATTTAATTGATAATAATAACAAACAAAATAGAGTAAATTCACATTTCGAACAAATGTTTAATCAAATGGATAGCAAAACCATTAGAGAATCACACATTTTAAAAAGAATCTATAGAGAATTAGAAAGTACCAGAAATTATACTTCAAGAAAGAATTAAAATACCTATTATTAATGTATTAGAATATTCAGACATATACCTTTGTAAAGTAAATAAAACTATAATAACAATATATAAATACAACAATGTAACCATTTTATAAAAACTCCTCTAGAATTAAGACACGGAAAATTACAATTAGATACAAGTATATCAAAATGTAATAATATATATATAAGAAATGAAAAATGTGAAAAATATGTAGATTTAATGATATGTAAGGAATTAAAAAATGACAATTGTACAATCCCCATATTTAACGAAAAAATTGCACAATGTAACATTAAACAAGAAAGTAACGCACATCTCACTAGGGTTGACGAAAGCAATATAATTATGTCGGGAAAAAATGATTTAAACAACCAAACATTTAAAGGTACATTTTTAATACAATTTAATGAAACTATTAATATTAATAACGCAACCTATGTAAATTATAAAAATGAATTAAAAAAATATTTTATATGAGACAGAATGGAAGAATTCAAAATCTTAGAAATTTTAGAAACAAATTCAGATTACAAATTTGAAAACATAAAAATGTTAAGAAAATTTACAATACCTATGGAAGAACATCCATTTTTAACAATTTTGTATACATTAATAATTATATGCGTAATAACTTTTATATGTTATATTTTAAATAAACTTAATACAATTTATATGAATCGTAAAAAACTAAAAGAAAAAAGAGAATATAACAAACTTAATAAACAGGCATTAAAAGCCAAAGGATTATTAAACGAGGACGTTTAATTTAAGGAGGGGGAGAGTTAACGTACAGTTATATAAATACTTCAAAATATATACACATGTGTAACCAAAGGAAATGACTACGTGACTTCAACTATCAAACATCACGCAGTCAATTCTATATTTAGATTTAAGATAAAAATGTATGTATATAAGAATAAGTATATAAGTAAGAAAGAATATAAATAAGATGAACACATTCTCATCGTGGTTCATTCAATTTCAACAAATAATAAAGTAACACTTTGTCGTGCATTTTATACTCTAACTCCGTCTTTAATTTATTTGAAGATATTTTCAGTTGGAAGACAGTATTAGCGCACCAAGCTAATACTAAGTTGATATTTGTCGATCCATAACACACTCGTGTTATTAACTCGCGCAAAGTGACAGATATATTAAATTCTATAATAACAATATGGTAACAACAAATTTAGTTTTGTTTCTGAGATAATTCCATAAAATTGGAAATATTTTGTTCTCACATTAAATTGTGGAAAAAGGTAAACATAATGATGATGAAATCCTATGGATTGTTTATGAAAAAAAGAAATACATACTTATATTTTACAGAAGTACGAAGATACGCTGTAATGTCATGAAAAGAGAAACACATTGAATTGTGGAAGAAACAGAGAGTCACATTAAATTGTGGAAAGAAAGGAGTAATCACAGTCAATTGTGGAAAAAAAAATTGAGAAATTATATTCAATTGTGGAAACCGGTAAATTGGAAAAAAAAACAGGCATTAGAAACTCGATGACAATCTAAATAGTTTTTTTTTTTTTTTTGATTATAGAGAGTAAGATCATTCTGAGACACATTCAACTGTACAACGAAGAGTGGAGTGTTGTTTTCCATTTTTACTGCTCTAAAAACCAGAGGTAAGGAAAATAAAATAGATCAAGATGAGCGACATAAAACCTTTCCTTTGCGAGACATTGGATAAATCTATGATTCGGGTTGAATGGGAAAAATGGCTGCGGTCATTTTCATTATACTTGGAGGCTGAAGAAATAAGGGATCAAACAAAAAAGCGGAACAAATTGTTGCATTTAGGGGGGCCCCAGCTCCAAGAGGTGATATTCAATATTCCTGAAGCTTTGATTGAACCGAAAGAAGGACAAGACATTTTTAAAGCCTTGGTTGACAAACTGAATAACTATTTTTCACCCCAAAGAAACTCGATATTCGAAAGGCACTTATTTCGATCATTAAAACCAGAAAATTTAAAACAATTTATTTTGAGGTTACGTAACCAAGCAGCAAAATGTTCGTTTGGGGAATCGAAAGATGAAATTTTAGAAATTAATCTAAAAGATAAGGTTATAGATTCATGGGCACCAGCAGACCTTAAGAAACGATTGTTAGAGAAGGAGCATTTGTTAACCGAAATAATTGATATGTGTTGCATCTACGAACAAATAAATAATCAAACAGAGTCGATGTTACAACCAACTTCGTCTTCCACAGTTAACAAAATTTCGTCTCAGACCAAAATCTGGAAAGAGGATAGCGGTTGCAACAGATGCGGCCGCCAGAATCATTCGGGCAATGATCCGAATTGTCCAGCTAAACACGCAAAATGTAACAAATGTGGTTTCATTGGGCATTTTGCTCGTAAGTGCAAGACATAATCAGGTAAACGTAAAGCTAGTAATTTTGAAAGAGGGTATGAAAAACGCCAAAAATTTGGGTCATCAAGAGTTAGATTGATATCCGACGAAGTCACGAAAGAAGAAGGAGATCGTTTAGGTGAACATCATTGTTTTATGATAATGAAGGAGGACGAGAGTCATATGAGCGAAATAATAAATTGTGCTATTGGTGGTCACAATATATCAATGGTTATTGACTCAGGATGCCGATTTAATCTGGTTAGTGAAGATGACTGGGATAAACTTCAAAGAGATGAGGCTGTTGTCTGGAATGTGCGAGAAGAGTCAACAAATAAATTTAGGGCTTACGCCGGCAAGGACTTACTAAAGGTTAAAGTTGTTTTCGATGCCCCTGCTCGGGTAGAAAATAGGGAGGAGCTGATTTCTTCATTCTATGTGATTGAGAATGGAAGACAATCTCTGCTTGGTCGTGATACAGCTATACGGTTGAGGGTTTTGAAATTAGGCTTGGACATAAATAGTATCGAAAATCATCAACCGTTTCTAAAAATAAGAGGTATTAAAATAAAGTTGTCCATTGGTAAGGCAATAAAGCCTGTGCAACAGCCACTTCGGAGAGTACCAGTGGCTATGGAAGAGAAAGTTGAGGCGAAAATCAAAGAGGCTTTAAAACTAGATATCATTGAACCGGCGCTAGCACCTAGTCCGTGGATTTCCCCAATCGTCATTGCAGCTAAAGATAAGGGAGAAATTTGATTGTGCATCGATATGCGCAGGGCCAATACTGCCATACTAAGGGAAAACTATCCACTACCAACATTTGAGTCGTTCATGACCAAGTTGAAAGGAGCTAAATTTTTCTCACGGCTTGACCTAAGAAGTGCATATCACCAGCTGGAATTAGACAAAGAAAGCAGACATATCACTACTTTTATCACATATAAAGGTGTATTTATATAAAAGAGGCTTTTGTTCGGGGTGAATTCAGCACCTGAAATCTGCCAGAGGATAATGGAAAACCTGTTATCATCTTGCGAAAGGTCTCTTAATTATTTAGATGACGTTATAGTGTCGGGACGTACTGAAAAAGAACATGATAATGAAGTCAAAAGGTATTAAATATTTTCAAAGAATATGGAGTATCTTTGAATGAGGAAAAATTCGTATGTAAAGCCCAAGAATTGAAATTCTTAGGACATATCTTGAATACGAGTGGTATAAATCCAGACCCAGATAAAATAAGAACAGTCTTAGAGTTTCGTGCAACAGAAAACAAAGAAGGAACAAGAAGCTTCCTTGGCCTTGTAACATATTTAGGGAAGTTTGTACCCGACCTAGCTAATATTACTGACCCTCTGTGAAGTTTAATAAAGAAAGATACAAAGTTCTTTGGAAATATATTCAGCAAAAGTCCTTCCAGCGGTTGAAAGAACTGTTGGCAAATTTGTCCACCTTGTCATATTTTAATCCTGAATACCGCATCCGTCTGATTGCGGATGGTAGTCCGGTTGCTCTCGGCGCAGTTCTAATTCAATTCGATAACGAATCTTCGCAAGTGATATCTTTTGCTAGCAAAAGTTTGTCCGAGGTAGAGAGGAGATATTCTCAGACAGAAAAGGAAGGCCTGGCTTTGGTATGGGCTGCGGGACGTTTCCACTACTATTTAGCTGGAATAGAATTTGAACTGGTTACCGACCACAAATACTTAGAGGCAATTTTCAAACCAACATCTAAGCACCCAGCCCGCATAGAAAGGTGTGTACTTAGACTGCAAGCATATAAATTCAAAGTCATCTATCAAGCCGGTAAACTTAATATAGCTGACTCTTTTTCGCGGCTATGCCAAATTCAGTATTCCAATACATTTGACCAACATGGTGAACATGCTGTCTTTGCAATAATAGAAAGATCTGTTCCAAAAGCAATGACAATTTCACAAATCGCCGAAAACAGTCGATCTGACTTTGAATTAATGGAAGCTGTCATAAACGTGAAGCAGGAATCTTGGGATCAAAAATCTTCAAACGCCTACTTTCCTTTCCGACAAGAACTCTGCGTCGTAGGTGATATTCTTCTGAGGGGTAGTAGGATCATCATACCGCGAGTACTAAGAACACAAATTCTAGAATTGGCACACGAGGGTCACCCAGGTGAAAGTGTCATGAAACGGAGGGTACGATCGAAAGTGTGGTGGCCATTGGTCGATAAAGATGTTGAAAGTTTTGTTAAACACTGTCGTAATTGCTTAATTGTATCGAGACCTACACAACCAGCTCCGATGAAAAGGCATCTCTTCCCAAACAGTCCGTGGTCTTGGCTGTCTATGGCCTTGTTAGAACCCCTCTTCAACCATGATTATATCTTCGTTATCATCGACTATTACTCGCGATATCAGGAATTAAAATTTCTAAGGAGAATAATCTCTGCCGATATTATTAGAAGTCTCGAAGAGATATTTTGTAGGTTGGGTTATCCGAAGTCGATAACGGCTGACAACGGTCGACAATTTGTAAGCGATGAGTTCAAAAGCTACTGTTCGAATAATAATATAACACTCATAACATCGCCATCCTACTGGCCACAAGCAAACGGAGAAGTGGAAAATATGAACCGGTCGATTTTTAAACGTCTTCAAATAGCAAGCTTAAAGGAAGTCGAGTACAAGAAACAAATTCGAAATTTTATACTGATGTATAATATAACACCTCATGGAACAACGGGTAAAGCTCCCTCAGAGCTTTTATATGGACGGCTTATTCGAGACAAAATTCCTTCGATACAAGATATAGAAGAGGAAAGCATAGACTCAGAAGCGAGAGATATGGATGCAATAAGAAAACAAAAAGGAAAGGAAAGGGAGGACAAACGGCGTGGAGCGAGAGATCCTGAAGTAGAAGTAGGAGACAAGGGGTTACTTCGAAATCTGGTGGTCACAAATAAATTAACTCCAAATTTTAATGCAACTGAGTTTGATGTTATTAACCGGAAGAAAAATGAAGTAACGGTACAGGGTGGGGGTAAAACATATAGGCGGAATATAAGCCATATCAAAAAAATACCGCCACAGAAAGAAGGCACTCAAACCCCCATTATTCAGTCTAATGAAAACCTTTCAAATATTGCAGGCACCGAGTCATTGACAGCAGACAATGACAATAAAGCTACCACATCATCAGCGGCAACCCAGTCAGAAGAATCTGCCAGAGATCCCCAGTCTTCAGGACTGATATTGAAGCTAAAAAACATCGGAGGGATGTGGAGACCTGTGCAAACAGATTCTAAAAGTACTTGCTCAGAGAGAGCTAGTACACAGCAGGTGCCTGACTGTCAGTGTGTTATAGATCATCGAGACGAGTAGATGTGTCGTGCAGTTGAGGAATCGAGTATTGTGTTTATGTCGGTAATTGATGTGTCACATAAATATTAAATAAAGAATTGAGTTTATTTGAGTTTATGTTAAATAGTTTTTTTATTAATTTGTTCTTGCAGTGATACAACGGGTTTATACAAAAATCATCAGCTTTTTGGGTCTGTTCACAAACTTGTTTATTTTTTTTGTTAGGCTGTTCCTACACCTGTAACTCACTACTTCACTAGCTGCGTTTTCGTTTGTTTGTTTCGATATAAAAAGAAAATTGGGGTAAAAAATTTCCCTGCATTGAACTATTAATACCTAATATCTCGAAGGTTGAATCATAGACAACAAAAATACTAAAAGCAAAACTTTAGGATGTAGTACACGGAATGTAAAAAACCACATGCGAATGTGTCTCTGACGTCCCGTACCAACAGTGTATTTGTGTTACAAGCGCAACATTTAGCGATGTTGTTATATTCAGGAATATTTCGGTAGTACACGGCATGTTTACCCGAAAAGACACATGTGCAAATGTAACCAGAAGGGTTCCATTCGATGTGGTTACATAAGAATGCACTTATAATTGGTGCTTACGTATGGCTAGTATACGGCATGTAGTCAATTGTTTCACTGCACACTATTTGACATTTAAATCTGGTTTCCTAGAACACGATATGGAAACAGTCATGCAGCGCTATCATTTTTGGAACACAATTTTTGGTGTTGTGTTCTAGTTCAATATAAATTATACAAGAATATACAAGAAATAATTAAAATAATTTGTTTGAAGTGCCAATTACAAGAAGAAACATTCCAAACTGAAAAAAATATAAATTTCATTACAACTCTTAATATTAAGAAATTATCAAACAGTTAATATGTTTAAAGAGCCAATTACAAGAAGAAATATTCCAACATGAAAAAATCTAAAATTCATTACAACTCTAAATATTAAGAAATTATCAAACAGTTATTCGCACAAAAACCCAATATTATTTTGTTAAGATTAGATTTAGATACATCTTTGTTTTCCTTTAAAAAAACAAGAAATAAAAATATGTTTCCAAAAAATATATATATTAATATATAAGTTACGATTTTGCTTCTATTACGAGAATGGCGTGCTAAAAAGGTGTACCAGCTAAAAATACAAGTGTGATCATAGCTTAGCGTGCATTTATAAACATATCCTTATTCGGGAGAATTCTACCTCATTTCATGAACGAAATCCACCACAGCTCATGAGTTTAAGGGGAAACGTGAAACTTAAAACAAATCATGAACTAATTGCCGTGTTACATATTGGAATTTTATTTAATAAAACGAGAGAAGTGAGTGTTTAAAAGCAATGTGAAATATTTAAAATACGTTTAAAAACATTCAGAAACATTTATTAAAATAAATCTGATAACGCAAATACTAATAAATCAATATGCATTTTATATTTATACTTCTAGCGTTTTCAAACTAGATTCAAACTCTTTGGGTCTGTTCATAAACTTGTTTATTTGTTGGTTAGGCTGTTTCTACACTGGTGACTCACAAGCTAAAGTGAGGCTTATAATGAGAAATACTATATTTGTATTTGCATTTTCGTTTGTTTGTTTGTTTCGATATAAAAGGAAAAGCTGGTAATTAATTTCCTTCAATTGAACTATCAGTTCAGAACCTACTTGCGAAAGAAAAATGAAAAACAGTGCTTTTTTGGCACCATTGAAATTGACATTAGTTGTTTCCTATTGTTTGATACAAAATATGGAAGATAATCGATGACATTAATAACATAGAATATTTTTTCCGTTTTTTACTGTTTCAAACACATCAGTAAACATTTTACTTAAGCAATTTGAATATAGAAAATAAGTTTAAAAGGTAAACACTCTCCTTTAACTACTGATGCTATAAACGCGCAAATATAAAAAAAAAAATAATTTTTCATTGTTTTCATCATTTAATGATTGTTTTTGCTAATAGCTAAAACCATTGAGTTCATAACATAGAAAAATCATGTAGAAGTTTCAACTTTGCTTGTAGGATGTCGTTACTATCGACTTGTTTTTTTTTTTGCTCTTGTAGCAACTATTCTTGAGTTAAAAGACAAGAGAACAGTTCTATCCGAGACGTCAGCGTTAATAGATGTGTTACGTTTAGTGCTCTCTCTTCATTGAAATAAAAACAAATAAACTGTTAAAATTCCTTTCGACTTAAAAGGAGCAAGTGGCTCATCTGCGGATGAAAACCCGGCTCTTGCCAAACCAAAACTTTCCAAAATGGAAGCCAAGTCATCCTCATCTAACCGATTTGAAATATTATCCGATCTTTCTGACATGGACGATGATGAACCAATCGAGAAAGTTAAAACTAAGTCAAATCAAATTGAATTCACCCCTATCCATCTTATAAGTAAAAATAGTGAATTCGTAGCTAAATATATAAAGGATCAAAGTATCAACAATTTTCAATATAAAAACACTTCGCTCGGTTGTCGTGTAAATTTTTATAACGTCAATGATATCCAAAAAGTGACAAAATCGCTTGGTGATTGAAAAATTCCTTTCTTTACGCATAACACTAAAGAAAATAAACCATTCAAAGTTGTCCTCTATGGTTTGCAAAAAATAAAAGAAGAAGATCTCTGTAATGAACTTGTAGAAAATCTGAAACTTGAAGTGCTTAAAGTTCACACTATGAACGTTAAAACCCTTAAATTTAAAGATCAGTGTAACTACCTAATTTATTTAAAAAAATGAAAGTAAAAAGCTTAATGAACTCAGAAAAAATTGCAAACAAAAGAGTTTTTAATATAACTGTGTATTGGGATTATTTTAAAAAAAGTCTACACTTTGTCCCCCAATGCCACAAATGTTGGATGTTTGGTCATGGATCTAGTTTTTGCCATGTGAAAAGTGCCTGTTCTCTTTGCGCAGAAGAACATAACGTTTCTTTCTGCCCAAATAAAGAAAAAAACTCTTAAATGTGTAAATTGTGGTGAGAGCCACTCAGCAACCGATTCAAACTGTAAAAAAAGACTTGAATATATTGAAATCCAGAACCGTTTGCGAGAACGAAACAAATCCAGGGTACTTTCCAACGCCAGCCACGAGCCAAAGCCAAGAGAAAAGAACAGCTTTATTTAGCGCACTACCGAGTTTCCTCTTATCAATCAACGTCCACCATATGCACCCGTCCCATGTAGCCCTCCTGTTCACTTTAATCCCACTTCACCAGAAAACAAAAGTTCACCAACTCATCAATTTGTAAATGTTCCAACTTTAAATGTTCCCCTTGACAAAAATAATGTAAACAATGATTTATTTACTTTTGAAGAATTAATTTCATTAAAGAAAGAAATGTTATCAGAACTCTCCTTATGTAAAACTAAAGAAGATCAATTTAACGTAATTGCTGATTTAAGCATTAAATATCTGTATACAAATAAAAATGACAAGTAAACTTAAGATCTGCTTGTGGAATGCCAAGAGTTTGAAGAAAAAACAAACTGAGTTTTTTAATTTCCTTTTAAAACACAAAATTGAAATAGCACTCGTTACTGAGACATGGCTTAAAGAAAAAATTAATGTTAATTTTAAGGATTTTCATTGCTACAGGTTAGATAGAGACACAAGCAAAGGTGGGGGATTCTGTATTTTAGTGAAGAAAACTATACGTCACAAATTACTTAAAATAACGGGTGTTTTTTTTCGAGGTATAGAACTTTTCAAGACGGCCACCCATTTAACAGCTGTCATGTGATTTATTCTCAGTTTGGTTTGGCAATTCATCATGAATAGACTCACGCCTGAACAACGCTTGCAAATTGTGTCGAATGGGGCCAAAACGAGATGGCCGTTGTTCCCGATTTTCATAAGCGAATTTTGTTTAGCGATGAAGCGCACTTCTGGTTGAATGGCTACGTCAACAAACAAAACTGCCGCATTTGGAGTGAAGCTAATCCTCAAGTGTATGTCGAAACACCATTACATCCAGGAAAACTGACTGTTTGGTGCGCTTTATGGGCTGGTAGAATCATTGGTCCGTACTTCTTCAAAAACGATTATAGCTACAACGTTACAGTCAATGGTGATCGGTATAAAGCCATAATTACTAACTTTTTCATTCCTGAATTGAACAATCATGATGTCCAGGAGCTGTGGCTCCAACAAGACGGCGCAACATGTCACACAGCTCGTGCCACAATCGATATATTGAAAGACACGTTTGGTGACCGCTTAATTTCACGACGGCCAATTGGACCTGTGAATTGGCCTCCAAGATCTTGTGATTTAACACCGCTAGACTATTTTCTGTAGGGTTATGTAAAGTCATTGGTCTATGCGGATAAGCCACAAACGCTTGACTATTTGGAAGACAACATTCACCGTCTTATTGCCGATATACGGCCACAAATGTTGGAAAAAGTCATCGAAAATTGGACGTCCAGATTGAACTACATCCGAGCCAGCCGTGGCAGTCATATACCAGAAATCATATTAAAAATGTAATGCCACAAAATTATCTTTCGAATAAATAAAAAATCATGTCAATCGAATATTCCATCGTTGTTTTATTGCAATTTAAAGTTCTATACCTCTTAAAAAAACACCCTTTAGAAAAATTGGTTTTAATCGAAACAATTTCTATGGGAGTTGAATTGCAAGATATAGGGTATGTTAAGTTAATTGTTGCATATTTTCCCGGTGGAAAAGTAAGAAAAGATAATATTTCAATGTTTAAATCAGATGTTTTGAAACTAATAAGGTATAATAATAATTTTGTCCTCTGTGGTGATTTAAATTGTAGACATTCTTCTTGGGGCTGTCCTAGAGATAATAAATGGGGAAAGACTTTATTTGACTTAAATTTTTTTAAAAATTTCGACATTTCGTATTCAAGTGAACCAACGTACATTCCCGCAAATGGTAGCTACTACTACTAGAGGCCTCCCTTCAACCCTTGACATTGTTTTGACAAACTGTCAAAACTTATTATCTTGCCCTTCAGTAGAAAACGATCTTACATTTGACCACTTTCCGGTTATTTTTGAGATGAAGCATAACGCAAAGTTATCTTTTCCTGAACATAGATACAATTTCAGTAAGGCAGACTGGGAAAAATTTAAGTTGAGCTTGAAAAGTAAGTATGAATCGGAATCCTTTTCTCAAACTTCTATGAACACCATAGAAGCTATTGATGAAAATATTCAGAAATTTGAACTCAATTTAGAAAATTCAGTTGAATTTTCAGTTCCTCTCTATCCTTAATCTAATAGTTTTTACGACCCTGTGTTAACTGAAGATCTAAAAAAAAACAATCATTTTTAGAAACACTGTGCGAAGCAGATACCGGCAGAGAACAAATTTTCTGAAATTTCAACTGAAACTTCTAAATGAATTAGTTCTCAAAAAACTTCAAGTTATCAGAAACAAACATTGGGACAAAACTTTATCTCAGATAAAAAAACATAATAATGGAAACTCTCAAAAATACTTAAAAGAAAAAACTCGAAAATTCCACATTTAAATAAAAACGGTAACAAATTAATCACTGGTCTGGAAAAGGCTACTGAACTGGCCCAATTTTTTGAAAATGGCCACTCTATCACTCAGAGCTTTAATGACAGAATCACCAATGAAAAAGTCCAAAACAGTTTAATTAAAATTGAACAGTTTTCTGTTGATCCCCAAAATGTCCCAAGAATCTCAGCGAAATTCATAAGAAATGTTATTAAAACAGATCTTAAACCAAAAAAAGCTCCAGGTTATGATAAGATCAGTAACAAAATGATTAAAAATCTTCCAAAACAATGTCTTATTTTTCTCAGTGTTCTTTTCTCTAACTGTCTCTTACTATTTTCCTAAAAGATGGAAAATTGCCAAAATTGTTCCCATTCCAAAACCTAACAAACTACTCCCGGAGTTATCTTCATACCGTCCCATAAGCTTACTTAGTTGCTTAGGCAAGCTGTTTGAAAAAAGAATCTGTCTTAAATTGACAGAAATCGTGGAAACTAAAGACATTCTTCCACCAGAACAATTCGGGTTTAGGAAAGAACATTCTTCTACTCATCAGGTAATGAGGCTTACCAAAGATTTAAAAAAAAGCACTAACACTCAAAAATTCTATTGGAATGGTATCCTTTAATATTGAAAAAGCTTTCGACAGTGTCTGGCATAATGGTCTCGTCCATAAGCTTTTATTTAACGATTTCTATATTATAAGATTTTTATATTATAAGTATTATTAAAAGTTTTTTAGATGAAAGAAAGTTTTTTGTACAAATCGCCCAAGAAAAATCTTCGTTCTACTCAATTAAAGCGGGTGTCCCACAAGGATGAACCCTATCCCCCCTTCTCTACAAAATTTATGTTTCTGGTTTCCTTGTCCTAAATCACTGCAAGAGATCTTTCTTTGCTGATGACACATGCATTTACAGTGTCTCCAATAGCTGCCAACAAATTATGTTTAATCTTCAAAACGCCCTTACTTCAATTCAAACCTATTTCTATTCGTGGAAAATAAAAATAAATCCTTCAAAATCACAAGCTTGTTTCTTTACAAAGAAACGTAAGCGAACAAACTTGCCCCAAACAAACCTTCAATTGTGCAATGCCCCAATCCAATGGGAACAAAATATCAAATATCTGGGCGTTTCCTTAGACAAAAGCTTAACATACTCAACACAAATCTCCGAAAACGTCAAAAAAGGAAAATTCCTTATGAAAATCTTATTTCCACTTTTAAACAGAAACTCCCATCTTAGTATTGAAAACAAGTTACTAATTTATAAATTTGTCTTCCTACCTGCTATGTTATATGCGTCACCATGTTGGTATCATTGTGCCGAGTGTCATTACAAAAAAAATCAAATTTGTCAAAATAAGATATTAAAAAAAATTCTTCCTTGGCATTTTTCAACTGTCGGTTTACATGAGATTGCTAATATACCTACCATAAAAGTAAACTGCTTAAATATATACGAAATATTTATGTACAATTGTTCAAGCAAAGAAAACGTTATATTAAAAAATATTGCTGCTTGATTGGTATCTTTTTTTTTATCTAGTTTTAAGTAGTTCTAGTTTAGTTAAGTTTAAGTAAAATTGCCTAGGAGTTTTTGTAAATTTTTTTCAAAACAAATACATTTGAATTAAAAATTATCTCTCCCTTTAATAAACATTTATAGTTGCAAAGAATTAATATTATTCTCATCTCTATATTGTAATTATCCTATATAAAATAAATGTAAACAGATCGACAGTAAATAAATAAAAATAAAAGGCAAGAGAAATAAAGAAAAACAAATAAAAATGTATACAGAACAATTTTGTTCGGTTTGGGTTGAGGGATTCTCGTTACATGGAATTATTGCAATAATAATTACTCGATATGATCACTTAGCGACATCTACTTCGGTGAGTTTGAAACCATCTTGTTTCCTCTATGTGTATATACTCAATGCTATAGTCCACTTATGCGCAAAGCTGTATCTGATCTTGCACTTGCGTTGTGTCTTAGAAAGACTAGATACGTAAATAAAGTACAGGGATATCCGATATTGAAAAGTAAAAATTAAAATTAAAAAAACACGAAATAAAAATACAAGTTGCTATTTTGCTTCTATTACGAGGTATGCGGGCTAAAAAAGTACCAGCTTAAAATACGAGTGTGATCTTAGCTTATCGTACATTTATGAACACACCCTTATATGGGAGAATCCTACCTCCATTCATGATCGAAATCCACCACAGCTCATGATTTTAAGGGGAAACGTTAAAAAAATCATGAACTATAATTGCCGTGTTGCTTATTGAAAAGCAGTCTGTAATAATTGAAAGACATTTAAGAAACATCCAGAAACATTTATGAAAACAAAAATAATGCAGGAAATATGGATAAATCAATCTGCATTTTATATTTTAAACAAGATTCTTGACACTGGCATTTAATGTTTAAAATGCATCTTTTCGAGTGCCATAAAGCGTAGCGATTCCTTTTGATTTCTAATAAAAATCATTTTTTTGTTTTGAGGGAAATTAATTATTAAACAATTCAGACTTATTTTTAAAATTATTATTTCAAATATTGTTAGCATTTATTACTATTATTTTGTTGCTAAATATTACAAAAAGACAAACGAAATTTACTAAAATAACAAAAGAAAAAAATTAAACTGTCAAAACAACAAAACCTACCCGTGGGCCGCATGCGGCCCGCGGGCCATTATTTGGACAGCCCTGCCCTAGAGGACAAATTTGAATTTTTGTTTTAGCTCGGCTATAACGGGTACCTCCCATATAACGGTTTTAGTTTTTACAAATTTTCTCGAAAACCGCTGTAACGATTTCAATAAAACTTTGTGTACGTGCTATTTTTAGTAGATCTAATATAACTGAATTTCAGGTTTTTGGCTACAAATGCACATAACGGAGATTTGGTGTTAACTTTTAAATCTTTTAAAACGAAACAACTTTGAAATCCTTATAGTTTAAAGCTATAAGTATTTGGAACAGTTTTTTGATATTTATTTTCAGAAAAGGGGAGCTTTTAATTGGTCATAATTCAAGCAAAATGATTTTTTCCAGTTTAGTTCCGTATTTTTTTATGAAATTTTCAAATATTAGAGATTTTGGGGAGTTTGACTTGGCACAACTTTCAGAATTTCGATTTTGGAAAAAGGGGGGCGGTTGGAGCTCTCAGAAATTTTAAGCATTTTTTGAAACTCAAATTAAAACATGATTTAAATCTTGTAAGAACTAAATTTTGTATTCACAAATTGTATTTAATAACACTTATTCAGATACAAAATTAAAATTTGAGAAAAGTCGTAATGGTGGGGAGTTATTTGAGTTTTAAAAATAAACTTCGAAATGCTCTATCTTCGAAAATACAAAAGATGCGACTATAATTTTTTAGAACAATGATTATAACTTTTAAATTCTGAAAAAAAAAATTACGGCACAAACCGGCACAAACCTAGCACATTTTTCAAAAATTCGATTTTCGAAAAAGGGGGGGCTAGGTCAAAAACGGTTTTTTGGCTCTAAAACCCCCATTTTTGAATATTTTTGAAAAAAACTACGGCACAAACCGGTACAAACCTAGCACAACCTAGCACAACTTTCAAAAATTCAATTTTCAAAAAAAGGGGGGGGGCTAACTTCACAAACTCCTAAAATTATGCTATCATAATGTTCAAGAAAAACAAAGTTACATATTTTCTCCGTAAAATAGTACAGTTACCCCCAAAAAGCAGCTTAGAAACAAAAGTGATTTTTCAATTGAAATGGATTTTGCGCTTAAAACGTGCGAAATAAGTTTAAAGAAACTGTTTTAAGACACGATAAACCTAAGAATCTAGCCACGGTGATGATGAGTTGGTCTTATTTTTTTTATTTACTGAATTAAGTAGACTCTTGTATCCCTTAAAAATATTCTGTTAATTTGCATCATTTTGCTGTTGAATTCAATAAAACATTGAAAAATATAATGTGTCTTTATACTTATTTCAAGCACTGTATTCTTTGGACTAGTTTAACCTTAAATTACGAGGAGCGAGTGGAAGCTAAGAATATGTTTTTAAATACAGTTTTGTGATGTACCTTGGGTTTCTCTGGCTGAGGTATACTCGCTGGTGTCCAGGGTTTTACTAAAGAAGGTACACTAAAACTTTAGTTTCAAAGATTTTCCTTTATTCAACCAAGAAAATAGTTTTATTATTAAAAATAATTAAATTTTAATTAAATTCTATAGTTTTAAAGTTTGGATTATTAGGCTTTGTGCTTTTATTTTCTCCAATTTCGGTTTTTCGGTGTTAATTTCCAGTGTGTCTTTAGAGTCCAACGTCGGTTGTTGTTTCCTTAGTAAGGTTCCTTCTGGTGCTTCCTTCCTCGTATATTTCTTCAAATTATAGTAACGGTAGATTCGGCAAACATCGTCTCGAATAACAACCACTGTATTGATGCTGGAAAACTGCAGTATTTCTACTGGCAACCACAGTATTTCTACTGGCAACCACAGTTTTTCAACTGGCAACCACAGTATTTCTACTGGCAACCTCAGTATTTCTACTGGCAACCACAGTATTTCTACTGGCAACCACAGTATTTCTACTGGCAACCACAGTTTTTCAACTGGCAACCTCAGTATTTCTACTGGCAACCACAGTATTTCTACTGGCAACCTCAGTATTTCTATTGGCAACCACAGTATTTCTACTGGCAACCTCAGTATTTCTACTGGCAACCACAGTATTTCTACTGGCAACCACAGTATTTCTACTGGCAACCACAGTATTTCTACTGGCAACCACAGTTTTTCAACTGGCAACCTCAGTATTTCTACTGGCAACCACAGTATTTCTACTGGCAACCTCAGTTTTTCAACTGGCAACCTCAGTATTTCTACTGGCAACCACAGTATTTCTACTGGCAACCACAGTTATTAACTGGCTTATACTGGCTTATTGTAATTTGCCTCTGAGATCCCTTACCGCTGGTGGGGGGAAATCTCTGCAAGAGTTAAATTACCCACAGTATTTCTACTGGCAACCACAGTATTTCTACTGGCAACCTCAGTTTTTCAACTGGCAACCTCAGTATTTCTACTGGCAACCACAGTATTTCTACTGGCAACCACAGTTTTTCAACTGGCAACCACAGTATTTCTACTGGCTTTAAAGATAGCAATTTCTTACCACTGGTGGGGGAAATTTACTACCGTAATTATTATAGGTTCTTACCCTCTGTTTAAATTAGTAAAGTCTTACTGACTCCTATTATTTCGGCTTTTCGTTTTTTTTTATACTGATATTACACTTCAACGGTATACTTCGGTACGTTTCGGAGTGATTTTGTTGTGTGAACGGCCTCCTCTCGTTAAGTCTTTGACTGTAAGTGCCTGTTAATTTTATTTTTGCAAACTTTACTTTTTTATGTAATTGTCCATATATTTCCTTGTCCGGTACTCCCCTTCCTCTTGCTCTAAGTAATGCAAAGTATTTTTGTCTATACACGAGGAGTGTGCGGGTGGCGGTGCATTCAAGTACGTACAGCAAGAATTATTCAATATCATAGTCATCGACTTATATTGCATTTGTCTATGCACGAGGAGTGTGCGGGTGGCGGTGTATTCAAGTACGTACAGCAAGAATTATTTAATATCATCGTCATCGACTTATATTGCGTTTGTCTATGCACGAGGAGTGTTCGGGTGGCGGTGTACTCAAGTACGTACATCAAGAATTATTCAATATCATCTTCATCGACTCATATTGCGTCCATTTTATTGTTTGGTTTAATACCACACATTTTATTATACAAATTCACCATCGATGTACGCTGATCGTTGCCTTTTTGTGTTCCGCTGCTGGATTCAGGCTTACTTTCGCCATTTGCCTTACTTTCTTTTATTAGAAATTCACCTCTCGCTCACTATATTCAATTCTCTCTCACTATATTCACCACCATCGAATATTGTATTTGTATTACTTTCACTAGAAAATATAATTTCTTATCAGTTGGTGACGAGCTCTGTTATCGGCAATACCCTAATGGGAGCTTGCGGTCGCTTATCTGAGGCTTTTAAATGAAATCATTTTCTGCTTCAGATGACAGTGCTACCTGCTAGGGGCTAATATATAAAATGATTGTTTTTGATTTTTTTTGATTTTTATAGGAATGTAATGGAGCGATAAAATGCTTCATTACAGTTTTATATTTTATTTATGTATTAGATTGCACCAAAATATGTGAAAGAGCGCAAGCTAAATTCCGAGAAACATGTTACAATAAATGACGGGTATAAGAAAGTCAAAAAATTAAAAGAATTTCTTATATCTGTGCTTTCTTATAAATAATTATTAATATAAGACATGGTGTTTTGAAAAGTCTGTCTTATAAGCGTGTTTTCTTATATGAGACTTTCTTATATGTTATATAGGTCATCTACTGTAATTTTATTGTTTTTACGTAAATTAATCATTGATCAAGCACCCTGTAATGCAATATGTCTTAAAATTATTTAAAATCAACGGCTTCATTCACAATGCTGTGCGATACGTTTTTGAAAAGCCAATAACTTTTTCTTTCATTCTGTGTTTAAATAAATCTATTTTAAGAAATAGTTTTTGAAATATTAATTTTCAAAGTCAAAATTTTGAAAAAAAAAATTGAAAAAAAAATTTCAAATTCATTTTTTTCAAAATTTTACGTAATTAAGTGCTAATTTTAATTTCAAAATTCAATGCTGTTATTAATTTTAAGTCTAAATAAGAAAACCGGATGCAAAAATTTTATGTGGTTCTCAAGAAATTAAAAAAAAAAACCAAAACCACCTTTTTCTAAGAAAATCATTTATTTTTATTGTAACGAAGCAATTTAAGAAGCATTAATCTTAGTTTTTTTAGTTTTTTTTATTCCTTTTATTTTTACTATGTTTTTTATTGGAAGTACTTATAAAAAATTCTCGATATGATCTCCATTGTTTAGAAGGCATAGATTATATCTCCTTGTAATGGCTTCACATAAGTTTATGCTTGACAAATTTTCCTGCAATTTGACTCAAGCGACTTCAATTCGTTCCTCCAGTTGTTCCAATGATACTATTTCCACTTCGTAAACATAATTCTTCATAAATCCCCATGCATAGAAATCTAGGGGAGTTAAATCTGGTGACCTAGGCGGCCATTCCGTGGGGCCCCTTCTTCCGATCCAACGGTCACTAAAATGATCATCCAGCCAGTTTCTCACCTGTAAGCTGTAGTGTGCTGGAGCACCATCTTGTTGGTAGATTAAAGTATCTGCTATAACCAATGGAACGCTGTCTAATAAATCGGGTAAAAGGTCTTGTAGGAATTGCAGGTATGATTCTCCATTAATAATGGAATTCAAAAATCGGGGCCCGATCACAGTGTGTCCAACAATACCAAGCCAAACATTACAACTAAAGCGGTGTTGTGATTTGTTTTGTTTTTTTTTTTGTGTGGATTGGTGCTACTCCAATAATGTAAATTGTGGAAGTTAGTAACCCCATCCCTAGTAAACTGTGCTTCATCCGTCCAGAATATTCTTCTAAAATAGTTTTGTTCGGTTTCATTTCTAAGTAGTAATGTTCTACAAAATTCGGTTCTCAATAACTTGTCGTTTGAGGTGAGTTCCTGAACAGGCGTAAAGTGGTACGGGTGTAAATTTTCCGCCCGAAGTACTCGACATGCTCTAGATTGGGACACTCCAAGCATAGTGGATATCCTTCTTGTACTGACGGAGGGATTATTTCGGACTAAATCCAGAATTCTTTCATCTAAGATTCTTGACTCATCAGAAACTGGCCTTTCGCTTCTTCGATGCTCCAGCACTCCATGATCTCTTAGACGTCGGTGGATTCTTGGAAACGTGCTATGATGGGGACACCTCCTATCAGGATATCTTTCAGCGTACAGTCTTTCGGCTTCACGACTTCGACCATTAGTTAAACCGTAGCAGAAATGCATGTCCGTTAATTCTTCTCGGGTGTATGAGCTTGACATCGTTACGTGTTAATGAGTTAATATTCAAATTGGAAATAATTACTAAGCAAAACTGCAATGCCTTTTATTTATCTTGCGTTGCAATTTTCTTTTTTTTTCATTAAAAAAAATGCGGTTTTATTGTCCCTATTGTCCCCATAACAGGTATAACCCATGGGCTGCGGGCAGGCCAAGGCAAAAATATTGACAGGTCAGTTTTCAGAAGTTATCAATGAAAATAATATTAATCCAGGGTTATTCCAATACTATTTAATTTTATTACGTTCTCATAAAACTCCAATTAAAAAAAAGTAAAAAAACTAAGATTAATGCTAAATAAATAAATAAATTGCTTCGTTACAATAAAAATAAATGTTTTTCTTAGAAAAAGGTGGTTTTGGTTTTTTTTTAATTTCTTGAGAACGACATAAAATTTTTGCATCCGGTTTTCTTATTTAGACTTAAAATTAATAACAGCATTGAATTCTGAAATTAAAATTAGCACTTAATTACGTAAAATTTTGAAAAAAATGAATATGAAATTTTTTTTTCAATTTTTTTTTCAAAATTTGACTTTGAAAATTAATATTTCAAAAACTATTTCATAGAATAGATTTATTTAAGCACAAAATGAAAGAAAAAGTTATTGGCTTTTCAAAAACGTATCGCACAGCATTGTGAATGAAGCCGTTGATTTTAAATAATTTTTTTCCCATTTTAATTCAGTTTTTTCGAAAATTGCCCCTCCCGGATAAACGGAGGAGAATAGACCCCCCCTCCCATATGATTTTTTTCTTGTCTCAACGCAACCTACACGCCCTAGCATTTTGTCGCATTGCTCATGACTCACCCTGTATAAAATGATTGTTTTTGATTTTTTTTGATTTTTATAGGAATGTAATGGAGCGATAAAATGGTTCATTACATCCCCCTCTTTCTTCGAAGACGAGAACCTTCTCGTCTAAATATAATTTCTTCCCAGTAGATAGATTAATAATAATAACGTAGATAGTAATAATTAATTTTTTTTTTTTTTTTTTTTATATTTAATTCACTTTCTTTAAAATTTCAACTCAGCTTAATTCAATATATCTTTTTTTTTTTGTATTATTTATCACTGGGTATTTGTAACAAACTCTACCCTCTTACTGCGTCCTTGGAAGTGGAGATCGGCTACCCCTGGTCTTTTGATTTGTGCCTGCACATGTCCCCAACGTCTACGAAAGATTAGCCTTTGCCTTCGAAATTTTGGGTTGTATCGTTTGTGGCTAGTTACGTCGATTCCCAAGAATGGATCTGGTACTTCCTTTTTATTCCTATGCCTTTTAACCACTAGAGCAGTCGCATCCATTGCCATCGTGCAGAGGTGGGTTTGTTGTATTTTGCCGTTCGGCTGTATGGGTTCCGGGTTATATGTTAGTGTTGGCGGTATCGTGGTTAGGTCAATATAATCATCATACGCATGTATCTCTAGACAGCCGTCTAGTGGTGAATTCTCTGAAATAAAATTAAAGGAGGAATTACCATTGTTTATTTGACTCTCGGCTCCAATGGCGTCGGTCGGTGGCACGCTGGTTCTGGCTCCTATTGGCTTTATTTCCTCATTGAGTGGTTGTTTATCCGCTCCCTTTTTTGAACTCTTTGTAGTCGGTGGTGGAATTGCTTTGGAAGACTTCTTGGTTTTTGTCCCTTCTTCCTTTAGCTTCTCTAAGCGTTGCGTTGTCAGCGGTGGGATGACTACTACCGATTGAATGTGTAGTTTGTTGCCCCTTCCTCCTCGCTCTATCCTACTTCCAGTTGTAACTGGTTGTGGACAAGTGGCTTTTCTGTCAAACGGACTGGTCATCTTGGCTCTCTCTTGCTGGTTCTGTGTCGCACTTAACTTTGGAATGAAAAACCACACCGAAGACGGTGTGGTCACTTTTATACCCCTTGAGGTCACGTTCATGTGCACGGATAACAGGAGTTCTTCGATTTCCTCTCTCACCTATCTTACGTATGGCTACTATGACTGGCGATTCTAATCTCACCACCTCAAACGGTCCATCGTAACGGGGTGCTAACTTTTCGGTAAATTTGTTTGCTGCGGAGATAGAACTCTTAATTTTTTGTACACATGTTCCCCTATGTTTGGTTTCCATGCCCTTCGTCGCATATTATAATATTTGCCTTGGGTTTCAGCAGCCCTTCTCAAATTGTCTGCTACTAGTTGGTTTAATGCCTCCATTCTTTCCCTTCTAATAACTATAGCCTCAGGGTCGGTGTTGCTGTGTTCTTCAGGTAGTATTGGTTCCCTAGGTAATCTCAACTCTCTACCAAAATTAAGGAAAGCTGGGGTAAATCCAGTCGAGTTATGTTTGCTAGTGTTGATAGCGAATGTCAACTCCCGTATGTATTCATCCCAAGCTCTATGATTATCTTGTACGTATTGAGCTATCATTAATTTAATTACGCGATTGACTCGTTCGGTTGGGTTTTCCTGTGGTGTGTAAGGCGCAGTGAGTATATGATTAATTCCCAACTCGTTCAAAAATGTTTTGAATTGTCGACCCGTGAATTGCGCGCCATTGTCGGTTAAAAATGCTTTCGGAATTCCATATTGGAATATCACTCTCTCTCGTATCGCTTTTATCAAGCTTGCCGCGGTTGCTGCTCTGAGAGGAACAGCTACGACCCATTTAGTGAATTTGTCTACCATTACCAACATCATAGTATTACCTTTCATGGAACGAGGTAAAGGTCCCACGAAGTCTGCGCAAATAGTAACCCAAGGGTTTTCCGTTATAGTCGAGTGCATAAGTCCGCTAGGCTTTTGTTGTGATACTTTGTATTTATTGCAAGATATGCATCTTCCGACATGTTTTGCAATATCCCGGAACATTCCCGGCCAGTAGTACAAGCGCATTATCCGAGATGCGGTTTTTGCTATACCTAGGTGACCGGCAGTAATTAAGTCATGGTTCTCGACTAAGATAACTGATTGGTCTTTCAAAGGGACACATAATTTCCACTCGTGGCTCCGGTCGGCTAGTGGGTGAGCTACGAATTTCCGGTATAAATTATTATTCTCTATGCGATAGTCAGGGTACTTCTCAGGGTTCTTGACCAATAGCTGTATTTTTCGTTGAACCCAGTCTTCTGTTTCCTCCGTTATAGTAAGTAATTCGCTTTCTGATATTGGCAACGGGTCCGGGACAGCGTTTTCGCAACGACATTCATGCAACCCTTCCTATATTGTATATCGAAATCAAATTGCTGTAATTCAATCGCCCAGCGGGCTAGTCTTCCCGAGGGGTTCTCTAAGGAATGTAACCATTTTAATGAATGGTGATCGGTGACTACATTAAAGTGATAGCCCTCTAAGTAAGGCCTCATTTTTCGTATTCCCCATAAAATGGCTAAGCATTCCTTTTCTGTTACTGAATATTTGTTTTCTAGATCTGTCAGAGTCCGGCTCGCATATGCAATTACCTTTTCTTGTCCCTTAGTATTTTGCGATAAGACCACTCCTAGCCCATAGTTACTAGCATCGGTCTGTAGGGTAAAAGGTAAAGAAAAATCAGGACACATTAGTACTTGAGCTTCTGTTAGCTTGTTTTTTAATTCCTTGAAGGCCTTGTCTTGGGCGATACCCCATTCCCATTTTTGTTTTTTTTAAGAAGTTTTGTTAACGGTGTAGCTATTAATGAAAAGTTTTTGATGAATCGACGGTACCATGAAGCTATGCCTAAAACACGCCTTAATTCCCGTATATTCTTAGGTGAATTTAATCCTTGTACTGCTTGAACTTTGTCCGGGTCGGTGCTTATAAATTGATCACTGAGTACGTGGCCTAGATATTTAAGTTCGCATTTACAAAACTTGCATTTCTCCTTATTTATCCTTAGATGAGCTCTTAATAATCGATTAAATACTTCTTGGAGGTGTATCAAATGCTCGTCAAACGTCTTGCTTATAATTATGATATCATCTAAATACGCGAACGCGTGAGGATCCATGTCAGGTCCTAGTACAGAGTCTAACATTCTCTGAAAAGTTGCAGCTGACGAATTTAACCCACATGGTAAGACCTTCCATTGATATAATCCATGCCCTGGTACGGTAAACGCTGTAGCTGGTCTTGACTCTTGGTCCAAAGGTATTTGCCAGTAACCTTGTTTTAAATCGATTGTTGAAATATAGTTAGCCTGCCTTAATTTATCTAGTATTGCCAAAATTTGTGGTAAAGGGTACGCATCCATTACAGATAATTCATTTAGTTGGCTGTAATCCACACAAACTCTCCACGTCCCATTTTTCTTTTTGACGAGTACTATTGGTGAACTATCAGGGCTGTTAGATGGCTCGATTTTTCCATCCCGTAATAAATCGTTTACCTCTTCGTCGATAATTTTCTGCATGGCCGGATTTCGCGGGTAATACCTTTGTTTGAAAGGTCGGTTACTTTTCAAGGTGATATGATGAACTGCGGCGTTAGTAGCGTTCGGGAGGTGCTCAAATTTCGGCAGTTTTCGGTTAAGTAATTCACTCAAAAGTTTTTGTTGATCTAGTGTTAGGGGTTTTCCGCCCAGAGCACATAGCTGATTTTGTCTTTTGAGGGTTGGAGGACCTTTATTTGACATAAGCTCATTCCCATTTAATTTGATAGAGAAATCCATTTTTCGTAGGGCATCCATACCAATTATTGCGTCTTGACTCAACTGCTTCAAATGCGTTACTTCTCCCTGAATTGACCGGTTCCCTACTTGCAGGGTTACTGTGTAGTGTTCTCGGCTAAATATGGGACTACCATCTGCTAGCTGAACTGCATTACGTTGATATCTCACCGGTGTTTTGAGTCTCTTGAGTAGGTGTCGCACCTTAGTACTAATGAACGATTGAGTCGCCCCGGTATCGAGCAAAGCATTGATTGTTTGGCCATTCAACTTTATGGTTAAGAAACAGCTCGGATCTACCCATACTTCAGCAGTTTTTACTGCTTTCAATGCTACTCGTGGCGTATCTTCGATCCTGGTGGCAAAAGTTTTTTTGTGTTGATCGTTTTTATCTTGGTTGTTCACTTCCTGCTCCGTGGCACATAACTTCGCCTCAGGCATTACCTCGCTGTTAGGCTTTATTTCCTCTATAATTATCCCCTCTTTGGCCGTCTCCGACGTGATGATGGAAACATGCCGGGTCTGACAAGGACACTCTTTCGTCAAGCGACCATCTTCGCCACAGAACGAACAGAACAAACGGAACGGCTGCCGACAATTTGCCTTCGAATGCCCCCTCTGTTTGCAGTTCCAGCAATGAGTGGTTCGATCGTAGTTTTCATTCGTTGGGATATATCGGTGAGCTCGCTCATCCCGTATTGGCGCTTGATATGCCCTGTGAGGCGGTGGTCTGGTTGTATTCGATGACGTGTTTCGGTTTTCGCTTTGGATACACTCATATTCAGTAGCTAAATTCATCAATTCTTCCAACGTTTGAAAATCGCGTCGACGAATGTATAAGTGATATTCGGGTCGAAGGCGATCGTAAATTTTATCAATATAATTGCTAATACGCAATGATGGGTGTTGGTGAATTAAATATTGGGTCGTACGGATGAAATCCCTTGCCTTTTCGTGTGGACCCTGTCTTTTCTTTGAGATTTCGTCTTCCAGTCTGTTTATAAATCGTGGAGGCAGAAAGTATCCCAAGAAGGCCTGGTAAAAATCTGGCCATGTTTTAAAGTTGTCACGGTTGATTCTAAACCATTCTAAAGCTGGTCCTTTAAAAATTTCTGGGAAAGTTCAGAGCATTTCATGTGTTTGGATCTGGTAGCAATCGGTCAGTTCCTCTATACGTTTAATAAATTCCAGTGCATTTCCTGAAGAGTCGAATCTCAACCCCCATTTTCTTACTTCATTCATAACTTCTGCTTCTCGACTAAGAGGGGATTTCCCTGTTATACGTGAAGGAATATTTGTATCGGAATTAACTGGTACTTGACTTTGTCCTGGAAAATGAGGAAAATTTGAGTTTACTGTTGGATATTGATTTTGAGGGTCCATTCCATAGGGATAATTCCATTCCCTGTAGTCAGGGTGTCTGGTCATTCTATCAAATTCTGCCAGAGCGGGATATAAGGATGCCATATAAGTTGGGGCGGGTTTTGTATGTTCTGTAGCCGTTGTTAACACAGGCGTCCCTTGGAAATGCGCATTAGGTACCGTATAATACACCTTGGTATAGGTGACGGGCTCACTAATGTTTGCCTTAGTACTACGTTCTTTCTTCTCTGTTTCTATATTCTCATTTGTTTGTGAAATATCTGCTTTGGAATAAACTCTATCATCTGAGCCTTTCTCTAATTCTTCACATAAATTTTGGGTTGACTTTCGCAATCTGGACTCTTTAATGTAAACACTGAAACGAGTGCGGAGGTCGGCAACGGTCCCTTCGGTGTTAAGCTTACAACGCGCCATGCGTTCTTTAAGCTCTGTTTTATCAAGGAGGTATATAGCTCCTATGCTGGCAAAGATATCAAAACCTTCTTCAGAGTCTGACATCTTGTTGTAAGTTTTATTTCTTATCTCAGTTGGAATCTTTATTTTAATTTTCGGACAACGGTTCAGTTTGAAATCTCGATGAGGATTATTATATTTACGGTATCGGTTCAGTTTAAGATCTTCAGGTAACGGTTCAGTTTGAAATCTTGATAAGGATTATTATTCGTTAACGATAAGATTTAAGATCTTCAGGTAACGGTTCAGTTTGAAATCTTGAGGAGGATTATTATTCGGTAACGGTTCGGTTTTAAGATCTTCAGGTAACGGTTCAGTTTGAAATCTTGATGAGGATTATTATTCGGTAACGGTTCGGTTTAAGATCTTCAGGTAACGGTTCAGTTTGAAATCTTGATGAGGATTATTATTCGGTAACGGTTCGGTTTAAGATCTTCAGGTAACGGTTCAGTTTGAAATCTTGATGAGGATTATTATTCGGTAACGGTTCGGTTTAAGATCTTCAGGTAACGGTTCAGTTTGAAATCTTGATGAGGATTATTATTCGGTAACGGTTCGGTTTAAGATCTTCAGGTAACGGTTCAGTTTGAAATCTTGATGAGGATTATTATTCGGTAACGGTTCGGTTTAAGATCTTCAGGTAACGGTTCAGTTCGAATTCTTGAAGTTTTGTTTCTGGAATGGACCTTTGAAGAAGTTCCTGCTCGGGCGCCAATTTGTGATGTACCTTGGGTTTCTCTGGCTGAGGTATACTCGCTGGTGTCCAGGGTTTTACTTAAGAAGGTACACTAAAATTTTGGTTTCAAAGATTTTCATTTATTCAACCAAGAAAATAGTTTTATTATTAAAAATAATTAAATTTTAATTAAATTCTATAGTTTTAAAGTTTGGATTATTAGGCTTTGTGCTTTTATTTTCTCCAATTTCGGTGTTAATTTCCAGTGTGTCTTTAGAGTCCAACGTCGGTTGTTGTTTCCTTAGTAAGGTTCCTTCTGGTGCTTCCTTTCACGTATATTTCTTCAAATTATAGTAACGGTAGATTCGGCAAACATCGTCTCGACTAACAACCACTGTATTGATGCTGGAAAACTGCAGTATTTCTACTGGCAACCACAGTATTTCTACTGGCAACCACAGTATTTCTACTGGCAACCTCAGTATTTCTACTGGCAACCACAGTATTTCTACTGGCAACCACAGTTTTTCAACTGGCAACCACAGTATTTCTACTGGCAACCTCAGTATTTCTACTGGCAACCACAGTATTTCTACTGGCAACCACAGTATTTCTACTGGCAACCACAGTTTTTCAACTGGCAACCTCAGTATTTCTACTGGCAACCACAGTATTTCTACTGGCAACCTCAGTATTTCTACTGGCAACCACAGTATTTCTACTGGCAACAACAGTATTTCTACTGGCAACCACAGTATTTCTACTGGCAACCACAGTTTTTCAACTGGCAACCTCAGTATTTCTACTGGCAACCACAGTATTTCTACTGGCAACCTCAGTATTTCTACTGGCAACCACAGTATTTCTACTGGCAACCACAGTTATTAACTGGCTTGTTTTAATTTGTCTCTGAGATCCCTTACCGCTGGTGGGGGGAAATCTCTGCAAGAGTTAAATTACCCACAGTATTTCTACTGGCAACCACAGTATTTCTACTGGCCACCTCAGTTTTTCAACTGGCAACCTCAGTATTTCTACTGGCAACCACAGTATTTCTACTGGCAACCTCAGTTTTTCAACTGGCAACCTCAGTATTTCTACTGGCAACCACAGTATTTCTACTGGCAACCACAGTTATTAACTGGCTTATACTGGCTTATTGTAATTTGCCTCTGAGATCCCTTACCGCTGGTGGGGGGAAATCTCTGCAAGAGTTAAATTACCCACAGTATTTCTACTGGCAACCACAGTATTTCTACTGGCAACCTCAGTTTTTCAACTGGCAACCTCAGTATTTCTACTGGCAACCACAGTATTTCTACTGGCAACCACAGTTTTTCAACTGGCAACCACAGTATTTCTACTGGCTTTAAAGATAGCAATTTCTTACCACTGGTGGGGGAAATTTACTACCGTAATTATTATAGGTTCTTACCCTCTGTTTAAATTAGTAAAGTCTTACTGACTCCTATTATTTCGGCTTTTCGTTTTTTTTTATACTGATATTACACTTCAACGGTATACTTCGGTACGTTTCGGAGTGATTTTGTTGTGTGAACGGCCTCCTCTCGTTAAGTCTTTGACTGTAAGTGCCTGTTAATTTTATTTTTGCAAACTTTACTTTTTTATGTAATTGTCCATATATTTCCTTGTCCGGTACTCCCCTTCCTCTTGCTCTAAGTAATGCAAAGTGTTTTTGTCTATACACGAGGAGTGTGCGGGTGGCGGTGCATTCAATATTTTTATTCAATTCATAGTCATCGACTCATATTGCATTTGTCTATGCACGAGGAGTGTGCGGGTGGCGGTGTATTCAAGTACGTACAGCAAGAATTATTTAATATCATCGTCATCGACTCATATTGCGTTTGTCTATGCACGAGGAGTGTGCGGGTGGCGGTGTACTCAAGTACGTACATCAAGAATTATTCAATATCATCTTCATCGACTCATATTGCGTCCATTTTATTGTTTGGTTTAATACCACACATTTTATTATACAAATTCACCATCGATGTACGCTGATCGTTGCCTTTTTGTGTTCCGCTGCTGGATTCAGGCTTACTTTCGCCATTTGCCTTACTTTCTTTTATTAGAAATTCACCTCTCGCTCACTATATTCAATTCTCTCTCACTATACACACCACCATCGAATATTGTATTTGTATTACTTTCACTAGAAAATATAATTTCTTATCAGTTGGTGACGAGCTCTGTTATCGGCAATACCCTAATGGGAGCTTGCGGTCGTTTATCTGAGGCTTTTAAATGAAATCATTTTCTGCTTCAGATGACAGTGCTACCTGCTAGGGGCTAATATATAAAATGATTGTTTTTGATTTTTTTTGATTTTTATAGGAATGTAATGGAGCGATAAAATGCTTCATTACAGTTTTATATTTTATTTATGTATTGGATTGCACCAAAATATGTGAAAGAGCGCAAGCTAAATTCCGAGAAACATGTTACAATAAATGACGGGTATAAGAAAGTCAAAAAATTAAAAGAATTTCTTTCTTATATCTGTGCTTTCTTATATATAATTATTAATATAAGACATGGTGTTTTGAAAAGTCTGTCTTATAAGCGTGTTTTCTTATATGAGACTTTCTTATATGTTATATAGGTCATCTACTGTAATTTTATTGTTTTTACGTAAATTAATCATTGATCAAGCACCCTGTAATGCAATATGTCTTACACATTGACGTATTAGATATGCACCGCCAGCAGCCAACTTCAAGTGTGTTCCAACATAACTAGGGGCGCCATCAACTACTGGCAGGGAATCTACGTAGCAGTGATATGATTTCTTTAATTAATTATTTACTATTGAAATATTTTCAAACTACTTTTATTTTACAAAACACATCCACTCCTTATGCCATGAGTTACTTACAGATGAATATATTATCGTTTTCATTTAAAATCTAATGGCTAAATTAGTACACCTATTTTACACTAAAAGATGATGGCGTGTTTAGACTGTTTTTTGCTGGAACAACTTTTCTTGGCTGTTTGTATGAAAATTTCAACCGACTGGCGGTCCATATCTAGTACGTCAATGGTCTTTCAAGTCGGTTATGTTCATGATTTAAGGATCTGGAATACTGTAAAAAGTTTTCATGAACCAATTATATGATAAGTTCAGCCAATGCCCTTTTGTTTCCAGACGAGGGATATAGAATGGCACGTGTTTCAAAAATCCAAGAAACTTGTTATGTAGATAAAATAAACATCTGAAGAAATAAAAGGTCAGCTTACGATCCAGAAAACATTAGCTGTCTACTTCAAATCCAAATATTATACCTATGGGACTGATTCGCAAAAATGACTTTGTAAAAATTATGTACAAAATGCACTTTAATTAATTTATTTGTTATTTTACAATATATGAGTATAAACATTATTCAATTAAGCCCTAGTTTACAGTGTTCGGAAAAGTATCCATAAGTGTTTTTACTTGCTCACTAGGCCAAGTATTGGTTTCATGCAAAAGAATATTTTGAGGTTTTAATCAAACCTGACATAACGATGATAGAGAAGACGATAAAAAGAAGGTTTCGTCATGCCGTCCATCGGTCTGTCTGTGCGGATGTTGCGGATGTTGCGGATGTTGCGGATGTTCGGTTATATGTTCACCGAGCTACAGCCTAAATGATTCGAAGGATTTACTTCAAACTTCGTGTGTAGTTCTTTTTGGTGATTCCCTAGAGGTACCCGTTAGCCCAGCTATAACGGGTACCTCCCATATAACGGTTTTAGTTTTTAAAAATTTTCTCAAAAACCGCTCTAACGATTTTAAAAAAACTTAATGTACGTGCTATTTGAAATAGTTCTAATATAACTGCATTTCAGATTTAAGGCTGAAAATGCACATAACGTAGATTTGTTGTTAACGGTTTTTAACAAATTAGGCCTTAAATTGACAACGGCTTACCCGATTTTATTTAAATTTGGCATGGTGTATAATATAAGCATTCAACACAAGATGGTATTTAAAGTTTTTTTGTTAAGAAGCCATTTAATGATAGCTTTACCTCACATTTAGGCGATTTTTCTCTTTTCAACATAATTCAGCAAATAAAATTTTCCCAATCCAATAGTTTGCTACAAGAGCAAGTTCGTCCCAGTCGTGCATTTTATTTTTTTAAGAGTGAAATAAAATATTTTTTGAGAAGTGGTCGAAATAAACAACAACAACTTGTGTACAGCAACACAATTCGTTGAACGGATAAGGAAGGGAATTTGAGTGAAAGATTTGACACGGGTCCGAATTAATTAATTCATTAGAATTTGAAAAGTGGTTTGTATGATGACATACTGCAGTGATATAGTAAATGTAAATACAATTAGACATGTATATTAGCAGCTGAAAACAATGTTAATATGCACAAACTTTCGCAAAAGAAATTGGGCGTGCAATAAAAAATTGCAGAAAATAAAAAAAAAATAAATATTTCCTATGAGTGAAACTGTAAAACTATTTAGATTTGTGAGCGTAATGCAAATTTAAAAAAAACGCTGTTTATATAAACCCAAATGTTCAAAACGCATTGATTGCCTTTAATGGGGAAAGTAAGCTTTGGAAAAGATAAAGGTATTGAAAACTAAAACTACTGACACTTCACGTAAGGGGAAGATGTCAATTTGTGTTCAATTCGTTGATTATAAGGACGATATTTTTATCTTATCAATTTTCTATATACCGATATAAAATCTCTTAAAATTTAAATGAAGTATCTAATGTAGGTACTGTATTTGTATAACATTCTCTATTGTTTACTTAACATTTATATTACCTCCGTTATATTATAAAAATGAAATATGAAATTTAAGTTTTTTGAATTAGTAAGTGGGCTTCAGGTCAAAAAATGAAACAAAGTTAATTTGTGTTCGACGTTTCGTCCATGAATATGGACATCATCAGGAAAGATGTGCAATCTATATTTTTATATATAATTATTACTTACAATTTACAATATATTTAACATAAAAAAGAAGAAGACTTACAAATGTTACATTAATATTGCACTTTAAAATAAATATGTAAGCTGAACTTACAAGTAAAATCAAAACTTTATAATGAAATAAGAAACAAATAAAACACATATTCTCCTTGACTGAAGTTGTTAGCGAGCTTTTTTCCCTCTTTTCTCTAACAGATGTTTGTATTGTGGGCTAACGTTCTCCATATCTGTACGTCTGTTGATTTTATTGTCAGCATTAATGATGTGAAGAGTTTCAATTATCATTCTCTTATTTGGGTTCTCTTCGCGTTGTAAAATTTTTGTGTCGTCGTAGTTTGGGGAATGCTGAAGTGTGATGCAGTGTGCTGCCAGTGCTGTCTTCTGTGGTGCGTTGTTTTTAATGTCAGATTTGTGTCTTGATAATCTTTTTTTAAGTTTTTGTTTAGTTGTCCCTATATAAATTTGGTCGCAATTGTCGTTTTTTCCTCCTTTGCAGCTGATTTGGTATATTACATCAGAGTGTTCCATTCTATTCGTCTTTGCTTTTAGTTTTGTATACAGTTGTGATGCGGTATTTGTCGATTTCATTGCCATTTTGTATTTTTCGGTGTCGAATAATTTGGCAGTTTTAAACCTGTCAGCAACTTGTTTTACGTAGGTAAACGGTCTTCCGAAAATCCATAAGACAGGAATGCCACTACGACCAATATGTTCCTCAGTAAAAGTTCCATGTTACAACTTAGCTAAATACCTCATTGGTATATTGAAAAACATAACTTCAGACTCCAAATATAATGTTAAGGATTCGACCGAGTTTAAAGCAAAACTTCGTGAACTTAACATCGAAAATGATGAAGTTCTAGTGTCTTTTCATGTAATATCACTTTTTACAAATATACCTCTCAAAATGGCACTACAACTGATTGCAAACATCTGGGAAAAAATAAAAGAACACACTACTATCAAAAAAACCAAATTTCTTGAAATGATCCATTTCTGCATTATTGATAACAATTATTTAGTATATGGAAACAAAACCTACCAACAAAGAGATGGTATGCCGATGGGAAATCCGGCTTCTCCAATAATAGCGGACATTATTCTGGAAGAACTTTTAAATACATGCCTTCCTCAACTTATAAACCAACCAAAAATACTGACGAAGTACGTGGACGACATATTTGCTATCGTGAAAATGGGAGAAATCGACCAAATACTTAACGTCCTTAATAGCTTCCATGGAAAAATACAGTTTACAGTTGAGGTTGAAACAAATAACAGATTGCCTTACCTCGACACAGTCGTAATACGAGAAGGAAAACTTCTAAAAATGGATTGGTATCAAAAACCTACGTCGTCAGGGAGACTGATAAATTTCCGATCCCAACATCCAAAACAAACCATATTCAACACTGCCAAAAATCTAATAAATCGAGTACTCCTAATAAGTGACGTAGAATTCCACAAACAAAATCGAGTAAGAATTAAGAATATATTAATGCAGAATGGTTTTCCGGAAAACATAATAAGAAAATTAATAGGACAACATGCAAACAGAAACAGCCAACCACAAGAACAAAATATAATTTACAAATCGTTTACCTACGTAAAACAAGTTGCTGACAGGTTTAAAACTGCCAAATTATTCGACACCGAAAAATACAAAATGGCAATGAAATCGACAAATACCGCATCACAACTGTATACAAAACTAAAAGCAAAGACGAATAGAATGGAACACTCTGATGTAATATACCAAATTAGCTGCAAAGGAGGAAAAAACGACAATTGCGACCAAATTTATATAGGGACAACTAAACAAAAACTTAAAAAAAGATTATCAGGACACAAATCTGACATTAAAAACAACGCACCACAGAAGACAGCACTGGCAGCACACTGCATCACACTTCAGCATTCCCCAAACTACGACGACACAAAAATTTTACAACGCGAAGATAACCCAAATAAGAGAATGATAATTGAAACTCTTCACATCATTAATGCCGACAATACAATCAACAGACGTACAGATATGGAGAACGTTAGCCCACAATACAAGATCGTACTTCGTACAAGTCTTTACTAAAAACAAAGTTATGTAATGGGCTAATATCTGTAATTCAATCAAACAAATAAATAATATTCGAAAGCTCAAATGAATGCATAAAGGTACTTCAGTTAAAGTGAGTTTCACCCGACACTTGATTTAAGACAAATTCAAAACAACAAAAATAGATATTTTTTTCTTCGCAATTTAATAGAATCCATTAATCATATTTTTTATTAGATATCTAATGGTATACACCCACCTGCCACAATATACCATTATTTAAAGACAAAAATATTATAATGAAGTAATACGAACATTTAAGTTTATATCCCTCCTTTGAGTGGATGCGGTCTGCACACAAATTCTTTTATGAATGCCCCGCCCAATTTCTAGCACTAATATTATGACATCCAGTAAAAAGTGAGTGACATGATTTGGCTGGCAATTTAAGTTAACAAACAAATCTTAAATCGATTTTGAGGCAAAAAAAAAAAAATTATATTAATATTTTTCTTTTTGTTGATAGGTGTGTGTTAAGTGTGTTATTTTTCTCATCATTTCTTAAAAGCCAAGCACCATTTGGTTTATTGCAAATAAACCAAGGCAATGAGCGAGCAGATGATCTTGCTAGGCAAGGATCAGCCCTTCTCGTCTCTCAGGCGGAATCAGTAGATCTTCCACTGGGCTTCGTGAAGGGCAGAATATATGACCATTTCCTTTCAGAATCAACAAAGAGGTGGCAAGGTTTGGCAACCTGTAAAATAACTAGAAAGATATGGCCAACCTATGACAAAAACAGATCGAATGATTTAATAAAACGAAACAGAATAGACACGGCCAGGGTCGTTGCAATCGTCACTGGCCATTGGCCAATAGGCGAACACGCAGCTAAACTGCGCATACCTTTTAACAGCTACTGCCGTAGTTGTAGAAATCCGCTGGAGAACGAAACTATTGAGCATTTCCTCTGCCACTGTCCGGCCCTGGCTAGATCTCGCCTCCAGGCATTTGGTAACCTGTTTCTCGACAACCTAAACGTGCTGTCGAACAAAAGGATAAATGATTTTACCGCTTTTCTCAACAGCACCAGTTGGCTCTAACAAACCAAGCAATATCTCTATTTCAACTTTCACCTTGGAAGTTTTTGGAACTTTCGTTTAGGACTGGCTATTCGGACTAGCACTTACTCTATCTTTGGCAATAGCATCAGAGTACTGATTAATACCTGGTAGGTATAAACTGTCTTTGAACGGGCTTAGCCTCATATAGATCTAGTGTAAAGTTATTGGGCAGGCTCTCAGTCCAAATGGAACCACCCAGCACACAGTGTGAGCTAGGTTCTTCCCTTGTGACTGCGGGCACAGACCAAAAACTGGTCCCCTTAGCTTTTCAAAGCACTCACTCACTTTCCATTTCAACTTTCACCTTTTAAGTTTCTGGAACTTACCTTTAGGAATAGCTTTTCGGACTAGCACTTACTCTATCTTGCGGCGAAAGCATCAAAACACGGATTTACACCTGGCAGGTGTTCCGCCTTTGAACGGGCCTAGCCTCATATAGATCTGGTGTAAAGTTAATTGGTCGTCTCTCAGTCCAAATGGAACCACCCAGCACACAGTGTGAGCCAGGTTCTTCCCTTGTGACTGCGGGCACAGACCAAAAACTAGTCCCCTCAGCTTAACAGTCACTACCACTATATCACAAAAATTAGGTCAAACGAGTTATTGTATCAAAACGGCGCTTTTCCGCGCTAATTGGGTTTCTTCGGAACAGTTGTTCTGCGAAACCGCCATCTTACCTACCTACCTACCTTATTGCAAATTAAAATATTTAAGTAAGCTTATTGAAAAGATAATGTTTATTGAATTTCTTTAATTTGATAGTAGTATCGAACGAATTTTTGTTTTGTGTTAATCCAACATCACCTTAAACAATACAATGAGTGTAGTAAATTATTTAAAATAATCTTCCGAAAGGGAAAATCGATTATAACCGAGAGTCTTCCAATCTACTAATTAACCTTATGTTAGGTCAGCCAGCCGTCCCCCATTGAAGGGGAGCGTCCCATAAATGCAGTTGTAATTCCCCATCGTGAAAATTAATAATTTAGTCCCATAATCTAATAAATGCGTCCCATATCCTTTATAGATTTACATGTCTCACATCTACTGTGAATCACTGTACGTTTATTCGTATCAACTACATTACTACTACCGAGAACAAATTTTTCTCTGGAATTCTGTTAGACTATAATGTCTGGTAGTCTGACAGTTGGTCTGTAGCGTTTAAATCACCCCATTCCTATACACACAGCAGATTACGCCATCACTTGGAGTTTCACTTCTTTTAAGTAGTACCGCACCTAGCAACGTGTGGTCTAGAAATATCCTGCTTCAGCAAAAAGTTCTCTCCAATAAATGGTGCGAATGGAACCACATATTCTCCAAGAATGTTGTTGATGTCGAAACTGGAGTTCACTGATCCTACTACAATGTCTACCTCAGCTTTTCCGCGCGTGAAAATACTAACCCACACTATGATTAAACCTCTACAGAAATTTTACCTCAGATGGGCTTCTGTTGTTGAAGAGTAAGAGTATATTTCACATGATCCTCTCTACGATCTGCTGAGGTCATCTGGTGAGCGCGTATTAAACCTGGACTCATTGGTAAGCCGAAAAAACCGAACTGTGCATCATGTAAGTATGTAAGTACATTTTCAACAACAACAACTACATTTTGGAGGAATGTTTGGTTCCATTCACACCATTTGTTGAAGAATTTTTTTTTCTGAAGCAGGACAATGCTATAGAGTGTTAGACTAGAATACGGCTACTTACAAGAAGTGGAAATTGATGTGATGACTTGTCCTGTTATGAGCCCCAGATAAGAATTTCGTGTTCTAATTAAAAAAGTATAAAAGAATACGTTTTGTTTAATATGAAAATGTTACCAAAATTCAAGGTGCGCAACTTTTCTTGTGACTCAGTGTTTAAACATTTCTTTTTCTGAATTCGAAAGGTATTTGGAAAACCGGTTCATGATTTTTTTTTTTAATTTAGTTTCTTATATGAAAATTATTCCTAAAATTATCATTATTAAAACTATGTTGTTTACAAAAATCGATATTTGAAAAACTGGACTTACGATTTTGGTAAAAAAAATTGTTAAATATAATGCAATACATGAATATTAAAAGCATAATTGTTGAACCAAATGTAGACATTTTTTTTTATAAAATGATTGCCTGCAAGGTTGCAGCACCGAATAGCAATCTCTGTCCACGAGAATGTACCCCATTAGCTTTTTATAAAGTTGGCCACCTTAACCTTATGCCTGTAAGGTAAATTGGTTTGACATCAGAAATGATTTAGAAACAATTAGAAACATTACCTGCCATATATCCTAAATTGATAAACCTATTGTTCTCAAGAACGGCTCAAACGATTTCATTCAAATTCCACAGCTGTAATAAAGCATAAGTGGTCTATCAGTTAATGGAAATGAGACTTTGAGAGAAAAATTCGTTTAACGGTACCTGCCATATAACGTTTTTTTATAAATTTCTACTTTCTCGTAAACGACTTAAATGATCTTAATAAAAAATAATACTGACACTTAACTAGCTATTAAAAATAAGACGCATTATTTTTATTAAATGTTAAATTTGTTTGCTAAGTTTTAAAAATAGTTTTTTGATAATTCAACATTTTGAAAACCTGTTCACGGATTTTTATAAAAGTTGGTTTAAATATGTAATAAATTTAGTTCTCAAAGCGTTCATACTTACTTTTTTTACTTGCTCTATAGGTACAATGAGGAAAGTTTAGGATTCGTGAAAAAAAAAAGTTTTGAGATAACAATAAACATGACATTACGATGATAGAGAAGACGAAAAAGTGGGTCTGGCAATTCTGTCGGTCTGTCGTTCTGTCTGTTTGTCTCGGCACATACAGCCCAAACGTGTGGGCAGATTTACTACAAATTTGGTTGTTTTGGTTTATGGGTAATACGCTTGAACCTTTTTTGTAGGCCACTTTAAGTCTTAAAATAACTGTACCTGCCATATAATGGTTATCGAAAACCTTATCTTTCTCGAAAACCGCTCCAACTTATGAAAAATATTTTTTTTTCTTAGCTTTTATTTAATAAAGAAAATTTTTTGCATACTTTGATTTTGTTTTGACTCTTTGTAAGACATTATGGATTTAGAACTTCAAATAAAATTTCATACGATTTTTTAGTACATTCCGTTTGTACGTAAAACCCTCATGTAACTTGCCACAAAAGCAAGTAAGTGCGACCCATTCGTGCCTTTATTTATAAATGTTTCCAAAAAATATCTAATATCATCATTTCATAAAATATTTACCGAAGAAATTCTTTTGCGTATTTTGACTCCGGTTTGAATCTTTATCAGATATTGATTTAGCACTTTTAACAAAATTTCATAAATTTTTTCTCGATCATTTTTATTTTATCTTTTTTATTTTTTTGTTAGGTAACTTGCCACAATAGTTAGTAAGTGCGATCCAGTCGTGCCCTTTATTCAAGTTGCTCTGACAACCCTTTCCCAGCTTGATTATGGTATGGCAGTTATATATTATTATTTTAAACGTTTCAAACTACATTTTACTGAAAAAAAAGTTTCGTGCCAAAAGTACTTACCATAGCAAGGTAATTTTTTCTGCAGTGTGAAGGGCTGCATCTTTGGTTTCTGGCCATTTTCGGTAGCCATAATTGTCATTCATGTATAACATCACGCGATTATTTCATTTTAGTTTTTCAAATTCGCAAAGACTTGAATCTTAAGATTCTTTTTTTAAAGTCACAGGAAATAAACTTTAAAAATTATCGTTTTTAATAAATGTATCACACATGTTACTGCGAAAACTAAAACCGAAAAATCCCGCAATTTTTTGGGTTTGGTTTTTCAAATTCGCTAAAACTTGAATATTAAGAAATCGAATTTGGGACTTATGAGTTATAACTAACGCTCGTATCTTTTTCTGGACGAAAAACAGTACTTTTTCCTCAAAAATTGAAAATAGCAGTACGTCTATAAAAAAAAACAGTATTTTTCGCAGTACATTTCTTTTTAATTTTTATTTATTTTATTTCCTAAAAACATGAAATTTATTGCGTTCATTATTGAATTCCTTTGAGTTTTAGATGCCAATGACGAACCGCTGAATGTTTGCATTACTTTTAATGAGTGAAATCAGAGAACTTCATCTCATATATAAAAGTGGTATAAATTTCACCAAGAAATGTTTCGTTGAGGAGCAAATTTCCTACTCGGAGATTAACAATGTAAAGATGGAAATATCCCACTGTCATTCACGTTTACTTACAAGATCAAAAAACTGCTGATTTAAAGTTCTGTATATCTCAAAATAAAAGCAGTATTTTTGAAAAAAAAAAACAGTACGCAGTTTTACGCAGTTTTTGAGAGCAAAAAACATTACAATACTGCGAAAAAAAGGACAGATACGAGCGTTAGTTATAACCCACTTAGGTGTTTGTTACAAAAAATTAATTTGGTATCTACTTATGTCCCGGGGACCGGAAGATCTGGGATCTCAATTTCTAAAGAAGTATTAAACTATTCCTACCCACTGTATTAGAATTATGGTGACTGCATAATAAATATTATAGAATGTTTTAGTCTTCTGTTTTTTTAAATATTTTTATATATGTACTATAATTGTAGGAACCTAAAGCTATGCTATGTTTTTAATAGAAAAAAAAACTCCCCTTCGAATTAAAACTGTCTCTTTTTTTGAATTACTTAAATAAAATGAAGTGATTTAAAAGAAGTGATATGCAAGCAAAACATTGCAATAATGTCAGATAATCATGCTGCACTTAAAGCACTTAACTCCTACGCCATAAAATAAAAATTAGTATGGGAATGCCCAGAGAAATTAAACGCGCTAGGCAAACATAACATGTATTCAAGGAAATGAAGAAGCAAACTCTCTGGAAAAAAATAGGGGCCAAAACAACACTCATGGGGCCAGAACCCTACTGCCGTCTAGGCGAGAATGTGATTAGAAACAAAATTGAAATAGAAGACGAGGGCAAGAGAACAGCAAACTGAAAGGAAGATGAGACAGGCCAAACTCCTAATTGGAAACTACCACCAAGGAAGATTTAAAGACTGCATTCAACTTAAGTAGAAACTACATGAGAATTATCACAGGTCTCCTCACTAACCATTGTAAACTAAGAAGACACCTGAGTATAATTGGGGTAGTTAACGGTCCAGATCACATACTTGGAAAATGTTGGGCACTACAACAATAAAGACTTACACATCTAGGACGTTACTAGATAGAAGAGAGGCAACTACTCTCTCTGAGAGTGCCCCAAATATTGAGATTCATCAAGGCAATATGCCTAGAACAAGAGCTGTGAAATGAGTATTCTCAACCAGCTCTAGATGGGGGTACAATAGATCAGAATGTGGCAGTGCATCAAACCCCACAATCAATTCATTCATTAATTCAAAAGAAAAAAATTGTAATATAAGGTTTACAATTGACAGCCGTATAAAGCATACTTTGATAAGATAATGTAGGGGTTCGCTGATTTGGAAGTAAGTTAAATAAAGGCTAAATTTAACTTTATGTCGACTAAAGTTAACGTAGAGTCGACAGTCATTTTAAATTCCATTTGAAGAGTCGACCGTCATTTTAAAATTAATTTAGAATGGATTTTTAAAGTTTGAAAGTTTGCGCCAAAGTAGCTAACACACAATATTTCCTTTTCTCATTGGCTTTGAATGAAAACAAAAATCCCCAAATGATGTTTCCTTCGATTTAAGGCCATCAAGCAGGGGAACGATCAGCAATAGCAGATACATTCATTATATACAATGTAAAAAAGAAAACAAAATATAGTCTTCAAAAATAAACCTAAGGACTAACGTCAATAGCTAGCACACACATGCTTCGCTCTTTTGCGGCCCTCGTATGAAAGACAATTTTTTTTATTCCTGCCTCTAACTACCCCAGCATCTCGGACCACCACCACCTCCGGAATATTCAAATGGACGCTCGAATATTTCCATTTTATAAATGCTGTTATTAACTTTAATTTGAACGCTTAGGATGCCACGGCCACTATAATCGGCACCCAACATAGCCCACCAAGAGTATTATGGTTACGCTTCGTCGTCATTTTCACTACATCTTCGTCATACATAATCTCGAGCAGGAAGTTTTCTTCGCCCCTTGTCTTAGGCACACTAAGAAATCGTGCTGTTTCGCAAAATGTATGAATGAATTTGCAGTGCGCCCAAAACCGCGTACGGGGTGATGTGGGGGCCATGGGAGCATATATTTTTGAATCATTGGAGTAATCATCATCGTCATACCTGCACATGCTGGGCCACGGGACAAAAGATTGAGATTGTAGTGGAATATGACTGATTTCCTACTCTTGCAAATTATTTACAATGAAAAAATTAAGGGTTACCGAGCTGCTTCCTTTTTGAAGCACTCCTGATGGATGGAATTTTGTTTATATTTATTTAAATGTAACAGTCTTGCTTAATAACATTTCTTTAAAGACTTTGATGCATTTGGAAGAAAGTTTGAACAACTTCGATTCACTACGAAAGTAGTGGCCGCTTTGAAATAATAAAAAAAAAAATAATACAACTTCTATTTCATAGCTTGAAATGTTTTACTTATTAAAGTAAAAGACAAAAGATTTGGATGCACAAGTATCGCTTTTGATCAAAAACAAGTTAAAGTTTATTTTTATGCAATAAGCTTACGAATCGATCTTCGAATAAAACCTCCTAAATAACGTTTGGAGAGATTTCTTCAAATTCTTCTCACAATAACACCGCAGAATATTTTCCACGATCTAATTTTCAGGGTTGTTAGGATGACAATTTTTATGGATTCCTTGATCTAGTAAGTAGGTAAGTAGTAAGTGGTAATGAATTAAATTATTAACAATTATTATTCGATACATTTTCAATAGCAATCCTGCGTCAGAAACATTTCTAAAAACATTTCAGAAACATTTATTAAATAAAAAAACATTTTTGAAAGGTTTTTAAAAGTTTTTTAATGTTTCCCAGTTGCTCATTTTTATTTATTTTATATTATTATATAATGCGATGGAAACCATGTTTATAATAGTTTGATAAATATTTCTTTGACAGGTACATTATATACATATCTACTGATGGTCAAAGATGATCTGGGGAAGTTCGGTGACATTATGCTACTTTTTTAGTGTTGGAGCTTAGAAAAAGATACAAGAGTTCAAATTGTATATAACTCAATATCCAGCAATCGATTCAATGAAATTGACCTTGTTTTTAATTTGGCCTCCAGCACTCATATTGAGAAAACTGATAAGATTGTCAAGGCTCGACCGAGGGTCCATAAGTTGGACGAATATGAATACGTCGGATGAATATCATCCCTAAAAATGTTAGTGCTGTAAATAAGAGTTTACCTTTGCTGTTACTAGTCGTCTACCTTACGCAGAAAACGATTTCGTGCAACTGGAAAAACTCGTGATAATGTGCCCAAAAACTGTTAATCTTATGCTCTTCTTTCATTTGTATGAAATACGAACTAAAATAAGAAAAATATTTTCGTTCAAGAACACCTAAAATTAAGCCAAAAATCATCCAAAAAGTGTTATTTTCAAGGAAAGTAATGTACCCATATCTAGCCAAGGTACTTCATTGGAGTACATCCCTTTAATTACAAAACCTTTAAATATATTTCAAAAAATAAAAAAATTCCGTCAAATATAACAACTAACGTTGAAATAGTCTAAGATCCTGATGTGTATAAATATATACCCTCATCTTACATTCGTCGGTGATAAGTATTATATGTTATATAATTTATACAAAACGCAAATGGGTTGCCAGATGGTAAAATATATGTAGGTTGCCTAGTTTCAAGCAAGGCCATCTAAAGTTTTACCAGATTTAAAGAAGTGATAGAATGTTGATAATCTACCCCCATCTGTTATTTAATCCATTTGCTTATGAAATGAAAGGTCCTTTTATTCTCCACACATTAGTACTAGGTTGCCTTAAAGCAAGTGGGGCACATCCATGGTTGCCTAGTTTTAAAGTTAGTCCAGTCAATAAAGGTTTTCAAATGAGAAATAAATCCAACAGTTTTGAAACTGGGCACACTTACTCAGAGGTGTCTGGAGATAACCAAATAAAAATTCCATAAGAATTCGACTGGAGACTTTGCGATAATGAGCAGAAACATGTTGTTTTTTCGGTTGTTCACTTTTATCATGGAAACTCAAATCAAACAAATATCTTTTAAAAATTAAGCTTAATTAATTTTCTACAAAAAATATTGTGTGTAGTTCTTCATAATCTGCAATACTTTTAGAAACAACCCTAGCGGCAGTTAGGATAAGATAATTACGTTTTTTTTCGAGTTTCACGTTTAACTTAGAAAATGTTACAAAATGTTAAATGTGAATGAAATATCAAAATCTTCTGCAAATATGAAGCCAAACAAATTTTCGACAAAATTATTTAAATAATATATTATTGGTGTTTGGTGTAAGCATAACTCAGTATATACTTTTTTTTTTAGTAAAGATATTTAAAATTGTCATAAAACGTTATGTTATCTAATTTTGAAAAATGGAATCATTATAGTTCATTTAACACGAAACTTACAAACAATTTAATGTTAAACTTTTCTAAAAATATTTTATTTTCGTATTATAAACGGATTAAGGGACACATTTTCTTAATGAAGTTATCTAACTTCCAAACAAACCTGCGCATTGTCGTGTCCAGAAGTGTGACGTTAATTCCTTAAGTAAAGGTTGACTATAATTTTGCACCATTGTTTTGTTTCTGGTCTGGAAATTCTATTCGTCAGTCTGTCTCTCTGTATCGAGCCAAAACAGTTAGGTGGATTTACTTCAAACTTGGTATAAATTATTCTTGGAGTAATATCCCCAGAATTATTTTGATTTTTATCCTAAAGGATCAAAATTAACGGTACCTACCATGCAAAGATGGTTGGGTGTTAGAGCACGCGGGAAGTATGTTCCCGGAGTACTTCAAAATAATTCTGGGTGACTTCAATGCCAGATTCGGAAAGGAGGGCACATTTGGCTCAATCATCGGGGAACACAGCCTGTACGACGACACGTCCAACAACGAGTACAGGATGATAGATTTCGCGGCGGGGAGAAATGTCATATCGAGTACCCACTTCCCGCACATTGATATACACAAAGGTAATTGGCGGAGCAGTGATCAAAACACCATCAATCAAATTGATCACATCGCGATAGAAGCCAGACATTCTTCCAGCATCTTTGATGTTCGAGCATTCCGTGGGGCAAACATAGACTTTGACCACTACTTGGTAGTATCTCGAGTACGAATGCGAATATCCATGGCGCCATAACTCCGAACTGATGCTCTTAGAAGGTTTGATATCGCAAAGCTAAAATCGCAAGAGACCGCAAGGAACTTTATTGACCACGTTTCTGCCAATCTTTCAACAAGTCCGCCGCCAGTACAGATGACAGTGTCATCAAGCCAACAGAAGTGCCGCCTCTGAAGTGCGAGGTTTCACTAGGCGTCCACAACGAAACTCCTGGTTTGATGAAGAATGCCGGTTGGCGCATGCAGCAAAAAACAAGGCCTACCAGGCAATGCTGAAGACTAGAACCAGAGCTACTTGGAGAGCAGCCCGGGAGCTCTACGTGCAAAAAAGAAGGGAGGAACGCTTTAGGAAAAAAAGAGAGAGCACGAGAAGCGAGCGGTCGAGTCTATCGAGGCAGGAGTGATGTAAGAAAGTTATCCCAAAGGGTAAAAGGGTTACGGTAACGGCCATGATTATGAATAGCATGAATCTTTGCGATTCTATAAAGTTTGGGGTTAGGAGCTGCGTGATTTCTGCTGACCATTACATATGATTTCTGGATTACACGTGAACGTTATCACTTATATGAATGATTCCGTACATCATAAGCATCATATCAACCGATATGAAATTTTTTAATTGCCGGACCCAATTTTTTCGTCTTCTCTGTCATCGTAATGTGCACGAATCCAAGACTTGCCTTTATAGTACCTATGTAGAGCAATTAAAAAAAAAGATTCATGTGTTTTCAAAATATTTGTTAACATTTTTTGCTAAAAGTGTCGATATAGTCTTATTGCCTTCTTAATGTCATGTTTGATTGTCATCTCGATTTTTTAATTACGAATACTAAACTTGTCTCATACTTAGCATTAATAATAGCAAAAGAAAAACACAAATGTATGTAGAAGAATTGCATCATCGATTAGTAAACATGCACTTATCAAAATCAAAACACGTTTTCCCTCGTTTGGTGTTTGTATAAATCAGGTTCAGAAACAGACTTAACCTTCATTTCTACACTCATTAAACAAAGATATTTGATACTATCCGGATATATCGGATATCGAATCCTTGATCCGGATCTGTTCCGGATATCCGGATATCCGAAATATCTGGATACTTTGAAGCACTAGTTGTGAACTACTGTAGTGGAAGCTGTAGTGAATCTGACTGATGCTGTTATATTTGGTATTTCCAACCTTATGAATGAAAACCTGCAAAACATATTGCTGGGGGGATTCCAATATAAATCCCAGAGTCAAATAATGATAAGCTGTAATTTAAAATCTTCGCAGTACCAATAGAAATAAAAAAAAAACACAATAACCAGTTTTTTACCTGTTGAACTATTATTTTATAAAGGTCTTTATTCTTCAAATATAAATTAAGAACTGACTTACAAAAGAAATTAAATAAAAACTTTAGCTTAGTCAAAGCGACTATCACGTTGGTGAATACACAAACTTAGTTTGCGGAGAGGTGAATATCAAAATAGAGAGTTTACAGATTACTCAACTTCATTAAAAACATATGGTAACTTAATTAGCGTTACGTAAAGAACAAAATGCCTAAAAGTATGCTTTAAATTTGTAAGCATTATTTTAATTTTAATACAAATTATTTGAATTTAATAAAACTGACGTCAACATTCCGGCCTCACTTTGCAGGAATGCAAAGAGTAAATCCATGTATCCGAAATGCAGATAGTGAGTCCATCGGTGGAGGTATTTTGTTATGGAAGCGCCTCGATTCGCTACCCAGGAAAAAAAATAAAGTTAGTAAATCCAACGTCGAGGGTTGTTTAAAGAGTGCCCTTACTCACTCAGACATGTTAATAGGAATGTTTAAATTCAAATTGAATAGAATATGAATTTAAAGGTTTTAATTCATAAGGTTAAATTTATAAGATTTAAATTTATAATGTTAAAATTTATAAGGTTTAAATTTATAAGATTAAAATTGATAAGCTTTATATTACTAAGACTAAAATTCATAAGGTGCTGTGCATTCAGCAATATAAAAGTATTTATAAAAATATGAAATCTCAAAAACTAAATAAATTTCAATAATTATTTTTATTCTGTTCTTTGTATTGCATGATACACCTGAAACAATTCTTGATCGGTGGGCAAAAGACACAATTTCACTACCGGTTGTAGAATATCTCCTTGTTGATTTTTAAGTGTAACAACGCGTACCTTTCCATCGTTCCCTGGATGAACAGCCACAACTTTTCCAAGACGCCATTGAGTGGGTGGCAAATTTTCATTGCGCACAACCACAATGTCTCCAATTTCAACATTACGTTTAGGAAATTTCCACTTTGTTCTTCGCTGAAGATCAGTTAAATATTCTTCCTTCCATCGTTTAGAAAAGGAGTGTAAAATTTGTTGAACTCTTTGCCAACTCTTTAGGTTGGTACTTTCACCAATTTGTCTTTCAGGTAAGGAAATCAAAAGTGAACCTTTCAAGAAATGACCAGGTCAGGTGTTAAGGGTAAAGGTTCGAAAGGATTTTCACTTATTGGAGAAATAGGGCGGGAATTCATACAAGACTCAATTTTGATGAGCAATGTAGAGAACTCTTCGAAAGTTAGCTTGGAGTTTCCAACAACTTTCTTAAAATGAGTTTTAAAGGACTTTATTCCGGCCTCCCAAAGGCCGCCCATATGAGGAGAACCTGGTGGGATAAAGTTCCATTTCAAATTCCTAGGCAAGTACGTTTTTTCAGCTTCCGAGGTTGAATCTGCCAAAGCCTTTCGAATCTCATTAGTGAAAACTTTATTAGCAGCAACGAAATTAGTACCATTATCGGAAAAAAGTTGTTGGGGCACACCTCTTCGTCCTACAAATCTATCGAGAGCTGCCAAAAACGAGTCAGTAGAGAGACTTCCAACTGCTTCTAAATGTACAGCTTTTGTACAGAGACAAATAAAAAGACAAGCATAACCTTTTATGGCTTGATAGAACCGACCCTTCTGAACCTTTGGTTCGAAGGGGCCAGCGAAATCCAGTCCTACGTGGGTGAACGGAAACGAATAGTTTACCCTTTCTGGTGGGAGTGTTCCCATCAACTGGGTTTGAAAATCCTTTTTGTGCAAAACACAAACCATGCAACGATTTACACAGAATTTTATTAAGTTTTTTAATTTTGGTATCCAAAACTCTTTTCGCATTAAGTACAAAACTTTCTGGTTCCCTCCATGAAAGGAAATTTTATGGACAAATCCAACCAACAATTTCGATAATGGACATGCATATGGCAAAATAATGGGAAATTTTTCGTTATAACTCAAATTTGCATTTGTTAAACGACCGTTTACTCTTATTATAAGGTCAGAGTCCAGGGAAGGGTTTAGAGTCAAAATTGAACTATTTTTACTCAATGGTTTTGAGTTATGAAGAGCTTTGAACTCTTCACTAAAATAGAGGCGTTGTGCTAGCATAACTAAACGAGTTTTTACAAAAACTATTTCATGATGTCTTAAATTTTTAGAAAAGTATCTATAGGGATAGAACCTTTTTCTTTTGGGAGAAGCGAGATTGATAAATCTAAAGCAATAGGCTATTACTTTAAAGGCACGAGCATAGCACGAAAATCTTTTCAAAATGTCATGACTGAAATTTTCGTTTACAACGAAGCTTTTTATTTGTTTTAATTCAAGATTCCAATCGGATTCCAATCCTCTTGAATTTTTGTTACTGGCCAAGTTTCCTTTGAAGACTTTAACCAACTTGGACCGTGCCACCATTGGGTATTATTTATTAAGTTTTGAGGCATAACACCTCGAGAAGCGACGTCAGCGGGATTTTGTTCTGAAGGAACATGTTTCCAAAGGCTACCTGGAGGGCTTTCAGTTTGTACTTTAGACAACCGGTTTCGGACAAAGGTTTCAAGCCGAGATGGACAGTCACGAATCCAATAAAGTACTATCATCGTCCGTCCAAAGGTAGACAGGACAGGGGAGCTACTTTCGTTTTTGAGGTAAGAAGGTAACTAAAAACGTCTCCAGATGAATCTAAAATCCTTGAGTAAACGGTGGCAGCGTACGCACTGAGAGATGCATCACAAAAGCCGTGTATTTCTACAAATATCTCTGGGGTATAATTAATCCATCTTTGGATTTTAATATCTTTTATAATTGGAAAAGATTTCACAAATTCTTTCCAAGTTTCTACACGATTGGGTTTTATTGGCCCATACCATTCCGTTTTGTCTTTCCAGACATCTTGCATCAATATTTTTAATAAAATTGTTGTTGGTGCTAGCCAACCGATAGGGTCATATATTTTTGAAATATTTGAAAACAATTCACGTTTTGTCATAACAGAATCTGGTAGAGGAAATAGTTCACAACTAATATAAAATGAATCTTCCCTCGCATTCCACCCAACGCCCAGAACTTTCGAATGTGAAGACTCTTCGAACATAAGAAAGTGTTGATCTAAAACATCCCCCCTAGGGATGTTTTCCAACAAGCGAGGGTGGTTAGTGGTCCATTTCTTTAAACTAAATCCGCCAGCCAAAAGAAGTGCTTTCAATTCTTCCTGAATCTGTAAGACTAGATCCAGACTGAAACCTCCAGAGAAAACATCATCAACGTAAAAATCCGAAAGCACCACTTCTTTTGCTAAGGGATATTTATTTGCTTCGTTCAAAGCAAGCTGGTGCAACGTTCGGATTGCTAAGTATGGAGCACAGTTAACTCCGAAAGTAACTCGGTTGATTTTAAAATCAGCCAAATCTGATTCTGACTCAAAAGATCGACAAATAATCCGTTGGAATTTCCGATGACTCGGATGAACATATATTTGGCGATACATCTTTTCAATATCGCCATTGAAAACATATGGATATAGTCGCCATCTTAACAAAATAGTTTGCAAATCGTTTTGCAAGCAGAGCCACTGTAAAGAATGTCGTTAAGACTTATTCCTTTGTGTGTAGATGCACTTGCATTGAACACAACTCTTACCTTTGTCGAAGCGCTATCTGGTTTTACCACAGCATGATGCGGTAGGTAAAAGTGCGGACTGGAAAGGTTCAAACTACATGGTGGCACAAAGGACATATGTTTTAACGAAACATATTCCTTTAGAACTTTGTTGTATTCTTCTTTCAGACACATATCGTTGAGAAGACGTTTCTCTTGACGCAGATACTGAAAAACTGCACTTTTTTTTGGAAAGACCCAAATCTAAGACGTTAAAGTTGGGCTTGAATGGAAGATTTACTATATAACGACCATCTTTATTTCGAATTGTGGTATCCACATAAAATTCTTCACAAAATTTATTTTCATCAGATAAGAGTTTGACATATGGAACCTCTTCGAGTTCCCAAAACCTTTGAACTTGTTTTAGAAGCAAAAGTCTAATATAAAATGTATTAAGGGTTGTTTTGTTTGGATTTTCATTACATGGGCCTGAAATAATTCACCCAAAAACCGTATTTTGTGCAATTGGAGAAAGGTCTTTTTCTCTTGTTATACATTCACATAAAATAAGAGGGTATATATCTGCTCCTATCAACATATCTATAGAAGCGGGTTTATCAAAATTAGGGTCTGCCAATCGCAATCTTTTGAGCTCAACCAAGTTTGATGCGTCAACAGTCTGCGATGGCAAATTACCTGTCAGCTTTTTCAAAACAACAGCTGCAATGGGAATGTGTACATCAGGGTTGATGCGAGATTCGAGAGTGAGAGGACACATACTCGTTGAAAATTCACTTTGAACTTCTCCAATGCCACAAATAGACGCACTGGTTGAACGGGTGAAAAGATTAAATCGGTTCACTACAGATTGCAAAATGTATGTAACTTCAGAACCAGGGTCGATCAAAGCTCTCAGGAGAAATGTTTGGTTATGAGCAGTAATTTTAACCAAAGCTGTTGCTAACAAAATATTTCTTTTCTGGTTTACCAGAAAACTTTGAAGAGTTGAAGAATCAGATGAAACATCTTTTCCTGAACTAATGGATGGTTGTTGCTGAGCAATAGAAGTGGACTGTATGGGAATGGTACTTAAAGAAGTGTTGGGTTGCGAATAAGATCTTGTATCCGGAGGGGTGGGTTTTGGTGAAGTTAAGTGCAGCAAACTATGGTGTCGTTTACCACATTGGTCACAGGACACTTTACTTTTACATTCGTATACCGAATGTGTGAGTGCAAGGCAGTTGCCGCAGTACTTTTGGGATTGAGCTGGCTTACGTCGAGATGCGACATCCATGTCTAAAAATTTCTTACATAAACGCAAGGGATGATTACTGTTGCATATTTTACAACAAAAACTCTTTTCTGCGGAAAGAAATGAGTTAACTTTCTTAAAATTGGAATTTGGATTTGAAATGTGATTAGCCTTTTTACGGGAGCATTGCGTTGCTTCTTCCACAGATTCAAGAATTTTATATCTGGAAGCGAGAAAATCCTCCAAGGATTGCCAGGTAGGAACTTCTGTTTCTGTTTTCAAACTTAGTTCAAAAAGGAACAAAGTATTTTCAGGTATCTTTTGCGAAACAAGAAAAACTAAAATCGGATCCCAATTTTCAGTCTTAACGCTAAAACTTGAAAGAATCCCTAAGCAATCGCGCACGGTTCTATGTAATTTTCTTAAGGTAGATCCACTTTCAATAGTGATCGATGGAATTGAAGAAAGTGTTTTAAGTTGAGTATTTATTAAGATCCTTTTATTTTCATACTGGGATTTTAAAGCTTCCCACGCAAGAGTAAAATTATCTGCAGCGAGTGAAAACTTGTCGACAATATCATGAGCTTCCTTTTTGGTTTTTAAGCGTAGATGATATAGTTTTTCTACATCACTTAAACGGGGGTGGTTTGCATAAATGGATGTGAACATGTCACGAAAGGAGGGCCAGGATTTGTAATCACCCTCAAAATATTCAACGTCGCAAGGTGGAACTTTAATTCCAAAATCTGGTTTAGTGGACTCAGATATTTGAGAATGTTTTAAATCTTCTTTAATTTCGGTTTCCTTGTTTTTACTTGTACCCATCTCAATTTTATCGATTATACTACCTACTGTACTGAAATAATTTAGTGATACCGAATTGTATTTTGCTTTTATTGTCGATAAATTTGCATCGTCCATGGTTTTATCCTCATTACTTAAACATTTTGCATACACTGTGCGAAAGTTATCCCATAAATCTTCGAATTCCTTTTTCCAAACCTTGAACATACCACAAGTCATCGTATCTTTGCTTGGTACATCCCGAAAACTTTCAATTGTTTCGTTAATTTGCTTAACGCTCAGAAAAAAATCTTTAGATGCAGCCATTTTCAAAAAAACGATGAAAAGAAAATTAATTTGTTCTCAAACGAAGAAAAAAGGTGCACAAATTGCAATAAACTTCCAAAAAAATAGAAATAATTAAATTTCTGAACAAATTTTACTTTAAAAAACCAAAAAAATTCTTTTAAAATAGAAGAACCGAAAATTATCTCAAAAAATAAATTGTTGTTCACCAAGAAAATCCCAGAAAATCAATTCAAATAAAGATTATAGATAATCCTTAAAAGGATTTAAAAAACACCGTAAGAAAACTGTACTATATCACGAGATTAATAAGAAACCGTAGGGAAACTGTACTTTATCACGAGACTAAAAGAAACCGTAGGGAAACTGTACTCAAACCTTTCGATCAAAAATCGCTTCAAATATACCCGCATTAAAAAAATATTTTATATCACTTTAATTAAATTTCCATTAATTTTTTTTTTAAATAAAATGTCTTTCATTAATTTGCACATGAGCAAGGCAAATCTCTATATTTTTATAAACCAATAAAATTGATAAACTAATAAAATGATATTAATCACGGTCAAAAATAATAATTATTTTATATAATTATAATTAAATACCAAATAAATGTATAAAATCATCACCAAATTTTAATGCAGAGCACCTACCTTGGGTAAAGGGATATAGGATTTCCAATAGGAGTGCACAATTTGTATAAAAAGTCTTTCTCAAGATTCCAATGATCAAGATTCGCATCAATTCAATTTTGTCCAAAAAAATAACTCAAAGGGATATGAGTTGGGTTCACAAAATGAATTGCTATTGCTGTCCATAAATCAGCATTCGGCTCGATTGGATGAAAAAAAATGTTGGGGGGATTCCAATATAAATGCCAGGGTCAAATAATGATAAGCTGTAATTTAAAATCATTGCAGTACCTTTACCTTTTGAACTATTATTTTATAAAGGTCTTTATTATTCAAATATTAATTAAGAACTGACTTACAAAAGAAATTAAATAAGAACTTTAGCTTAGTCAAAGCGACTATCACTGTGGTGAATACACAAACTTAGTTTGCGGAGAGGTGAATATCAAAATAGAGAGTTTACAGATTACTCAACTTCATTAAAAACATATGGTAACTTAATTAGCGTTACGTAAAGAACAAAATGCCTAAAAGTATGCTTTAAATTTGTAAGCATTATTTGAATTTTAATACAAATTATTTGAATTTAATAAAACTGACGTCAACACATATTCAATAAGCTTTGCAATACCATTGAATTTACGCCGCCCGCTACGAAGAATATTTTTTCGCACTACACATCGTAATAAAAGAGATGAGCCCCCCGTCATCCTCAAACTCAAAAGTTTAGGAGAGAGGAGTGCAATACTAAAAGCACTTGCTGTTTTCCGTAAGATTTATAAACGTCCGCTTTCGCTTCTTGATATTGGGCTCGATTCAAATTGAAATGTGTAAATGAGACCTTGTTCCCGAATAACCGTGTTCTATTGCTATAGAAGACATCGATAGTTTAAATTTTTCTGCCTTGAGAAATCAGCTGAAACAAGAAAACATATCACAATCTGATAATTTTGTGAAGATGCTGCCAAAGCAACTCTTTTTTATGGAGCGCAGATCTGGGGTGCTCGAAAATACGAGATAGTTGAAAATTTGCTGCGATTATTTCTTTTTCCGATTAGTACACCTAAATTCATTTACCATTTGGAAACTAGGCTGGCATCACTCTTCGTGTCAACACTAAAACTAAGTGCAGACTATTTGGTATACGTGATTAATATGGTTCAAAACCGATTTCCAATAAAATGTTGTCGAAAAATAGGATTTTATAAGGATTGGATAGATCTTGCTGCAAATTGTGGTATTGTTCTGGATTTGGATGGATTGTTTGGCAATCAGGCGCGAAAGGTCTTGTACGATGTTATCCAATCCATCAATGAAAATGAAGGGTGCGGATTTAAAGAAAAGGCAAGAACATCTACGGAAAGGAGCATTTATTCAAACTTAAATTATAAACATAATGAGCATAACTACTTGAAACGCGATTTTTCAAGGCAAATGATTGGAGCAATATTTAAAGCAAGATGAGAGCTCACCTTAATTCGAGGCCACACCGAAACGATTTAGTATCCGTTTGCACCTTATGCAGTATGGGAAAACATTAACCACTTCATCGGAGTATGTCTAATATTGCAGGAATTAAGGAGGCTTTTATTTGGAAAAAGTTATTTCAACGTGGTTGAAGTTTTAAATGGAGAAGATTGGTTGCTGATCCATACATATACCACTGAGACGTTGTCCTAAAGAAGAAGAATCATCGATGGAGACTACGAGTATACCATTTTTTTTTTGTTTTAGCTAAACTGAAATCCATAAACTAAGTCTTTTATTTTTTTTTTCGTTTTTGCCAAAATAAAAGCTCCTTTTGTTTCGACTAAACCAAAAGCACTCCCAAATCTCTTTTTTGAATAGTTTTAATAAATTAGAAGTAAAAAAACTTTCCATAAATACTTGTAATTTGTAAGCATGAAAATTGTTTTTAAAGTAATGAATATACATAATATAATAAAAATAACATTGTCAGTAAAAACCAAAAAAAATATGAAACAATTTTTTTTTTGAATTATTGAATAAAAATCTATCTATCTATCATAATCTTCTGCAAGCTGTTTAATGCACCCAATTATTTCTAACAAGTAATTTGATTAAAATTTACATTCAATATTTTCGACAATCACTGTAACTTCTCTTTTAAATATTTATTCTTTCCTTTTTTTTCTCTTTGTTTAGATTTTCTTTTTTTTCTCTATATTATTATATATAACTATCTATATTATTTTCAAACGAAATTCTTTATTTTGTATTGTTTATCATTGGTCATCTCATAGCTTGTAGCTTCAAATCTTCGTTCCTTTTGATCTGTTCTTTTTTTATTTTTTTTGCTATTGTTTTGTTTATTCTTACATAAGTGATTATTGGATGATATGGATGAAAATCTATATACATAGTATGATGTGAGTTTTGATTTCACAAAATAAAGGTCTTAATATATGTCACATCAATACTAAATAATTGCGTCCAAAAATAGACGAATTTCGGTGGTCATTCATAAACTCTCAGGTTGACGTCATATGTATATCGAAGACTTGGTTCTCATCCAAGTTTCCTAGTTTTGAGTTTGACGTTGACGGCTATAAGCTTATTTGTAGTGATAAGATAAGGCGGGTAGGCGGGGGTGTCGCTGTTTACCTTAAAAATGGAATAGGTTATCAAGAAATCTGCAAATCAGATGACAAGAGGTTATATTGAGGAGTTTAACCATTTCACGAGATACAAATATTTTCAATTCACAAAAATCGAATTCAACATAAAATCTCTAAAATTTGACCTGGTACGGAAAAGTTTACATTTTCCTTTACCGTTAACATTGGTTGATATAATATAATACAAATTGGCAACCCTAGTGCAATACAGCGGTGAAAAGCCTTTGTTTCATCATTTAAAGTGTGCGGCTTGCCCTTTCTGTGAAAAAATATTTGTTCAAAAATAGACGCATTTCGTTCGATGTGGACGCAGGGTGTTTTCACACAACCTCCTGCATTCTTTTCATCAAGAAGTCAGTAATGTTTGGTTTGGAAATTTTTGTTGTTTGGATACTCTGTTATATTTATGAGCAGCACAGATGAGAAATATTATTTTAAAAGTGAAAACATTATTATTTTTAAAAGGAAAAAGAATATGTCTATATATTGAAACAATGGTGTTTTTCTTATATTTTTTGGAGGACGGTTTTAGCTTTGGTCTAATATTAATATGGTGGATTGTGTTATTTGTGTTAGGTATTGAGTAAATGTGTTCTAAAACGTGTTAGACTTAGAGTATCTCTGCACTGAAATATATTATAGGATGAGTGCAATTTTTTAAAAGTAAAATTGCACTATAGATATTTAATTATAGAAGGACAGTAGTTTTGTTGTTGCTGACTATACTCTATCTGACTATACCTCAGTGATAAATTGATTAGTATCACTTGTCACTACGCAAATTATTTGTTATCAAAAAAATTTTCTTCATCAATAATATTAGGTATCCAAAAAGATCCGCACGGTTAATTTTGATAAATCTGGAATCGTTTACCCTTGCCTAGGTTAAGGTTTTATGAAACACTATCCATCATCACCAAATAAAAACTTTTTTATTACTGAATGCGTGACATTATGTTCAAGACAGTGAGGGTACTCAAACATGGTAACACAATGCAAAATACTCTTACTTTTATTGTGAATTGGTGAATCCTGTTAAGATGCTTCTCTTCATCTCTTTACCTATAATTATTACGTAACCTATATTCGATCTTGTGGTTTTCGATCGAATGCTTTTCAAAATCAACCAGTCAAATCAACGAGAATTCGTAATGTTTTTCTTATCTGTTTATCAAATATCCGATTAATTCTTATTCTGCAAATAAATACCTGCTGAACGATTTCGACTGTGATGTCAATCACTCATAGTTTGTTCCAGGGTGGAATTTGGTCTTCATTTACAATTTGAAGTCGACCCTGAGCATTGTTTATAAACTTGTGGTAAACAAAACTTCAGAGCCTTGCTCCTCTTTTGAGCGGATGCTTTGAACAAAAATGCGTCATTGTTAACGTTAGCATGTCGCAGTTCTTGAAAAGCTTGCTCAGAATCAGCAGTCGGAGCATATCTATTTGTCTTCTACCTCCCTGAAGAAGTTCTTCGTTTTTATTGCTCTTTTAATTGGACACACTTTCTTTGGTTCTTTATTGCTGTAGTCTGTAGACCACTTTGTAAACCTCTTTTCCATATTTTGTGAGAGAGGAGCATGGAACAAAATTTGAAAACCTTTTTTCCTAGTTATCAACTTTCACTCGGCAGGCACCTTGACATGATGCGGAAGCTTAAGTTTCAAAGATTCATCTGAACTATGATTAAGGAGTAACCTAATCTCAGAAATTTTAAGAAGTTACGAACTTAGGACCGCAACCCCCTAATCCAGGGTGTTACGTGGACCGTGCCTATTGGACTTTTTAGCAGACAGGGTTAAATTCGGCTGTATTATAACGGTACCTCTTTGACACCAGGCCGTATCAAAGAGCAACTTACCATACCACGCGGCGCTTTTATATGGCGTAATTTTCTTTCTCTGTCTAATCTTTGGTAATGCGTTAGGACTCGCCCTAGAATCACTTGATTTAGGGAGAGTAAGTCCTGGAGCCAGTATGCTAGCCGTAGATGAGAAGTGGACAGTGGACACGTCTTAAGAATACTGTCATTAGTACTGCCGACAGTGCCAACTCCATCTGAGGCAGCAGTCGTAGAAATCGGAACGACTGGTTTGATGATGAATGCAAGCTAGCGACTGAACGTAAGAATGTTGCGTACCGAGCAATGCAACAATCTCATAGAACGCGGGCACGCCAAGAAGAATATAAAGAGCTCAAAAGAATAGAAAAACGGCTTCACAGACAAAAAAAAATCAGCCTGGGAGAAGACATTAATCTGTGAAATAGAAAAAAGCCGAGAGCGAGGTCCGCACCAGGCGCGGAAGTTCTACCAATCTGTCTGAAACATGACGCAGTACACACCACGCTGCACATACTGCAAGGACGGAGAGGGAAATCTGATCACCGATCCACAAATCATACTGGAGCGATGGGAAGTGTACTTTAATGAATTGCTAAATGGTCAACTCACTGCAGAAGTGGAGGCTCCACTGCTTCAAGACGAATACCCTATGGTGCCGTCACCAAGCATAGAAGAGGTTGAGAAGGCTATAGACCGGCTAAGGAAAAACAAAGCCCCGGGAACTGATGGTATACCAGCCAAATCATTTCAACACGGTGGGCCAGCTCTACGTCAGGCAATTCATGATATTATAGTGCACGTGTGGGAGCATGAAGAAATGCCAGAAGACTGGCGAAAAGGTATAATATGCCCCATTCATAAGAAAGGAGATGTCACAACGTGCAGCAACTATAGAGGTATCACGTTGTTGAGTTCCGCTTATAAGATACTCTTCTCTATCCTACAAGACCGGATAACCCCATACGCTAAAACCGTCATCGGACAATATCAGTGTGGTTTCATTCCAGGCAAATTAACAACTGATCAGATCTTTACCCTTAGGCAGGCGATGGAAAAATGTCTAAACATCCCAACATACCACCTGTTTATAGACTTTAAGGCCGCCTATAATAGCATAGCCAGGGTAGAACTTTACAAAGCCATGAGAGAATTCGGCATCCCAAATAAATTGACACGACTATGTAGGTTGACCATGACCAACGTAACAAGCCAAGTAAAATTAGCCGGATTACTATCCAGACCAATCAACATCTTTAATAGACTCCAACAAGGGGATGGTTTGGCCTGCCTCCTCTTCAACCTGGCGTTGGAGAAAGCAATCCGTGACTCTGGCACGCAACAAGAGGGACCATCGTCAACAGGTCCAGCCAGATACTGGCTTACGCAAACGACATCGACATCATCGGAAGAACCGAGCAAGCTGTACACGATTTCTTCATGCAGATCGAGCAGGCGGCACAAAATCTGGGGCTGCACATTAGTGAAGGTAAAACAAAGTACATGGTGGCGTCGAAAGCGAGAGGAACAGTTGGTCAAACAATCAAGGTAGCGGAGCACGAATTTGAAGTGGTGCAATCCTTTAAATACCTTGGGTCAATAGTAGCAGCCGATAACAATATAGAAGAAGAAATACGCGGGCGGCTTCTCAAATCCAACAGAGCCTACTACAGTCTGTCAAAGCTCTTCAAATCCAGAAATCTCACCATAACTTCAAAACTACTGCTGTACAGGACCATGGTCCTGCCAGTACTCACATATGGATCCGAGACTTGGGTGCTTAGCAAAAGGCACTCTGACCTCTTAGCAGCGTTCGAGAGAAAAGTCTTAAGGAGAATTGTTGGCCCCATATGTGAGGAAGGACGATTCCGGAGACGGTACAATCATGAATTGTACGCAATCTACCTTGAAGCAGATATCGTGACAAAAATTAGGCTCGGTAGACTTCGGTGGGCAGGGCACCTAGCTCGCATGAGCGAAGAGGAACCTGCTCGGAAAGTTCTTTGTGGTACATTCTATGGCAGACGACAGCGTGGTAAACCATGCTTGCGCTGGAGAGATGGCGTAGACCAGGACGCCCGGAGCCTTGGGGTGCGCAACTGGATGGCGTCGGCTCGAGATCGGGATAGGTGGAGAGACTTGTTGAAGGAGGCCAGGATCGGACCCCGGTTGTCGAGCCGATGATGATGATGATGATGTCTAATCGTGAGACCAAACATATATCTAAAAAAACAACCAAAATTAAAAAAAAAATCATTCCATGGGATGCTACCGTGAATGAAGTTCCAGATCTGATGGAAGAATCCTCCATGGCGAAGGTCCGAAACCTTGATGTAGCAAGGACAAAGGGAGGATGCCTGCGATGAAAAACCGGGCAGAAAGTCGAGCTACATCGTTAAATATTTAAGGGAGAATACCTCCCGGGCGACGAAACGATGTTTCTCGAAAGCTTACATTCAAAAGACAAAGGAGAATTCCTCCCAGACCAGCGAAAGAAGATTTAAAAGCAAACAGTGAAGAATTAACACCGATACTTCACAGGCTGCAACTACATCAAAACCTGACCACAAAACACCAGCCAAAACCGAATCCGATACCTGCACTGTGCCAACAGTGTGCTTTGGATGACCCGTGCAGTAAAGTATTAAGTGGAACCGGCACAAAATGGTTTCTGAGATTCATTGCAAAGGACAGGACCTCCCAAGAAGTCAAGACAATTGTTGAAATGAAATCTGCAGAAAGCAACTTTTTACAATCAGGATCGACGACCAACCTGCCTCAGTAATAGCAAAGGAGGACTATAAACTCCACTCAATTTGGGAAGATATTCGTATCAGGGCTTAAAAAAGATCTTAAGCCTGTCGCACCAAAAAAGTCCATTATGGAGCAGGTAGAACCATCTACTTCCTCCACTACGATGGTTACTTACATTCATCTTATCCCCTCAACCTCCTCCTCCAGCACCACCCTTCATGTAGTTCCTTTGATTTGTTTTGTCTACCCATAAGAAGTGGTGAGATATTGATACAGTTTGTAACGTTTTATAGCTATTTACTTGCATTCAAAAAGGCAAAGAGATTCTCTATGCTCACAACTGAATGATAGCTAAGGTTTTCAATAAAGTACTGACCGAAGAATTGGCATATTGGATTAGTCAAGGCAGAGCAGCAGCAGTGATAGTTGGTCACTGTTTCCTTTTTGCCTTTCATCTGCACAGCTATGACAATGAGTATTGTGCGGAGTGCCCATTCTTGGTGCATGCTCTCCTATTGGCCAGTGATCAGAGCTAACTGCAATGATTCTAGCCGAGTTCTACATAAGAGTTCATTTGTGTGGCACTTGTCATAGTAGGGTCACATCTTTCTTGAAGCGGCACAGCTAAACAGACCATTCCATCTACGATCGGATACAGATAGATAATGAGACATGAAACTGCCCTTCACAGCCCCCAGCGGAATACTCACTGCTTCGGCAAGTGAGCTGTGGAATGCCGATCCTTGTCTGGTAAGATCGTCAGCCCTTTCATTTCCCTGAAAACCACTGTGGTCTGAGACCCAGATCAAAGTGACCCTCAGGCTATCATTAAAGCTTGCGATCTCGTCTAGAGATTGTTGAACGATTTAAAAGGATATTGAGGCAGCATCAATGGCTTTGATGGAAACCTGACTATCTTTTAATATAGCAGTATTACGGTTTGGATTAAGATCTTGATTTAATACTTTGCATGATTCTTTGATTACAAACAGCTCTAAGACCTACTCCACAGGATGGAAAATTAAAGGTCTAGGCAAAGAAACAGCATGGACCTCTCTCCGGATGCAGAAGACCTGGAAGTAAGTCTTCTTGCTAAAGAAAAGAAAAATGATCTGATTCCAGATGCGGGGTAAGTCGCCCCCATTATCTAAGTAGAATGTCAGCACTCGGGAACAGCAAAGCAATAGCCCAAATCAACATCCACCTAGCTAAGGCGGCTTCTGCAGTCATAGCAAAAAATCACCCAAAGAATGCACAATAGTAAGAAAAAATATTATATGTATTCATCTTTTAGAGTTTATGACGAGGGACTTGGTGCCAGTCTAAGCCCAAATAACCATCAAAGGCAGCCCCCAAACAATTGTCATGGCATCAGCCTACTTTGCTAGAGACGATGCAAGCATACCACCAGCTGACTCTCAGAATACTGCAAGAGGTGGAAGTTACCACTTATGGTTGTATGTTACGCAAACGCTCACCATTTAATATGGGGTAGTGATACCAATTAAGGGGGTGAGTACTTTTTAGACTTTATTCTTGAAACAAATCCAGATATATTTAATGTGGGGAACACCCCAACTTTTTTTAACTAATGTTAATGAAGAAGTTCTAGATATAATTTTCAGTTCTCCAAACCTAAGTAGTAGTATTGGAGACTCTCCGATCCTCAGAGTCTCAAATGAGCCCTCAATGTCAGATCATAGGATAATAGTTTTTTCAATAAAAAGCCTTATGACAGAGAACATCTCTAGAAGGAACCCAAAGAAAACAGACTGGAACCTATACCAAAATACTCTAAGGAATAACTTAACACAAGCAGGTCCAGCATGAACGACTAATAGTCTCCTTGAACTATAAAACACTAAGTGAGTGAATTAAACGAATCAATTAGTTATGCCAAACTTCCTGCCCGGTTGGATCCACTAAGAAGAGAAAAGATGTTCCGTGGTGTAACAATAATCTTTCAAAGATCTAAGGCCAATGCGACGAATTTACTATGAGGAGCTCATTATCGAAAATAAAGAAATCAGAAGAGCTAAGAGAGGCAGTTTTGCAGCTTTCTGTGAAACGATTTCAGCTACTCCAACAGCGCACAATGTGGTATTTAATCCAAAAAAAACTTTATTAAATTTATCTTTTTGGAAAGCTAGAAATCTTTTCTTTTTATTTCTATTCAAGTAAAGTTGTTTTAGTTAATAGTTTTGAAAAAAAATAATTTTCAAACTCAAAATTTTGGAAAAAAAATTTAAATGAAAAATATGAAACGATTTTTGTATTAAATTCTATGTAATTATGTATAGTTTTAGTATTCAAAATTCAATGTTCTTATTAGTTTTAAGTTGAAAACAGAAAACCGAATGCGAAAATGTCTTGCACTTTTTGATAAAATCAAAAATAACTAAAACGACTTCTTTAAAAAACATTGTTTCTCTGCACTTTTGTTCTGAAGCCGAATGTATTTAACTTAAATCACTTTAAGACGATAAATCAATTTTATATTTGGGGCTTGATTTTCACCACTTGAATGTTCTCCTGTGGCTGCACCAACAACCGATGTCTGTCTGTCTGAAAGGCCAATGTCAAGTGGCATGCGCTTCAGTTTATGGCACAAGAATTTACTGTTGTAATTTAAGAAACTCAATCTACTGACATTTTTTCAATATAAAGGACTAAGGCTATTAAATGTTAATATTTTAGAAAAAGAGGACATTTACCCAGTTACGCAGTAAAAATCCGAATGCCGAAAAGACAGAAGGAGCATTTTATTATTATTTAGAATGGCATCGTTCAGTGGTGCGATGGTAAATTAATTTTTAATGTTTCAGTGGTATAGTTCCACTCTTACTTATTTCGACCGCCACAATATCGTTAACTGTCATTGCTGCTGATATTTTGTTTTCAGCAAAACATAGTAAGAAAGCGAGTTATAGTCCTGGTAGCTAATGCCCATTAAATTATATTAACATTGAAATTTACTTACATGTTAATAAAGATATAAATAAATAAATAAAATATCTCAACCATATTAAGATGAATTGAGGAAATGCTAAGAACAAGAACGGCAGAGACATATGCTGTAATAAACATCCAGAGAATTTTAACAACAAGAGGATGTCCTAAAGAAGGGGTACTTTCACTCTTAATTGGGAGTCCTGTTCTAGATGATGTGATATAATACAGAAAGGGCTGACAATTACCAGAATTTTGTGTGAATCAGTTGGGCTAAGCAAAAACCCTTCAAAAACCATATATATTATACCCTCAATATATTATTAAAGTTATTCTTGCTAAACGAACATTTAAGGTTTCGATCTACACCTCAAACTCAGAATCAAACGAAATTGTTGCGGGTATTCCACATTGATCTGTTTTGAACCCATTTTCGTATAACATATACATGTATATACATACACATGATTTTCCAAAGCTCAGGGATTGTGAAACTGCCTTACTTGTAGATGATACTTGTATTTATTCATCAGATTCAGTGATTGAAGCAAAATTACAATCTGCATTCGATAATGTTCAACAATATTTTAATAATTGGAAAATTAAGTTGAATGCTGGAATGCTTCTTGCAGAGTGGAAGAGTAAGTATGAATGGAATACAAACAGAATAGATATCGAGCGCTAAATACTTGGCAGTATATCTTGACAGAATAATAACTTTGGATTGCATATACAACAAACAATAAATGAGGTTAACTTGGCGATAAAAATACTATATCCATTAATTTAACGCAATTTAAAAATAATTAAAGAAAACGAAGTAATTATCATTTAAGTTATTTTTCAACTGTGTGGTCTAAATGAGCGAATTGGTACAAGCTTTATTAATTTATAACAAGAGTCTTATTTATGTTTGCGTATTTGTACATATATTTTTTGTATTAACTATGTAACTTATTTACTTATTTTTATTTATTTATTTGATATGAATAGATTAATTTTATTAATTTGTATTGTTATTGTATATTCTTTTGTGATTTATTTATATATATATTAATATTCTTTTTTTTAATTTACATAGATTTATTTATTTATATTATTTATTTATTTATTTATATTATTCATTTACTTATGTGATATTAATTTATTTTTTGTTGTAAGTAAGTTGTTAATGAATTGTTAATAATTTACTTAAAATTGTCCTTTTTTGCTTTTTGCAGAATTCAACGTGTATTTATTTAGCTTTTTGTAAGCAGTATCAAAAATGTACAAAGCTTTGATTTGATATAATGTTAACTACTCCTCTTAAGTCTCCCCTTCTCTAATATAAATGCTGTGTTATTCTTATTATATCTTACTATATTCATTTTCACTATATACATTTTGAAGAAGGTTTTTTTTCGTTTTATGGTTAATTTATACCATATCTCCGGTGATTTAGGCAATATAGGTTTAAATAATAGAAAAGTGAATTATCATTTAATCTGTTGAATTTGAAGCGATTTCAGTTCAAAATAATCTTATCATAGTCTCATTTTACGACTTGATATTAATATTTAATACCAACTTAAATGGTAATTTTGGAATTTACCAAGTTCTGGTTGGACTGATGTGAGAAATGTGAAGTTGCATGCCGCTCAAAAAAAAAATTACAGAAGACTTATTTTTGGAAGAAAGTTACTGCGATTGCAGTTAAGTAAACTCGTCAAATGAATTAAGCAAGTGAAGAGGGAGGTTCCTATGATAAAAAACTCAGTTTTGAGCCGATTGCAGTTATATAAAACCTATTCCATCAAATGCCTAGACTAAACCCGAGCGATTTGAATTTGACATTAAATTTGTCTACATAATATACATTGTGTATGGTTCTGTATTTTGCATTAGTAAATAGTATAATGTGTAGTTGCTGCTCCAAATGCAATTAATCAACCCCCCTGAAAGAAATGATGGCAGCGCTATGGTGGTTAGTGCGTCGAACTATCACGACGGAGGTCTAAGTTAAAAGCCTGATTAAAGCTAATGGCCCATCATATTCATAGACATATTGTAAACTCGAATTCTTTTGAACTGGAGTCTAACGTTAACACTCAGGTTAGGCACAGTTGTTATGCATAGATGTTTTGTCAGCTCTGTTTAGTAAAACACGAGTGGAACGTGTCCCAAACTTGGGTTCCACATATGGAGTGAGTGGGATAGATTGATTTTTTATTAAGTAAGAAAAAGAAAGGTTGAAAACAATGCTAACAAGTTGAAACAGAAAATTATAAAATTTAAAACGCGGTACGAATATCAAATGAAAATTAAGAAAATGTTTAATAAAATGCCGCAATATCTAGTTTCTCCATCTCGATTATTATATTGCACAATGGTATCCTCATTTGCGTCAATAATATACCTATTTCTGGAGTCTAACGTTGTATGTATGTAGAAATATTACTATCTATTTATGTATTTGGTTTTTTGTTCGTAAAGTGGTAATTACCATCAACTATCAAAAATCACTGGCGACCCTTAACAAATTATTTCATTTGTTCTGACGTTTATCAGAGTTAAATACAACTTAAACATGGTTTATATTTGTTCGGTCCAGTTTAAAGTTAGACTCGAGTTTTTCGTTTAGACTTGGGTTTAGATTTTCTGTGCATAGCAAAAACTCGAGTTTAGCTTAAAAACAACTTAATAAGAACTTGTTAAACATCTATGAATATGGCCCAATGCCTTTTCAGAGAATATCATTGTCACGAAGAGTGCATCTCACCTCAGACGTGTGGAGTTGAAGGAATATACTGTGGAACTATAACAAAGCAAATAAAAGGATTGGTTGGGTTGGTGTTCGAAAACTTATTTTCTTATTTTCGTATTGAAAGTGAATATATATCTACTAATTCTTGCATACGAATAGGTAAATTAAAGGACATCCGCCAATTTCTATACAAATTGGGGCTAATCTTATTTTAGCCGGCCTGCCACCCAAAAAAAAATCGCTACTATGATAGACAATATCAAAATGAACATTAATTAATGAGTCAATTGGCTAATGAGATTTTCACCCTTAAACTATCTCATAAATCCATTTATCCACAAGGTGATTTTTACACAAGGTGATTCAAATGAAATGGTAAGAAAACAGCTTGGGCGAATAGGTTGGGTCAATACAAGAAACAAAATTTACGCGGAGGGTCGTCTATCCCCCTCTTCAGCAAGGAGGATTTATTTTCTAAAAATGTACTTAAAACAGATTTTTTTTTAAATAATGGTAATAACTACGTGCCTTGCTATACCTTTCTAAAAGGCAAGAATTCTCATTTTACTTAATTTCTTAAAAAAGTTGTTTTTGCAAATGTTTTTTGTAAAACTAATTCAAAATTTTGAAACTCAAAATTTTGAAAAAAAAAATATTTAAAATCGAAGCTCAATGCTCTACTAATTTTTAGTTAAAAACAGAAAATGGATGCTCAAATGTCTTCTAGTTTTTGAAAATTAAAAATAACGAAAACTACATCTAAGAAAAACCAAAATAAAAAAAATATTTTTTCTTAGAAGGGGTGGTTTTTGTTATTTTTAATTTTCACAAAAAAATACATCACATTTGAGCATCCAGTTTTCTATTTTTGACTAAAAATGAATTACAGCATTAAAGTTTTAAAACAAAAGTAATACTTAGTAATGTAAAATTTTAAAAAGAATTAGTTTAAATATTTTTAAATATTTTTTAATAGCCCCTCTTCTCTACATTTTTACTTGCTCAATAAGGCAAGTATGTATTGGTTTCATGTAAAAAAAAAATTCGAGGTTTTAATCAAACCTGAAATTACGATAATAGAGAAACCTTAAAAATTAGGTTTCTCATGCCGTCCGTCGGTCTGTCCGTGCGGATGTGCAAATGTGCGGATGTGCGTATGTTTGGTTGTCATTGCACCGACCGACAGCCTAAACGGTTTGCGGGATTAAGAGCAAACTTCGTATATAGCCCTTTTTGGTGATTCCCTAGAGGAAAAAATCGAATTTTTGCATTAGCCCGGCTATTACGGGTACCTACATATATAACGGTTTTAGTTTTCCAAATTTTCTCAAAAAATGTTCTAGTGATTGTGATGGAACTTAGTGTACTTGCAGTAGTCTTAATATAACTGCATTTAAGGTTACTGGCTAAAAATGTACATAGCGAAGATTTGGTGTTAACTGATTTTACAAATTAGGCCATAACTTCATAACGGCTGAGCCGATTCCTTTTAAATTTGATACAGATTTTAAGCTTGATATTAAGCACAAGATGGCATTCACAGTTTCTTGCTAAACAACCGTTTAATGATAGCTGCCATACAACTTGATCTCTTGTTTAGGCTATTTTGTTGATATTTTTCGCACTTTCCTTAGAATATAATAAATTTAAAATTTTGCCGTCCAAGGGTTTGCTACAAGAGCAAGTTCGTGGACCCAGTAGTGCATTTTATTTTTTTTTATTGATCCAAACTAATTGCTCAGCAGTTTTTTTTTTGCATTTCATTTCATGAATCACCTTGAGTGTGTTTCTTTATATTTCCGGATAAGGAATGGAAAAGACAGACAAGAAAAAAATATCTACATATCTAGCCAGAATAGAATAAATAAAAAAAAACAGAACATGAAAAAAAATTAAACTTTGAGCTGTTTGTTTTCATGTCAAAAAACCTGTTACATTTACAATAGAAAGCAATTTAAAATAAATACGTAAATTATTTTGGACTTGTTACAAAAAGAAGAAAACAATAAATAAATACATACAAATACAAATATTATAATAAATACTCGCCCATTTCCATTTAATTAATTTTTTTTCTCGTGTACAACAGCTGACAGTCAAATTCCCCTGTCAAACTAGAGAATATTCCATTTTAAACCAACTCTTCAATAGAAATGAAAAGAATGCGTTCCAATTTCCAAATATCCCAGAATTAATAAAGAAACAAGGAAATAGTTTATCCGGAATATTCCAGTTAATAAAGAAACACAAAAAGGGTGCTTTTTACCTAGTTTATATGCATGGTTGAAGCGAGCTTGAACTAAGGTTCACCCATTTGTAAATGGGGATGAGTTGGAACGAAATGGAATTCGACTCGATCGCACTCGAGCAGTGGTGTTGAGTCGAAAATTAAATGAAATACCTGGGTTGAAATGGTGAATACACAATTATTTCTGCATGTGATCAATTGCATATTAACGAATGAATATTTGTTGTTGAAAAGTATGCGTATAACTTGTAAAAGCAATACAAATATTTTTTTCTCGAAAATTCAATCTTTTGTTCTTAATGTCTACAAACCAACGCAGGTATTCTCCTGTCATTTCAACTTTTCCGTACTTAACTCAACTCCTCAAGCATTCAACCAGTTGGCTGAAATACCTGGGTTGGAATTTCGTTTCAAATCAAACTCGATCTTTCGACTCTGCATATAAACTAGGTATTTAATATTTCGAATATAAGGAATGAATAAAGAATCGCACTCTTTCTATAGACTTTATATAATGTAAATTTCATATTTGTTTAGTAAGATGGAAGGTTGTATCAGTTAAATCAGTAACTTTGTTGTTTAATGTGTTAATCCAGAAAAGGACCGAAATAAGCCAAAAATTTTAGGGTCATAACATAGTTCTCTCCGTTTTTCAACTTAAATTTTTAATTAGAACATCTGAGGAAAAAACATTTGCATTGTTTAGTTATGTACATACTAAGGTAAGCCAGATAAAAACATGTGCGTAAGTCAGCTCTTGCTTAGGGTTATTGACAATTTGAAAGAAGGGTTATTGACAATTTGAAAGACAAGTACAAACGTTAGATGACAGTAAGACCACCAACTACTTTTGAATAGTTGGGATGAGTAATATAGATTAATAATATTTTTAGTAGTTTTTTGATTAGGCTTTTCAACGTGTGTGCAGTTCCCCCCACTGGGGCAGTGGCCTATAGTGGTCGAGTTACCGCAGTTAATTAATCGGTTTGACAAACTGGCTAAAATGTATTCGCTCTTATTCGCTCTGTATTGTTCAAATTGAATTTTAATATGTTCATTTGCAAAAAGTTCTTTTTTAAGGACCGATTGGAAACGACTGAACTAATTTTGACTGGCAGATAGCTGCAACAGGTTGTTAAGGAGTTACTTAGGCTATTTTAATTGACCTAGTATACACGAAGCTGAGGTTACTTTTTTGAAAATTCTTATTTATGTACCGACTCGACTGAAAACATATTTACATGATTAGGTACCTCCTCTTTCAAAAACGAAATGTCTGCACTAATTTTTTCCGCTGCAGCAATGCACTGGGTACAAGCTAGTTTTAAATAAATCTCAATATTCAATACGAAGAATTACATCGTCAGCAACTCTATCAATTGTAAATATTTTTTAGTTATCTGTGAGGTCTTTTGTGCACCAAGCCAATAAAATCTAACAACGAACACAAGAAGCAAGAAGTATTGTGTTGGCTAATTAAAATAAACAAGATGCCAATGAATAAATTAATAACAATTTTTTTTTTGTATCTATAAATATATAAACATACATACATATGTATATAGATACATATTTGTAAAAGAGAGGGAGAATTATAATGACTTAAATTATGACTACGCAAGCAAACACAGCTAATTATATCTAACGCACGCCATCTCCGCTACCACCTCACTTCCACCTCCATCACTGATTCTTCGATGTCCCGATGTCGACCCAGTGCAAGTACCTACTATCTACCTATTATATTTTTTATATCTAAATCTACGTACAATCCTACAATTTTGCCAAAGGAGTGAATGGATTTTTTTCTAACTCACTTCACTATATTGATATGCAGTTGTATAGATGTGGACATTATGGAGAACGAACTGTTTTGGAATCTTTTTATTCCTTATGTCACTTCGTTTTCTTGTGCTTGGCTTTACGAAGGAAATGCCAAGTTTTATTCAAAACTCTTGCTCGCTCACAATCACATGGTCGATACGGATGCATCAAATGAAAAAAAAATCTGTATATTCATTGAGGAAACCCCGCAAGAAGATACAAACTCTATGTGTGTCTTTTCGATACCCACATTTTAAGATTTTATAAATAAGCGAGGAAAACCTTCGGCATCAGCTGGAAGATAGAAAGAGATATAATGTAGGTGAAAAGAGAAACAACAAGGGAAAGAAAACTTGCATAATCATCGGAAGAGCGCGATTGACAAAACCATAAATCACATCCAGAAACAAATTTAGCATAGTCATTTGAGATTCATTTGCATTCCGGATGTCACAAATGTCACAATAAGGGAAGGAGTTTTGTGGGGAACAAGGAATATAGGAAAATCCAGAAGTGACCAGATACAAAAGCTTTTTTTGAGTGATAACCGGCTGCGATAACAATGTTAACACTATTGGAATCGAAATGCTTACCTAATCATTGTGTACAACGAACGGAAATACATTTTCATCCATTGCTTGGGTGCGAACCAGAAATACAACTTTGTCTTCAGTAACCAACACTTTCTGTATTTATGCCTCATCATTGTTCGGATCCGGCTTCAATTGGGACTTTTGTAGAACTAGGGTGTTGTATGTATGTAGTAAAGCAGTTTGTTAGAAGAATGCAATTTTATATCAGTTTACCTATTTAGATTATGAATGATTTCTGAAAGATACTTTGATTAATGAGAAAACAATGGCAAAAGAATTAACATCTGTTCCGTCGAAACGAATACAGAAGAATGGTAACCTGATTTGGCATGCAAAAACAACAAACAATTACTTACTCTTGACGAGGAAAATACATTTTCGGATATCTGCAGATAATGCTATGAATAACTTGATAATTCGATTAGTTGGGTTTTAAGTTAGTAATTTTTTTAGAAATTATTTACCTTTTCCAAAGTATTGAAGAAACATCAATTATCGTTCCCTTTCTGCATTAACCACGTATCTACAAAAGACTGATTTTTCAGGAAATGAAAAAACTGATAGTTTTATTCAATTGAAAGATTTTTAAAATCTTTTGATTTATTTAAACAATGTTTCTCTTAAGTTAACTTTAAGTAGTGTTAATTTTTGTTTTCGTTTTAAAAAGTTTTTGTTTTTCAGGTTGTTGTACATACGAGTTTCCATCTTATTTGTTTTAGCAAAACTTTTGTAGACACGAGATTTTTCTTCTAATGAAATTCAATAATTTTTGTGGGTGAACATTTCTTGTCGCGGGCAAAAATAGGACAAAATATCAGTGAACAGTGAAGTCAAACATAATTTTGTTTAAATATTTTTATTTTAAACTAAAACTATTCAGAGTACTTTTATTTACTAATAAATATTGTTTAATAGGTACAGTAAAAATTGAGAATGCTGTTAAGTTTTTTAAAAAAAAATAAAATCCTTTAAAATAATATTAAAAGCTAGATTCAAAACCTAATATTTTTGTTAATACACAATAAAATTAAATCCAAAACTAAATACGAATACAGGGTGTCCCGAAACGCAACATCAAGCAAGTAAGTAGGAAAAAATACATGTATCTTGGTTACGTAATTATAGCAATATTTATTAAGAAAATAATGAAAATCGATAGCCGAAGCCACATTTTTATGTACTGTGGTCACAAATTTTCAAATTTTGCGATGATTTTTCTTTAACGGTATCCTTAATAACAAGCATGGATCGAAATCATAAATAGGAAAAAAAAATTATTTAGTTTCGCAAGATTAATAAAGTTTGACTAAGTAATTTTTCAAACAAATTTTGTAAGCTATCGCCAATAGCGATTTCTTTGTTGATAGTATTCCTTTTTGTCCGTTTTTGGAGGCTTTACAGATACTCAGTAGACCATCTTGACCAAAATGTTTGTGTAACCCATTGCATTCGTTGTCATCCTGAAAGTCTGCTAAAGTGATCGTCTTTAACGTTAGCTTCTACATGGGCAATGAGTGGTCCACCTATGAAGAAATCACCGGGAGGTAAAAAATTGTAATCATTAGGATCATTAGAAATTGGTGTGAGAGGCCGCGAATTCAAAATTGCCTCTATTTGAACAAGAATGGTAGGGAACTCGACATAGGTAGGTGAAATTAAATGCATTAATCGCTACATGTGAAACTTCGCGAACTTTACCGCAGCTTCCCTGATACCTCCCATATGTGGAGATCTAGGCGGTATTGTCTTTCAGTCGATTCCATCTTCAGCGCACATATTCAAGATGTCAACGTTATTCTCCCGTTTCATGAAAAGATGATAGATTTCATGAAGCTCATTTTTTGCTCCAATAAAGTTGAGCCCGTTATCGCTGTAATTTTTTTTGCACAATCCACGTCGGCCTGTAAAACGCTTATGAGCTGCTATGAAAGCAGCAGCAGTAAGATCTTCGTCAAGTTCCAAATTAATTGCGTGTGTATTAAATCAGACGAACACCGAAACTTAAGCCTTGGTGGGTGCCAAGCCTCGCCTGCGATAGTATATCAAAGGTTTTGGTCAACAGCGAGCATATAATATGCATTTACGTACGATTCTTTTGGATATGATTTTGCCATTTACTGGCCAGAACTGCTGACGAACAACGGCCAAGAGGTTTAAGTGAAGACATGTGAAACCGGTAGTAAGTAAGGATGTTTTTCGTCTGATGACAAGTCAGCATTTTCAGCATGTTAAAGTCTTGGTGGGAGCAACCTTTGATTTTGCTGCTAAAAGCCTAGATTCAATGCTACCGTCTTCCCAAATCGAGCAAATATATATAGGTCCCATACGCACTTACAGAACTATCATCAAACGCATGAATTTGTGCTCCTATCTTGCAACTAGACATAACCATCCTTGGCACTCGCAGCCACTGAAGAAGTTTAAACTCTTGACGAAAATCTGTCCATTTCTCTCGGTATGCTTTAGGCAGTGACTCATCCCAGGAAACCTTTATTTGCCAAAGTTGTTTCACAAATATCTTTGCGAGGACAATAACCGGATTGATGATTTCCTCTAGCATGCTATTGCTTTTGTAAATAAATGTATCTGCATTTGCATCCCAAATAATGCCCAATGTTTTGACAAAGTTTCTGTTATGCATTTGAAACTGAGACTCTCTTTGGTCGTTAAGAATACTTTCTGGTAACGCTTTTGAGTTGGAGCACCATTTTGTTGATTCGAACTTGCCCCTTTTTAATAATGCTGCCAATTCCACTTGCATACGTTTCGCATTTGTCGCTTTGCAAATTAAAAGTTTGGCATAATGTAATATGGCCATATAATTTGGCGACTTTTAGAATTATAATGTATTATGACACTTTTTAAGAGCGGTGTTCCCCTGCAACCCCATGCTTGGCCTACTATGGGATGTGGGGTTGGTGCGAGTTTGGGCAATGCAAAGTTTTTGAATAAAAACATCTGCATATACCCTAACTCGCTCGCACCCCAAATTTTATAGTAGAACCGGCAGGGGGCTCAGCAGGGGGCAGCATGCCCCCATACCAACCTCACTGTTCATATGGCAAAATATGTTTTAATTGACATTAGGACATATTGGCCATATGACACTTTTATAAAAATGAGAAATAAAAACAAAATAGCCAAATTAAATTTAAATTAAGTGGAGTATTTATGAATGAAATTCAAAGACACTTTGGCAAAGTGACATTTTGCCATATATTGAAATGTTGCACATTTCGAATGTGTCATATGGCCATAGTTATAAATATGGCCTTATGATCCATGGCCTAATGTCATGGCACCTTCCAAAAAGCTTCCCAAGCATCATCTGAGAGATAATTTAAATATCCTAAGAAACGATCGGATAGCCAAGCCGCGCTACAGCCCAAAACTGGTTTTAAAAAGTGTGAAAGAACTTAACGAACTAACGGTAAAACCAACACTGTCACACTGCATATGTAAGTAAGTAAGTAAGTAAGTTATGAATTCATATATTAACAATTATTATTCGTTCCATTTTTAGTTTGTATGGTTTGTATGAACATTCAAGCTTTGCCTTTGCCGTTAGCTCGACTGGTAACTTTTTCAAGTAGAATAAAGAAATAAAACTAAATAATTATGTTTGAAAGAAAAGCAAAAAATGACTTTGTTTCATATAACTGTTCTTATGCATATAACTGTTCTTATTGTTTCATATAACTGTTCTTATGCATATTCTGAATTATTATCTTGAAAATAATTTTTATCACTCAAGTTAAAGTTTAACTAGCTGCATAATATTCTGCCCTCTGATTCACAGTCTTTTTCAACAAACTGATTTCGAACAGCATCTTCATTTTCTTGTATGATGTTGTAAATATGTTCCTTTAAAAATCTAATGTTACTAAGGTCTATCTGTAATTCCTCAACACAAAAAGAACCAATATGTTGCCTTTTGCACTGCATATGTAATCAAGATAATCAGGTGGTGAGGAAAATGGGAAAGACAAGAGGAGGAACACCATTGCATGGGCCTGCACACTATTGCGGAATAAATGGATCAAAAACAAAAATATCAACAACAAAAAGATCGAAACACTCAACAGAACTTCGGAAATTAAGACAAGGCAAAATGCTAGTTGGGAAATATAAGCAAAAATGGTTTGCAGCCTGTAACAACGCAATTCCAAACAAACTAAAATACCAGGCGGGATTTCTTACTTGTTACGGAAAATTGAGAAGACACCTGAACATTCTCTATTTGTATGTCCAATAGTACCAAATGCATGTTTTTTGTGGGGTAGTGCAAAACAGATGTAAGGTTACCAGGTACAGAAAAGTTCGAACTATCCTATCTGTGTCTTGAAATACTAAAACAGAATCTTTTCATCGAAAAATCAGATTGAAGGAAGAGCTTAAATACAAAGGGCACAATAGATCCATTCGGTGGCAGTGCACTAAGCTCCTATATTAATTATTCATTAATGCGCTTTGATTCAAACGTACGTTTTCATAACATCATATACTTTACACTTAAACCCGTTAAATGTGCTCTATATCAAGAATGCTTTCATTGACTTAAAGAAAAAAATATACAAGCCATTAAAAATTTGCTATACAATTCTTCCATGATAAAATTTTTCTTCAAAGGGGGTTCCTGAAATATCTAGAGAACAAACAAAAAAAGAAAAAGTTGTCTTCTTTTAATTGTCTTTTCTTGTGGATTTTATGAGGAAAAGATGACATTTATTGCGTTTCGGCCCATTGGCAGAAAAGACGCTTACTGCGACTACAATACACAGCAGTCGTTGAATATTGCATCTTGCTCCGCTTATTGTCGGTCCCCGTCATCATCACTCGGTCGTTTACAGCTACAATCGTACACACGCACTTCCTATACTTGACTGCTAAGCTATGTCACTTCGAAATATGAAATTCTTAATCTAAAAATATATTATCTTATGATACTCTTCTAAATGTACCTAAACGTGAGCAATATATTTAAAAAAAAATTCGAAGGAAGAAAGCAGCAACAAGTGTAAATAAAATGTGCGTTCCTATACTCCTGTAGCTTAGGCGTTCTTGGCTTAATATAGAACGAGAACTGAAAACATTCATTCACTTTCTTGAGAGATGATCATCAATGGAAGGATTTTGTAGTACACTATATATATCACCACTCGCAACATGATGAATGTGTCATGATATGGGCGTCCTAAAAAAGAACAAATAAACGAATATAATGCGGCATCAAAAAACAGAATATGCCGCACTTTTTATGTACGAGTACCAGCTGTACTTCAGCATTCTTTTTTGGCTTCTTGGCTACAACCGGATGGACTTTTGTGGAGTGTAGTATGCTGACGTACTCAAACCTATATCAAAATAAAACACCTTTTTATGTTTTGTCTTTCATTTTGGATTTTTTGAAAATTTTCATTGAAAGGCTTAGCTGTTTTCATAATATGTGCTTTCAGCTTTCATTAGAATGAAATGCACCACCTGATTGAATCTGTTATGTAATAAATTAAGCTTTTGTGAATTTTTTTGTTTAGTATTCCAATTTAATTTATACAATATTAAAAAAAAATTATGAAAACCAACACACACATGGTAGAAGTACATAAAGATTTCAAGAGATGAGGAAGCTGGCTGGTTGACAGTTTCATTGGGTAGTGTGAATAAAAGCTAAGGGAACACTCTAAGTGTGCCCTCTTGAGTAAAGTACATTATTTGGAGAGAGCACTCAATTCGGTGTTAATAAAGTTTTCCCCTAAAATAATTTCGTTCAATTTTTGATAATTGAATAAACCATTACGCCCAATAATACAACAACATAGCCAATGCAATTTAATCATGTCCGTGGTCAATGAGTAGCGAGTCTCATTGTGTTTTGTAAGACGTCTGCGCATAGATATTTAGCTAATCGAAGTTTTTTGCAACAATTTGAATTTCAGCTTATGACTTTTAAGGGTCAATATAGAGGATTTAGCGCAGTCCATTCACATGTGGCTGTTTTTTTTGGTCTTTTTTTATTTTTTCTAACCTGCAAATGGTAAATTTGGCACAGAATTAGTTCTGTTGTGTTGTCGTATTTGGTAGTCTATGGTTTGTTTTCATAAATTCAGTTCTGTGCTCAATCGTTTAGCTAAAATCCGAGAATTATACATCTCTTCAATACTTAATTCTGCAGATTTGTCATATTTTGCACAAAATGGAATTTGTACGAATTGAACATAATGATCTCATCCTCAAAATTTAAAACAAATAATGTAATCTTAAGAAGTAAGCACAAAAAACACTTGTCAAAATACTTTTGCCACAAAAAAAAGCACTTTCAATCAAACAAAAGCCACCCTTTTGCACAAAACTTACAAAATGATTGAAATTGAACACCTACTGATTCATCATAGCATAGTCTTTTAATAACTGTCAATTTTTAATCTTTTAACTTTACCCGTTATTTAATATTATCGTTGAAAGAAACATTACATTTTTGTCAAAATAATTATGCCGACTATGTAGTTCAAGAACAAATGTTGTCGAACTTAATTTCAAGATTGTGAAAAGAAGAACAACGCTGTGGAATGGAAAAACTTTGAAATTTGTTATGGCATCCCTAATCAGTTAAAATAAGTGTTATAAGAAAAAAAAAGTAGTGATGTAAGAAAATGTAAAGCGTTTTTATGTAAGATGCTTTCAGCCGAAGGTATTAGATGCATGGTTTCTTGATTCTGGTACCAGCGATCATATGAAGCAGAGAATGATTATATAGTTATGATAGTTATTTCTTTAACTAACTTATTTTCATCTTTAACACATTTAAACACATACTTAGTTTTATTGTTGATGCTTTATTTTATTATAATAAATCTAGTTTTACAAATATGTAGCTTGTAACAATCAACTTAACATGAAATTATACAAGAACAAGTATATTTGTGTAAAGCAAGCCGGACTTCAACTGAGAAGAATGCTTACTAGCAAAAACAAGAGAAGTAGAAGCAGCTTAGCTCGGCTTATCTTAAAACATCGGTTAGTTGCTAGGTTGATAAGAGTTAATGATCATTATTGGCTATTCTCAAGCTTTATCTTGTAACGAAGCGTTACAATTTTCCCTTATTAAATATCATTTCGTCAGCCCCCGGTACATATTATAATAGACAGAGAACAGCATTTCTGATACCATATGTATATAAGCGTTGTTAAAACTACATTTTAAGTTATTTTGGAAAAAATATATGTATGAATTAATAAAGCTAACCGCTGAAAAAAAAAATTATTAATTAATTAAATTTTTTTTTTGAAAAGAAAGGGGGGACTGTAACGAAGCGTAACAATTTTCCCTTATTAAATATCATTTCGTCCGCCCCTGGTACATATTATAATAGACAGAGAACAGCATTTCTGATACGATGTACTGCATTCGTATTAAAGCACCTTTTCGCAGACCGTCCGACCGCCGAATAGTACTAATTAGTACTACATTCACTTCTTTTGTAGCAAAAGGTAATTTTTGTTTGTTTCTCATACAATTCACACTCTCTTATTCCGGGAAATATTACAAGTAGAGGTGGAAATTGTATGAGATATTTCTCTTCTGCATCCCGTGTTGAGATACCAATCAAGTGTATTTGGAGCAGTATAAGAACGGGCTGATTGGGAACTTAGTAGTACCCTAACAGTGAACAGGTTGGTGCAGCTTCGGGCTTTTCAAGCTATAGCGGCCTTCCTCTTTTTTTTTAAATTATTTTTAGGTATTATTAGCTTCCGTCTTATTTCCTCGGTAAATCCTTCAGGTTTGCCTTGGACAAGGTTCCAACGGTGGTTCCACTTGCTTCCGTCTAAATTTCCTCGGTAGATCCATAAGAACTACCTTGGACTGGGTTCCAGCAGTGATTCCAAAAGTGCTTTCGTCCTATTTCCTCGGTAAATCCTTCAGGTTTGCCTTGGACAAGGTTCCAACGGTGGTTCCACTTGCTTCCCTCTAAATTTCCTCGGTAGATCCATAAAAACTACCTTGGACTGGGTTCCAGCGGTGGTTCCAAAAGTGCTTTCGTCCTATTTCCTCGGTAAATCCTTCAGGTTTGCCTTGGACAAGGTTCCAACGGTGGTTCCACTTGCTTCCGTCTAAATTTCCTCGGTAGATCCATAAGAACTACCTTGGACTGGGTTCCAGCGGTGGTTCCAAAAGTGCTTCCGTTCTATTTCCTCGGTAAATCCTTCAGGTTTGCATTGGACAAGGTTCCAATGGTGGTTCCACTTGCTTCCGTGTGGTGAATAAGGTGTGGTGAATAAGGTTATTGTGGTGGTGAATAAGGTTATTTGAAGGTGCAACAATATAAAATGTACGTATTTAATTAAATAATAAAAAATATATTTTGGTATTTATATGCCATCCAAGAAGTGCGATGGGATGGGCCGGGGAAAAGAACAATCCCACGAGCAAAAGCAGCATCTTTTCGGATTTGGATTCGTTGTTAGAGGCAGATTTAGGCAAAGTCTTGCGTTTCAAACATGTTAAGGAGCGCCTCACGACAATTTGCATCAAGGCTAAATTTGCCAGCTTTAGCCTGATATGCGCACATGCCCCCACAGAGGGGAAAGATAAGGACACCAAGGATGAATTCATCGAGATCTTGGACAAGACATATGAGCAGTGTCCTAGTTATGAAATTAAAATTGTCCTAGGTGATTTTAACGCCATACTAGGAAGATAAGAAGTCTTAAGTGGTATAATCGGAAAAAAAAGCCTACACAACAAGACCTCCAGCGATGGACTCAGGCTAATCGACTTTGCTGCGGGGCGAAACATTGTGGTAGCTAGTACGCATTTCCCGCATCTTAATATTCACAAGGGAACTTGGCGACATCCTGATCATTCGACCGTCAACCAGATCAACCACATTACGATCGACGCGAGGCATTCTTCCAGTATCACAGATGTCCAAACGTTTCGAGGAGCCAAGGTTGACTCAGACCACTACCTCGTTGATGCCAAGGTAATGCTGCGGATATCCAGAACAAAAGCAAAACGTCGAAATACTGTGAGAAAATTCAATGTCGGCCGGCTACAATCGCAAGAGATCACTAAGTCCTTTTCCGATCGAGTCCCTCACAACCTATTAACTAGTCTTACGCCACTTTTAAGCACCGAAAACTAGTGGAAACATTGCCAGGAAGGCATTAGAGACGCCGCCTCTGATGTGCTCGGATAAACACCACCACCGCAACGAAACCCCTGGTTTGACGAAAAATGTCGGCAAATACTTGCAGCCAAACAACAGGCGGCGCTTCAAAGAAAAACTAGAGCAGTGTTAGAGAAAGAAAGTTCAGAAGTTTTACCAAAAGTTTAAAAGAATATCACTAGGCTACAAGGCCCGAACCGAAGCCTGCAAGGACCACCATGGGAACATAATAGTAGAATCGCAGTCGGTGCTGAAGGTATGGAAAGATAATTTCTGCAAATTATACAACGGCGATGATGAACCGAACTCCGCTCCTATGCAGATTGCACAATTCCATGTGAATGACGCGACGCAGGCCAACCATTCTGCCCACCCAACCTAGATGAAGTGAAGATAGCTATATCTTAACTTAAGAATAATAAAGCTGCTGGAGCTGATGGCCTTGCGGCCAAGCTGTTCAAAGCAACTGGCAACGAACTGGTTAGGAGTAATCATGCCCGATGAATGGAACCTCAGCGTCATTTGCTCGATCCTGAAGAAAGGCGATCCTTTGAAATGCACCAACTACAGAGGCATTAGTCTACTTAGCATCGCATACAAGATCTTCTCTGCTGTACTATGTGAGCGCTTGAAGCCAATCGTCAACAACCTGAAAGGTCCATATCAGTGTCTTTAGACCAGGAAAGTATACAATCGAGCAAATATTCGTACTACTGCAGATCTCGGAAAAAAACCAGGAGTTTCAAATCGATACCCACCATCTTTTCATCAATTTCAAGGCCGCGTCTGACAACATCTATAGAGATAGAGATCCTGAAGAAAGGATATCCTCTGAACTGCACCAACTACAGGGCATTAGTCTTCTTAGCATCGCATACAAGATCTTCTCTGCTGTACTATGTGAGCGCTTGAAGGCAATCGTCAACAACCTGAAAGGTCCATATCAGTGTGGCTTTAGGCCAGGAAAGTCTAAAATCGAGCAAATATTCGCACTACTGCAGATCTCGGAAAAAAACCAGGAGTTTCAAATCGATACCCACCATCTCTTCATCGATTTGAAGGCCGCGTATGACAACATCTATAGAGACAAACTGTACAGAGCAATGTTTAGTTTTGGCATCCCTAACAAACTCGTCCGTTTGTTCAGGATGACGATGGATAACTCACGCTGCTCCATCAATGTCGGTAAAAAACTCACCGATACCTTTGATGTCAAGAATGGATTTAGACAGGGCGATGCACTGTCATGTGACTTCTTTAACATCATTCATGAAAGAATAGTGCAAAATTCTCGCAACACCAGAGGCACAATTTTTCAATTACACGCGTACGCCGACGATATTGACATAATGGTAAGAACAAAGCATGATGTCATAGTGCTTTCGTTATTATTGAGAAGGAAGCCAAGAAAACGGGTTTAACGGTGAATCAAGACAAGGCCAAATACATGCGGTCAAAAAGAAAGGACACCCAACACCGACGTCTACGACAAAACTTCAAAACTTTGAGGTCGTAAAAGACTTTGTGTATCTAGATCCCGCTATCAACTCAGTCAATAACACCAGTGCCTGCCAATTGCTGTTTCTTTGGACTAAGAAGGCAACTGAAGAGCAAAGCCCTCTCTTGAGCAACGAAAGTGTCCCTTTATAAGACACTTATCATCCCTGTCCTTTTTTATGGTGCAGAAGCATAGACATTACTAAAGGTAGATGAAAACGCTTTAGGCTACTTCGAAAAGAAAAATTCTCCGTGTGATTTATGGTATTATCTGTGCAAATGGGGAATGGAGAAGAAGATATAACAACGAACTGTACGGGCTGTATAGAGACATTGACCTTGCCACAAAAGGGAAAAGCCAAAGACTAAGATGGTTCGGTCACATAGAGCGAATGGATACCAATGCTCAAGCCCGGATGGCCATTTAATCCAACCCCGTGGGACGGCCGGCGCAGTATAGGAGGACATCGTAGCAGGTGGCACTCGCAAGTTGAAGAGGAATTCAACCAACTTGGCCTGCGAAACTGGAGAAGCTTGTTGGTTGAGGCCCTGGCCCACCCTGGACTGTAGCGCCACCTTAAGGAATTAAGTATGTATATTTTAATCATATAATTATAGTACACACTACGCTGCACATACTGCAAGGACGGAGAGGGAAATCTGATCACCGATCCACAAAGCATACTGGAGCGATGGGAAGTGTACTTTAATGAATTGCTGAATGGTCAACTCACTGCAGAAGTGGAGGCTCCACTGCTTCAAGACGAATCCCTTTTGTTGCCGTCACCAAGCATAGAAGAGGTAGAGAAGGCTATAGGCCGGCTAAGGAAAAACAAAGCCCCGGGAGCTGATGGTATACCAGCCGAATTATTTCAACACGGTGGGCCAGCTCTACGTCAGGCAATTCATGATATTATAGTGCACGTGTGGGAGCATGAAGATATACCAGAAGACTGGCGAAAAGGTATAATATGCCCCATACATAAGAAAGGAGATGTCACAACGTGCAGCAACTATAGAGGTATCACGTTGTTGAGTTCCGCTTATAAGATACTCTCCTCTATCCTACAAGACCGGATAACCCCATACGCTAAAACCGTCATAGGACAATATCAGTGTGGTTTCATTCCAGGCAAATCAACAACTGATCAGATCTTTACCCTTAGGCAGGCGATGGAAAAATTTCTAGAATTTAACATCCCAACATACCACCTGTTTATAGACTTTAAGGCCGCCTATGATAGCATAGCCAGGGTAGAACTTTACAAAGCCATGAGAGGATTCGGCATCCCAAATAAATTGACACGACTATGTAGGTTGACCATGACCAACGTAACAAGCCAAGTAAAAATAGCCGGATTGCTATCCAGACCAATCAACATCTTTAATGGTCTCCGACAAGGGGATGGTTTGGCCTGCCTCCTCTTCAACCTGGCGTTGGAGAAAGCAATCCGTGACTCTGGCACGGCAACAAGAGGAACCATCGTCAACAGGTCCATCGTCAACGATTCCTTCATCCAGATCGAGCAGGCGGCACAAAATCTCGTCGAATGCGAGAGGAACAGTTGGTCAAACAATCAAGGTAGCGGAGCACAAATTTGAAGTGGTGCAATCCCTTAAATACCTTGGGTCAATAGTAGTAGCCGATAACAATAAAGAAGAAGAAATACGCGGGCGGCTTCTCAAATCCAACAGAGGTACTACAGTCTGTCAAAGCTCTTCAAATCCATGGTCCTGCCAGTACTCACATATGGATCCGAGACTTGGGTGCTTAGAAAAAGGCACTCTGACCTCTTAGTCGCGTTCGAGAGAAAAGTCTTAAGGAGAATTGTTGGCCCCATATGTGAGGAAGGACGATTCCGGAGACGGTACAATCATGAATTGTGCGCAATCTACCTTGAAGTAGATATAGTGACAAAAATTAGACTCGGTAGACTCCGAAGGGCAGGGCACCTAGCTCGCATGAGCGAAGAGGAACCTGCTCGGAAAGTTCTTTGTGGTACATTCTATGGCAGACGACAGCGTGGTAGACCATGCTTGCGCTGGAGAGATGGCGTAGACCAGGGCGCCCGGAGCCTTGGGGTGCGCAACTGGATGTCGTCGGCTCAAGACCGGCATAGGTGAAGAGACTTGTTGAAGGAGGCCAGGACCGGACCCCGGTTGTCGAGCCGATGATGATGATGAATTATAGTTTAAGAGCCCTCAGCAGTTTTTGGGTGTGAAAAAGTCCCAAAAATTTCTGGTGGAAATAGAAAGGTCTTGCTTTAGTGAACACAAAAAGGTAAGTCAGGCTGAAGGAGGTGGGGCAAACGTGAGTAATAATATACAAAATTTAGATTTTTCAACTTTTAAACTCATACAACATTTTAGCTTCTCTCATAGGAACCATAGGGTTTCTGCGATATGAAGTGCCCCATCCATCTACCTACCTTACTTACCATTGATTCACATTCTTTCTTGTCGTCGTTAAGTCGTAAGAAAGAACAAAAAATCTCCAGACATTCAAAATTTCACATTGAAGCCTCTCCCACAGGAACCGCTATTTTGCGGAGATGAAAGCAGCCCATGTCAGATAATAAATTATCTCCGTGCCAAATTGCATTCAGATCCATTTAGCCCTTATGGCGTGTTTGAGTAACAAACATGAATCCATACAATATTTCGCATTTATAATATTAGTAAGATATGTAAGTATGTAAAAAATAATGTGACAAGTGAATTTTTCCTGTTTGCACTCTACGATATTTTTTACTCATTATGTTAAAACTCTTTCAAGAGAGCCAGTTTTGGGGCCTTTTTGTGAAGTTTCGTCCCTATAGTTTACGTTTTTAAAAATCGATTTCAATTTGTTATCAAAACTCAGAGCAAATACCAAGGCTCAAAATACTCGATATCACTCTAAGTATATTCCGCATCCGCATTTGTTACACAACTAAAAATGACATTTGATTTGTAACAATTTTTCTCTTCAAAATTCTATCACGTGTCAAAAAAAATCTATTGTCAAGTATCAATAGGGCAAAAGCAAGCAAAATCATTCGTAACATACTCAATTTAAATAATAAACTGTCTCTTGCTCAAGAAAAGCCCATAATTCATTTCAATATTTATTTAAAAGTTTCATATCATATAAGTAACTCATTGACGTACTAGATATGGACCGCCAGTCGGTTGAAATTTTCATACAAACAGCCAAGAAAAGTTGTTCCAGCCAAAAACAGCCTAAAAACGCCATCATTTTTTAGTATTAAATACGTGTACTAATTTCACCATTTGAAATTAAATGAAAACGATAATATATTCATCTGTAAGAAACTCATGGCATAAGGAGTAGATTTGTTTTATAAAATAAAAGTAGTTTGATAATAATTTCCACCAAAATATTTCAATAGTAAATAATTAATTAAAAAAATCATATCACTGCTACGCATATTCCCTGCTAGTAGTTAATGGCGCCCCTAGTTATGTTGAAACACGCGTGAAGGTGGCTACTGGCGGTCCATACCTAATACGTCAATAAAGTAACTATCTAATCTTCTTTATAAAAAAAAAAAAAAACAGTCCTGGCACGCGTCAGTTTTTGTTTTTACATATTTAAAAGTTAAGTTGATTTATTAAAAGAAATTTAGCTAAACCTAATTAAAAAAGAACAAAATTTCTTAACCTAACAACGAACTGTACGGGCTGTATAGAGACATTGATCTTGCCACAAAAGGGAAAAGCCAAAGACTAAGATGGTTCGGTCACATAGAGCGAATGGATACCAATGCTCAAGCCCGGATGGCCATTTAATCCAACCCCGTGGGACGGCCGGCGCAGTATAGGAGGACATCGTAGCAGGTGGCACTCGCAAGTTGAAGAGGAATTCAACCAACTTGGCCTGCGAAACTGGAGAAGCTTGTTGGTTGAGGCCCTGGCCCACCCTGGACTGTAGCGCCACCTTAAGGAATTAAGTATGTATATTTTAATCATATAATTATAGTACACACTACGCTGCACATACTGCAAGGACGGAGAGGGAAATCTGATCACCGATCCACAAAGCATACTGGAGCGATGGGAAGTGTACTTTAATGAATTGCTGAATGGTCAACTCACTGCAGAAGTGGAGGCTCCACTGCTTCAAGACGAATCCCTTTTGTTGCCGTCACCAAGCATAGAAGAGGTAGAGAAGGCTATAGGCCGGCTAAGGAAAAACAAAGCCCCGGGAGCTGATGGTATACCAGCCGAATTATTTCAACACGGTGGGCCAGCTCTACGTCAGGCAATTCATGATATTATAGTGCACGTGTGGGAGCATGAAGATATACCAGAAGACTGGCGAAAAGGTATAATATGCCCCATACATAAGAAAGGAGATGTCACAACGTGCAGCAACTATAGAGGTATCACGTTGTTGAGTTCCGCTTATAAGATACTCTCCTCTATCCTACAAGACCGGATAACCCCATACGCTAAAACCGTCATCGGACAATATCAGTGTGGTTTCATTCCAGGCAAATCAACAACTGATCAGATCTTTACCCTTAGGCAGGCGATGGAAAAATTTCTAGAATTTAACATCCCAACATACCACCTGTTTATAGACTTTAAGGCCGCCTATGATAGCATAGCCAGGGTAGAACTTTACAAGGCCATGAGAGGATTCGGCATCCCAAATAAATTGACACGACTATGTAGGTTGACCATGACCAACGTAACAAGCCAAGTAAAAATAGCCGGATTGCTATCCAGACCAATCAACATCTTTAATGGTCTCCGACAAGGGGATGGTTTGGCCTGCCTCCTCTTCAACCTGGCGTTGGAGAAAGCAATCCGTGACTCTGGCACGGCAACAAGAGGAACCATCGTCAACAGGTCCATCGTCAACGATTCCTTCATCCAGATCGAGCAGGCGGCACAAAATCTCGTCGAATGCGAGAGGAACAGTTGGTCAAACAATCAAGGTAGCGGAGCACAAATTTGAAGTGGTGCAATCCCTTAAATACCTTGGGTCAATAGTAGTAGCCGATAACAATAAAGAAGAAGAAATACGCGGGCGGCTTCTCAAATCCAACAGAGGTACTACAGTCTGTCAAAGCTCTTCAAATCCATGGTCCTGCCAGTACTCACATATGGATCCGAGACTTGGGTGCTTAGAAAAAGGCACTCTGACCTCTTAGTCGCGTTCGAGAGAAAAGTCTTAAGGAGAATTGTTGGCCCCATATGTGAGGAAGGACGATTCCGGAGACGGTACAATCATGAATTGTGCGCAATCTACCTTGAAGTAGATATAGTGACAAAAATTAGACTCGGTAGACTCCGAAGGGCAGGGCACCTAGCTCGCATGAGCGAAGAGGAACCTGCTCGGAAAGTTCTTTGTGGTACATTCTATGGCAGACGACAGCGTGGTAGACCATGCCTGCGCTGGAGAGATGGCGTAGACCAGGGCGCCCGGAGCCTTGGGGTGCGCAACTGGATGTCGTCGGCTCGAGACCGGCATAGGTGAAGAGACTTGTTGAAGGAGGCCAGGACCGGACCCCGGTTGTCGAGCCGATGATGATGATGAATTATAGTTTAAGAGCCCTCAGCAGTTTTTGGGTGTGAAAAAGTCCCAAAAATTTCTGGTGGAAATAGAAAGGTCTTGCTTTAGTGAACACAAAAAGGTAAGTCAGGCTGAAGGAGGTGGGGCAAACGTGAGTAATAATATACAAAATTTAGATTTTTCAACTTTTAAACTCATACAACATTTTAGCTTCTCTCATAGGAACCATAGGGTTTCTGCGATATGAAGTGCCCCATCCATCTACCTACCTTACTTACCATTGATTCACATTCTTTCTTGTCGTCGTTAAGTCGTAAGAAAGAACAAAAAATCTCGCATATTCCCTGCTAGTAGTTAATGGCGCCCCTAGTTATGTTGAAACACGCGTGAAGGTGGCTACTGGCGGTCCATACCTAATACGTCAATAAAGTAACTATCTAATCTTCTTTATAAAAAAAAAAAAAACAGTCCTGGCACGCGTCAGTTTTTGTTTTTACATATTTAAAAGTTAAGTTGATTTATTAAAAGAAATTTAGCTAAACCTAATTAAAAAAGAACAAAATTTCTTAACCTAACAACGAACTGTACGGGCTGTATAGAGACATTGACCTTGCCACAAAAGGGAAAAGCCAAAGACTAAGATGGTTCGGTCACATAGAGCGAATGGATACCAATGCTCAAGCCCGGATGGCCATTTAATCCAACCCCGTGGGACGGCCGGCGCAGTATAGGAGGACATCGTAGCAGGTGGCACTCGCAAGTTGAAGAGGAATTCAACCAACTTGGCCTGCGAAACTGGAGAAGCTTGTTGGTTGAGGCCCTGGCCCACCCTGGACTGTAGCGCCACCTTAAGGAATTAAGTATGTATATTTTAATCATATAATTATAGTACACACTACGCTGCACATACTGCAAGGACGGAGAGGGAAATCTGATCACCGATCCACAAAGCATACTGGAGCGATGGGAAGTGTACTTTAATGAATTGCTGAATGGTCAACTCACTGCAGAAGTGGAGGCTCCACTGCTTCAAGACGAATCCCTTTTGTTGCCGTCACCAAGCATAGAAGAGGTAGAGAAGGCTATAGGCCGGCTAAGGAAAAACAAAGCCCCGGGAGCTGATGGTATACCAGCCGAATTATTTCAACACGGTGGGCCAGCTCTACGTCAGGCAATTCATGATATTATAGTGCACGTGTGGGAGCATGAAGATATACCAGAAGACTGGCGAAAAGGTATAATATGCCCCATACATAAGAAAGGAGATGTCACAACGTGCAGCAACTATAGAGGTATCACGTTGTTGAGTTCCGCTTATAAGATACTCTCCTCTATCCTACAAGACCGGATAACCCCATACGCTAAAACCGTCATCGGACAATATCAGTGTGGTTTCATTCCAGGCAAATCAACAACTGATCAGATCTTTACCCTTAGGCAGGCGATGGAAAAATTTCTAGAATTTAACATCCCAACATACCACCTGTTTATAGACTTTAAGGCCGCCTATGATAGCATAGCCAGGGTAGAACTTTACAAGGCCATGAGAGGATTCGGCATCCCAAATAAATTGACACGACTATGTAGGTTGACCATGACCAACGTAACAAGCCAAGTAAAAATAGCCGGATTGCTATCCAGACCAATCAACATCTTTAATGGTCTCCGACAAGGGGATGGTTTGGCCTGCCTCCTCTTCAACCTGGCGTTGGAGAAAGCAATCCGTGACTCTGGCACGGCAACAAGAGGAACCATCGTCAACAGGTCCATCGTCAACGATTCCTTCATCCAGATCGAGCAGGCGGCACAAAATCTCGTCGAATGCGAGAGGAACAGTTGGTCAAACAATCAAGGTAGCGGAGCACAAATTTGAAGTGGTGCAATCCCTTAAATACCTTGGGTCAATAGTAGTAGCCGATAACAATAAAGAAGAAGAAATACGCGGGCGGCTTCTCAAATCCAACAGAGGTACTACAGTCTGTCAAAGCTCTTCAAATCCATGGTCCTGCCAGTACTCACATATGGATCCGAGACTTGGGTGCTTAGAAAAAGGCACTCTGACCTCTTAGTCGCGTTCGAGAGAAAAGTCTTAAGGAGAATTGTTGGCCCCATATGTGAGGAAGGACGATTCCGGAGACGGTACAATCATGAATTGTGCGCAATCTACCTTGAAGTAGATATAGTGACAAAAATTAGACTCGGTAGACTCCGAAGGGCAGGGCACCTAGCTCGCATGAGCGAAGAGGAACCTGCTCGGAAAGTTCTTTGTGGTACATTCTATGGCACATTCGTGGTAGACCATGCCTGCGCTGGAGAGATGACGTAGACCAGGGCGCCCGGAGCCTTGGGGTGCGCAACTGGATGTCGTCGGCTCGAGACCGGCATAGGTGAAGAGACTTGTTGAAGGAGGCCAGGACCGGACCCCGGTTGTCGAGCCGATGATGATGATGAATTATAGTTTAAGAGCCCTCAGCAGTTTTTGGGTGTGAAAAAGTCCCAAAAATTTCTGGTGGAAATAGAAAGGTCTTGCTTTAGTGAACACAAAAAGGTAAGTCAGGCTGAAGGAGGTGGGGCAAACGTGAGTAATAATATACAAAATTTAGATTTTTCAACTTTTAAACTCATACAACATTTTAGCTTCTCTCATAGGAACCATAGGGTTTCTGCGATATGAAGTGCCCCATCCATCTACCTACCTTACTTACCATTGATTCACATTCTTTCTTGTCGTCGTTAAGTCGTAAGAAAGAACAAAAAATCTCCAGACATTCAAAATTTCACATTGAAGCCTCTCCCACAGGAACCGCTATTTTGCGGAGATGAAAGCAGCCCATGTCAGATAATAAATTATCTCCGTGCCAAATTGCATTCAGATCCATTTAGCCCTTATGGCGTGTTTGAGTAACAAACATGAATCCATACAATATTTCGCATTTATAATATTAGTAAGATATGTAAGTATGTAAAAAATAATGTGACAAGTGAATTTTTCCTGTTTGCACTCTACGATATTTTTTACTCATTATGTTAAAACTCTTTCAAGAGAGCCAGTTTTGGGGCCTTTTTGTGAAGTTTCGTCCCTATAGTTTACGTTTTTAAAAATCGATTTCAATTTGTTATCAAAACTCAGAGCAAATACCAAGGCTCAAAATACTCGATATCACTCTAAGTATATTCCGCATCCGCATTTGTTACACAACTAAAAATGACATTTGATTTGTAACAATTTTTCTCTTCAAAATTCTATCACGTGTCAAAAAAAATCTATTGTCAAGTATCAATAGGGCAAAAGCAAGCAAAATCATTCGTAACATACTCAATTTAAATAATAAACTGTCTCTTGCTCAAGAAAAGCCCATAATTCATTTCAATATTTATTTAAAAGTTTCATATCATATAAGTAACTCATTGACGTACTAGATATGGACCGCCAGTCGGTTGAAATTTTCATACAAACAGCCAAGAAAAGTTGTTCCAGCCAAAAACAGCCTAAAAACGCCATCATTTTTTAGTATTAAATACGTGTACTAATTTCACCATTTGAAATTAAATGAAAACGATAATATATTCATCTGTAAGAAACTCATGGCATAAGGAGTAGATTTGTTTTATAAAATAAAAGTAGTTTGATAATAATTTCCACCAAAATATTTCAATAGTAAATAATTAATTAAAAAAATCATATCACTGCTACGCATATTCCCTGCTAGTAGTTAATGGCGCCCCTAGTTATGTTGAAACACGCGTGAAGGTGGCTACTGGCGGTCCATACCTAATACGTCAATAAAGTAACTATCTAATCTACTTTATAAAAAAAAAAAACAGTCCTGGCACGCGTCAGTTTTTGTTTTTACATATTTAAAAGTTAAGTTGATTTATTAAAAGAAATTTAGCTAAACCTAATTAAAAAAGAACAAAATTTCTTAACCTAACAACGAACTGTACGGGCTGTATAGAGACATTGACCTTGCCACAAAAGGGAAAAGCCAAAGACTAAGATGGTTCGGTCACATAGAGCGAATGGATACCAATGCTCAAGCCCGGATGGCCATTTAATCCAACCCCGTGGGACGGCCGGCGCAGTATAGGAGGACATCGTAGCAGGTGGCACTCGCAAGTTGAAGAGGAATTCAACCAACTTGGCCTGCGAAACTGGAGAAGCTTGTTGGTTGAGGCCCTGGCCCACCCTGGACTGTAGCGCCACCTTAAGGAATTAAGTATGTATATTTTAATCATATAATTATAGTACACACTACGCTGCACATACTGCAAGGACGGAGAGGGAAATCTGATCACCGATCCACAAAGCATACTGGAGCGATGGGAAGTGTACTTTAATGAATTGCTGAATGGTCAACTCACTGCAGAAGTGGAGGCTCCACTGCTTCAAGACGAATCCCTTTTGTTGCCGTCACCAAGCATAGAAGAGGTAGAGAAGGCTATAGGCCGGCTAAGGAAAAACAAAGCCCCGGGAGCTGATGGTATACCAGCCGAATTATTTCAACACGGTGGGCCAGCTCTACGTCAGGCAATTCATGATATTATAGTGCACGTGTGGGAGCATGAAGATATACCAGAAGACTGGCGAAAAGGTATAATATGCCCCATACATAAGAAAGGAGATGTCACAACGTGCAGCAACTATAGAGGTATCACGTTGTTGAGTTCCGCTTATAAGATACTCTCCTCTATCCTACAAGACCGGATAACCCCATACGCTAAAACCGTCATCGGACAATATCAGTGTGGTTTCATTCCAGGCAAATCAACAACTGATCAGATCTTTACCCTTAGGCAGGCGATGGAAAAATTTCTAGAATTTAACATCCCAACATACCACCTGTTTATAGACTTTAAGGCCGCCTATGATAGCATAGCCAGGGTAGAACTTTACAAGGCCATGAGAGGATTCGGCATCCCAAATAAATTGACACGACTATGTAGGTTGACCATGACCAACGTAACAAGCCAAGTAAAAATAGCCGGATTGCTATCCAGACCAATCAACATCTTTAATGGTCTCCGACAAGGGGATGGTTTGGCCTGCCTCCTCTTCAACCTGGCGTTGGAGAAAGCAATCCGTGACTCTGGCACGGCAACAAGAGGAACCATCGTCAACAGGTCCATCGTCAACGATTCCTTCATCCAGATCGAGCAGGCGGCACAAAATCTCGTCGAATGCGAGAGGAACAGTTGGTCAAACAATCAAGGTAGCGGAGCACAAATTTGAAGTGGTGCAATCCCTTAAATACCTTGGGTCAATAGTAGTAGCCGATAACAATAAAGAAGAAGAAATACGCGGGCGGCTTCTCAAATCCAACAGAGGTACTACAGTCTGTCAAAGCTCTTCAAATCCATGGTCCTGCCAGTACTCACATATGGATCCGAGACTTGGGTGCTTAGAAAAAGGCACTCTGACCTCTTAGTCGCGTTCGAGAGAAAAGTCTTAAGGAGAATTGTTGGCCCCATATGTGAGGAAGGACGATTCCGGAGACGGTACAATCATGAATTGTGCGCAATCTACCTTGAAGTAGATATAGTGACAAAAATTAGACTCGGTAGACTCCGAAAGGCAGGGCACCTAGCTCGCATGAGCGAAGAGGAACCTGCTCGGAAAGTTCTTTGTGGTACATTCTATGGCAGACGACAGCGTGGTAGACCATGCTTGCGCTGGAGAGATGGCGTAGACCAGGGCGCCCGGAGCCTTGGGGTGCGCAACTGGATGTCGTCGGCTCGAGACCGGCATAGGTGAAGAGACTTGTTGAAGGAGGCCAGGACCGGACCCCGGTTGTCGAGCCGATGATGATGGTGAATTATAGTTTAAGAGCCCTCAGCAGTTTTTGGGTGTGAAAAAGTCCCAAAAATTTCTGGTGGAAATAGAAAGGTCTTGCTTTAGTGAACATAAAAAGGTAAGTCAGGCTGAAGGAGGTGGAGGAGGAGGTGAACGTGAGTAATAATATACAAAATTTAGATTTTTCAACTTTTAAACTCATACAACATTTTAGCTTCTCTCATAGGAACCATAGGGTTTCTGCGATATGAAGTGCCCCACCCATCTACCTACCTTACTTACCATTGATTCACATTCTTTCTTGTCGTCGTTAAGTCGTAAGAAAGAACAAAAAATCTCCAGACATTCAAAATTTCACATTGAAGCCTCTCCCACAGGAACCGCTATTTTGCGGAGATGAAAGCAGCCCATGTCAGATAATAAATTATCTCCGTGCCAAATTGCATTCAGATCCATTTAGCCCTTATGGCGTGTTTGAGTAACAAACATGAATCCATACAATATTTCGCATTTATAATATTAGTAAGATATGTAAGTATGTAAAAAATAATGTGACAAGTGAATTTTTCCTGTTTGCACTCTACGATATTTTTTACTCATTATGTTAAAACTCTTTCAAGAGAGCCAGTTTTGGGGCCTTTTTGTGAAGTTTCGTCCCTATAGTTTACGTTTTTAAAAATCGATTTCAATTTGTTATCAAAACTCAGAGCAAATACCAAGGCTCAAAATACTCGATATCACTCTAAGTATATTCCGCATCCGCATTTGTTACACAACTAAAAATGACATTTGATTTGTAACAATTTTTCTCTTCAAAATTCTATCACGTGTCAAAAAAAATCTATTGTCAAGTATCAATAGGGCAAAAGCAAGCAAAATCATTCGTAACATACTCAATTTAAATAATAAACTGTCTCTTGCTCAAGAAAAGCCCATAATTCATTTCAATATTTATTTAAAAGTTTCATATCATATAAGTAACTCATTGACGTACTAGATATGGACCGCCAGTCGGTTGAAATTTTCATACAAACAGCCAAGAAAAGTTGTTCCAGCCAAAAACAGCCTAAAAACGCCATCATTTTTTAGTATTAAATACGTGTACTAATTTCACCATTTGAAATTAAATGAAAACGATAATATATTCATCTGTAAGAAACTCATGGCATAAGGAGTAGATTTGTTTTATAAAATAAAAGTAGTTTGATAATAATTTCCACCAAAATATTTCAATAGTAAATAATTAATTAAAAAAATCATATCACTGCTACGCATATTCCCTGCTAGTAGTTAATGGCGCCCCTAGTTATGTTGAAACACGCGTGAAGGTGGCTACTGGCGGTCCATACCTAATACGTCAATAAAGTAACTATCTAATCTGCTTTATAAAAAAAAAAACAGTCCTGGCACGCGTCAGTTTTTGTTTTTACATATTTAAAAGTTAAGTTGATTTATTAAAAGAAATTTAGCTAAACCTAATTAAAAAAGAACAAAATTTCTTAACCTTTAAACATTGATTTTAAAAATAATTGTCCTCACATCAATACAATACCCATAAAGTTACCTTAAGTTGCGCGATGGTAACTTAATTTTTCAAACAGAAACCCACCTTAACTGCTCAATCAACTTGAGTCTAGAACTCTTGATACACCAGCGCAGTAAGAAACATTTTATAATTCACCATAATAAGACGGTCAAAAATGTCTTATTTGGCCGCTTAAGAAGGCGGCTGTTGAACAGAGAGGTGTCGAAGTCGAACAGAGTGAATGATGTATGTAGGAAGCAGCGAGTCATTTTATAACCCGGTCTATGTCGCATTATTTTGTTGCAAATGATAATGGTTTGCTATCTAATTGCTGGGGTATGACGTATGAAGTATGATGGGGATTCAGAGTCAGAGTGTGTGTAGTTTAGAATGGCTGCACACAGCACAGTATGCATAGTAGAGTTGTTGACTGGTGGTCGGTGTAGTGGTTGATTTGATAGGTAAAATGTTGCGCAATGTTAGGTAAAAATTCAACAAAATGTATCAGATCATGAATGAAAAAATACAAGATTACGACACTTTGGCATTTTCACTTTGTTGTTGTTGTGACGTAATTTTCACTTGTGACGTAAGCACTTTGCACTCTTTTTCCCTTTGGTTGGGGTAAATTCATAACAAGATTCCACCATATAATTGTTTTTCTGTTTGCGCTTACGTCACAAGTGAAAAAAACACAACAACAAAAAGCTGAAAAAAACCAAGTGTTGTAATCTTGTATTCTTTCATTCATGGTATCAGATACCTACAGATACCTACAGATAGGCAAGTTGTAAGAAACATTTAAGGAGGTGGAGGTAGAAGTAGACACATAATTATTTTTATGTTTATTCTTTATGGTTCATGTTGCTTTTTAGTTGATAGGCATTGTTCCGCGTGGTAGAATATTTTAAAAGCAAAAGGTAACTCGGTAAGAAACGGGTTATATGGATGCCTCGCCACTGCTACCTATATATAGATAAGATTTAAATTTTAAGATTTAGATCTTAAGATTAAATAACAGTCACCAACTGAAAAGTTTAAGTTTATTGTTTAAATAACAGTCACCAACTGAAAACAAAAAGTAAAATAAAGATTCCACATCTTTGAGGGCTAAAAATACAATAAATTTTAAATATAATTATGAAACTTCATGGTTTCACACAAGAACTAACCTTTAGGATTGCTTTCATGGAATTTTTGATGAATGTTTTCCAATTACACCCCAGCAATTGAATTTGACCCGAATTCAAGTGATGTAGCATGAAGCATGACAAATGCCTTAATCTCTCTCGAATATATTTTTCTTGTTAACTTTGTTCCACACAGTGCTAGTAGATGTAGCGGGTAGCATACCGCGCTGACAATAAAATACAATTAGTGCGATTTTCTTTTTGGATATTTTATCAAATTTGCTAATCAAATTTCAAACCCAACTTGCTGCGCTCTCTTTGAAACATCGCAAGTTAAAAAAAGAAATGGGAAGAAAAGGAAGTACATAAATAAAAACTGAAACGATATTGTACATTAGGGACTTCTTATTCTAGTACCTAACATTATTGCGCGCATAGAGCATTTATAACAACGGGTGGCGACAGCGGGGTTTCGTATTTGGCGGGTGTCCTGTCGCATGACTCGTCTGACGTAATTAAGGTAAAATTTCTTTTAGTTTTGAAAAAGAAAAATATCTATATAAGAAAACGATAAAAATAACGAACATGAACAAAAAAAAAACACCAGAAACGGATAGACATCGTTGTCAATCTGTCATCTCCATTACCTCTCATGGGAGGAATGATGAAAGACAGCAACATCATTGACGGCAATTTCCTGCTGAATCGATCGAATTTGTACTCTATAATTCTTGTTTTCATGATTAAAGGTACTATAAGCAAGTTATGGATTCATTAATAAAAATAAAGATAACATTTAAATACCTCATAGTAGGTAGAAAAAACGAATAACAGGGTGTAATTTGTCAAATCATTCTTATTATTAAGATTTTTTTTTAAACTTTAAAGACGGTTGTCCCAAAATTTAATTTTATTCAATTTTCTGTAAAACTACTGGATACACGGAATTTCTAGTTAATTTGTCGTATTCAAATCTTCTCCGAACACTTAAATTTGTTCCAAATTAATTTTAAAAACGTATTTTAAAGGTTTGTTTTATTTGTTATATTTTACGCGCACTCAAGGGATTATGAATACCTTTTATATGATTAACACAGTACGAGCGTTTAGGAAATTTTATAATGTTTGAACGGAGATACCGAAACACATTAGTTTTGAATGTTTGGAAAATGGAGGGGGAAAACAGAGCCGGATAAAGCATTCCACATTCGTATAGTGCGGCTAAAAAAAAAATAATCTCTAAACTTAACAGTACGTCCGAAGTTGGGCTGAATGTTAAACATGATGGGCATTCACAGGAAGAGTATTGTGGTTCGATTGTTTTATGGGAGAAACGCAACTGGGTATTTCGGCGGAGACCTTTTTATAAAAAAAGCGATAAGGAGAATGCACGGCGGTGTTCAACTGACACAAATGTTTCCGTTAGATTTTTATCTCCTATTATTTTTAAGATTTTTTTCTGGATTATATCAAGAAGATTCAAATAAGTTGTAGGAGCTCGTGCGCAGACATAAGAATTGTACTCTACTATAGTTTTGGTCGAATATACGTTTTTTGGCACCGTCATATATGTGGTCATTCCACAGTCACAGAAAGTGTTACTACACATACCGAGAATGGAAAGCTTTTCAGGTCCTCTATATAAATGCCACTCAAAAATAATAGCATAAGGGCTATGTTATGCTTTAACGACAGAAAACAGCATTGAGTTTTGGAAGCATTAAATTCCACTCTGTTGTTAATTCATCTGTGGGCAATGCTGTAGTTGCACAAGAGCTGGGTTGTGAATTTGGAAATTAATATGAAAGTCTGAAAGTGCTGTCGTCAGCAAAACAAATTAGTCACTATTTAGGAAGCATTAGAGACCAGTTTAAGTTCCTGAAAAAATCAATGAGACCATCCTAGTTAGCATTCTCGTATTGCCAAACGGTTGTCTTTGGGGTGTTTTCCATAACTGAATTAATTTTGCACGAGAAATTTCCCGATATTGCACAATATAGTCCGACTTACCTATGGGTGATAAGACGTTAAGGACCAGTTGTACAACCGTGGTTCAAATTTTTAACCTACCGATTTCGGCAGATTATGTATGTAAATCAGTGGTTGAAAAATTTGAACCACCTTGATTGTCCCACTGTATTTATCAGGACGAGATCGAGAGGTAAGAAAGAAGTATAGAGTGTTGGGGGTGTGACCTACAACGTCAGGAATTCGAGTTGGCTCGTCGACTAGTTGATTCGAGTTGTATAATTAAGCAAAGAGCTCAACTTAGCTTTCTTCGGCTCTCTACTGGCCAGTTAAAATTGTGTACATTGAAATCGCCCATAATGACGATTTCAGTGTGAGTATAATGAGCAAAAATTCTTTGAACGGAATCCGACAGCGCTTCAAATTAGTGAAAAAATTAATTGCTGTCCTAAATTTGGGCTTCGATGAATAAAACATATACGAATCAAACGCTTATGTTCACCACATAAACCTGAAGAACGAGTACAAATCAAACAAGAACCGTATTTTGGTTGTAATTGGTAAGCAATATCAATCCTTGTATAAACTGATAGAACATAGATATACCCGTTGAGTTTAAATTCTAAATGATCAGTTATTTTCACCTTCTAAGGATGAGCTTACTGCAAAAACAGCTGGCATATATACTACGGTATGGATATACGCAGAAACAATACCTATTCGATCTTAGCCCCCCAATATCCTCCAACAAAATTAAAAAAAAAATTAAACAAACTATATTAACTGAGAATTTAATAAAAAGCACCATAAGAACTTTTCAACAATGCATTGCTAATAGTGTAAGGCCTTAGTTATTGATCCGCTCCTGGATACCTGGTTCCAAACTATCCATTTAACTTGAATTATGGGAGACAATCCCCCCATATAGCAATCAATGATCGACCGAAAGTATCTGCGAGAGTGTGGGTCGTAGAAAAGATGTTCCTACTCATATGCTTATTTTTGTTTTATTTTTCATGACAACAGAATATAATATTATAAAGATAATTTTACTTTAATGTTTGATTTTCCGGCACTTGCAGTTGCACTGAATATTATTTTTGTTTGCCTATGCGCTGGTTGAATGAATTATTAATTTTTTATTAGATTACTGTTTACTTGTTTTTTTTTTACAAAAAAAAGACTGCGATATATTTTTTACTATATTATTTTATTTTAAGACACTACGTTATCGTAAGACGTTTTTCTCGAACGAAAAACCAATTCTTTTCTTTATTATTTGCAGAATGTTTGTAACCAGAACGTTCTACTACTTAAGAGTTCAATATGAATGTAGCTTACTTTTTTTGTAACAAGAAATTTTGTTATAAAATACAAAACTTTATTTGATTATATAATGATCATAATTAATTTGTTGTTTTGTAAATAAAAGAACTGAATTAAAAACAAAAGGCAGAATTTTTGGCCAGAATTTTGAAAAGCAGCCTTTTATAATGCTGAATTTTGTCAACCAGAAAGAAAAAAAGCAGAAATTTGAAACCAGAATGTCGGTCTACATTCTGGTTTCAAAATTCTTTTAAAAAATACAAGGTTTGGCAAATTGTGTACTGTTGACTTTGCTTAACTAAAACGACAATTTACAAGAACTTTTGTTTACTTAAGCGGTATTTTTACTTAAGCTTAATCCAGTTGAAAAGAAATTCCTTGATCAGATTTATCCTTGCCAAAGTAAGTGCACTGTGCACTTTGCAAAAATGTTTTAATTAAAACAAGTTTAATTTTTTTAAACTTCTATTTTCTTTTAATATTAGAATTCAGTGTACCTACTTTTCTTAAATTAAAATTTCCGATGTATAGACGATGTTGATGTTCATTATTATTACGTTTAAATATTTTTAATGGTATAAATTATTACATTTTATTATATAGTATTACTTACCCATTAAATTTTATCAATCAATCGTTTTTGTTATTCTTGAATATAATGATTTTATGTTGCTTTCTTAAAGTATGCCATAAGAGCAAGTTTAAGCGACCCAGTCGTGTCTTTAATTTTATTTTTGTTGTTGCAATAATATCGACACAAAAGGGAGAAAATATTATATTTTTCGCACATCTTTGACAAGTGTGTTCTATGAACGATGTGAATACAATGATACAATGATGAGATGATTACTTGAGGTTAAGAAAAATAAGTACATATTTACAATTACATTTTGTTGGAAACTATATTGCCTGTCACAAAATTTGCTTCTGGCTATATAGCAAGCATCACTTGAGCCTAACTCCCAAAGGAATGGGAATTAGTTGAACATCTCTTCTCCTTCACAGTCAGCAACATTAACCAAAGACATGAATCAGAAATGAGGCTGATTATTATGCGTAAAACATAAGCAGACAAAATGGCATGACAACACTAACACGATTAGGGATGATTTTAAGGGGAAAGATTGTGAATTGAAGGCGATCCTTCAGTGTTATAAAATTTGTGTCCTTTTACTACTATCTTAATATAAAACTGAAACAAGAAGTTGAAAAGATGAACATATATGTATATGTGTGTTTCTCCAGAAACACACTTCGCACCGTCTCGAATTTAAAGTGAATAACGGAAAATATCTGGTTTCGATACATTAAATGAATTGAATTTATAATTTAGAATCACATCAAAATATTTGTTAGTCGTGATTCAATAGGACCCTTATATCTACGAATGTTGTTTGAATTTCTGGATTTGTCAGATGGATCAAATTCCAAAGAGCTTAAGGATTCATATACATAAATGCATAAATACCAACCTATCGCACCTAGCAGCAACACATGTACAATTCTCGTATAAGGTGTGAAAGAAACTGAAGTGACTTCTTTATACAAAGATGTTAAAAAAATAAAAGAGAAGTTAGATGCCTTGCACAATCTATGCAAATTATTGTGCTGAGAAAGTTTAGAGTTTGACTTCGAAAACAGCCTTAACTAACATAGAGTGTAATAAAGGATAGGAAATGAATCACCTTCATAGTGTTATAAGGACAGGCAGAAATTGAATAAGATTGCCTCGAGAAATACGTTACACGGAGAATTTACTTTTAAATAAACATCCGCTTCTAAAAAAAAGTCTTAAAAAAAGGAAATTTGATTTACATCAATTTAAAAATATGTAGGACACATTTATGTATCTATGTATACTTAACAACTAAAAGTTATATATTTGAGAAATAGATATGGTTTAGGGTGAAGAGGATTGTTTCCACTTTATTAAAGCTTCCTTAGTTAGAATCAACAGTGGCGTCTATATTTCCAGTAACGCTTAACTACTTAGCGGTTAGTCCGCTGCCCCGCCGAATTAAGTTATAATAAGGATGAGGTTCCCCAAGTATATGGATGTGCCCTCGTAATGACTTCCCTGCCACGTAAAGAAATTTTTGTTGCGAAGCAGCAAGCCTCGGATACGGAGGAATCTACTGTTAACGAAAAAAAGGGTTTAACTGGAAAGCTTTCGAGGTGTTTTGAAAAATAACCGTTTTTATTGATTTCGAGGTGCTCTTTTTAAATTTCCATATTTTTGCCTTTCCGCCATTATGGCGGTCCTTGACGATATCAATATTTTCAGATATTTTTGTCAACTTTTTACGCTTCTTGAAATTCTTATTGATCTGGGCTTGCCACACCTACAAAAACAAAATCGATGCTTTGTTTCCAACTACTGTCAATATGGTTGGTTTTACTAAGCCTCCTGAGTTTAAGCTTGCAATCAACAATTAGGTATACGGTATATCGTATGCCTGTATAGGTATTCATTTGAATCATAGAATCAATCTAATTTGAAAGTATTTATTGTATCCATGTGAAGAGAGTGTAAAAATCGTTTAATATAACATTTTTTTCAAAATTTTTAAAGGTCTCTTCTATAAGGTCATAGTTGTATACATTAAGCTTACAATAATTCAATAAATCTTTTATTTTTTTATTAAAATTAGTCATCGACTTACATTTTTGTCAAAAAGTGCCCATTAATAGAACATACCTGAAAAAAAGATTAAGAATTAAATTAATGATAACTCTTTTCAACCCTCATTATGCACAAAGCAACAAACAACCCCTACTAATATGTAAAATAGGTTTAACAAGAAAAATTACGTAGGCGCATCCTTAAAGGAGCAAGTATTAAAAATTAGCTGTTGCCACTTAGTGTGGTATTTCACAGTGTAACCCTAAAGTTTAACCCTTTTCTCCCTTGTTGTAAATATTATCTTCTGTTGTTTTTCATGAAACAAGTGGATGCTAATAAGGGTGAAAGTTTATGTTGATGATACACCAAGTAAATTGAAGCAAATTGATTATGGGGTAGATTATTGTATACAGTTGTGCTATTATCCAATGCTGTTTGTATATACGACTTAAGCAGTTGCATCTGTTTTGTTTTTATTTCTATCTGTAGGTTTTGGTTCAAAGTTGTTTGTTTTTTGTAGAGAAAGTATTATCGAGGTAAGTATTTATTATTGTTATTATTATTTAAGTATTTAGTATGACAATGCGTTCTTCATTTATATTATCAACAGTGTTTTAATGAGTTAATTTAATGGCATTAAAGCACAATGTATAGGAAATTCGATAACATGTTATGTATACAGTTAATATTCACTAATGTTGTTCATTTCGAAACCCTGTCGCTGTAACAAACAAAAGTTATTCGCTTTTTTACTTGCGATTATATGTACTTTCTATAAGACAAGTTATCCATTAGTGCAAAAATAACTGTACCCGCCATATAAACGTAATTAAGAACCTAAATTTTCTCGAAAAGGGTTCCAACGATTTTCTTCAAAAAAAATAGGGATGGTTTTTGTCTGATTTCTTTTGATAAATGGTAAAAAAAATCCTATTAAGGTACCCTCCAACTTATCCTATATTTTTTTCCTGAGTCATCTCATGAAGGGGTTACTCCATTTTAAATCAAAAATTATTTTTAGAAAAGATTAGATAAATAGATGAAATTTTACTACCAAAACTTTGTTAAAGTGCTTAGTTTTAATTTTAATTAAAAAACCCAAATTTTGGTTTCACCAACAATCTTTAATTTTGGTTAAATAAATGTAAACTATTTAGCTCTTAAAAGTGTAATACTTTTAATTTCCAAAAAAAATAAAATCTTTAAAAATTATTAAGTAAACATCGATTTATTTAAAAACCGCTCTAACGATCTTGGAATTATTATTTCGTTAAACTTATATTTAGGCAACAAAAATGTTTGCATACTTTGATTTTGGATTAAATCTTTCTAAAAAGAAGTTTTAGCACTTTTGTGAAAAATCAATATTATTTTGTTTTTTCATTTATATTTAAAAAAATATTAAAATTAGTTTTATTAAATTCAGTTTTACTTTCGTGGCAACTTGCCGCAAGAACAAGTTCGTGCAATCCAAATTCTGTCTGTGTGTCTGTCTGTCAGTCTGTCTGTCAGTCTACCTGTCAGTCTGTCTGTCAGTCTGTCTGTCAGTCTGTCTGTCAGTCTATCTGTCAGTCTGTCTGTCAGTCTATCTATCAGTCTGTCTGTCAGTCTCTCTGTCAGTCTGTCTGTCAGTCTGTCTGTAAGTCCGTCTTTCAGTCGGTCTGTCAGTCTGTCATTCGAACCTTCAGCTGAAACGGTTAAACTTGGTGTGTAGGCTTTTTATGGTGACCGTCAGGTGGATTTTTCTAATTTTTTGTCTAGCCCTTAAAATATCGGTACCTGCCATATAACGGTAATGAAAAAACTTGTTTTTCTCGAAAACGACTATAACGATTTTGATAAAATTTGACATGAGTTTTACTTCATGAAAGGCCTTTTAGACGATTGAAACCGTTATTCTTCAAAAACAGTTTTAACGGTACCTGTCATATAACGGTTTTTTTTAATTTTTACTTTCTCTTTAACGACTCAGCGGATCTTAACCAATTTTTTTTAGAAAGGCCTATATAGCTGAATGATATATTGGTACTAAATTTTTTCATAGCTTTTACACAAATAATTATATTAATTAAACAAATTTTTTTTTTTGAAAATTTAATATTTTGAAAACCAATTGATGAATTTTTTTTTAATTTAGTTTTCGAATGGAATTTCTAAAGTTTTTGAAATTGACATACTCAAATTTTTTTTCAAAACTGGTCCTTCGATTTTCGTAAAATAAAACAAATATATATTTTATTATTCAATAATTACTGGCATACCACGATTTTCTGGGAAAACTCTGTTTTGTTAAGTTGTTTTTCAAAGTATTTTTTTTTTTAATTATTGCGTTTAAAATTAATTTTAAGAATTTAAAAAAATTATTTCATACACAAAAATTGAAAGACTACAACATGCAAGAGAAGTACGTGAGACTGCGGGACCCATTTATTCCTTAGCTTACCTGCCACAAGTCATGCCTTTTATTTATATAAAAATCCATCAATCGATTTTAATTAGGGATTTTGTAATTTACATTTAATAAACATATTATTGACTATATTGTGAATTATTCGAATCGAATGCTTGTTTTTTTGCGTCCGCGTCGGTGGGAGTTGTAGCCCATCGACGCAAAAATCCAAGCAAGATCCGCATATTCGAAAAATGCTTTATTGTTCTTTGGTGAGATCGGGCTTAGAATACTGTAGTACCGTATGGTGTCCACGTTACAATGTCAACATAAATCGCAATAAATCGGTCCAGAAAAAGTTCTTGTTATTTGCTTTGTGGAATCTTCCTTGGGATAGGTCATCGTACACCAGTCGCTTAAAACTTTTGAACCTTGAATCATTAAGTAAAAGAAGAAAAATATCTTATATCCTCTTTCATATTAATTGGAAACATCGATTCAAATAATCTGCTTTTTAAAGTAACAATTAATGTTCTAAACAGAACTTTCCGTCACTTTGATTTTTTAAATTTAAGATTTAATAGAACTGTCTACGGCATTCATGAATCACTTTTCCCTTCTTGTATTGATTTTAATAATTGTTTTAATTTAATTGATTTCAATTTAAACTCAAAAAATAAAAAAATTATTTTAAGAAATTTACATGACTAAGATTAGAATAAAAAAATTATTTTAAGAAATTTACATGACTAAGATTAGAATAAAAGTCTAATAAAAGTACTTTAACAGCTAGGAATTCTGTAATTTGTAGCTTAAAATAAATAAAAAAAACAACATCTTAAAGGCTTCATCCTTTCTAGCATAACAGACAAATCTATTGACCAAGGCGATAACTCTCAAAGCTTAGATGAGCAAAGAATGTACAAATTACTTTGAAGATGGCGTTTTCATCTTTAATTGCGACATTAATTTCAATCCTTTCTCTTTATCGTGTGTTTCTAATTCAGTGGGTTGTGTTGGTATAGAAAAATCAAATTTCTCTTGAAGAAATGGTGGTCCGTTCCACCAGAAAATATTATGGGTAAGTTTCGATGGCATAATTCCACGGGATGCCAGATCCACTGGATTTAATTTTGTGGAAACATGTCGCCACCGTAACCCGATTGGCGATGAAGGTTTTCCATTTGGATGGTAATGCAGCTATCCAGCAAAGGGTGATGGTAGAGTCCGTCCATGCAAAGACTGGTACGTTCTGAAATGGAAGAACTGATTGGGTGTAACTGAGAAGTCTTACCAGCATGACGGCTTTACGCAACTTTAATCTTGGCAGCGAAATCGTATTAACTGGAGCAACTTTAGTTTTGAAGATCAATAAATGAGTGCTTATTGAATTGTTGCTATCAAAAACTCGAAGATACACAACGGCTCCATATTCTTTGGTTGATGCATTGCTGAATCCATGATGCTCGATGTTTTTAATACCTTCTTGGGTATGTATCCATCTTGGAATACGGATTTGCTCCAGGGTTTGCAAATCGGAATGTGTTTGTAGGTTTTGTAACGATGTTATCAATAGCTATTTTTTTTAATTGAAAACGATTCAGTAGAAGGGTACCAACTGATTCCACTGATTCCAAGAGTTTTGGTTTCTTTATCTTCTTTTGGAATTGACTTGATTCCAAGAGTCTTGGTTTCTTTATCTTCTTTTGGAATTGACTTGAGAAATTATTCGTCATTGTTCATCCACTTTCGAAGATGAAATCGAGCAGATAACAATAATTTTGAAACATGATTATATTTTTCTTTAGCCTTTTCTAAGGAATATGCACCTGATACCAAGTCATCTATGTACATATCCTGATGAATCATTTGAGTAGCTAATGGAAGTGTTGATTCTGCATCAGTCGCTAGTTTTTGAGCGTTCGATTTGCTAAATATGAAGTTGGAGCAGTACCGAACATAAGAACTTTAATTCTGAAAAATCTTACAGGTGATGATGGATCTAGAAGCCAATAAATTAATTGGTAGTACGAATCATCTGGGTGAATCTGGACTTGTCTGTACATTTTCTCAGTGTCAGATGTGAAGGTAATTTAATGAGTTCTCCACCTTAAAACAAACGATAAAATGTCTGTTTGTGTCTAAGGTCCCGTCATCAAGTGATCATTCAACGAAATTCCGTTCGAAGTTTGAAGAGGCATTGAAGACAACACGAAGATTCGTTGTTGAACTCGATTCCTTTATGACAGCATGATGAGGAACGACGTAATGAATTGGTGAGTTCATTTGTCGTTATGTTTGTCTATTTCCTCCATTTGATGGAGTTGTAAATACTCTTCAATGCATTTATTGTATTTATTGTATAGTGTTGGGTTAAAAAGCAGCTTTTTCTCTTGTTTGTAGACCATCATTAAAGCAATTTTTTGTGTAGAGTTGAGTTCTGGACGATGATTTTGTTTGAAGGGTAATGAGACTTCAAAGCACCCTCCTTGCAACCTCTTGACGTTGTCCACAAAACGAATTTTGCACGGTATGTCTTCTTTTGATGGTTCGGCTTTTTCATATGCGCATTCTTCAATTTCCCAGAATGTTCTTATTTGTGTATCGATGTCACTAAATTGTGCATACACTTGAAAAGGCGATCATTCCATTGGTACTTTTCCTAAAACGATCCAACCAAATTCAGTTTTTTGTGCTATTGGATTGGACAATATGTTCTTCTCCTGGAACAACATCTGGTTAAATAATTTCGCAATAAACATTCCCCCCCCCCCCCATACGTTCCTTTCTTTTTGTCATTAAACTAGCGGAAAACCCGTCGAAAACGACGATGGAAATAAATTATTTTTGGTGAAGATTCTAAGGGGTTTTAACCTAAGTAAATTTGTTATTCCTATTAAAAGAGAGGAATCGTGACCGCATGTGTTTTTTTATGAACTTGAAAATCCCAAAAGATATTTTGTAGCTTTTTGCTCCCATTGTTTACTTTAAAATAAAATAAACTTTTCGAAAGGTCCAAATGAATGATTTTTTCTTATTAACAAACACTTTATTCACTAAAATAAAAACTATTTTCACCAAAACATCGATTTCAACTTTAGTTTTCACCGAAACTTCGATAAATATTTTGTTGCACAATGTACATATTGTGTTCAATGTTATAGAGAATAATAATTCAGTACGTATCACATCTTAACCACCAATGGTAAAATAGTTTTGAGTTTTCCTTTCGCGAGGTTATTTTTTACTGGTTGGGGTTTCCGGTAAGCATTTCAAAGCTCATTTCGGTTCTACTTATGCATTTTCAGAAAACACCTTTTTTGAATCTCCAAAGAATGCTAAGCTTCCCGTTAAAAATGTGCTTAAGATAATTTTGGTGGTTGTCTCTGCTTAGTCAGTTTTTCTAAAAAATCTCACTAAATAGCTTTTACCTAGTTTATATGCAGAGTCGAAAGATCGAGTTTTAGTTGAAACGAAATTCCAACACAGGTATTTCAGCAAACTAGTTGAAAGCTTGAGGAGTTGAGTTAAGTGCGAAAAAGTTGAAATGACAGGAGAATACTTGCGTTGCTTTGTAGGCATTAAGGCAAAAAGATTGAGTTTTCGAGAAAAAAATATTTGTATTGCTCTTACAAGTTATGCGCATACTTTTCAACAACAAATATTCATTCGTTAATATGCATTTGATCACATGCAGAAATAATTGTGTATTCAACATTTCAACCCAGGTATTTCATTTAATTTTCGACTCAACACCACTGCTCGAGTGCGATCGAGTTGAATTCCAATTCGTTCCAACTCATCCCCGTTTACAAAAGGTTGAACCTAAGTTCAACCTGGGTTTAAAGACGAATATAAACTAGGTATTTGATTGTTTTGTTCCGAAAATGCAATTTTGGGGTTGTTTTGCCAGCTAAACCGTTGACATCTTAACGGAAATATATGCCGTGTTTCGGCGTTATGTGATTAGCCAGCTCAGTAAAATTTTACATGTTAATCACAACAAAAACCAAAAGTATTTATAAATAAGTCAGCAATCAGAAGTTAACATAAAGTGGATATGAATGATTTAACTGTTGAAGCGTAGATGGTGTTGCAAGTGGTAAGGAGAAAAATATTCGTCACTTAATTTTTGGTCGCACTGCTATGTTCAGTATAAGAAGATTAATTTAAGTTCTTTGCAGTGTGTCTGTCACCCAATATTTAAAAAAAAAAATGTATGCCCAATTATTTTGAGTTCCGGAAGTTAAACTTTCGTGTCGTTTTTTAGCCAAACCTTGAGTATAAAATATAGTGCTGACGACCTAGTTTGACATTTCCTCTACGCAACAGCATGAAGCGTGTAAATACAGACGGTATAAGATTGGTCTTTTAAATGGCTTAACTTCCGGTGAAATTTTAAATTTAATCTTTCCGGTTCAGATTTCCGGTAAATTAAAATTGTTTTGGTTAAAGCACCGCCATATGCACGTCATCATATCCAAAACTAAAAATGAGTTAAAAGTGAACATAGATAAGTTTAATTTGAGATAATTTCTTATACATGTTCAGAATCCAAGAACATAGAACCAAAAAGCTTTTCCCAAAAACTTAGAACCAAAAAGCTTTTCAAATTTGGTTTTATTTAAAAAAATTACAGTTATTGAAAATAATAAAAACAACTATACATAAAGGGTGATTCGCATAAAGCAGCCCATATATACCACCGGTGTTGGTGCACTGAAATGCTTTCCTGCTTTGGGCTGGTGTGGTGCTCATAGTGTGAGTTAAAAATGTTTTGATTTTTTGGTGTCTGTATCTTGATCGGTGTCGTGTCTATGGGGAAATCCAAGAGTCCAGAAATTAAAATTCCAAGAAATAAAGATATCAAAGTACCTGTAGTACAGTAGGGTAATACGTTAAGTTTGAAGGATTCGACAGAATGAAATCCTACAGTTTTTTTTACATCGAATTTACTATTTAGCAATAGGTATAAATTCACTTTTTACAATTCAATTTTTTGTATTTTACAAAAAGCATTATAATCACTGGTCTTCTATAAAAAATCTATCATGAAACGTGAACAAACTACTAGTTTTGTTAAAATACTGAAACTTGTCATCACTGATCAATCTAGTACTGAACTCAGTTTGATAATGTCAACACTTCAGCAGTCTTCTTCTTATTTTGAAACCTAAACTGATCACGACTCATACATTAAGCGGCACAGTCATAAGTCGTTTTTCTTTTTTAACTCTGAGCTTGAACTGTCAAACAAAAAATCTCTGTTGAGAGTTTTTCACCTTATTGACCGCAAAAATCGAAATAAAAAGATAAACATTTTTAAAACAGGAACAAAAAATATAAAACGTTTGTTTAAATTTTAAAACTTTAAAAAATCTTTTTATTTAATACGAATGCATTTCGGTTCATAGCAGCGGAACCATAATCAGCGACCGACAATTAAACGAAAGTAGGTATACAAAGAAACAAAACAAATTACATAAGTTGGACTCTGGGAAAACAATGTAAACAGAAGAGATAAGAACAGTTTTTATTATTTCTTCTTCTTAAGCGCGCTGAGTAAATGAGAGTCTATTGGACCAGGTTCCAAATTCATTAAATTGTTGCTTAAATGAATGTGTATTGACTCATATGCGTCTAGTTTATAGGGTTTGTTTACTATTTTAAAAAGCGCAAAGTTGTCTTCGAATTGTATGTTGATTTTCATTATCTGGATCATATATGTGGGCTGCGATTGCTTTGTCTGTCTCTCTCTTTTTAACGGATCGAAGATGTTCGTTGAACCTTATCTCAGCAGCCCATCCAGATAATGAAAATCCACACACAATTACATCATTTGAAGACAACTTTAAGCTTATTAAAAAAGTAAACAAACCCCATAAACTAGACGCATATGAGTCAATACACATTCATTTAAGCAACAATTTAATGAATTTGGAAACTGGTCCAATAGACCTTCATTTATTCAGCGCGCTTAAGGGTGGGTCTTCCTCGTAAATGTAGGGTACTACGTGCACAAAACTTAATATATCTCCTACATTTGAAAAGATATTTTGATGAAATAAAATTTATTATTTAGTCCATGAACATATCTTAAAACATATGTCCTCAATTTTATGTTTTACAAAAGTTTGTGCTTTTTAGGGAAGGAATTACACATTTTTTCCCCTTTATTTTGGCTGATTTATGCATCCCCTCAAGGGGCTCTCGTGTGATTTGTTTTTTTATTTTGTTGTTAATGTTTTTCAACTGTCAATGAATGTATGCTTTATGTAGGATAAAAAAAAAAAAAAAAAAAAATTATTTGAGCTACAAAGTGGACGTAAGTTCACACTAATTTAAAGCTCGTTTATTGGCGCAGTTTCTTAAATTTTCAACGGAGCCAAACAATATTTTTTTTTTATAACAGAAAGTAGATACTTTATTTGAAACAAAACAAAAAATTATTTTTTTCCACTTTATACGTCTGAAAAACTTATATATACACAAACAATACTACTTTTTTCTTTCCCCCGTTGGGGCTGGCATGTTTTATTCTTAATATTTTTTGTTTTTAATTTATTCGAATCTCTTATTATTTTTGTAAAATGTGCTGTAAATTTTTTTGCAATTTTATATTGTTTAGACGTAAAAATTTACAACTCAAAGTATCTATACACATGGTAGTTTTCCCAGGTTGAAATGCCATGTACAACTTTATTATTATTTTTGTATTTTATTTCAATATTTTTTGCTAAAGTTCCAAGTGAAGAAAACAATATCACACGCATAAACGATTTTATATTTAATTTTGAAAAAGCATCTTTTTAACGATTTTGTTAATCAAAATACGCACACAACGATATTTAGTTCACGAAACTTCCGTCGAAAGAGAATATTATATTTTCGCTGTTCGCACTCTCTTTAGAATCAACTTTTTTTTTTTGTGGTGATACACAAAACACAAATGGTATGGTGAATGGTGTACATCAGCGTTGCCGCCGAGAAAAGAAAATGCCGTGTCACATTTTAAAAACTGCTTGCCATGAAAAAACTATAAATCTTCTGTTAAAAAAATAAAACTTTATTTCTGTAATTTATTATATAATTTTCCATCAATATTAAAGTAAGATATAGGCAATGATAAAGTGTGCGATATTGAAATGTTTCGTGCCACTGTGCCACAAGAAAAAATTGTCGTGTCGAAAAAGCACGATTGGTTAACTTCGGCAACGCTGGTGTAAGTACGATTCGTAGGTATCGTCGTCGTCGCTGTCGTCCAAGTAGGTATATGATATTTTTGTTTTTTTTTCTACTTGGTTTTGGAAGGAAACTTATGGATGTGGGAATAATGCTGAAAAAGATTTTATTCGTTAATTATATAGAAATAGAGTCTCAGGGAATCGTCTATAAAATGAGTTAATCTTATCGAATCTTCAAGGTTGAGGTGTCAAAAGGAAGAAGAAATTGAGATCTATGTTTCTGTATCAGAATAATTGACGTAGGCACTTGGGCTTGGGCACTTCAATTTTTGTTTGCGATTAAACCTAAATTGGAGATACCTCCTCTTCTGTTATCCTACAACGGAAAGAAACAAAAATATTGAAGATGACCTCCTTTTTGGTGGTGTGGTTGGACACGATTAGTAAATTGTGAGATAGTGGGAAGAGGGAATGTGTATATTGCAATTGTATATCTATGTTCCTATTTTTATTTAGAAGCAATTTTTTTTTTCATTTCGCGTGTTGACGGACATGGAGTGGTAGGTAATTGCAAATAAGAATGTGTGTGACTGAAATGTCTTTGCGTGGCCTTTGGCATGTGCCGAGGGAAAGGGTATCATGATGACGATCTACGTAGGTACCTAGCCTGCAATGAAAATACTCATTTTTCTTCACTGGCACCTAAATAAAAGCATTAGGTAAAAATAAATCAGAAATGAAAATTATCAGATTTTACCCATTATTTTCCAAATTATTTGGGGTTGATTTTGTTGAAAAAATAAATGGAAAATAATTAAAAAAAATGCAATTTGAATGATTGAATTGTTGTTTGCCAAATAACTAATATACTTCAATCAAAATCTGTGAATGTTAAAAAGTAACTTGTTCACAAAGAGCCTCAGAAAAAAAATTTACAGGAAAATAACTGTGACCGCCGGCGGGTCAGATGCCATGTAACGGTTTTGTCAGGTGCTATGTGACCCATATGACATATTTTTTTTCGAAACAAAACTTTGGAACAATTTAGAAGAGTCCTAGCACAATCTAGCACTGGTTTTTTAATTTGAAAATTCGAAAAAGGGAGCTCCCAGGAAGGCAAAATTGCTAATTTAGTGCAAAAGTTTTCGCTGTCTAAAACCTACAATTTTTAAGTAAAAAAAAAAAAAAGATCAACACAAACCAGCACAAATGTAGCACAACCTGGTTCATTTGTCAAAAATTCCAATTTGAAAAAAGGGAGGCTAACTTCACACTTTCGGGAACATGTTTTTTGAGCTTTTTATCCACAGTTTCGATTTTTTTTTCAAAATAAAAAGAGAAAAAACTTCGTATTAGGGTACCACAACCTTGTAGAGTTTTTAAGAAATTTAAATTTGGAAAAATGGGGGGAAGCACCTAATTTCTGAAAATCACATTTTTGGATCTAGTTTTCGCAATTTTGAAAGTTTTCAAAATTCACCCCTTTGCAATAAACCCTAAAGTAATTTTCAAACAGTTTAAATAGTTATATTGACCTACTTTACACTTATCTTACATAAAGCTTCCTAAAAAAAACTATTTCAATGTACCTACCTACCTACATGTGTAACGTAAAAATAAAAATAAATGTTTTTCTTAGAAAAAGGTGGTTTTGGTTTGTTTTTTAATTTCTTGAGAACGACATAAAATTTTTGCATCCGGTTTTCTTATTTAGACTTAAAATTAATAACAGCATTGAATTTTGAAATTAAAATTAGCACTTAATTACGTAAAATTTTGAAAAAAATGAATTTGAAATTTTTTTTTCAATTTTTTTTTTCAAAATTTTGACTTTGAAAATTAATATTTCAAAAACTATTTCTTAGAATAGATTTATTTAAACACAGAATGAAAGAAAAAGTTATTGGCTTTTCAAAAACGTATCGCACAGCATTGTGAATGAAGCCGTTGATTTTAAATAATTTTTTTCCCATTTTAAGTCAGTTTTTTCGAAAATTGCCCCTCCTGGCTAAACGGAGGGGAATAGACCCCCCCTCCCATACGATTTTTTTCTTGTCTCAACGCAACCTACACGCCCTAGCATTTTGTCGCATTGCTCATGACTCACCCTGTATATAAAACTAGCTGTTTTGGTGAACTTCTTTCCGCAATTTTGGGTTCTTAAGATTTTTTCAATTTTCCAAAATTTAAAACTTTCGGCTCCATTGTGTGAACCTGGTTCAATAAAAATCCAACAAAGAACTCCCAAGCAAGTCGGATAATTATTCAGCCGAGTTATCCGCGTACAAACAGACACCAATTAATTTGTATTTATATAGGTACCTATCTACATAGGTATATAGATTAGGTTATATTACACCTAGAGGTAGGTACCTACATCCAAGATGATACAAGTTCTAAAAACTCAGAGTTGGGCGATTTCGCATGTTTATTAACATACCTATGCCTCCCTGATTCCAAACATCAAAAAATGATCATAGGGCATACCTATATACATAGCTAGGAATGTAAATGCTGCACGACTTTTCTGTTTGGTCATTTTTATTTTTATTCTGAAAACAAAATGTACATAGGTAGGTAGGTTTTCCCACGTGACGATGAAGTGACAATGTTTCAATTGCAAAACAAAAATATACAGTGTTGTGCTGTTGTTTGAAATCTGACAACAACAAAAATCGAAAGGAAATCTCAAATTTCGCACATTACAAATGAACAAGTTACCTTATTCTTCCAACATCCTTACTTGTAAACTCCAAAATTCACCCCTTTGCAATAAACCCTAAAGTAATTTTCAAACAGGTCAAATAGTTATATTGACCTACCTCACACTTATCTTACATAAAGCTTCCTAAAAAAAAACTATTTCAATGTACCTACCTACCTACATGTGTAACGTATATTTATGCATGTTCATTTGATGTGTCCTGACCTTCACCAAGATCTCGATCGAATTACAAACGAGTTCACATTTTTTTGTTACTGTTTTTCCAGTTCCAGCAACAGCAAGTGAAAGTGAAAAAAAAACAACTAAACGAAAAGAGAAAAAAAATGACTCACATTTTAGCTATACCTACTCATGTGTTTTGAAAACAAAATTGAAAAATATCCCTTCACCCTTCCATTAACAGAAAGCATAGAACTCATCATTCTTATTCAAATCGAAAGGATGACAAAACAACAAACCCATTTTGAAAAGAGAACAAGAGTAGTTGAGCGTATCAAAAACAATAATGAAGAGAAAAGAATATCGCACTACCACATTGAAATACGTTTACATGAATTTTAAATTCTATTGTCTTGAAGACCCACCCTTAAGAAGAAGAAATAATAAAAACTGTTCTTATCTCTTCTGTTTACATTGTTTTCCCAGAGTCCAACTTATGTAATTTGTTTTGTTTCTTTGTATACCTACGTTCGTTCAATTGTCGTTCGCTGATGATGGTTTCGCTGCTATGAACCGAAATGCATTCGTATTAAATAAAAAGATTTTTTAAAGTTTTAAAATTTAAACAAACGTTTTTTATTTTTTGTTCCTGTTTTAAAAATTGTTGTCTTTTTATTTCGATTTTTGCGGTCAATAAGGTGAAAAACTCTCAATTAATCAATCTGACCACAAACCCGGCTAAAGCATTTGTAAATTAATTGTGAATTAAATCTAAAAAATCTCTGTTTCTTTTTTAGCTCGGAGCGCTCTGAGCTCTGAATCTGTGTTTATTTTTCGCTCAGAGTTAGCTCTGAGCATGCTCTGTGAGCTCATGTTAAAAAAAAAAGTATGCTTAGAGCACCTCAGAGCGTGATCTGTGGGCTCGGGCTCTGCTCTGTGCTCTGCTCAGAGTTAAAAAAGAAAATCGCCTATAAAAGAATGTGTTGGGTTGGGTTTGTGTTCACAACCATACACACAAACGCAAGCCATCTACATCGCACTCGCTCAGAAGTTCTACAGCAAACAATTTCACTTTGTATCAATTTTATTTTCGGTCGATTTGGATTTCATTTCGAGTGAAAGTGAAATGTGGAACCTAGCTGTAACTGTAAGTTAAGTTGTTAAGTAGATATGAAACCATTGAACGACAAAACTAACTTAAAATTAACTTGAATGTCAGATATGTTCTGCCTGTTTTGTTTATGCTGAAACATTTCTTTTACTTACCGCCTTTACTTTTAAGAACAATTGAAGTTGTATTTTTTTCTCATGACTTAACTTTTGGAGATGAACTTTTAGCCAGGCAATATATCTTTTTGAAATGATTTTTGATACTTCTACGAAAATTATTTCATACCTACTCAAAATTGACCATTATTTTCTTTTTTCACAAGCACAACGTGCCACAGTAGGTACCTATATTCTCAGATGAAAAAAAAACTTTTCTTTGATTATGTATGTACATATGTAATAATCAAACATGATAGGTATTACAATGATAGAGAAGACGAAAAAATAGTTCTGGTAATTCTGACTGTCTTTCTGTCTATTTTTCTGTCTGTTTGTTTGTAGTCACTTACATTACCTATACAGCCGAAATGGCTGGGCCAATTTGCTAAGAATTGAGAAAAGCATTTCGACGTTTTGGAACAAAAATTTGCTTACCTGATAACTGATTAAATAAATAACCTATCAGTGGCGTGGGTTGTACTATTTCAAATGGTAACTCGTAGAAAAAAAAAATCCTTTAAAGTAATTTTATAAGAAACAACATTTAAGCCTCTCCCATAAGAACCATGGGGTTTTCGTGATATCAGGTGGCCCATTCATGTTCCTAATGCATTTACATTCATTCTTATCTTCATTGATTCTTAAAAAAATTTCCAAACAAATATCCAGTCATTTAGTTTTTTTAAGCGCCTTTAAGTATGTTGTTTTGTTCCCCTCCATTTTCCTCCTTACCTTATTTCGATAGACTACAATTCGTAACACATATCAAAGGGGGAGAGGTTGGAAGATTGGTAAGAGACCAGACTATTTATGTTTTTATTGTTGTTAAATTGTACTATTCGTACTAGAATGTCAGTTTTATTACTTCACCATTCTTTATTCCGTCAATTTTCATTAAATTTTTGAACAACAACAACAACAACAACAACTTAAAGGTGCTACCTACCACCAATTTTCTAAACAAATTTTATTTATTCGTTTTTACGAATTTTATTATTGTGTTTTTTATATTTGGCTGGAGATATAGCTATTTCAAGGAGTGCCAATTCCTATCATCAGTCTCCTTATAAATTGTGCTGAGCTTTAATCTAATTTTATTATGAAAAACTTTCTACATTACTATTCATACAAAAAAAATTGAATTATACTTTAATTTCATAACAATTAAACGGGATGAATGTTCCAATTATATATAAAAAATGCTTATTCTCAAAATGGTCCTCGAATTTTAATTTATTATCTACTGCAAATTTAAATTTTTCAGTTTTTCTTTGCAGCAACACAGTAACGCTAATCGTGAGGGTTAAGAAATCGAAAATTCAACCATTTATTATAACACGTTTAAACAAAAAAAAAAAAAAACTTAAGAAATAATGTTAAGGAAATCATGCTAAGAAGATATGTTAAAAAGTGGAAAAGAGATGCACAAAATACAGAGAAGGAGAAAAGAGAATTGCACATATACATACGCCCATTTACTAAAGGATTTCTAGAAGCAAAAATAATCTAATCCCTGGCTTTATCCTTTCCTTGGCCTGACAATTTTAATGTTGAACAACAACGGACATACTAAGAAATAAGCCAAAGATAACATGCTCCTACAGTACATAGAGAACGGCTCCCTACCTCGTTTCAATAGTGCCTAGAGCAGCAATAGCAATACATTGTTGTATTCTTCCTTTAACGATTTACCTTGAAGTCGATGGATATGGAATAAGGTACAACTCAACCGCACCAACACAGAAGATTATGGATAAAGCATTCTTAGATGCTGCAAAGCAACCAAACACATGTGATAAGGAGCAGAAGCATGGAATAGGAGTAGGTGTATGAGCAATGAGCATAGCTGGGCGTGCGTCTAAATTTTCAATTTTCTTAGGAAGGATATTGCTCCTTGACACGAAAAGACATGTTTGAATGTGTTTAACTACACATACACATTGTAGCAGGCGAAGTCACCAAACCCTTTCTCCTTTTCGTTGAGATGAACTGCATGTAATAGAGAGATATAAAAGAAGATACACATTAGGTTCCGAAGGAAAATATATCCTTTGTGTCTACCTATGTTAGGGTGGGTGTCTAAGGGGAGCCCTTTCGTGAATTATTTACAACAAGCAAGCTCTACATGTTTTGCTCATATAGCCAAGCTCTGTAGGTACCTACCTCTCCTGCATGTCAGTACTATGTAATGCCTAAATATATGTTAAGGTTCACCCAAAAAACCAACACACTGTTTTACACTCTCGAGCTTCGACAAAGGAGAGGAGCATCCAACTCAAACAGCAGTGAATTTAAGGTAGTTTTGTTTTTCCCTTTTTCAGGATTGGACACCATAAAATGACTCTATTGTTAATGCGCAAGCTATTGTTTTCATTCTTTGGCCAATGGAACAAATTCAAGGGGGTTGTTCTATATATACACAACATACTAACTATGCTGCCAACGCTTTTGGGGATGAATATAATTTAATTTTTTGGGGGTAACTTATGCTCTCTGCCACTGAAGCACAATATGAATATTATTTTCAAGTAAGGTAGGTACATACCTACTTCTACATACAGATATAACTTTTGTTTACTTTGTGAGCATTTTGTGGGTACTATTTAATCTGAAACATACCAATCAATATCAAAGTCTAATCATCCTGCAAAATACTACTAATGGCTGATGATCAAACCAATAAGCAATTGAATTTATTGAAATTATAGAATACCTATATGTATTGGGGATAATTGTTTGAAAATTTGGTATTTGTAGAAAGCATATATTCTACTTTACGTAAAAAGGTTGTCAAAAATGTCCTGCATAATTTTTAGTTGAATCAAGAACACTAATAGATACAATTCTTAAAAATATTCCCGAATTGCTTAATGGGGGATTCTGATAAGAAAAGAATATCAAAAAAAAATTTATCACATCTCAATCTCAAATGATGTTTCTTTCATGAATTACCTACTAGGTATCATTGAGTTTATACACATAGAGGAATCAAGATGGTTTCAAACTCACCGAATGAGATGTCGCTAAATGAACATATCGAGTAATTATTATTGCAATAATTCCCTGAAACCAAAAACACTCAAACCGAACCGAACCGAACTAAATTCTTCTGCATACATTTGTATTTGTTTTTCTTTATTTGTTTGCCTTTTAACTTAAGATTAATTGCTACAAGAAACAAAAAACAAGTCGATAGTAACGACCTCCTACGAGCAAAGTTTGTAACTTACACATGATTTCTCTATGTGTATAAACTCATGCTAATACGAAGTTGCTTGATAATATATTATATAATAATAAAAACTACTCTTTGAACAATTATTTGTACACAATAGGCCATAGGGCAGAGTATGGCTCGTGAAACAACCCCTGAAGAAATAACCAAATAACCCTCCAAAAATTGTATAAAAGTAGGGAGTTCTGTCATCTATATGTACCTACACATAAATAAAAATAGAGTGCCTGTTTGTAATGTCAAAATAACTGTATTTTACTACACGCATATCAAAGCAAACACAACTCTTATAACAAAACACACATTTTCAATTTTTTTGTCTGTTTGTCTGTCTGTCTGTTTGTTCTGGCTATTCTCGAGAACGATTGGATCGATTTTGACGGAATTTTCACTGCCAGATAGATAGTGCTGTAGCGTGGCATTTAGGCTATTTCATTTACTCCCTAGATGGCGATCAGGTCGCATTTTTTGTACAAAAATCGTTTTTAGGCCCGGTCAGAAACTATGCTTGACAGATCTTGACAGGACTTGCCCCTTACAGATAGCTGATGTTGTATTTGTGGGTAGTGACTAAGGTTATTTTAATTACCCTCTTAATGGCGCTGGTATCGCTTATTTCATAAATTTTAATTTATGGACCAACCTACATACTAAATTTAACCATATCTACACACATAAAAAAAATTAATTGTCTGTTTGTAATGTCGAAATATCGGCTTTTTACAATATGCAAACATACATTTTTAAAATGTTTGTCTGGCTTTCTGTCTGTCTGTCTGTTTGCTCCGGCTAATCTCGAAAACGGTTGGACCAATTTTAACGGGAGTTTCACTGACAGATAGCTGATGTTTTAGTGGGTAACATATGCTATTTTATTTACTCCCTAAATGTAGCTCGGGTCGCTTTTTTCGCATATTCGTATATATATGAACCGATCAGAAACTACTAGACCGATTTTAACAAAACTTTCACAGGCAAATAGCTGATGTTATAGGCAGTAACTTGTGAAGTAAATTATCCCAATGATGGAGCTGAGGTAGCTTTTTCGAAAACTCTTATATATGAGCTTAAAAGCTTTTGGCAAAATGTTGGACCTTTAGCATTCAAAATCAATGCTTTTTCCCTTATTGTTTATGCGGCAGCAACGCGCCTGGTAACAGCTAGTACTTTTTGGTATACTTCCTCCAGAAAAGATTGTCAGTATAAGAAGTATGGGACGTTTGCATCTCGTTTTTTCTGGTGAAGTAAATTCCCACTTTGAGTTCAAAATAACTTAACTTTTTGGTGGGAAATTATATCACTCTTTTGGGTAACGTTACACTTTCATACAAAATGCACATATTTCATACCCAAACTTGCACCCACCCAAACTCGCACCCACCCCAAATCCTATGGTGGGCCAAGCAGGGGGGTTGCAGGGGGCAGCATGCCCGCCCTTACCAATCTATATGGTAGCAAAAAACAGAATGTTTTTCTATTTAACACCCGGGAATTTTAAAAGGCAGAATTTTGCAAAGCAGAGTTTCCTTTTCAAAAGCAAAATTTTGAAACCAGAATTTCGAAACGCTTCCAAATTTTCTTTCTACTTTAATTTTGATTTGAATCTTTATTAAATTTAAATAGGTATCGCACTTTTAATACAATTCCAACGGTTTTTTCTCTTCAGCTCTTAAGTAACTGGAGTTCTTTAAAAGTGTTATTTCTCTCCTTTTCCTCTCCTTTGTCCTTATTTGACATATTTCGGATTTGAAATTTTGAAATAAAAAGTCTTATTTTACTTAATAAAGCTTCCTATAATAATCCCTGCTAGCGGGTTGTAGGGAGGGCAGCATTACCGTCCATTAGGGTTGGCGACATATTAATTTGTTAAGGGACTTTTTTCATGCCTTTTTGGGGATTTATTTTATTTTTGAATTTGTGGATCAATATCATAATTTAATAAAGCCCCAATTTGGTTTTTTTTTCATTCATTTTTCGGGGGACTATTTCTTGGGGAGTTATTTAACGGAGCCCAGGGTACACCAACAAATCTGCAACACTGGAGATAAAAACGCTTCACGATTTTTATCTTATAATATACCATATATGTAAATATAGCAACAACGAAACAATAGATTCTGAAGGTTTTGATTTGTTAGCTTAACCTGAATCCGAAGTCAGAAAAATTCTGACACGTCAGGTTTTTAAGATTTATGGTTTGTTGTTTTCGATGTTGAGGTGCCTGTACGTTTGAGAGTAATTTTGTTGTAAACTCTCGAGTGTAACTCTCGGGTAGCTTTTCATTTGAGAGGAATATTTTCGAGATTTTAATGTTGCGAGTTCTCTGGTAGAATTCCGTGAGATTATTTTCTGAGAGTACTTTCATAACCGTGCCCACTTGATATTAAATTTCTTCTGCTTGTTATCAGTTGGAAGTTCCTACTGAAAGCGATGTTTACCAAAGAGAGGTTGGAGCTACTTGGTTACTGCTACTACAGTCGTTTCCAGCATTTTTACTCTCAAATGGAACGGACTTATAAATTGATTTGTCTCCGTTCCATTATTTTGCCATGTTGACTGTCGGACAGCTGCTTTAAAAATACTAAAATTGTTGGAATTCTGCGAATTCTGTGAGGAAATATTTTATTCAATCAGCAAAATAGAAAGAAGTTAATTTAAGTGAATTGAATTGTGTTTCTTTTGATAATTTTGCAATCAAATTTTAATCACCTAATATGAATGATCAAAAATGTGGGATATCTGTGCAGCTACATTGTGGGCACGCAAAAGACAAGACGTACGACACGTTTTGACATCTGTTCCACTCCAGCTCTAGTTAAAGTTGCAACATTGTATTGTCTGTTTTCCTATAATGTTTCAAGTCCTATAAACACTTCTTTAGATAGGTTATATTTTCACGACTGATTGCCCACTACCAGTTTCTCTAAAAAATAACCTTTTATATGTAGATACTTAACTTAATATCACTCACGGGACATAGAGTAGAAAAAAATATAAAACATGCTCTACTATGATAAGCAATCAAACTTTCTTCAAACAAATATTACTCACAATACTTACTACTATCTGTGGCCAGACATTTCTATGAAAAATACTGAATAACTACTGAAACTAAGCAGGCCCAAACTACCTCTTCTCATTGCAATCTTTACGGGTCACAACACAATGGGCAATCACATGAGCAGAACTCGTTTAAGAACATCTGACTAACATTGGGGTGTCAGAATGAAGAAGCAGAAGAGGACTCAGCTCACTTCCAATGTGAATGTCCTAGCCTGGCTCGAACCAAGAAAATTACTCTTGGAAAATTTTCCTTTGAAGATATTGATGACACTAGCAAACGGCCCCTTATAAACATATACTAGAATTAACTCAGAACTTAGGATGGTTCAAGGAGGCACGATACATTTAAAACAATCCATTCACCTTTTTATCTAGTCTTTTTCTGTCTTCCTTTCTCTCTTTCCCACTTTTTCTTTCTTATATTCTTTTAGTTTAACTGGGGACGGGGAGCGCAATGGATCGACGAGATCCGAGTTGGATTATGCGGTTTTATAGTATCATCACCGCTACCAACATAAACTACTACTATCTTACACTTACAGTATATGCTTAATGTCAACAAATAAATTACTAAATTAAAATATATCAGTGGTTTTTTTTAGGAACATGTTCCATTTAAAACTGAAGAAACAAACCATCAGGATAGGGAGCGTTCTTGTTTCACTAATGATATTGGTATTCGTTTTCATATGAAAAACCCTGATACCTACTGAGTTCTTGAAAAGATGAACATTGTAAAGACTACCGATGTCTGCAAAAATAGACTGTTGCTCTAATGTCTAATTAGGCCTAGTAAAATTTTAATTTTCTTTACAAAGTCGAAAACAGCTTTGGAAGAATTTTTAAATTCCAAGTTTGGGAAAAATATTGTATTTGAAATTGAAATTTTTAGTGGAACTTACAGCTCCGAAGAATTATGGGATAGTGACTTACAACTCTTGACCATTTCTTTTGTTGTTAATTTTACAGGATTGGAGGGACCTACAATTTTAAGTCAAATCCAAACGACTAAGTGGTGAAATGCACTTTTCATGACAATGAAACTCTGGGAGAATTTGTCACTTCCTCGCAAGAGGCAGTTTCACTGAAAAAAAAAAGTTTGATCTTTTCAAATCCAGACACTAACAATTCCACAGGGCACTACAAAATTGAAAAAGAAATTGAATTTGAAATTAAAACTGAAACTGAAATAGCAAAATCGAAATTAAAAATGAGATCGAAATTGAAGTTATAGGAATTAAAATTAAAATTGAAATATTAAATTGAAGTATAAAATTGAAATCAAAATTTAATTGAATTTCATTTCAAACAGTTTGAATTTAAATTCAAATTCAATTGCTTTTATAAAAACTTTTTTGTGTGTTCCAAGACGAAAAATTAACATTTAACAATAACAATTAGAATAATATTGAAAACCTAGTATGATGCTTAATATGTTCTAGTATGATGCTAAATCGTTTAAAAATTTGCGCCACAGTATTTCATATCGGGAACAAGGAAATTCTGTAAACTATGTCGGGATAAAAAAATCCGTATAAAATTTTGCCTGGCTAGATATTTTATAATGCTCATATAATCGAACCCAATGTATCTTCCTACATTTTTTATACAATTTCAATTTTTTTTTTTTACAATTTTAAATCATATTAAGAGCATTGATAACCCCTCGATATGTATAACATTATTTAGCTTGACTGCAAAATATTTTTGTATGTTAGTCAAAAGAATGCCAGAAGGATGACTAATTGACTTATCTTTCAAATTTAACTTTTCTTCAAAATACCTACTCATTATTTTTTCAAAATTGAACAAGAAAAATAACAATAACACATGAAAATTGTGTTAAATACGTACGTAAATATGTTCTGAAAAATTTTAAACAACATGATAATGCAGTAAATACACAAAAGCATTATCCTTCCAAAGATAAATCCAGTGGATATCATTCGCTAAGAATTTGGTTTTATTTTCCTTGATCCTATCGCATTTACCTACTCTTTTTATCTATTCATCATTATACTGTATCATTTTGATTACAATCAATTGTCCTATAGAAAATCAAAAAGAAAGAAAGATTTCCATACTGTACGCTCATTCTTAAAAGTAAAACAGAAAAAAAAAAACACTCACCGAACGAATGCAGGACCACTTTCGGATTTATGGACAGAAACGCACGTTCTAAATGTATTTTATTAATAAACTGACATTGCCTTAAAAACCTTATAGTAAAAAAGGATGAAGGTTCTTTTTGCTATAGTAAAACCAAATACATAAACAATACATCCATCGCCCTTTCCAAGCGTATGTGTGGGTAAAAATAGAGAATACTTTTAGAGGGTGAGTGCAATATTAAATAAAAGATGTTTTGAATAAATAATCCTAAATCCTTAATGACATACCGATATGATGAAATGATGATCATCATCAGGAGTATAGATGTAGTTGTGCTGTGTATCGGTTGTGTTTGGTTGGGTTGGATGAGCGATGGCTGATGACGTTGACGATGAACGATGGGGCATAGCATAATACATAACATATCTAGGAACACTGCCAACCGACAAAGTAAGACTTTAGTATCAAGGCATGGTGTTTAGGGATTGGGTGATGGTTATCAATGTTTTACTTTTGTTTGTTCTTACAATGGGCGAAACTTTGTTCGAGGTAAACCAAACATTTCGATTAAAATCTAAAAGGGGATTTCACGGTTCAAAAATATTTAACGCTGTTTCTTTAGCGAGGCAATTCATCAATATCTACAATAACAACAACTGAAACAAAAACTAGATTAATTAAGGGCAACCTCTGTGGGCAGATAAAATGTTTCCTTTTTTATTTTACACAAAATCATTACTTCATTATTTTTCTTTAAATATAAAGTTGAAGCACCTTAGACGTTTGTACTCGTAATACCAAAACGTACCTACAAACTTGCAAGTGACTTTTTTATATTTTTTGCATTAAATTTTTCAGTAATTTATTAATTTTAGAAGAAAACTGAGAAGACGAATAATTGTAATATACATACCTACGTTAATGTTATGATTGAAAAAAATCAGAGCGCTTTATACTAAGTATTTGGTAAGTAATTGGGTATTTGCTAAGTACTACTTGTATATTAAATGATTTTGTTATAATACAAATTCTATATACCTACATTGAAAAAATTAATTAATATAAGATAATAAATAAAAATAATTTCAACTAAGTAGAAGACTTAGCATTAAATTTAGTGGGCTTGTTGAATTATTGATTCAAATTAGCTTTTAATGGCCTTTAGTCCATGAAAAAATGGCGTTTCGTGCGGATGCTCACCTTGCACTCATCAGTTGACGACGAGTGAGCACCTTGTCAATACGCAAATTTCCGCTTGTTTCAGTTCAACTTACATAACTTTTTTGACAAAAAGCTAAAGTGAACTATATCCAACAAGATTACGATTGCAATCATTAAGCTGGAAGTGTTTTTACCCGTGGCCTGGTTTAAGTTATATATTAAATGTTTCATGGACTAAAGGCCATAAAAAGCTAATTTGAATCAATAATTCAACAAGTCCACTAAATTTAATGCTAAGGTTCTACTTAGTTGAAATTAATTTTATTTATTATTCTATATTTATTAATTTTTTCAATGTACATAGGAATATAGAATTTGTATTATAACAAAAACATTTAATATATAACTTAAACCAGGCCACGGGTAAAAACACTTCCAGCTTAATGACACACTGTAGTATTTGGCCAAGGTACTTTGAAAGTTCATAACAAGGTACTTTTGGACTAATCTCCCATCAAGGAAGTGTTTAAATTTAAGTGTAAAAATTCTATTTGTACAATTAAAAAATTGTTTAATATTTTTATTCTGTTTTTTGTTGTATATCGAACTCGATGTTAGTTATATTTGTCCACCTATTATGTGATTATATATGTTAAAATAATTTTTTTAATTTTGTAAATAAAGCTCCCCTGAAGAAGACGGCAACCACCGTCGAAACGTTGGGAAAAATACAAATGAAAATTGTTTTCATTTTAAACATTAATACGACCAACACAGCCGAAGAGAATCTATATAAATATTCTCAAATATTCATATAATTATCAACTTGGTCAAAGTTACATATATATAGTGATGTATTTCATATAAATATTTGTTTATTCCATATATTTGGCTGTGAAATATCTAACGAAAAAACATACAGGGTGAGTCATGAGCAATGCGACAAAATGCTAGGGCGTGTAGGTTGCGTTGAGACAAGAAAAAAATCGTATGGGAGGGGGGGTCTATTCCCCTCCGTTTAGCCGGGAGGGGCAATTTTCGAAAAAACTGACTTAAAATGGGAAAAAAATTATTTAAAATCAACGGCTTCATTCACAATGCTGTGCGATACGTTTTTGAAAAGCCAATAACTTTTTCTTTCATTCTGTGTTTAAATAAATCTATTCTAGGAAATAGTTTTTGAAATATTAATTTTCAAAGTCAAAATTTTCAAAAAAAAATTGAAAAAAAAATTTCAAATTCATTTTTTTCAAAATTTTACGTAATTAAGTGCTAATTTTAATTTCAAAATTCAATGCTGTTATTAATTTTAAGTCAAAATAAGAAATTCGGATGCAAAAATTTTATGTCGTTCTCAAGAAATTAAAAAAAAACCAAAACCACCTTTTTCTAAGAAAAACATTTATTTTTATTGTAACGAAGCAATTTAAGAAGCATTAATCTTAGTTTTTTTAGTTTTTTTTATTCCTTTTATTTTTACTATGTGTTTTTATTGGAAGTACTTATAAAAAATTCTCGATATGATCTCCATTGTTTAGAAGGCATAGATTATATCTCCTTGTAATGGCTTCACATAAGTTTATACATCAAAATATGTATAAGATTCTGATTAAAAAAAAAAAAACTGGAACAAGTTTGTGCTACCCAGTCGTGCCCTGTATTTCCTATTGCAGCAAACGTTTTTTTTTTTTCAGTGTGTGTTTTTGTTTGTAGATTCATTGACAACACAGTTATTCTTAAGTTTTTGTTCTTGATATCTATACAGGATATCAGGAATAAATACAGGTACTTATCGAAATTTTTTTTATAACAATTTAAGATAATTTAAAATATAAATGTGGAAAAGAAATTAATAATGTGAGTATTTGATGGCTGGATTTAATTTTAAATCTAGATTTAACGAGTGAATAGTCAGAAAAAAGATGCAGCGTGAAAAGAGATAGATATTCTGTTTTTCTCCACTTCAGATAAACTAATATATGTACGTTGATTTTAACAGAGAATAGACAATGTTTCTATCTTCTACGTTGTTGTATAAAGAAACTCTAAGTCATAAGAAAACCAAAAATCCTTTTTAGTATTCAAAATACAAATTTGTGGATACAAATTAACTCCTACAAGCGACCTCATTTTATCGTCAGGATTAAAAATTGCTCGCCCAACCTAAAACAAACCAATGCTATTAGATGTTTATTGCCTAATACAACTCATTAATGTTGAACTCCAGGCCACGGGTAAAAACTCTAACTCACCAATCGACAGCATTATTTTTTTTTATTTTCGAACCTTACATCAATTACATTATATTGACAGGCACATCAACCAATCAAATTATAAAACAAAACAGCAAAAAAAGTAAAAAAAAAATACGAGCGCAGAATAAACCGATAAAATCAATTAAAAAATTTAATTGCGATTATTTATTATTTAAGAACGAAAACAAAACGAAAAAACCAGCGCTCATTACTTCCGGCCTTTATGAATCGATGCGTGCAATGGAAAGGGGAAGGTTTTATCAAAAGGACATAAAACCCATTGAATATGGTTATATTAATAATTCACAAACGCAACAGTGATGGTGATGGTGATGGATCACGACCAAAAATGCTTCGATTCTCAGTTTTCATTATCCCTTTTATTAAATTCAGCAATCATATAAATGTATTTTATATTTTGTGAAGTTTTAATATTTTAAATGCTTTTTTTTTGTATTTATTACTTTGTAGATTTAATTATTATTATTAAAAACGACATTCTTTGAAGGGTGAAAAATTAAAGTAGGTTTGAGTTCGAATAAACAATTAAACGAATTTCTCTATCGCAATTAATAGTAGATATTGGTTTAACGTGGAACAGAATTAAATATTTTATTTTCCTCCTCTGCATAAAAAATAATAAAAAAAAAATAACAAACAACAAACAGAGAAGCACAAATAGAACTAACTTCAACGTTAGTGAACTGAACAAAAATATATATATTTATATATGTAAATAGAAACACATATTTAAAATTTGATAAGAGATTTTTTTCATTTTATATTATTTGCACATAATAGGGCAATAACAATACTGACGGATTGCTATGGCATTTTGTATAGAAAAATATATTGAAATTGCAAAAAATGCAGATAAATATACCGTTTGCAAAATTGATTATTTGTTGAATATAAATAAAATGAACGACTGGGTTGCACAAATTTGATCTTGGGATGAAGTTTTACCTACACTAAGAGAAAAACGGCACTGCGCGGTATTAAATTTTAATACCGCCAGAGGCGTATTAAAAATAAAGTTGCTTGCATAATAACAAATTCGGTTAGTTAACCAGCGCATAACTCTAACCAGCATTTTTTTTTATTTTATTAAAAAAACAAAAAACTGTGAATGCCATCTTTTGTTAAATATCAAACTTATTTAAGAAACATCGGCTCACCGTTAAATAATAAAAAAAGGTAGCACCGCTGAAATCAAAATTCAAACCGTTTAGGCTCTAGCGAATGAGCAAGTACAAAAATTGGCGGTTGAATTTCTAGGTGTTATGAAAAACATGTGTTGAATAGAATTAATCCAGAATCCAGTGGCAGTATGTACTTTTACCCTAATTGTATAGGATTAAAATTCAAGGTGTTCAAAATATAATACAATTAAGCTTAATCCATATAAACGTTTATTAATTTACATTAAAGTCCAATCAATAATTTTTTTAATTTATTTTAAAATTTTGAGTTCAAAAATTAGTAAATCAAAAGCTGTTCACTAGAATGATTTCTAAAATCTTTCGTTTTGGGGTAAATACCTTGTTCAAATAAAGCCATGTAATAGGTATTATCGCTCGTCAACGAAAAAAAATTCAACTGAAAGTATATTTTTCTAGTCAATTCAAATAAATATTTTGCCAAAGTTCCTGTTAAGGACTTTAACTGAAACTTTATGTCTCGGTTAGGCTTACCGAGATATTAGTTGTCAGTTATCACTGACCGAGATATATGAAACCGAAATTTGGAGTTTAGTTGGAACTTAATATGTGCTGGTTAGGCTTACCAAGATATTAGTTGGAACAAATGAAACCGGCCCTTAATTAGTTTACTAAGATTTTCTACATTCAATTGCAAAAATCACTTGGTGATTTTTGCAATTGAATCTTTAAATGAACCGTAAAAGAGGAAATGCTGAACCATCACCCGAACATAACACCATCAACAAAAAGACTCGGTAAGAAAAGTGCTCACAAATGGAATTAGGAAAATTATCAGTCGCAGATTTAAAAATCATTCTCAACGATGCTCTTGCTGAAAAGCTCAAAGATCTAGCCACAAAAAAGATTTGATTGCACTTTCAAGTTAAAATAGTTCGTTGAAAACAATTAACACTTAGCTAAACCACAAATTGTCACTAATGACCAAAAGATTCTAATTTTCTCGAATCTCAGCTAGAAATCTTATCAAGGGAATGCAAATTCTGTTGTCGTACAACTTCCCTTAAAACCAGAAACCAATGCAATCCAATATGCAAAATAGACTTGCGAGGGGCTTCCGATGTTAAACGAAGGTGAAGAGATTCAAGTTAAAAGTTCCCTGCAAATTCTATACAATAACCCTCGACGGGTTATGTCAAAATGGAGCTCTGCTCGACGGACGTCACCAACAATATTATATCTGTCGCACATAAGCTTAAAGATTCGGGAATAAGTATTTTCCGAGCAATCACTTATGTACCGGAAAAAAAGACAAAAATTAATGGAGATAAACGGAAAAGCGAAAATTCTTGTTAAATGCGAAAAAAAAACAAATTAACAATTTGCTTACAAAATCACACGGGGTCTAATTGTCAAAACAGCAATGTATTGCAAGTTTTTGCTGACGGATACTATGAGTTCTTTGAGTGCTTTTTTGCTTTTTTTTTTTTTTACACTATCAGATCTATTTTCCAATGGAGCTTAAAGCAAGCATCAACATATGAAAGAAAGATTTGCCAACACGTGTAATGTGTCACACTGGCTCATCACTTAGTGCAGGTGTTAGTTGTAAGTAAGCACAATGGTACAAAAACAAAAACACATGCACATAAATACAACATAAATACAGTATTACAATACAACACAGAAACAATTATGATCGGGGAGCACTGGTTCTAAAGAGAGTTTTTAAATTATTTTTATTTAAATTAAAGTCTATCAGGCTCTCATTCAAGTTATATAACTTACTCATCCGTGTGAGAGGCTCATGCATGCCATAATTAGTTCTGTGGAGTTCAACATTCAAAAATTCAGATCTTCGCAGGTGGTAAGACCCTCCGCGGTAGTTTAAGCCAATAGAAGCTAACAGGTCCGAAGCATCAATTCGTCCGCTGACAAGTTGATGAAGAAAAATTAAATCATTATTTACCCCTCGTTGGTATAAAGATAGAATCTGCAAAAGCTGTATCCGATGTTCATAAGGTGGCAGATTATAAGAATCGGCCCAGGGAAGGCCTTAAGAGCAAAGCAAATAAACTTATGCTGCACTGATTCAATACGCTTCTTATGGATTTCATAAAAAAGAGTCCATACTTGTGAGGCATATTGAAGATGATGCTAAACGTAGCAGTTGTACAATGAGAGAGTGAAGTACGGATCGTTAAATTCTTTTGCCCACCGTTTTATGAATCCAAGCGTAGAGTTCCCTTTATTTACCAAAAAAATAATTTGTTCAGAAAATTCTAGATTAGCACTAAAATTTACACCTAAGTCTTTGAAACTAACCACGCGACAGATTTTATTTTGAGATATAGAATATTCAAAGAAACTTGTGGATCTTTTCTTTGAGAAGGTCATTGTTTGGCGTTTTCAAGGGTTAAGAGTTTTTATAACACCATACACTGAAACTATTGACATCAGCCTGCAGAAGATTGTGGTCATTAGGAGATTTTATTGTTTTAAAAATGTTCATATCATCTGCAAATATGAGAATCTCACCAAAGCGTATACAAGATGAAACGTCATTTATAGCAAGAATGAATAAGAATGGGCCCAAATGACTTCCCTGGGGTACGCCTAAATGGACAAAGAAAGTATTTGAAAGGGAGTTTCTAATTTGACCTGGTAAGATCTATTTTCAAGGTACGATTCGATCCACGAATTAAAAAGAGTAGGGAAACCGTACGCTTGGAGTTTGAAAACAATAATATCATGGCTGAGTTGGTCAAATGCCTTAGAAAAATCTGTGTATATGCAATCGACTTCATTACCTTTTTCTAATGCATTTGAACAATTATGCGAGAAGGTTAGAAGGTTTGTAACAGTAGACCTTTTTCTGCACATAGCCATGTTGTTGTTTACAAATAATGTTTTTACCAAAAAAAGAAGGCTTTCACATACAACCTGTTGAAAAAGCTTTGGAATACATGACAATTTAGAAATGGGTCTGTAGTTATTAATGTCAAATTTGTCACCCTTTTTAAAAACAGGAGTGAGAAATGATTTTTTCCAGAAGGACGGAAATTTCGCAGCTTTAAGAGAAAGCTCAAACAAAAATTGCAAGGGCTGCACTAATACACCACTACATTTTTTCAGAACTATTGGGGGTAAACCGTCAGGACCATAAGAGTAATCGTCATTTAAGGATGACAAAAAATGCAAAACTCTATCTTGTTTCACAGGAATATTGTTAAAATTAACTTGCGGGTAGCTGTTCACGTCTTTAAAAAAATCTATATCAACACTTCCATGGGTATCAACAAATGAGTTACGAAAATTATTTGCAAACGCGTTGCAAATATCACTGGGATTTTGTACGAAAGTGTTCTCATATAAAAAACTTGCTGGGAAGCCATCCGAATTTTTTTCGAGTTAACAAAATGCCAAAAACTTTTAGGATCCTGTTTTAAAGAAGCCCCATTTCGTTAACGTAATTGGTGTATAACAATTTTGAAAGAGTTTTAAATTCTTCAAATAAGGCAATATATTGTTCGAAAATTGTTGGAAAGAGGGTTTTTATATAAGCTTTCCATACTTTATTTCTCTTGTTTCGAAGAGATTTTAGCTCTTGTGTGTACCAAGGGTGACAAAAATTAGTGTTTTTAGATATTTTTGTAGGTACATAATTATTTATACAGCTACTGATTATATTATAGAACTCAGTTACTGCATCGTCAATATTTGTATAATCGTATATATTTCTAATATTCGATCTACTTATAACATCGGAAAGCAACTGAAAATTTGACTTTCGAAAGTCAAAAACGAATGAACAATCTTGAGAATTACAGTTTTTGAGAGGATGGTTGCTCAAGTCAAAAAAATATCCAATGGTGGATGGTAATATTGTCGATATTAGTAATGCCAGAACTAGATTCCTGAACAACAGTACTAATAGAAGAAAATACCAAATCGAGTACTCGATTCTTAGAGTTTTCAATACAGTTAACTTGTTGTAAGTCAGTAGAATTAATACCATCTAGAGAGAGAAGCTCTGTTTGTGAAGATGTTAATGAGGCTTCTTGGGGTAAATTGAAATCCCCGAGAAGTAGTATATTGCTGTTGGAGCAAGACAAGTCAATGATAAAGTCTAAGGCCAAAACAAGTTCATTATACAATAAACTTGAACTTCTTGGAGGAATATATACATTTATAATAACGTGTAGATACAAAATTATTACGAATTTATCACGTATATTCAAGAGTTTAATATTATTATTATATTAATAGAAACGGTTTTAGAGGAAAAAATGAAAATGGATTTTATAAATATTTTAAAGATTTTAAAATTATGTTTATGTGCACCTGCAAAAAGATACAATTTGCATTTGAGAGCTAGTGGATGCATTTTATGTGGGAATAAAAAATGTTCTTGGGTAAATTTGAAGTTTTTAAAACAAAATATTTTTTCACGTTATAAGCAACAATCAAAATAATTTTATTATTCCCGTGTACTTAAATTGCAAAAACTGGCAAAATGATTTCGACGAACTTTTAGATTTTATGAATAACTCAGCTTTTGAAAATGTTATGATTGTGGGTGATTTAAATGCTAGAATCGGTAATTATCAAAATTATTATAGAGTTTCTGCATACTATCCCGGCTTGAGCCAAGAGTACCGATCCAAGCATTGCAATAGATTGTATATATATTGCCCCACCTATGGTAATGAAGAAAAACAATACTATAAGTTTAAATTAACAACTACAAAAATCACATTTTAATATTAAGTTTGTATTATTGGCAAGAAATTGATGGTAAGTTTAAAAAATATTAATTTTGATAAAAGGGATAAGTTTCTTCTTAATTGATTTATTCCACTTTCATTTTTCACTGCACTCGGGAGACTATTATAATAGTTGATACCGTCAAACGATATGGTATGTTGGGTCCTGCTCAGACGGCATCTCTCTGGTCTTAAGTTTTTATTGTTTCTTAAGTTATATCGCTGCGCATCAGAAACTTCCAAGATTCCTTCAGGTAACAATCCGTTACGCATTTTGAAAAGTCGGCCTTTGTTTAACATTCATCCAGTTCAGGCATTCAAGCATAACACGATCACGAATCGTTGTATATATATTCAGTTTCAAAATGACTCTCATACCCTCGTTCTGCAGACTTTGAAGTCGCAACTTAACAACTGCATTTCTGAATTTCATGCATTCAGTTTTCCCCACATTCACCTTCAACTTGTTCATTTTCAACCAATCATCAACACTTTTTAAGTCATCATTTATTCGTTGACACATTACTTCACTGTCATTTCCACAAATGTAAATCAGACTATCGTCCGTGAAAATTATAAAATGTAATACTTAAGACATTTTTTAAAGTCATTTATATATAAAAGAAAGAGAAACACTCCTAAACCAGAACCCTGATGAACGCCTAGGCCACTACCAACTGTATCTGACAATTTATCATTCACTTTCGTTCTTTGAAATCTGTTCTCCAAATAAGATTCAAACCATTTAAATTTTCATTCACGCACACCATACAAGCGCAGCTTTTTTTAACAAAACTTGTCTATGAATTGTTTCAAATGCACGTTTTAAATCCAAAAACACGGCTATAACTGATTTTCCAGAATCAATTTTTCTTTTCCACTTCCACACAACACATGAATGACAGTTTCACATGAATGCGCTCTCCTAAACCCAGACTGCTCCTTTATTAAAATATTATTACCCTCTACGTAATTTTGAAGCTGATCTATAACAAATTTTTCTAATTTATTCACAGGCCTAAATGCTTTAAATTTATTCGTATTGCTTATTTTTTCCACCGAAACAACAATTGACTGCTTCCATATATCAAGAAATCTACCAGTTTGCAGCGAGGTGAGTACAGGGCCAATAATTTCTAATGATTTCACTATCATGTCTCTCTTAAGTCCACACACATCCTTTTTATTATTGAAATTTTGAATTAATTTATACAATGTTCTTTCGTCACCGAATCGAATTTTCTAACTTTTCGGCACATATGCTAATAATTGTCAAAACGAATTTTATAAAAGGAATTCAGCAAGCGAAAATAACAAGTTTTCAAAAACTTAAATATGCTGAGAGCAATTCTTCTTGCTATAAAAAGCTTCTAACTCGTAATTCAGATTTTCTGCGTCCGTAGTTTTCTAACATAGTCGATGGGTTTCGCCAAATTATAGTTAAAGTCATTAAAACATTAGCTCCTTTTGCATATATTACAATAATGATTTTACACCCGCATATAAATGGTTTAATAAAGATTGTAAAAATCTCCGTAAACTATCAATTACGTACGTCAAGGTGTTTAGATCAACAAATTCTCAGTTTTTTTTAAAATCATCTATCTCCATACTAATAAAGAGTATAAACAGTTGTGTTTAGCTAAACAACTGATTATCTTAAAAATCTAGCTAAGAAATTGGAATGCTGTAAAGATTCCAAATCGTTTTGGACTAATGTTCGTGAACTTGGGGGGGAGGGGGTATCAAAGTATGAAGACAACACTCTAGAAGCTCAGACATTGGCAGCTTGTTTTAAAACTCTTCTGTCGGCTGACGATAATCTTCATACTTTTGATAAGGTTTTGCTGAACGTTGTAGTTAATGAGCTGGATGCTTCTATTTCGCTATACAAACTTAAATTAGCCCTTCATAAAATGAAAAATAAAAAAGGTTCAGACATAGACGATATACCGGTCCAATTTTACAAGAATAGTACGATGGAACTGAAAAGTTATCTTCTGACTTTCTTTAACTAATTGTATAAACACACTTGCACTCCCAGCAGATTTAACAAAGCTGTGATATTCGCAATTTTAAAAGAAGGTGATTCCAATGTGGCTGGAAATTACAGGGGTATATCAATTTCAAATACATTTAGAGAGATAATTTCTGCAATTCTGTACGAAAGACTTTTGAAATGGATTGAGGATAACCACCGACTAAGTATGTTTCAAGCTGGTTTTCGTCCTGGTTTGTTGACCTTGGATCATATCGTTGGTCTTTCAAGTATTGCCAAGAAATTTATCGACCATAAGAAAAAAATGTATTCCTGCTTTGTCGATTTTAAGGTGGCTTTTGACAAGGTTAGTTGATAGTCTTTAATCAGCAAACTTTCTTGTCTTGATCCTAGTGTGTAGGATAGAAGTGAGTACTCAAATTGGTTCGAAGCAACAGCAGGAGTTCCTCAGGGTTGTATCCTCAGCCCATTACTCTTTTTCCTGTTCATCGACGAAATCTCTGATCTACTTCCTGACATGATGTGGCCCAAGTTTTTCTCAAATAAAAATATAGACCTGGCGCCTAAATACAAAGTATTCAATGCAAACAGTTAACGCTTGCATGTCTTATGGAGTACTAGTTTTTGCGTGTTTACCCCTAGAAGCATTTGAAATCGTAATTTTTTTCAAGCGCTTATTCCGATTGCTGAGTTCGACACCAAACTATGACACTTACGTTGAGCAAGGGTAAGGCCTATGTACATACAAAATTTAAAAATAAATGCGGCGAAGTTCGCTTAAGTGAAAAATTGTTTTAGTTTTCCGAGTTCCGCTTAATGAGAATCCCTGTTAACTGAAACGATAAATAAGTATTTGACTGTAATTTGAATATAATATAGTAAATACGAGCAATGTCCCAGATATTAAATAAAAAGGAACACGTAATAAAACATTTCCTCCACGGCTTTGATTCACAGTCAAAACTTATTTATTTTAAGTTTTTGGTTTGATTAAAAAAATACGCACTAACTAACTAACGTCTTAAGTTTCAAATTGTTGCAATTTTTATTTAATTCAAAGCCGTTTTGTGTTATTTTTTGTCTCAGTAAAAAATAACTTTTTTTGTATAAGTATAAGATTGCCCATACAAACATCTTTCTGAGACTGACTGATGATAAAAACGGAAGTAAAATCTCACAGTGGAGAGATTATCCAATTACATTCGAATCTTCTTCTTCTTCTTCTTCTCTTTCTTCTTTTGTATGAAAATTCAAATCCAATACTCCAGTAGTAGAGTCATCTTGAAAATTTCCTCGACATGCAGAACTTTAAACGTTCCTTCATCATTTTTCCGATATTAACGGCCTTCAGTAGTTAAAAATTTAAATCCGTATATAAATTATTCTTTTTTTTTCGTTTATCATCATATAATAATAATCTTTTCTGATTGATTCTTCCTTTAGATATCTTTGTTTCTTTTTATTGTGTTATTTTCTGTGAACAAACAATATTAAACGTGGCTAAGTTAATGAGCAAAATGAATAATTAATTTTTGTATTTAATATTACATCTGGATTTAACGAGTGAATAATATTGCCGTAAGAGTTAATTTGTTTCATCGTTGCGTTTTAAGGGCATTTACTGCGTTGTTTTCCCAAGAAAGTATACTGCTCTCCTAAGCAGAAAGGTCTTATCTTAAATTATAATACTCCGCAAAGCATGCTAATGACGAGTTTTTTTAAGTTTTCGACAGTTCTCTTAGATTAAATATATTTAATTAATTAATAATTCTTATACTTATTAAAGTTTATAACTAGGTTTCGAATTTTGAGACCAAGTAAAACGAGAAAAATAAAAAATTAAAAAAACTGAGTTAAGACCTTCACGCTTAGGAGGGCAGTATAGGTACCATAACTTAGCTTTGACTCAACCAGAAAAGAATGGACTTGCTTTAAAAAGCAACCGTGAATATACCATAAATGGAATGGCCGTACCGCAAATAGGATATACAGCATACAGCGTACAATGCCTTATTTTGATCCATATGCGCAGATTATTATCAATGGCGCAAATTTTTAAGCATCATATTCTGTTGGTAATAGCATAATATTAGTTGAAATTATAACATCATACTATTTTTAGCTTCTTTTAGACATTTTATAAACCCTCAGTAAAACAAATTTATCTCTGTAGCATCCACAATGAATTTCTGTTCATCAACCGATGTTGCTGTTTGATTTATGCAGTGTTTGTGTGTAGTTACGTTCCAAAAAGTTGGTCTTGTAAGAGAGAGAGAATGGTTATTCTCTCTGAGAGACTTTGACATTTTGCTAAAACCTTTAGTAAATAATTTAGTAAGAAATATAATTGATGTTTTTAACGTAATCATGATGCTAGTGGGGATTTTTTTTAGATAAAATAAGATTAGATTGATTTATTTTTTTCAAAAATACAGTTTTCAATAAATTTTACAAGAAAATCATTTAAGCATGACATTGCCGTCTGCCCAATAATGCTAGTGGGGATCAAAATGTTCAAGTTTAACAAATTACTCTAGTAAAATGCTAAATTCACTTAAGCATTATACTATTTTATTTATTTATTTATTTTTGCTATTCATTTTATTTTGTAGAAGTTTAGACAGGCGTTTAGACAGTTTTCTGAAAAAATATTTTGCTTTATGTTCGTTGAGTAACAAATTGTTGTCGTGAAATTGATATCGAACTAAATACAAGAAGATCCGAGGAAGGATCTCTTAGTCTTCTTACATGACACAAAACTGCTCGATCGAAAAAATACAGCAACAGCAGCAAAACCGGCATCCTAGCCCTGACCTCACAAGGTGATACTCATACAAATCTTTTCATTCAATTAAAGATTTGCTAAAATATCAAATCTCAACAAGAAAGATTATCTAAGATTAATTTTTTTTTCGATGCGGACAACAAACAAAGATATTCAAGTAGTTTTATAATGATCATTTAGAACAGGTATATTAATCACAGAGCCTAGGTATGCGTGATTACCATCTGTTCCATACCACGATAAAAATGAGAATCAGGGAAAAGCAATGGTGGAAAAATTGTGGTCAATAAAAAAATATTTTGATATAATTATTCAGTTGCCATTGTAACTATTGAATATATACTAAATATGAAAAAAGCATCACGAATCTTTGTTTTACTGATCAAATGGTGATTTTTTTTTATCTACAACATTATTATCTATAATTTTATTTCTTTTCCATAAGAGTAACAGACCCTTAATCAAAAAATGAAGTCCATACAAAATCAACAACATCGTACATCTACTTCACTTCTTGAGTCGAAGAAATGTGTTGCGTTGCGCCTGTTTATATGTATATACAGGGAGGCAGGGTAAAACAGAAGCAAAAATTTCGAACCGTAAAGACTTTTTGTTTGTAATTCAGGCACAACAGAAAATTTCAAAAAAATGTATAGGAAGTTATCATATAGGTACATGATGCAAAAATCCATACAAAAATCATTAATCCTTGGATCCTCTATATGGGTTGGAACCTTACAATTCTCTTCTCATTTAGCAAACACCCGAGTTCTTCCCACAACCACTACTGAGTCCGATACAATTCTGAAAATTGTTTTTTTTTTCAAACAGGTCAAAGAGTTTCAGTACAACCCCCACCATCGCTCTGATATTCCCCACCACCCCTTTTTATGGCTGTGTTTCCTTTTGTGCGATGAATGTGTATACAATACATATCTATAAAACAATCATGGCAGCAAATATAAATGTTTTTTTTTTTTATAGATCGTTATATACATAATATCCATCATGAAACAAAATAAAAGAAAACAAAAAATAACAAAAGTAAGAACAAATAAAAATAAAAAAAAATAGAAACAAAATGTAGCTTTTCTTTTCTTTCGTATTTTTTTTTTGTCTCTCTATGTATGTATATCTATTTATTGTATCTTTCTGTCCTCTCTCTTTCTCTTTGTTCGCGCTGTTATTTATGTGCTACTGCTGAAGCTGAACTCTTGTACGTGGTACACAACCAACAACGTTAAAATAAAATGTATATATGCGAAGAATCCTTTCTTCTAGTATTTATATTTTTTCTGTTAGCTGAACAAACTATGAAAAGAAAATCATACAACACAGAAGAAGAAAATAAAAATAAATAAAAAAAAAACATTTATCTATGAAATGCAGATAAAAGAAAAGCTTTTTGTGTCCTTTTTGTTCAAAACGAATGCACACGGGTTTCTATGAAGAAAGGAATAAAACCTGACTACACAGAGGATTCGCAATTCACAGTGTGGTACTGTGGTGTATGTTCGGAATAGAAAAGTAGTAGATGTCGAAGAAGCAGGTGAGGGGATGAGTGAGAATGAACAGATCACGCTGCTAGATGGACTACGGAAATAATGGAAAGAAAACTAACAAAGACTACCTAACGGATGTCTGCATAGCATTTCCTTTTATTTTATTCTTTGCTCTACCCTTGTTAATATGGGCTGCCCTCGATTTTAATTTTTTTTTCTACAAACCTACCTACCTAGCTGTTTATTTTTAATGATTTTTCTACAAAACAAACTTTAGTATAAAGACAGCGGTAAAGGATAAAAGAGATTCAAAGATGTAAGAGTGATACGTATGTAGTATGTCTTGCCTAGGTATATTCGTAGGTACCTATGCGAGATTGTAAAAATCCTTGTTCAAAAATCACTGAATCAATTTCACAAAAGAGGATTTTTGTTCGAATATTTTTCTAATAATCATGTTTTTATTCAGAAAGAAAGCAATTGAAGAAGCTTTTTTTTTTGTAAACTAGGTAGGTATACATACCTAAATCAGTTTCCTCGTATGTCTTGTTATTGCTTAATACTCAGCTGCGTTGTACAAAAAACAATAACCAATATCCGGTCGGGTCAGTCACTATTGTTCAACCTAATTTTGTTTATCTAATATTTATTAAATAAAATTAACGACAAGGTTTCATGAACTTGCTCTTTTAGCAAACTATGGGGTGAAAATTCAATTTTTTAAATTTTGTCGAGAGGCGAAAAATATATAATAATGAAATGTGAGATTAAGTTGTATGATAGCTAAAATATCAACGCTTGGTTGGTTAGCTAAAAACTTTGAATGATATTTAGTGTAAAAAATTCAAGTTAGTAGCAAACCAAACTTAAACGAGGTCGGTTAAGCCGTTTCCGATTTATGGTCGAATTCGTAAAAACCGTTAACACCTGCTCCCAAAAAAATGTCTGCTGTACACTTAGCAAAATGCGGTAGTGAAATACGGATTTTAGTACGTGCATTTATATTTACAATTAATTATAAGTTCTACAGTTTCAGTAATACACTTACACAATAAAATATTGTTGAAATGATCGCAATTGTATGTACGACTTCTAGAGTTTTGTCAAATTTTGTTGTTGAATGGACAGATATGAATTTGTAAAATCTACACCGGAAAATTGTGAAATCTGGAGCAAACGCATTAAAATCTAAGTTTTAATTCTAAGTTCTCCAGCTATTGCTGGCTTTTTCAAAATAAAATTGTTGAAATAATAGCAATCTTATGTTGTAAAATTTACAGCGTGTTGTCAAATTTTGTTGTTCAATGTACAAATACGCATTTGTGAAATCTACAACCTCAAATTAAACATAATTTGTACTTTACCTTAAACCCAAAGAAAAAAAAAACATGTTATAGCCAAGGATTCTTCCAAGGCTTTTCCTAAAACCTCACATTAAATTATTTCGTTTAAACTAAAGACTCTTGAAATACCCCTGGGTTCGTTTAATTCAAACTTCGGAACTATCAACGTATGCGGATGAAATGAAAATGCTTAAAGTTATTTCGAAACCAAACGATGCTTTACCTTTGCAGAACGATCTAAACAATTTTCGTGTTTGGTGTCAAAAGATCAATTTAGAACTAAATATTTGCAAATGTCAAGCAATTACTTATTCCCGCCAATGTATCTGCCCACCACCACGTTACTACGATATTAATGATTATCAAATTTCCAAAGTAATTACCATTCGGGATCAGGGCAGCCAGATGAAATTTGTTGAATGTCGGAACACCAGGGCACCAAAATCGGGACACTAACTTTTAAGTGGTAATTTTAAGTGGTAAACAGTTTGCGTTTAATGTAAAAATATTTTTTTTAATTAAACCAAATGTTGTTATACTGTTGGTATACTTAATGAAATTTGATCAAGTAATTTATAAGAACAAATTGTTGTTAAAATCGATTAACTCGTTCAAGAGATACTAATTTTTTTGAAGAAAATCGTTGGACCCTTTTTCGAGAATATTAAGCTTAAAAACTAAAAAAAAATTTTTGAAGAAAATCGTTGGAGCCGTTTTGGAGAATCTTAAGCTTCCTTCTATATAGTTATAGGTACCGTTAGTTTTTGAGCTAAATAAACAAATGTCAATTTCTCTCACAAGGAATGGTCTACAAACACTACATGCCAAATTTGAATCAAATCGGTTTAGCATTAAGGGTGGGTCTTCATGACAATAGAATTTAAAATTCATGTAAACGTATTTCAATGTGGTAGTGCGATATTCTTTTCTCTTCATTATTGTTTTTGATACGCTCAACTACTCTTGTTCTCTTTTCAAAATGGGTTTGTTGTTTTGTTATCCTTTCGATTTGAATGGGAATGATGAGTTCTATGCTTTCTGTTTATGGAAGGGTGAAGGGATATTTTTCAATTTTGTTTTCAAAACACATGAGTAGGTATAGCTAAAATGTGAGTCATTTTTTTTCTCTTTTCGTTTAGTTGTTTTTTCTTCACTTTCACTTGCTGTTGCTGGAACTGGAAAAACAGTAACAAAAAAATGTGAACTCGTTTGTGACTCGATCGAGATCTTGATGAAGGTCAGGACACATCAAATGAACATGCATAAATATACGTTACACATGTAGGTAGGTAGGTACATTGAAATAGTTTTTTTTTAGGAAGCTTTATGTAAGATAAGTGTGAGGTAAATCAATATAACTATTTGACCTGTTTGAAAATTACTTTAGGGTTTATTGCAAAGGGGTGAATTTTGGAGTTTACAAGTAAGGATGTTGGAAGAATAAGGTAACTTGTTCATTTGTAATGTGCGAAATTTGAGATTTCCTTTCGATTTTTGTTGTTGTCAGATTTCAAACAACAGCACAACACTGTATATTTTTGTTTTGCAATTGAAACATTGTCACTTCATTGTCACGTGGGAAAACCTACCTACCTATGTACATTTTGTTTTCAGAATAAAAATAAAAATGACCAAACAGAAAAGTCGTGCAGCATTTACATTCCTAGCTATGTATATAGGTATGCCCTATGATCATTTTTTGATGTTTGGAATCAGGGAGGCATAGGTATGTTAATAAACATGCGAAATCGCCCAACTCTGAGTTTTTAGAACTTGTATCATCTTGGATGTAGGTACCTACCTCTAGGTGTAATATAACCTAATCTACAGGGTGAGTCATGAGCAATGCGACAAAATACTAGGGCGTGTAGCTTGCGTTGAGACAAGAAAAAAATCGTATGGGAGGGGGGGGTCTATTCCCCTCCGTTTCGCCAGGAGTTGCAGTTTTCGAAAAAACTGACTTAAAATGGGAAAAAAATTATTTAAAATCAACGGCTTCATCAACAATGCTGTGCGATACGTTTTTGAAAAGCCAATAACTTTTTCTTTCATTCTGTGTTTAAATAAATCTATTCTAAGAAATAGTTTTTAAAATATTTATTTTCAAAGTCAAAATTTTGAAAAAAAAATTGAAAAAAAAATTTCAAATTCATTTTTTTCAAAATTTTACGTAATTAAGTGCTAATTTTAATTTCAAAATTCAATGCTGTTATTAATTTTAAGTCTTAATAAGAAAACCGGATGCAAAAATTTTATGTCGTTCTCAAGAAATTAAAAAAAAACCAAAACCACATTTTTCTAAGAAAAACATTTATTTTTATTTTTACGTTACACATGTAGGTAGGTAGGTACATTGAAATAGTTTTTTTTAGGAAGCTTTATGTAAGATAAGTGTGAGGTAGGTCAATATAACTATTTGACCTGTTTGAAAATTACTTTAGGGTTTATTGCAAAGGGGTGAATTTTGAAAACTTTCAAAATTGTGATTTTCAGAAATTAGGTGCTTCCCCCATTTTTCCAAATTTAAATTTTTTAAAAACTCTACAAGGTTGTGGTACCCTAATACGAAGTTTTTTCTCTTTTTATTTTGAAAAAAAAATCGAAACTGTGGATAAAAAGCTCAAAAAACATGTTCCCGAAAGTGTGAAGTTAGCCTCCCTTTTTTCAAATTTGAATTTTTGACAAATGAACCAGGTTGTGCTACATTTGTGCTGGTTTGTGTTGATCTTTTTTTTTTTTTTACTTAAAAATTGTAGGTTTTAGACAGCGAAAACTTTTGCACTAATTTAGCAATTTTGCCTTCCTGGGAGCTCCCTTTTTCGAATTTTCAAATTTAAAAACCAGTGCTAGATTGTGCTAGGACTCTTCTAAATTGTTCCAAAGTTTTGTTTCGAAAAAAAATATGTCATATGGGTCACATAGCACCTGACAAAACCGTTACATGGCATCTGACCCGCCGGCGGTCACAGTTATTTTCCTGTAAATTTTTTTTCTGAGGCTCTTTGTGAACAAGTTACTTTTTAACATTCACAGATTTTGATTAAAGTATATTAGTTATTTGGCAAACAACAATTCAATCATTCAAATTGCATTTTTTTTAATTATTTTCCATTTATTTTTTCAACAAAATCATCCCCAAATAATTTGGAAAATAATGGGTAAAATCTGATAATTTTCATTTCTGATTTATTTTTACCTAATGCTTTTATTTAGGTGCCAGTGAAGAAAAATGAGTATTTTCATTGCAGGCTAGGTACCTACGTAGATCGTCATCATGATACCCTTTCCCTCGGCACATGCCAAAGGCCACGCAAAGACATTTCAGTCACACACATTCTTATTTGCAATTACCTACCACTCCATGTCCGTCAACACGCGAAATGAAAAAAAAAAATCGCTTCTAAATAAAAATAGGAACATAGATATACAATTGCAATATACACATTCCCTCTTCCCACTATCTCACAATTTACTAATCGTGTCCAACCACACCACCAAAAAGGAGGTCATCTTCAATATTTTTGTTTCTCTCCGTTGTAGGATAACAGAAGAGGAGGTATCTCCAATTTAGGTTTAATCGCAAACAAAAAATGAAGTGCCCAAGCCCAAGTGCCTACGTCAATTATTCTGATACAGAAACATAGATCTCAATTTCTTCTTCCTTTTGACACCTCAACCTTGAAGATTCGATAAGATTAACTCATTTTATAGACGATTCCCTGAGACTCTATTTCTATATAATTAACGAATAAAATCTTTTTCAGCATTATTCCCACATCCATAAGTTTCCTTCCAAAACCAAGTAGAAAAAAAAAACAAAAATATCATATACCTACTTGGACGACAGCGACGACGACGATACCTACGAATCGTACGTACACCAGCGTTGCCGAAGTTAACCAATCGTGCTTTTTTGACACGACAATTTTTTCTTGTGGCACAGTGGCACGAAACATTTCAATATCGCACACTTTATCATTGCCTATATCTTACTTTAATATTGATGGAAAATTATATAATAAATTACAGAAATAAAGTTTTATTTTTTTAACAGAAGATTTATAGTTTTTTCATGGCAAGCAGTTTTTAAAATGTGACACGGCATTTTCTTTTCTCGGCGGCAACGCTGATGTACACCATTCACCATACCATTTGTGTTTTGTGTATCACCACAAAAAAAAAAAGTTGATTCTAAAGAGAGTGCGAACAGCGAAAATATAATATTCTCTTTCGACGGAAGTTTCGTGAACTAAATATCGTTGTGTGCGTATTTTGATTAACAAAATCGTTAAAAAGATGCTTTTTCAAAATTAAATATAAAATTGTTTATGAGTGTGATATTGTTTTCTTCACTTGGAACTTTAGCAAAAAATATTGAAATAAAATACAAAAATAATAATAAAGTTGTACATGGCATTTCAACCTGGGAAAACTACCATGTGTATAGATACTTTGAATTGTAAATTTTTACGTCTAAACAATATAAAATTGCAAAAAAATTTACAGCACATTTTACAAAAATAATAAGAGATTCGAATAAATTAAAAACAAAAAATATTAAGAATAAAACATGCCAGCCCCAACGGGGGAAAGAAAAAAGTAGTATTGTTTGTGTATATATAAGTTTTTCAGACGTATAAAGTGGAAAAAAATAATTTTTTGTTTTGTTTCAAATAAAGTATCTACTTTCTGTTATAAAAAAAAAATATTGTTTGGCTCCGTTGAAAATTTAAGAAACTGCGCCAATAAACGAGCTTTAAATTAGTGTGAACTTACGTCCACTTTGTAGCTCAAATAATTTTTTTTTTTTTTTTTTTTTATCCTACATAAAGCATACATTCATTGACAGTTGAAAAACATTAACAACAAAATAAAAAAACAAATCACACGAGAGCCCCTTGAGGGGATGCATAAATCAGCCAAAATAAAGGGGAAAAAATGTGTAATTCCTTCCCTAAAAAGCACAAACTTTTGTAAAACATAAAATTGAGGACATATGTTTTAAGATATGTTCATGGACTAAATAATAAATTTTATTTTATCAAAATATCTTTTCAAATGTAGGAGATATATTAAGTTTTGTGCACGTAGTACCCTACATTTACGAGGAAGACCCACCCTTAAGGGTGTAGTTGGCCGTGACGTGAAATAGCAGCAAACGAAATAACGTCAAATGGGCCTTATTGCGTTTTCAAAAAGAAAACAACACCATATTTGGAGTTTGGCTTAGTTTCAATTAAGAAATCCAAATAAGGCCAATTTAACGTTATTATGTTTTCAATCAACAAGAACAAGGTATTTCAGGCTTGGAGCGTGTAAACGGTGAGGTTGGTATGGGAGGAATACTGCCCCCTGAAACCCCCCTGTCTGGATCGTGCAGGGATTTGGGCTGGGTGCAAGTTTAAGTAAATAGCAGAGTTGTTCAAAAACTCAGCATTTACCCTATACCTATTATAGGACCACGCAGGGGGGTTGCAGGGGGCAGCATGACCCCGATACGTACCTTTGGCTCTATTTTCAAAATTAATCAAAACATTTCTGGCATAATTTCGTTTACCGAAATAAAGCCAAATTGGCGTTATTTCGTTTTTGAAGACGAAATAAGACCAACATTTAAATTTGGTCTTATTATTATCTTAAGACCAAAATTGAAATTTGGCGTTATTTCACGTCACCGTAGTTGGCTGTACTCTTCAATTTTATATATCTGAAATTTCTACACAAATTCGAATGAACATAAGGAAAAGTCGTGACAAAATCGGGATATTTTTTGAATTGGGACAATATCTGGAGAAATATCGGATTGTCCCGCCAAAATCAGGACTTCTGGCAGCTCTACTCGGGATATTTGTGGTGGTAAGCTCAACTTCAGATCACATTATGACAACATAGCGGTCAAGGCTAACTCTGCTTCTTCTGATGGCTTTACGAAACCCCTTATAATAATATTTTTGATTATATTCACAGCAAGAACACACAGTGAAGTCTTTTGTATGGTACAACATCTGTCTTAATAAAATAAAAAATAAAGAATGAATGTATTTCATAATAGGAGAAACTGAAATTCCAACCTACTAATTCTAACAATTTGTCTCGCATGCTTTTTTAACACTATTTTTTGTCTTTTAATTTTTACTTTTTTCTCTGTTTTGATGGTATAAAAATATTTTTTTTTACGTTTTGACATATTTTTTAACTGCTTGCATTGAGCAGATCCATTTTTCTACCTATGGTACTCGAGTATCCATAAAACTGGCTATTGAGTTATGTTTGTCTTCAACATAATAAAATAATATTAATTTTTATAATAATAACATCTTATAATTTAAATAAGGGCTGATACGACTTGCAATCGAATTTGCCGTCGTGCTCGGTGAAAATGGACACTTGCGCGTGCTGTATTTAATTAATTTTAATTTAATTTAATTTAAGCAATTATAAATGAATAATAATTAATAATCTATAAATGTTGTATAAAGCTGTCGTAAAGTAAAAATCTGAAGTGTAGTTACAACACAAATATTAAACTCTGTTTCTATGTAAGTGTATGTACTTACAGTTTAAATTGCTTATATACTTATTTTTTGCTTTTGTCATTTACCTTTTTTATAATTATAATTCTTACTAGTCACTTCCAAATAAACTTTTGTCCTAACAAGATCGGCTTTGCCTTTTAATTTCTTTGGGATCCACTTTATAACTTCAACAGGTTATGGGCCCAGTACCCATATTCGAAATCATAAGGTAAAAAAAGAAAATTAACAAATTAATAATGAGTTCGTTCTATATCAAATAGAAAAGCTGGATGACAGCAACTATGATTCCTGGTGTGTCCAGATGCAGAGTGTGCTTATCCATTCTGAGCTGTGGAAGACGGTTAGCCGAAAATTTGTTAAAACGGAAGAAATGGAAGCATCCGAGTAGGAAAAATGGGATAGTCAAAACGAAAAGTCGTTGGCTTCAATTATGTTGAGTGTGAAGCCATCCCAAATAAATCACATTAAACATTGCAAGACTTCAACGGAAGCCTGGACAACATTGCGAGAGATCTATCAGCCCAGTGGTCCAGCGAGAAAAGTTTCACTTTTCAAACAATTGCTGCACCTCCGTATGTCGGACGGCGACAATACTTCACATTTTATCAATTCTTTTTTTATTATTGTGGAAAAATTGGCAGAGATTCGTGTAACTTTGAATGAGGAGTTGTTGGTAATTATACTCTTATCGAGTTTGCCTAAATCATTCGAAAATTTTGTTGTTGCAATGGAGACTCGTGATTCTTTGCCTCAAATAAATGTTCATAAAGTAAAACTTATAGAAGAATCTGATCGAAGAGGACATCAAGAAAATCAATAAGATGACGTAGCATCAGGTAGTCAACAAGCATTTATAGCAAGAACAAATCAAAAGGAGAGAGAGGTGGTGCAAGGAAGAAAAAATAATTCGAAACATCATAAGAAACCTACAGGCAAGTGCTATAATTGTGGTTTAAGGGGTCATTTCGCGGCAAAGTGCAAAGCAGCCAAAAAACAACAACAGAATCAATCATTTTCATATTCCCTTTCAGAATCAGATACAAATGTGTTGAATAGCTCAAACTGGTGTATCGACAGTGGAGCGACATCACATATGTGCAGTGATATAAATATGTTCAATACAATAGAAAAAGGCACAGAGAGAATACGATTAGCGGGAGAAAATTTTATCGAGGCAACGGGGAAAGGTACGGTCATCATCCAAACAGCTATGTGTAAAATAACTTTGAGAGACGTCTTATATGTTCCCGGTTTGCAAGGGACATGTCAGTTAGTAAAGCGGTGATAAACGGACTTACGGGTGTTTTCAATGATCAATTTGCGATACTAAAATCGAGCTGTGGTATGGTGGTGATTAAAGCTAAAAAACAAAATAACTTGTTCGTCTTTGAAAATGAAATTAATTCACTTTTTTATTCGTCTGTCGATAACTTCATGAAATGGCACAAAAGATATGGCCAGTTAATTTTCACAAGCATGCAAGAGCTATCAAGAAAAAAATTAGTGTGCGGTATGAAAGTGTGTAATGTGCCAAAAGAATTTAATTGCAAGATTTGCATGAAAAATAAGATTTGTGCTAAATCGTTCCCTCAAGCTAGCCAAACGCGCTCTAAAAAATTACTAGAATTGATTCACACGGACGTGTGTGGTCCAATCAGTAAACCATCAGTTGGAGGCTCCAAATATTTTGTGACATTCATCGACTATTTGTCAAGACATATGTTCGTCTACTTTATGAAGTCTAAAGGTGAGGTTTTCGATAAATTTAAAGTGTTCAAGGCCATGGTGGAGTGTCAAACCGATATGAAAATTAAAGCTTTAAGAAGCGATAATGGTTCAGAGTATGTTAATACCAATTTTAATAATTTCTTAGATGAGCATGGAATCCAGAGGCAACTTTCAGTGGCATACACGCCCCAACAAAATAGCGTTGCAGAGCGGGCCAACCGGACGTTGTGTGAAATGGCTAGAAGTATTCTACTACATGCAGATCTCGACGAATCTCTATGGGCAGAAGCAGTTGCTACATCAAGTTATTTGCGGAATAGAGCGCCAACTAGAATTTTAGTCGACAAGACACCATACGAGGTATGGACTGGTAAAAAGCCCATGGTACATCATCTGAAAATATTTGGATCTCCTGCAGTAGCATTAAATAAATTACAGCACGGTAAATTCCGTCCAAGAGGTAAGGAATATATAATGGTGGGATATTCTTTAACCTCGAAGGCCTATCGTTTGTTCGATCCGACTACTCGGAAGGTCATTGAAAGGAGGGACGTGATTGTTGATGAAACTGGCCTATACAAGTTTAAACAAAATGAAATTAACGATTATGTATTTTTAGATGCCCACATGCTGCCAAATGGAAGTTGCAATGAGTCCATTGCTTCAGAAGGAGATCATAAAACCACCACCGTTACCACAAACAAAGAGACCACCGACGCCGCAAACACCGTCAACCCTTCAAAAGAACAAATTGTTGTAAAGAATCGACATACTATAGACGAAAAATGCGATGAAAAAGTCAGGATTGGACCTGGCAGGCCCAAGCTACTTCGAAATGGAAAACCTGGCCGCCCTCAAAAACACTACAATGTTTTAGGATTTATGGAGGACGATTGTGCTATTCATGTACCAGAGACCGTTCAAGAAGCTCTCTCCAGCACACATTCTACCGAATGGAGGGAAGCTATGAAGAAAGAGTATGCAGCTCTTATCGAGAACGAGACATGGTCACCAGTTGAGCTACCACCTGGTAAGAAATCCATAGGTTGTCGTTGGGTATTCAACATAAAAAAAAATGTCGATGGAAGTATCGAGCGTTTCAAATCAAGACTGGTTGCCAAAGGCTGTAGCCAACAATACGGAGTCAACTTTCACGAAACATTCTCGCCAGTGGTACGTTATGCCACAATTCGAATGGTGATTGCGTTAGCAGCTGAGCATCGAATGTTCCTGCATCAGATGGATGTATCCACAGCCTACCTCAACAGTGAGCTGACAGATGAGGTGTTCATGAGGCAACCAGAATGCTTTCAAGATGAAAAGTTTCCGGACCGAGTGCTGAAACTTAACAAGGCAATTTATGGACTGAAGCAGTCAGGTCGTGCCTGGAATTCAAAACTCGATAGTGTGCTGAGAAAAGTTGGATTTACACCGTGCGAAAGCGAACCTTGTTTGTACAGGATGCACTGTGAAGGTAATTTTAATTTAATAGCCGTATACGTTGATGACTTAATTTTAGCCAGTCCGTGTAAAAAAGAACTTACCAAAATTAAAATCAAGTTAGCCAGCAGTTTTGAAATGGTAGACAAGGGCCCACTACAACATTTCCTCGGTATGGAAATTGAACGAGAAGGAGAAACTGGTGCGATTTCTGTTGGACATAAACAGTATGTGAAAGATCTCTTGCTTTCACATACTGTCGACCTGTGGCAACCCCGCTCGATGCTGGTTTTCAAGTCAAATGTGTTAACGAAAATTGTAAGAAGGTTGATGCGACCAAATATCAATCTCTCATTGGAGCGTTAATGTATTTAGCCATTACAACACGACCAGATATCATGCATTCTGTTTGCAAACTGGCACAGCGAAATATCGACCCACATGCTGAGCACGAAGCTGCTGCAAAGCATATATTGCGATATTTGTCAAAAACAATTAACCTTAAATTACATTATCGTTCGCAGGAAGCTCAAATTCAAGGTTTTGTCGATGCAGACTGGGAAGGGAATTCTTTGGACCGCAAGTCGTATACCGGATACACGTTCTTTTTGGCAGGCTGTGTATTCTCTTGGGAGTCTAAGAAGCAGAATTGTGTAGCCCTTAGCAGCACGGAGGCTGAATATACAGCATTATCGACGGCAGCCAAGGAAGCAGTCTATTTACGAAGCCTATTGAGGGAAACCGGAGTTAACTCAGATGATCTTTCATTGGTGATGAACGGCGATAATCTCAGTGCACAACATCTTGCAAAAAACCCAGTTTACCACGCACGCAGTAAGCATATTGATATAAAATATCATCATGTGCGAGAAGTCGTGAGCAAAAAGGAGATTGAGCTGAAATACGTCCCTACATCCTAACAAAAAATTTGCCAAAAATTAAACATTTGAGGTTCACTCAACCAATAGTTTTTTAAAATTTTGATTTTTTGTAAAATTAATATTTCTGTTGAGAAGGAGTGTTGTAAAGTAAAAATCTGAAGTGTAGTTACAACACAAATATAAAAATCTGTTTCTATGTAAGTGTATGTACTTACAGTTTAAATTGCTTATATACTTATTGTTTGCTTTTGTCATTTACCTTTTTTATAATTATAATTCTTACTAGTCACTTAAAAATAAACTTTTGTCCTAACAAGATCGGCTTTGCCTTTTAATTTCCTTGGGATCCACTTTATAACTTCAACAAAGCAAATACAAGTATATGAAAAAACAATGACTGTATAATTTTATTAAGGAAATGTAAATCATATTCAGCCTTGTTTAAAAATATTGTTCATTAGATAATATCATGTAAACAGTAAATCTGCGTTTTCATGCGGCAAACTTGCAGAGCTTTCTAAAAACGCGGTCGACAGCGTTTTTGTCACTGTCGCTGTCGCGGTGAGTAGATCATTTTGTAATCAGACAAAAAGAGTCTAAAAATGAACTATTTCGAATAACTTAACAATATAAAAACAGAGAAAAGGGTAAATTGAGTTGAAAAAAAAATTGATATTGTATGAAACTGTCGAACTGTCGCTGTAGTAAGTATGGGCAAACTTGCGGTTGATCTGTCGCGGTTCCTGCAGCAGAATTTTTTTGGGATAAAAATTTAATTACACAGCGGTATATGAGATTGCCCACACCAACGCGGCAGCGTTGCCGCGACAGTGACAAATGTGCAGCGTTTTCTAAAAACGCGGTCGACAGCGTTTTTGTCACTGTCGCTGTCGCGGTGAGTAGATCCTTTTGTAATCACACAAAATAAGTCTAAAAATCAAATTAATATTTAGGGTTAATAAACAATATTAAAACATAAAAAGAGATAAAGTATGTCCTTAATAGAAATTGAGTTAAAAAAAATTGGAAGTTTCAAGGAGCTGTCGCACTGTTGCTGTCGCGTTGGTGTGGGCATACTTGCATTTCTCTCTTTCGCGGTGCCTTCGGCAGCTGCTCAGGGTTGCGAGATTATGAATTAAAAAAACACTTAGTCATAAGCTCTTTTTTGATTATGATTATCTCCTATTGATTTACGAATTTAGTTAGATTTAATTCACAAACTTTTTTTTTTCATGTGTTAAAAAATATTTTTCAATAAGAAATACATGTGAGTTTTAGTATATAAGGTCCTTTTATAAAGCGCTGAAGTGCAAGCACACATAATCTTGCTTAAAACCCTTATGAACAAACGAAAGGCAAAAGAAATATCACCGAAAACCTTCAACGAAAAGAAAAAACCACACATTTGCGATATGTCTCAAGGATTTGTTGGTTCCATGACCCCAACTGAACTCACTCAAATGCTAAGCGCACTGCTAGACATAAAGTTACAAGACACAGCAACTAAAAGCGACATAGTAGCGACAGCTATTACGAACCAAAACATTTTGGAACAAAATATCCAGCTCTATAACAAAATATTTGCACTAGAACACAAGAACGTGTTGCGTGGCAAAGGGAAGGGGCAGGAGTAGTGGTAGAATTTTAGAAAGGGATAGAAGTAGTTAAGATGAGGCAGAAGAGGATTGGAATAGAAAAGGGATTGGAATGCCTAGTTCAGGGACTTGGCCTGCTTGCTTAGCGCAGCTCAACTCGCCGGACGGGATGGGTTTTTGTCCCTAAAGCTAGACCTCACCAGCAACAACACATAGATCAGGCCTTAGAAAAATTAATTTAAAAAAAATAGACATCAGACGGACTTCTACGCACCAAGAGGGCGCTGCGGATGTTCTTGCAGCCTGGCCTTTTCCCTCCCAACCTGGAAATCAATCGGCCGTTGTTAGATTTCCCCTAGCATAGTTAAATAATTACCAGATCACTTCATTTCACCACCTAGGTTCACTCACCTTTCACACCCCTAAAGAAAGAATCACAATTCCATCATGGGTTTCAAAAAGACCATTAAAAACAAAACAACAAAGTGTTTAGATGCATGACATGCAAAGAACATTTATTCTAACCTCTTAGATACGTTTAACAATTTTACTCTTGCCAGAACGGCTTAATATGTTAAATTATAACTTTATTGGGACTAGCGTTTAACAAACATAATCTCAGAAATTTACTAATTAACAACTATACTATACAATAAGGCAATAACAAAAAAAAAGAAAATATGTAATATTGATTTTGTTTCTGGGTATTTTACCATAAAGAGTACCTACCCCTTTTTGGGTAGTTATTTCCCGCGGAATTTGACTAACGCCCTGTTCCTACCTAAAAGAGCTCTGGATAGGTAAGAGAATAGGGGAATGGTTGAAAAGGTTCAAAAAAAAATATATAAACTGCAACCAGAAGCAAAAAAGGATATCACTTACAAAAATCATAAACTAACCAAACAAAATTAACTAGACTTAACTAACAAACAAACTTTATTGGCTATAGATTAAGAAAAATGGATTATCTATGATTGTAGCGTCTACGGCTATACAGTCGTAGATAACCTTGGGTAAATTGTATGAAGATTCTTAACACTAGCAATTTAAAAAAAACACTTTATCTATTAATTTCCCCAAAAATGGTAGGGGAAAGGATAGAAAAATGTTGAAAAAAAAACAATAGGTAATAAGTACTAAAAGATATAAATAAATTAATTTAAGCAGTAATAATACCCTTATAACAAAAAAAAAACGTATAGGTATAAAGTATATAAAAAAAAATGTAAAGTATATATAAAAATGTAATAAATTGATTATATTATAATTACAAAAAGAAAATATCGTTTTATTTAAACAGGTACTTATCTCGTCTCTAAACGTTCTCTTCTTTTCGGCTCCGGTGATGACTCTAACCCTTTTCCTTTATTTTACAGGGGTTTCACAAAGGTACGAATATATATATACCGTGTAAGTTGATTCAGGTCGCACGTAGGCCTGGTTTAAAAAAGGCAGGTAGGTACCAATGTAGGTATATGTACCATGGGGGTATTTGGAACTTCTTGAAGCACATCCAAAGTAGTTGGACATAATAACGTTCATCAAAATAAAGGTGGCGGCCACGACTTTTAGTGGCAGTCTATGACCGCCAAGATGGTGAAGGTATAGTGAGAGTAAACTATATGTAAAAAATGGGTTGGTTAACACTGGCTTTAAAAAAACACTGGTTTTTGCTACACTCACCTCTTAAAAAAAAATCACACTAAAATACGAGAACCCATTAATGCATACACATGGTTATGTGCTAAGGTAGGTATTAGCTAGTCGGTCCTCAGAAGGCTCCCAAACCAAGAAGTTTGGCTGATAAAAAAAACATAAAATCACTCGTAATTCGCGGCACATAAAGAAAAATTTCATTAATTTGTTACCGTGGGTTATTTAACAAATGTGTTTGCAATCCTCGATATGGAATTCACATTTTCAAATGGTAACAGAATTAAACGGTAGTGTTACTAAAAATGTTCACTAGTATGCCTTTAGCAAAATTTCCTAGAAGGACCATAGTGTGATGTACTACCTAGCACGTAAGTATGACTATTAAACGTCGATTATTAGATAGAGGATTCTAGGACCAGGCACATGACACAATTCTCATACATACATTCCTCATAGTATGGATCGTCCGATTCCTTCCACCAATCATAAAAAGACAACGTATTATCTTGTGTGGGTGGACTTTGACCTTCATCAGGTATTCCTTGTTAGTCTTCCTCCAACATGTTTCCTTAACGATCCATTTGCCAATAGAGGGAGTGGAGTTAGTTAATGACTAACTTTAGTTTAAGGCTGGCAAACACTTATTATTTTTAGTTTTTATTTTAATATAAATTTATTAATTTTATTTTATTTTATTTTGTTATATTATTGTTATAATTATTATTTATTATTACCATTATTATTATTATTATTATTATTATTATTATTATTATTATTATTATAATTATTATTATTATTATTATTATTATTATTATTATTATTATTATTATTATTATTATTATTATTATTATTATTATTATTATTATTATTATTATTATTATTATTATTATTATAATTATTATTATTATTATTATTATTATTATTATTATAATTATTATTATTATTATTATTATTATTATTATAATTATTATTATAATTATTATTATTATTATTATTATTATTATTATAATTATTATTATTATTATTATTATTATTATTATAATTATTATTATGTTTTTATTATACTTATAAATGTTAATATTATAATTATAAATGTTATTATTATAATTATAAATGTTATTATTAATATTATAACTAAAAATGTTGTTATTAATATTATAATGTATTATTATTATAATTATTAATAATAATAAACGTTGCCGCCACCGCCCTAGTGTCAAAAAAAATGAACAGATCTCGATCCTACCCTATCTCAACTCCATATACTACATGGCCAACTGACAACGTCTCTTCTTTGACACTTGACATTTCGCAAATGTCATGATGTTTTCGTTTTCGTGTTATTTGGATGCCGGTGGTTTTTCGATGGTAAGTAATTTCATTGTTTTGGCGTTCTAAAATGTTTTTTTGGTTTTATTTTATCATTTAGAAAATTTGTGAGCTATGCTAGGTGCCCATAACAAACGCAAGAACGCAAAAATGGAACTAGAATAAATGGAGCGTAAACACACAGAAAACAATCTTAAGAAGGAAAAGACGAGAAGGAAATGGCGAAAGAAGTTTCTTCAAGCATAATCAAACCAACACCATCTCCATCAATAATTGATAGCTTGAAAATTCATGAACTACGATCAGGAAACCCTAAAGTTAAGAGCTTTGTTGTGAAGCTGGAGTCAAAGAAACAAGTAATCACTGCGCTAAAATCGCCAAAAACACTACATAACACTGGAGTCATCATTTGCATTTCGCCAAAAGAGAAATCGATTGTTTAAGATAAGAAGTCGGCTTAACGAAATCAATCCAGAAATCAAAGTCTCTGTGAGAGACGACATAATGATTGTAAAAATTTTTCGCTGGAGCCAAACAATGGGGTTATAATGTAACACGTGGCGAATGAATTGGAAGAATCAAATATTTTATACAAAATTGATCTTGGCAATCAGCTGTATTTTAGCTTAGAGGAAGACAACTTACGTCAAAACACTGACGATGTAAACAAAAATATGCCTGAGACATCTAGACGTCAAAATGAAAACAAATTAGCTGGGACGCAAACCAACAATAAGTCTACGGATTAAAATTCTGCCAAAATAGTAAAATAAAATTAGTATTTAAAAAAACTAAAATGTAAGTAACAATGTAGCAGGTGTAATTAATAAGTCCTTATATGAAAATTTTTATGAATTAATGGGGAGAGTACGATAACTTTGGCGCCAAGAATTGATAACGGTTTTTGTAGAACAGTTTAATACAAGCATTTTTTGCTGTCGATGGGGGGTCTATCTCCCTCCGTTTGGTCGGAAGGGGCAATTTTATAAAAACAGTGCTAAAAATTTAAAACAAATATTAAAAAATAACGGTAATACTTACAACTAAGTTTTATATATTTTTAGAGCCAATACTTTAAAATTCACATTATTATAACATTTTAAAACTTTAATTACACAGCGGTATATGAGATTGCCCACACCAACGCGGCAGCGTTGCCGCGACAGTGACAAATGTGCAGCGTTTTTTAAAAACGCGGTCGACAGCGTTTTTGTCACTGTCGCTGTCGCGGTGAGTAGATCCTTTTGTAATCACACAAAATAAGTATAAAAATCAAATTAATATTTAGGGTTAATAAACAATATTAAAACATAAAAAGAGATAAAGTATGGCCTTAATAGAAATTGAGTTAAAAAAAATTGGAAGTTTCGAGGAGCTGTCGCACTGTTGCTGTCGCGTTGGTGTGGGCATACTTGCATTTCTCTCTTTCGCGGTGCCTTCGGCAGCTGCTCAGGGTTGCGAGATTATGAATTAAAAAAACACTAAGTCATAAGCTCTTTTTTGATTATGATTATCTCCTATTGATTTACGAATTTAGTTAGATTTAATTCACAAGCTTTTTTTTTCATGTGTTAAAAAATATTTTTCAATAAGAAATACATGTGTTTTAGTATATAAATACGAGTTTTAGTATATAAGGTCCTTTTATAAAGCGCTGAAGTGCAGGCACACATAATCTTGCTTAAAACCCTTATGAACAAACGAAAGGCAAAAGAAATATCACCGAAAACCTTCAACGAAAAGAAAAAACCACTCATTTGCGATATGTCTCAAGGAATTGTTGGTTCCATGACCCCAGCTGAACTCACTCAAATGCTAAGCGCACTGCTAGACATAAAGTTACAAGACACAGCAACTAAAAGTGACATAGTAGCGACAGCTATTACGAACCAAAACATTTTGGAACAAAATATCCAGCTCTATAACAAAATATTTGCACTAGAACACAAGAACGCAAGAACGCAAAAATGGAACTAGAATAAATGGAGCGTAAACACACAGAAAACAATCTTAAGAAGGAAAAGACGAGAAGGAAATGGCGAAAGAAGTTTCTTCAAGCATAATCAAACCAACACCATCTCCATCAATAATTGATAGCTTGAAAATTCATGAACTACGATCAGGAAACCCTAAAGTTAAGAGCTTTGTTGTGAAGCTGGGGTCAAAGAAACAAGTAATCACTGCGCTAAAATCGTCAAAAACACTACATAACACTGGAGTCATCATTTGCAATTCGCCAAAAGAGAAATCGATTGTTTAAGATAAGAAGTCGGCTTAACGAAATCAATCCAGAAATCAAAGTCTCTGTGAGAGACGACATAATGATTGTAAAAATTTTTCGCTGGAGCCAAACAATGGGGTTATTATGTAACAACGTGGCGAACGGATTGGAAGAATCAAATATTTTATACAAAATTGATCTTGTCAATCAGCTGTATTTTAGCTTAGAGGAAGACAACTTACGTCAAAACACTGACGATGTAAACAAAAATATGCCTGAGACATCTAGACGTCAAAATGAAAACAAATTAGCTGGGACGCAAACCAACAATAAGTCTACGGATTAAAATTCTGCCAAAATAGTAAAATAAAATTAGTATTTAAAAAAACTAAAATGTAAGTAACAATGTAGCAGGTGTAATTAATAAGTCCTTATATGAAAATTTTTATGAATTAATGGGGAGAGTACGATAACTTTGGCGCCAAGAATTGATAACGGTTTTTGTAGAACAGTTTAATACAAGCATTTTTTGCTGTCGATGGGGGGTCTATCTCCCTCCGTTTGGTCGGAAGGGGTAATTTTATAAAAAGAGTGCTAAAAATTTAAAACAAATATTAAAAAATAACGGTAATACTTACAACTAAGTTTTATATATTTTTTTAAAGCCAATACTTTAAAATTCACATTATTATAACATTTTAAAACTTTAATTACACAGCGGTATATGAGATTGCCCACACCAACGCGGCAGCGTTGCCGCGACAGTGACAAATGTGCAGCGTTTTCTAAAAACGCGGTCGACAGCGTTTTTGTCACTGTCGCTGTCGCGGTGAGTAGATCCTTTTGTAATCACACAAAATAAGTCTAAAAATCAAATTAATATTTAGGGTTAATAAACAATATTAAAACATAAAAAGAGATAAAGTATGTCCTTAATAGAAATTGAGTTAAAAAAAATTGGAAGTTTCGAGGAGCTGTCGCGTTGGTGTGGGCATACTTGCATTTCTCTCTTTCGGCCTTCGGCAGCTGCTCAGGGTTGCGAGATTATGAATTAAAAAAACACTTAGTCATAAGCTCTTTTTTGATTATGATTATCTCCTATTGATTTACGAATTTAGTTAGATTTAATTCACAAGCTTTTTTTTTTCATGTGTTAAAAAATATTTTTCAATAAGAAATACATGTGAGTTTTAGTATATAAGGTCCTTTTATAAAGCGCTGAAGTGCAGGCACACATAATCTTGCTTAAAACCCTTATGAACAAACGAAAGGCAAAAGAAATATCACCGAAAACCTTCAACGAAAAGAAAAAACCACACATTTGCGATATGTCTCAAGGAATTGTTGGTTCCATGACCCCAACTGAACTCACTCAAATGCTAAGCGCACTGCTAGACATAAAGTTACAAGACACAGCAACTAAAAGTGACATAGTAGCGACAGCTATTACGAACCAAAACATTTTGGAACAAAATATCCAGCTCTATAACAAAATATTTGCACTAGAACACAAGAACGCAAGAACGCAAAAATGGAACTAGAATAAATGGAGCGTAAACACACAGAAAACAATCTTAAGAAGGAAAAGACGAGAAGGAAATGGCGAAAGAAGTTTCTTCAAGCATAATCAAACCAACACCATCTCCATCAATAATTGATAGCTTGAAAATTCATGAACTACGATCAGGAAACCCTAAAGTTAAGAGCTTTGTTGTGAAGCTGGGGTCAAAGAAACAAGTAATCACTGCGCTAAAATCGTCAAAAACACTACATAACACTGGAGTCATCATTTGCAATTCGCCAAAAGAGAAATCGATTGTTTAAGATAAGAAGTCGGCTTAACGAAATCAATCCAGAAATCAAAGTCTCTGTGAGAGACGACATAATGATTGTAAAAATTTTTCGCTGGAGCCAAACAATGGGGTTATTATGTAACAACGTGGCGAACGGATTGGAAGAATCAAATATTTTATACAAAATTGATCTTGTCAATCAGCTGTATTTTAGCTTAGAGGAAGACAACTTACGTCAAAACACTGACGATGTAAACAAAAATATGCCTGAGACATCTAGACGTCAAAATGAAAACAAATTAGCTGGGACGCAAACCAACAATAAGTCTACGAATTAAAATTCTGCCAAAATAGTAAAATAAAATTAGTATTTAAAAAAATTAAAATGTAAGTAACAATGTAGCAGGTCTAATTAATAAGTCCTTATATGAAAATTTTTATGAATTAATGGGGAGAGTACGATAACTTTGGCGCCAAGAATTGATAACGGTTTTTGTAGAACAGTTTAATACAAGCATTTTTTGCTGTCGATGGGGGGTCTATCTCCCTCCGTTTGGTCGGAAGGTGCAATTTTATAAAAACAGTGCTAAAAATTTAAAACAAATATTAAAAAATAACGGTAATACTTACAACTAAGTTTTATATATTTTTTTGAAGCCAATACTTTTTTCTATTAGATGCTTTTTAAGTCAAGTGAAACCTATGCATAGTCTTTGAAAAAACGGACTTAAACTCAAAAATTGCGAAAAAAAAACTTTGAAGTGTGATTTTTCAAAACTGTAAAATAAAATACTACTTTTTTTCATAAAATTCGTTGCTCATATTAATTTTAAATCATAAACTGAAAACAAAATGAATTTATGTTTTCTGGTTTTTGAGCAAATGGAAAATTACTAAAACTACTTTCTTATAAGAGTTTTCTTTTTTTTTTGGTATACGGTGAATGTTGTACGTAGGTTCGTTTTTGTAATGATGCTTGGGCATCTTTAAATGCAACAGAAACTTTGCATACACCCAGGGTGGGTGCAACACCCTAAATCCTATAGTGTGTCCAAGCAGGGGGGTTGCAGGGGGGCAGCATGGCCCCCCTTACATACCTCACTGTTTATAAAACAAGTATCCAATAAAAAAGTTGTTTTAGTAATTTTCCATTTTCTCAAAAACCAGAGTTATCGTACTCGTGCCGAATTAATAAACAAAAACGATCGTATATATTACGAGAAAAACTGGATTGTCTTTAAGACATTCTATGGTAAGAGTTCTGACTAGACAGAAAAGCGGTATCCGGGCTTGTCACATCAATGCGCAACTCGGTGCTGAAGCCAATACAATCTGGTTTTCGTGTAAAGCACAGTTGTATAACAGCTTTGTTAAACATTACGGACGATATAAGGCAAGCGCTGGACAAAGATGAGGTAACGTTTTTGGTGCTGCTTTTTTGACTTTTACAAAGACTTTCGGAACGGTCAATCACGTTACCTTGTGCAAAAAGCTTAAACAAAACTTTAACTTTTCATCTGCTGCTATGAGGCTAATTTGTTAATATCTGAGTAATCGAATGCAAGCAGTGCAAACTGGGGACAGCTTTCCTCAGGGTTCAATATTGGGTCTTGTACTCTTTTCAAATTACGTCAATGAACTGCCATCAATCGTCGAAAATTGCTCCATTCATATATATGCTGATTACGTTCAATTATACATGGACTAATTGAGCATGCAGCTTTTTGTGTCAATGAAGATTTAGAGAAAATTGGAAGCTGGTCCCAAGAAAATGGCTCGTTTTGAACCCAAAAAAATCTAAGTGCCTCGTGATTTCAAGGAAAAGTCTTGATCTCGAATATTTTCCTTCGATTGTGTTGAGCAATGCTTCAAATTATGTGAAAACAGCTAAAAATCACGGGGTTACATTCAATCGCTTTTTGACTTGGGATAACAATATAAATTAAAGAAGTCGTAGTACAATATAAACTTTACCTACAAGCGGTTAAGTTTATATTGTACTACGACTTCTTTTTTTCTTCTTTTTTTTTCTCTTTTTGAAACTAATTTTATACTATGAATTCATTATTTTTATAGTAGTATAATTAGCTTAAAACTTGATTATAAGACATTAAATCGTTATGTTACTAAGCAATCTCAAAATAAAATAAATAAATAAAAACATAGGTGCATAAAATCATGGTAACCACCATGAGCGATACTTTTTTTGAATTCGAAAATAGTAAAGAAAACTATTTGTCTGTTCGGGGTTTACGAAATTGGGATTTTTGCGTTCGGAATTTTAGAATTTGGGATTATGGCATTCGGGATTTTGCTCATTCGGCAATATGGCATTCGGGATATTTTCTCCAACCCCAGAAGCAGCTGTTGTGTGACTGACAGGTAGCTGGTATTGACATATTGTAAGGAGTAACTAATAGGCTATTTTATTTATCCCGTATGTGTCATTGGTTTGGTTTTTTTAATCCATTATATAACAAGATAACTTTTTCAAAAATTAAATTTTCGCAATTATTTTTTCTGCAGCAGAAACGGGCCGGTAACATGCTTTTCATTTAATTTCGTTTGAACGATCAATTATGTATATGGCTGGATCCATGCACAATTTAGTTAACTGCATATCATAAACAAAACCTAGATAACAGAAAATGCACGAATATCCAAAAATATTGGTGTCTATTTGCGCTTATCAGTTGTCTGAAAATATATTCGAATATACGAATGTACCCACGGATATTTTTTCGGATATCCAAAACAAATGCTGAATCAATTAAATGAAATTCGAATAAAAAAAACATCATTTTATAGTTTTGGATGAAAATCTTCATAACGGATATATGAAAGGCTACAAATTCACATTATTTATAAAATTTTTCTCGCATTTCAGTTTATTGCGAATAATTCCATATGTTCAAAATCCATAAGTGTCTACATGACCCTTGTGCAAGTCCATCTTACCATGGTTTATTTTATTTAGATAGCTATTTATGCTTTAATGTTTTATTGGATGAGGAATGAGGATACTAGAACTAGTTTCTAGAACTCTAGAAATAAATAAAGTTAATAAAAAAATTTAAAGTTATAACTTTGGTTCGTCATACAAATCCACAAAAAGAATATATTAAATGTTTTCAGTTGTAATAATGGCATTGGAACCATGAGGGATTGCGGGCTTTCTTTTAAATATTGATGTAGATATGGATGGCGATGTTAGGCTAGGACAATGAAAAAATATTACATTTTGGTTGACTAATGATGTATAGGTACGAAGGTGTTGAGGATGAAAGTTTTAAAATACGTCCTTATTTTTTTTAACGCCGAATATATCATTATTGCCATAGCAATGTACCCTTTTAGAAGATGACTTTAATATCGTTTAGATGTGATAGATAGACATATATGTATATAATATGGGTTCAGAAAATGAAGAAACCCAACGCTAGCATAGTTGGAGTAAGATATTTCTTAACACAAACGTATGTGAAAATTCCTTACCTTCTTCAAGAGAAGGCACCGACAGCACACCATAGGGATAACAGTCGATAATAAACAATACTACTGCAAAACATAATATACATGTAGTCCCACAATGGCAACGACAGCACCGGAGCGGATCAGGCGGGGTGGATGTGGTTTACACTTTACTACTAGCATAGCAAGCACTAAGCAGAAGGGAAGGCAAGGATAAACTGTAAACGAAGAGGGCAAGTACCGTTGGAAAAATGGGTGGCTGTGGGCCTGGGCATACTTTGAAAGGGTTATCCAATGCAGATGACTTAATGAAACTTCAACTTTTTTCCTTGTCGTCATTGCTGCTGTTGTTCACTCGGAAAAAAATCCTTAACAGTCAGGTAGGGGTTGAGGGATGTAGACCGAAAGGTTTGAGGCTGGGTATGAAGGCGGAGATGGATGCGTTGGCGAACTAAACAAGGATGTGATGATAAGAGAATAGAAGCTGTTTGTGTGCGTGTGTATTTTACAGGGAAGGAAATCCATGTGCGGTAAAAGTAATTTCAAGCAACCAACCAGAAATGGTGAAAGACAATGACACACAAGCTTATAAATACCAAACCCCAAAACCGATTGGCTCCGATTTTCCAGGCATGATTGTGTATTAGTCGTCTTATTTGGACGGCAGAGGTGCTTTGAATGAATTCTTGATTGGTGAGAGAAGAGAGATGTTTTTCTACATGAAACTTGCGCGAAGTATAGATACATAACAACTTATGTGCATTTCTTTATTGCCTTTTAAGTGAATATTACTAAAACAAAGGAAATGACTATTTTAGATATAGGAGAAATGTTAAAAGTCATAACATATTAGTTTGTTTGTTTTCAAAATAGATAATTTTGAACAATATAATGTCTAATATAGGGTTACCATCGACAAAAATTAAAAAGCCTGATATTCAAGAGTAAGAAGCGTGATTTTTGAGAACAAAGCCTGACAACAATAATTTTTTTTTAACTATAGGTAGGTAACGGTTAATTATGTAAGTTAGAAGATTTTTGTTTATTAATTAAAACACATAAAATGAAATTGGATAGTGGAATCTGGGTTGGCTACGTTTTCCCGCGTACGTTTCCCGTTAAACGTTTGCCTGCGTAACGATAGGCCGACTCAAATAATTTCGTGTATCGTTCCCCGCTAGTAAAATTCTAACATTTCAAATTCAGAAAAACTTTAAAAGACTCAAAAATTAATACATTTATGTATGTCCTAGAGCTCTTGATTTTACCCGGGTAATATGAAGAGCTCTAGGACATAATACCCGGGTGTGCGGGTGCCCGGTCGCATTTTTGCGTACCCAGGTTTCAAGAGTTTTAGTATCTACATTGTTCATACATATGTAGCAGTACGAACTACTTACAGCGATGGCAACACTTGAATTGGGAAACCAGCACATCACACGATATCAACGTTATACATAGCACAATCAAATCGTATCATGCAAAGTATATGACGAGTGTCTTCGCATATGCCTAGCTGTTTAAACCACCGCATCGTCATCAACCGTAAACAGATCATGCCACCAATTGTATTTACCTACCTACGACCAAGTATATAATCAAGCTTAGCTGTTAACACAACCGGCATCAACAGTTTTTGCTGTTAAGTTATATTATTCTTTTGTAAACCTCCATCGAGCGAAGTTCCTTTGAGCTCAAGTTATTAATTGTATTAATATTTAACTTAGAATTAATTCGATTGATTTATAAAATAAAATATTATATTTCGTATATTTGAAATAACAATTTCTTCTCTTTAGCTATCATACTAGCTAAACTGGTGACCCCGACGAAGGCTTGAATTCCTCTATTTCTCAATCGTTTCATTAAACAAGATTTAGAATGCCAGGCGGCGTATTTGGAGATGGTGGCGGCGGAAATGGTGATGAAGACGGCTCATAGGCATCAGGCTCTTCTTCATCAGGCGAATCTTACGTGTTCAATGCTTCTCGCATAAGAACTCAAGAGTTTTTCACTTCTGATCCAGAGCTCTGTTTTTTTTGTTGGAATCACAATTTGCAGTTAATCGCATTACATCCGACAGCACAATGTACCACACCGTTATTTCCCAACTTAACCAGATTGTGGCCGAGAAACTTAGAGCTTTCCTTCGCAATCCACCTGCGTCTGGCAAGTACATGGCTCTCAAGATGAAACTAATCGAAGAGTTTACTCCCAGCCACCAAGGCAAAATTAAGAAGCTACTATCGCAAATGGAGCTAGATGATAAGAAACCGTCACGTTTACTCGAAGAGATGCGTAACTTAGCTGGTGAAACAGTGGACGACAAATTTCTTGCAACGCTTTGGTTGGGGTGCTTGCCTATGACGTTGCAGCAAATTTTATCACCTTGGAACGACGAACCACTCGACAAAATAGCGAAAATGGCGGACGGCATTGTGGAGACAACCAATGTGGTATCAGTGGCCGCCACTAGCACCTCACATAACCGCAAATTACGACCCAACGCCGATTCCTCAATCGACAAATTATGTGACCAAATGAACGACATCTCTAATCGGCTCCAAATAATTGAACAACGAAGTCGACGTGACCGCACCCCAGCACGTGGAAGAAATCGCCAGCAAAATACAAACACGAGCGAAGTTTGCTGGTATCATAAAAGGTGGTCCGATCAAGCAACCAAATGCAGACCACCATGTTCTTTCAAGTCAGGAAACTAAGTAGCCAGGCTCATTCTAAGGCGACTGAGCTTGGCGCTACTTCCGCTCGCCTTTTCTTATATGACGAAACAACATGCTGTAATTTCCTCATTGACACAGGTGCCGACGTTTCCATCATCCCACCGATGAGATCTGCACGCTGGTATGGTAAAAATCATTCGAATCAAGTAAAACTTTATGCTGCCAACGGAACCCTGATCAATTCCTACGGGCAAGAACGACTTGTCTTATCGCTTGGTCTTCGACGAAAGTTCCCATGGCATTTCACCGTAGCAGATGTAAGCATTTCTATAATTGGCGCAGACTTCCTCAATTTTTACAATTTATTAGTCGACTTGCGTCGCCGAAAACTCGTCGACAATGCTACAGATGTATGTCAAGCTGGTATTATCGATCGTTCTGCCGCTCCCCAGGTAACAATAATAGATCAAAATAATCCATTTTCATGTATTTTAAAGGATTTTAAGGACATTTTGGACGACCAACCAATTAGAAGATCAGAGATAAAAACCGAAGTGACACACTGCATTCTAACCAAAGGCCCTCCAGTAATGGCTCGACCAAGACGCCTCCCGCCTGATAAACTGAGTGCGGCAAAGCTAGAATTTCAAGAGCTTATGTCACTCGGAATCTGTAGGCCATCCAATAGCAACTGGGCCTCACCACTACATACGGTGCGAAAAAAAGACTCTATAATAATATTTAACTATATGTCTGTAAGGCACATTGCCTTTTAAATGCAACAGATGTTGCACGACACTAGTTAGAAGGAATAGAAAGATAGGAAAGAATTGTTTTTGGTACAATGGATAGAGAGCTAGTTGATTTTTTTATTTTTCATTGCATAACCTCATGGGCGACGTCCAGCATAAGCTGGGAGGTATGCTGAAAAGAAAAAAATGCTTTGTAACAGAGTGAGGATTGAACCTGCACCCTCTGGGTTAACAAGCAAGCACTTAATCCATTGTACCATTGCCGCCTCTACTTGGCGTTCTTGCGGTGATTATAGGCGCCTTAATGCTGTTGAGCCAAGCGATATACCCAAAACAGCGATTATAACCCCCTTTGGGTTATACGAGTTCATATTCATGACATACGGACTTCGCGATGCAGCACAGACCTTCCAAAGGCTAATCGACGAGGTATTTCGGGGTTTGGATTTCGCTGTGGCATACATCGACGACATCCTGGTGGCTTCTGGGAACTTTTCAGAACATGAATATCACCTGCGAAAAATTTTTAAGCGTCTTCAAGACAATGGTTTGATCATCAACCTGTCCAAGTGCGTGTTTGGAAAATCAGAGGTCCAGTTCCTGGGCCATTTGGTACTCCCTGAAGGTATAACACCGTTGCCAAGCAAGGTAGCTACAGGAATACAATAAACCAGAAGTTGCCAAAGATTTACGAAGGTTTCTTGCTATGATCAACTTCTATAGACGATTCATTCCTAATGCAATTGCTATTCTATTACATAAAGAACGATAACCGTAAAATTACGTGGACACCTGATGCAGAATCTGCTTTTCAAGAATATAAATCAGCACTCTGTAATGCAACAATGTTGGCTCATCCAGCGAGGAACTCCGAAATTTCAATAGCTGTAGATGCATCAGATTTTGCCATTGGCGCCGTATTGCAGCAGACGACAAATTCAGTTACCAAACCCTTATCATTTTTCTCAAGGAAGCTGTCGGCATCACAGAAAAAATATTCGACTTACGATCGTGAATTACTGGCTATTTACGAGTCTATAAAATATTTTCGCCAGCTGGTTGAAGGAAGAGACTTTGCGATATTCACCGATCATAAGCCATTGATTTATGCCTTCTCGCAGAAAGCAGATATGGCTTCACCCAAGAATGCACGCCAATTAGATTTCATTAGCCAGTTTTCAACTGACATACGCCATATCGCTGGTAACGAAAACATAGTTCCTGATATGTTGTCCAGGATCGCTTTAGTGCAAGCTGAAAGCAATATTGATTTCGGTCAATTAGAAGCCGACCAATAGGTGGACCCAGAGCTGCAAGCTCTGCTTAAGGAAAATAAAACTTCACTTGTTTTAAAGGTCATCAAAGATGCGGATTCTCCAAACAATATTATTTGTGATGTATCGGGTATGTATGTCAGACCTTTCGTTACTAAACTTTTTCGAAATATAGTTCTGGAGAAAATACATGGTTTGGCACTTTGGGTTCTCGAGCGACTACAAAAATGGTGCAACAACGATTTGTCTGGCCGAAAATGCGAGAAGACTGCAGAAAATTAGTCAAACACTGCATCGCATGCCAGAGAGCGAAAATTCAACGGCACAATCGAACTCCATTACAACCGTACAATGAGCCAACTGAGCGTTTTGACCACCTGCATATCGATCTGGTTGGTCCTTTACCACCTTCGAATGGCTCCAGCTATTTGCTCACTATCATTGACAGAGCAACTCGTTGGCCGGAGGCATTGCCCATCAGCGACATCACGGCAGAAAGAGTAGCAAAAGCGTTTGTAGCAGGCTGGATATCAAGTTTTGGCGTTCCATCCCGCATCACTTCAGACAGAGGGCGCCAGTTTGAATCGGCTTTGTTAAAACAACTAAATAAAATCCTAGGTGTTCACCATTTGCGAACAACCGCTTACCACCCTCAAGCGAATGGAATGATCGAGCGTTGGCATCGCTCTTTAAAAGCTGCCTTTAAAGCGAAGATGACATCCAACTGGTCGGAAGAGCTACCTCTCATACCTCGCATTCGAGTGGCCTGCAAAGAAGACTTCAATGCAACACCAGCAGAGATGCTGTACGGTAAGACGCTTAAAATACCTGGTCAATTCTTTACTTCTCGACAGGAAAATATTTGCGACAGCGATTTCGTTCGCCAACTGTCCAATTCCCTTAAGAAGTTTCAGCTTGGAGATAACGCTCATCATGGATCATCGAAAACATTCTTCGTTCAACCCGATCTGGCCACTTGTACCCATGTTTTCGTCCGAGTGGATGCAGTCCGCAAACCTTTGCAGCCACCCTACAATGGACCATTTAAGGTCGAGCGACGTTATCAAAAGTATTTCAAGGTTAACATCAATGGTGACGTGCAAAAGGTTTCAATAGATCGCCTGAAAGCTGCCTTCATCACAGTCGAAGAAACTACAACCACGGCTAACAGCAATCAAGCACCCCAGAATCCGAGAGAATATAGAAGAAGGGCTGGTAGACTTGTGAAACTGCGAATTTGAAGGCCTCTCAGTCTAGCGGGGGAGTAGTGTAGCAGTACGAACTACTTAGAGCGATGGCAACACTTGAATTGAGAAACCAGCACATCACACGATATCAACGTTATACATAGCACAATCAAATCTTATCATGCAAAGTATATGACGAGTCGCATATGCCTAGCTGTTTAAACCACCGCATCGTCATCAACCGTAAACAGATCATGCCACCAATTGTATTTACCTACCTACGACCAAGTACATAATCAAGCTTAGCTGTTAACACAACCGGCATCAACAGTTTCTGCTGTCAAGTTATATTATTCTTTTTTAAACCTCCATCGAGCGAAGTTCCTTTGAGCTCAAGTTATTATTTGTATTAATATTTAACTTAGAATTAATTCGATTGATTTATAAAATAAAATATTATATTTCGTATATTTGAAATAACAATTTCTTTTCTTTAGCTATCATACTAGCTAAACATACCAGATACCTAAAAAAGTTCTTTCGAGAATTTGAGAGGATATTTATTTTGCGTAACGGTCTTCTGGAATCTTTATATGAACTGAAAAACTGTCTCTGACATTTAACCTTTAAAGAAAGCTTAGTCTGCTTCATGCGAAAGGTTTGATTTGTGTTCCCTCTTTCCATCCTTGCGAATGTAACAGAGGCAAAACCAAGAACAAAAATAAAATATAGAGATCTGAAACATTTCGGACTTGTAAACTGACCCCCCAGGTTGTGCGATTCCAACTTAAAATTTGTGTCATGTTTGTTTCAATTAAATTTTTATTTCATGAATATCTTTTGATTGAATATACCTAAAAGCATACCTAGGTTAAAAAAAAAAGCCTGACAAAGCACGCAGCCTGGCCTGCGTCTGACAAAGATGAAAAAAGCCTGATACGTCAGGCCAAATGCTGACGTTTGGTAACCCTAGTCTAGTAGAATAACAGACGATGAACCATTAACGAATAATAATTGCGATCAAAATGCAGTACAGAATCCTTAGACTTTGTGCTAAGGAATCAAAAATTACAAAAAATATTACAAAAGTCAGGATTCTCAATACTACTCAGGCGAGAATATTGCAGCACTTTTAATGCACACAGTGAATTGTCTGCAACACAGCAAACTGTCACAAAGCCTGTCTTTTGAAACTATTGGAAAATATTATTCGTCATTGTAGAAAAAGAAAATGTAACAGATTACGGTTCGGAATGAATTGATATTTTTAATTAGGTACTTAATCAAAAACTGTTATCTTTCGGAAACTGAATGTATGCATCACTGATGTGCTAGGCTAGACGAAATATGAAAATATAAACCTTTGATCAACTTTTACGACAGCGAACTGTGTGCAACAGGAAGTTGTCCGCTGCAGTAAATTTTGTACTACAGTGAATAATTGTCCCCACAGTTAATTTTGCTTTGATATTATGAAATTTTAAGAATGTCTTGAACCTACACGACACCACACAGCGACAGCAGCTGCCGCAGGAACCGCAACAGAGGAAACGAAAGTATCCCCACACCAACGCGACAGCGACAGTGCGACAACTATTAAGCACATAATTTGCCTCTCTTTTGTTGTTATATTATTTATTTATATTAAATAGTAAGTTTTTAGACACTTTTTGACTGATTTAAGAAAGATCTACTAACCGCGACAAAAATGGTGTCTACCGCGTTTTAAGCAAAGGCTGCATGGCTTGCCGCCTTCATGGCGACAGGTATCGCGTTGGTTGGACTGCCTTTATACAATACAATTTTCTGCATACATTGATTTTGTTTTGAATTTTTCAAAATTATTTTTTTAGAACTATTTCTAAAAATTTATATGACTTTTTTATTTTTCTGTGGGTTTTAATATTTTATTAATTATATGGCAGGTATTTAATTTTAGTAGGCAACTTTCCACAGGAGTAAGTTTGTCTGACCGAGATGTTTCCATTATTTAACTTAAAAATTCATTTTTATTAAGCTGTCAAATGCAATAACCTTTCGAATCCAATAAAGCAGTAGTCAAACTAAAAGGCTTGTTTTAAATGTTGGTCTAAAAATTTAATGCCCACTGAATACAGTATGCTTACTGGCTGAACAGCATAGTGTAGCCTGTAGCTCTAGCCTGTGGCGCTTTCAAAACCACTGTCAAAATGTAGCTCCTAAAGGTAGCAAGCTCGTGCAGAATGGTGTAGCACAGAATATCAATTTTCATTCAGACTTTTGCTTTGTTTTGTTTTTCTTTTGTTCGGCAAATGTCAAAAAGTAGCGAGCAGCGCACGCTAAAGTTGAAGTTGAGTGAACTTGTACTACAGCTACACATTCTGGGCGAATTATAGGATTGGCGTTGTATCTACTTTGACAGTGCTGCAAGCTACAGCTACAGCTACAGCTTCACCATTCTGTTCATTACGTAAAGTATCAAAAAATAAATTCTTTTCAATAGGTACTTGATATTCTTCAAAAATGTTGAGAATGAAAACATTTTTGTATTGCTCACCTGTGATAGTAATCGTTCACGAATTATCTGCAATTGACGTATCATCTCCGTTAGCTTACGTTCCTTATCATGAATAGTTCCGGTTCCTCCTAGTCCTACATCGTAGTGCAGGCTTGTTAAAAGCGAATTTGGCGAAGGTGACATATTTTCACTGTAACAATAGAACAAATTGTAATTGAATGCAATTAAATAGAAATCGATTTTGTAGAAATACAATATTAAAAGTTTTTCAAAGTGGTAAGTTAAATGGGTAAAAGATGAATATCGGTGGTAAAAGAACTATCAACCCTATATTCACGGTAAGGCATTTTTAGTTTCTGATAAACACAAATACAAAATATTTTAAAACTGCTATCCATATCCTATTATCATGCAAATTGTGTAGTTTTCTTATCGAGAAAACCCTGACAAGATACGAAAACATTTAATACCTCAGCAAATTCCTATTACTGTCAGAATATATCATGTTTAAATATCATTCATTTTGAATTCAGTGACTTAAATCACTGAATTTATTTAGAATTCAGTGAGTGACTTAAATCGTTGCACTGAATGTACTCCACGGGTAAGTGCTCCACATAATAATTTATTCCACTTTTAGTGGGAATCTTTTCCACTTTTCAATATGGATTGATTTCCCACTGAAATTTGAGAATTTCTTGCTTTTTTCTGTGAGTAAGTAGTTTACTTTCTAAAGTGGAGTTGTTTTCCACTGACAATGAGAAATAATTTAACTTTCACTGAGCAGGGCGTGGGTGGGACACAGAGATCAATCAAATCAATAAATCCAAACAGCCTTCAGAGTTCAAGATACTTAGTTCCTTGGTTTTTAAATGCTTTATTCCTAAAAAAAAAGAATAAACGACTGGTCTCTTGAACTTGCTCTTGTGCCAAGCTTCCTAACTGCTAACATGGAAATATCTAAGTTAACAATGCTATGGTGGCTAGATCGTTTGTCTAGATTGGTATGGGTATTTAAATGAAAAATCTCAAGAAATAAAAATAAAATTAAAAAAAATCCAAAGATTGCCAACAAATAACTCAAAAAAAAAAAAATTATCAAAATTTATGGGTATTTTTCGAGAAAAAAAGAATACTATTGGTTTAAAAAAAAATGAAAATGTATTTAAAGTATTTAGCAGCAGGATTAGTCATGCTATGCAGAGCTTAGATTTAGAATATTGGATTTCACCGTTGTTCTTGTAATTGCACATGTCCACGATGTTGCTCTTTATATGTGGTGTCTGAATTTATTGCTAAAGGAAAAACCTGCTGGTAACCGGAATCGTTTATTGATTTGTATATGCTCTTGTGTAATGGGATGTTCTTTTTCTGCCTTTCGTAGGCAATATGTAAAACCGATAAATATATGAAAAAAAACTTACGTTTGGTCCTCCTAGAACAGAGTATTTAAAAATCACTGATATGAACATAGGCCTGATACGGTTTGAAGATACAGTCTTTCATTTTATCAATGAGGTCAAAACACTATACAAGTTTGACCCAAATTCAAAAATCTTGTAGGTGTTTATTTGGTTGATTTCGGTACTTTAAATGTCATAAACTCTCTGTATAACTAAAATGGGTGGTTATAGATTTTATTAATAAAAATTTATTCAATTTATTCAATACGTATACCTTATCACTGCAGCAGCGCAGAACTACTTATTCAACAAGTCGGAGGCATTGAACAAAGCCAAATAAATAAATCTATTAGTTCTTAGAAGTTTATTAATTTGGCGTTTATAGGTGATCGTTATGACAGCCTTTTTTTTAACCTATGAAATGGAATGCGGCCGTGAAAGGGAGTTCATTGTTTTTTAGCTGGGAGAGGAATCCATAACAAACGATTGAAAATCTAACATTCTGAGGATGGGCATGTTTGTCCATAATTGCAAACAAAAATCGTATGCTGACCATTTTCTTATAAACGCAGCTATTTTCGGGCATTTTTATTTGGGATTATAGGTAGGTACTATGAGGCAAGTCTGGTATTCGTGCAAAACAAGTTTGGAGATAACAATCAAACATGACATTACGATGATGATAATAATAATAATAATAATATTTTAACTATGCGTCTGTAAGGCATATTGCCTTTTGAATATATCAGTTGTTGCGCGACACTAGTAAGAAGGAGTAGAACGATAGGAAAGAATTGTTTTGGTACAATGGATAGAGAGCTAGTTGAATTTTATTTATCATTGCATATCCTCATGGGCGACGTCCAGCATAAGCTGGAAGGTACATATGCTTAAAGTCGAAAAAAATTCTGTCTGTGTGTCTGTCATTCGCACCTGCAGCCTAAACGGTTGGGCCGATTTCCTTTAAACTTGTAGGGTTTTTAGGGTGACCGCCAGGGGTGTTTTTGAAATGTTTGTTCTAGGCCTAAAACTAACGGTACTTGACATATAATGGTTTTGAAGAAGCTCGTGTTTATCGAAAACGGCTCAAACGATTTTGATAGTATTTGCTTTAGTGATACAGCATTAAACAGTAAACACCCTTTAGATGGTTCGAACCATATTTCTATAAGATCAGTCTTAAAGATACCTGACATATTACGGTTTTTTCATATTTTTACTTTCTCGTTAACGATAAAATTTGATAAAGATCCACTTAATAGTTACCAAATATTATTTCTAAAAAGACCTAAATAGCCAAACTATAATGGCGTACTTATTTTTACCGATTTTAACGAAATTTAATATTCAAAAACTACTGCTTAACTGAAATGAAACTGCAAAAAAATTTTTAAAAAAGTAATTTAAAAAAAAAATTTTTTTGTCAAAACCGATAATTCCAATCTTCTCGAAAAAAAATACGATCAATTTTGATAAAATTTAATGTGAGTGATTTCTAGCCAATGGTGATGTCCACCATAATTTTTTTTAGAATCAGCTTATTAACGGTACCTGCCATAGAACCGTTTTTTATTACTCCGACTATCTTTTGAACGGCATAACGATTTTAACAAAATTTAATTTTCACAAACTACTGCTGAACTAAAATAAAATTTGCAAAAAAATTTTTGAAAAAAGTAAACTCTCTGTATAACTAAAATTGGTGGTTATAATTTTATTAATAAAAATGTCCCAAGTAGCATTTTGTACCTATTATGTTACAAATTTATTGTATGTCGTTTACAATTCATATACAGTTGCTGAAAAAATGTTTTGTATGTTTACATTAACTAATTGGATGATTGGTAAACAAATTGTAACACACAGAATGTTGTTGAAACAACACATCTTCAAACGTAAATGTACTGTATACCAAATTTCGTGAATTTAAAACCAATATCACAAAACATTTACATTTGTAGCACTTTTGTAAAGCTATTATCAAAACTTAACTGTTACAAAACGTTTACAGTAAATAGTCACAGTACATCTTCAAACGAAAACGTACTGTAAATCAAACATCGTTAATGTAAAATCAATATCACGAAACGTTTACATTTGTGGCAGTTTTGTAAAGCCATTATCATAACTTTACTCTTACAAAACGTTTACAGTGAATAGTCAAATCACATCTTCAAACGTAAACGTACTGTAAACCAAATATCGTTAATGTAAAATCAATATCACGATACGTTTACATTTGTAGCAGTTTTGTAAAGCCATTATCAAAACTTTACTCTTACAAAACGTTTACAGTTAATAGTTACATCACATCTTCAAACGTAAGCAAACTGTAAAACATTTCATTTACAGATAATGTAACACTTATAACATTGATCGGCCATTAATGTTTCCATTTTTTATCAAATTAGAAAACCAAAAAAATTTAAAATCTATTTTTGTTGATATTTAGTAAAAAAAAGCATGTTAAGTTTTGATTGAAATAAGATTTTGAATTTTGTCTTACAAAATATTGAAAAATATGGTTTTTGTGGGAAAAAAAAAATTGTCTCAAATATTTTTATAAGAAATCATTTCTAAAATAAGAAAGTTTTTACAGGCCCCTTATTTTTATCGACCTGTTTTACAAAACTGGTAGAAAATATTTCTCGCGTTCGATATTTTGCCTTTACTTGCACGAAAAATATAATTATTGAATATTTGTATACCTCCCATATTATAATAATAATGTCAAGAACAAGATGGAAATTGTTTAAGTTTTGGTTTGTATACATAAAGTAATATGATCTCAAATGGCATTACGTATTTACCTATACAGTTTAATATTTTTCTGTAAACGATTTGTACCTAAGTTTGTTTTTATGTTATTTATTTCGAAATGTTTTTGAACGTTTACATTTGTAAACGATTATATACCTAGTCCAGGAATAGTATCTGTAAACGATTTGTTACTAAAAAGTAGTTTGTCTGGTATGTGTTTTGAAGAGTTTTTGAACGTTCACATTTGTAAATGTACAAATCAGGTACATCAAATAGAATTTGTTCATATACTGTCAACACGACATTTCATTCCCCAAAACCGTTTACATTTTGGGTACAGTGAGTAAACATTTCATATACGCCTGAAACATTACAGCTACGTTGAAGAAGCTCGTGTTTATCGAAAACGGCTCAAACGATTTTGATAGTATTTGCATTAGTGATACAGCATTAAACATCCTTTAGATGGTTCGAACCATATTTCTATAAGAACAGTCTTAAAGATACCTGACATATTACGGTTTTTTCATATTTTTACTTTCTCGTTAACAATAAAATTTGATAAAGATCCACTTAATCCTTACCAAATATTATTTCTAAAAAGACCTAAACAGCCAAACTATAATGGCGTACTTATTTTTACCGATTTTAACGAAATTAAATATTCGAAAACTACTGCTTAACTGAAATGAAACTGCAAAAAAAAATTTGAAAAAAGTAATTTAAAAAAATTTTTTTTTTGTCAAATCCGATAATTCCAATCTTCTCGAAAAAAATACGATCAATTTTGATAAAATTTAATGTGAGTGATTTCTAGCCAATGGTGATGTCCACTTTATAATTTTTTTTTTAGAATCAGCTTATTAATGGTACACCTACCATAGAACCGTTTTTTATTACTCCGACTATCTTTTGAACGGCATACCGATTTTAACAAAATTTAATTTTCACAAACTACTGCTGAACTAAAATAAAATTTGCAAGAAAATTTTTGAAAAAAGTAATTTTTCAAAAAGTTTTTTTTTGGCAAAAACCGATCATTCCAATTTTCTCGAAAAAAATTACGATCAATTTCGATAAAATTTTATGTGAGTGATTTCTAAGATACTAATGATTATGTCTTTCGTTTCAATTTTTTTTTCAGAATCAGCTTATTAACGGTACCTGCCATAGAACCGTTTTTTATTAATCCGACTATCTTTGCACCGATTTTAAAGAAATGTGATACTATCAAACAATTGCTAAGCCAAAATCATACTGCAAAAAATAAATTAAAAAAAAGTAATTTTTGAAAAAGTTTTTTTTTTCGAAAAACCGATAATTCTAATTTTCTCGAAAAAAATACGATCACTTTTGATAAAATTTCTTTTATTTTCTTTTGTTTTTGAAAAACCGATAATTCTTGCTACATGAAAAAGTTTATGCGACCCAGTCGTGCACCACAACAGCAAGTTCGTGCGACTCAGTCGTGCACTTTATTTTTTATTAACGTATCTTAAAAAATTAGAGTAATTAAACAATTTTTTTTAAGTTTAATATTTTGAAAACCAATTCATGCATTTTTTTTAAATACTATTTTCGCATGAAAATTATTAATTAGCTTAAATTGACTTACATACAAATATTTAAAAAAAGTTATTTGAAAAAAATCGATTGTTTCGAAAACTTGACCTACGATTTTGGTAAAAAATTGTAGGTCAATTTTTTTGTTATAAATTAGTTTTCAAAGAATTTTGTTTTTTGTTTATTAATTCTTTTAATGATTGCATTCTAAATTTAAAATCGACAGACTACAAGCGAAGTACGCTCGTTGTGCTTTTTTAAATATAAACGCAATTTTTCTTTGTTTATGTTGTTTGTGCCAAAGCTGGTGGTTGTCTCTGCTTATACAGATTTTCTAAAAAAAAATTCAATAAATGGCTTTAATTTTTTGTTCCAGGAATGCATCTTTGGGATCGTTTTCCAGCCAAACCGTTGACATCTGAGCGGAAATATAGTTTCCACGAACTAGTTTGACATTTGTCCTTTCAAACAACGTGTAGGCCATGTACCTGATCTCCAAAAAAAAGCTAAGCTTCCTGTCAAAATTTAAAATTAAAATTTTATGTTTCCGGTTCGAATTTCAGATAAGCTTTAATATAATTACTTTTTTAAGCTACCGTTCACAATTTAGAATTCAAAATTTACGTTTGAGGTTTGGATTTCATATAAGCTTTAATAAAGTAACATCGCATAAGACATAGACCAAAAAAGTTTTAATATAGGTAATAACATGTTATAAGAAACGGGCTTCAGGACAGATTAAACAAAATATTTTTATGTCACGACGCGACGTTTCGTTCATGTCTATGAACATCGTCAGGTGTTGGCAAATCTTTATTGAATGTTAATAAATTGGTTACAAATTTTGTTTTTAACATACATCAAATAAAATATTAAACTTACACTTATTATACAGGGTTAGTCATGAGCAATGCGACAAAATGCACCTACCGATAGGAGGTGTGATTAATGCTTCTTAAATTGCTTCGTTACAATAAAAATAAATGTTTTTCTTAGAAAAAGGTGGTTTTGGTTTTTTTTTTAATTTCTTGAGAACGACATAAAGTTTTTGCATCCGGTTTTCTTATTTACACTTAATTACGTAAAATTTTGAAAAAAATGAATTTGAAATTTTTTTTTCAATTTTTTTTTTCAAAATTTTGACTTTGAAAATAAATATTTCAAAAACTATTTCTTAGAATAGATTTATTTAAACACAGAATTAAAGAAAAAGTTATTGGCTTTTCAAAAACGTATCGCACAGCATTGTGAATGAAGCCGTTGATTTTAAATAATTTTTTTCCCATTTTAAGTCAGTTTTTTCGAAAATTGCCCCTCCCGGCTAAACGGAGGGGAATAGACCCCCCCCTCCCATACGATTTTTTTCTTGTCTCAACGCAACCTACACGCCCTAGCATTTTGTCGCATTGCTCATGACTCATCCTGTATATACAGGGTCAATTTTTTTTTTTCAAAATTTTGACTTTGAAAATTAATATTTCAAAAACTATTTCTTAGAATAGATTTATTTAAACACAGAATGAAAGAAAAAGTTATTGGTTAATACGATCACTTTTGATAAAATTTTCTACGACTGATTTGTTGCTCAAGGTGATGTCTTTCATAAGAATTTTTTTTTTGAATCAGCTTATTAACGGTACCTGTCATAGAACTGTTTAACATTACACTGACTAACTTTTGAACGGCTGCACTGATTTTGAAGAAATTTTACTAAACAGAAAAGAAATTATCAAACAATTTCTAAATTAAATAATACTGCAAAAAAAAATTCGAAAAAAGTAATTTTTGATCTTTTGTTTTTGAAAAACCGATAATTCTTGCTACATGAAAAAGTTTATGCGACCCCAGTCGTGCACCACAACAGCAAGTTCGTGCGACTCAGTCGTGCACTTTATTTTTTATTAACGTTTCTTAAAAAATTAGAGTAATTAAACAATTTTTTTTAAGTTTAATATTTTGAAAACCAATTCATGCATTTTTTTTAAATACTATTTTCGCATGAAAATTATTAATTAGCTAAAATTGACATACATACAAATATTTAAAAAAAGTTATTTGAAAAAAAATTGATTGTTTCGAAAACTTGACCTACGATTTTGGTAAAAAATTGTAGGTCAATTTGTTTGTTATAAATTAGTTTTCAAAGTATTTTGTTTTTTGTTTATTAATTCTTTTAATAATTGCATTCTAAATTTAAAATCGACAGACTACAAGCGAAGTACCCTCGTTGTGCTTTTTTAAATATAAACGCAATTTTTCTTTGTTTATGTTATTTGTGCCAAAGCTGGTGGTTGTCTCTGCTTATACAGATTTTCTAAAAAAAAATTCAATAAATGGCTTTAATTTTTTGTTCCAGGAATGCATCTTTGGGATCGTTTTCCAGCCAAACCGTTGACATCTGAGCGGAAATATAGTTTGACATTTGTCCTTTCAAACAACGTGTAGGCCATGTACCTGATCTCCAAAAAAAAGCTAAGCTTCCTGTCAAAATTTAAAATTAAAATTTTATGTTTCCGGTTCGAATTTCAGATAAGCTTTAATATAATTACTTTTTTAAGCTACCGTTCACAATTTAGAATTCAAAATTTACGTTTGAGGTTTGGGTTTCATATAAGCTTTAATAAAGTAACATCGCATAAAACATAGACCAAAAAAGTTTTAATATAGGTAATAACATGTTATAAGAAACGGGCTTCAGGACAGATTAAACAAAATATTTTTATGTCACGACGTTTCGTTCATGTCTATGAACATCATCAGGTGTTGGCAAATCTTTATTGAATGTTAATAAATTGGTTACAAATTTTGTTTTTAACATACATCAAATAAAATATTAAACTTACACTTATTATACAGGGTGAGTCATGAGCAATGCGAAAAAATGCACCTCCCGATAGGAGGTGTGATTAATGCTTCTTAAATTGCTTCGTTACAATAAAAATAAATGTTTTTCTTAGAAAAAGGTGGTTTTGGTTTTTTTTTTAATTTCTTGAGAACGACATAAAATTTTTGCATCCGGTTTTCTTATTTAGACTTAAAATTAATAACAGCATTGAATTTTGAAATTAAAGTTAGCACTTAATTACGTAAAATTTTGAAAAAAATGAATTTGAAATTTTTTTTCAATTTTTTTTTTCAAAATTTTGACTTTGAAAATTAATATTTCAAAAACTATTTCTTGGAATAGATTTATTTAAACACAGAATGAAAGAAAAAGTTATTTGCTTTTCAAAAACGTATCGCACAGCATTGTGAATGAAGCCGTTGATTTTAAATATTTTTTTCCCATTTTAAGTCAGTTTTTTCGAAAATTGCCCCTCCCGGCTAAACGGAGGGGAATAGACCCCCCCCCTCCCATACGATTTTTTTTTGTCTCAACGCAACCTACACGCCCTAGCATTTTGTCGCATTGCTCATGACTCACCCTGTATATACAGGGTCAATTTTTTTTTTTTAAATTTCGACTTTGAAAATTAATATTTCAAAAACTATTTCTTAGAATAGATTTATTTAAACACAGAATGAAAGAAAAAGTTATTGGTTAATACGATCACTTTTGATAAAATTTTCTACGACTGATTTGTTGCTCAAGGTGATGTCTTTCATAAGAATTTTTTTTTTGAATCAGCTTATTAACGGTACCTGTCATAGAACTGTTTAACATTACACTGACTAACTTTTGAACGGCTGCACTGATTTTGAAGAAATTTTACTAAACAGAAAAGAAATTATCAAACAATTTCTAAATTAAATAATACTGCAAAAAAAAAATTCGAAAAAAGTAATTTTTGATAGATTTTCTTTTGTTTTTGAAAAACCGATAATTCTTGCTACATGAAAAAGTTTATGCGACCCAGTCGTGCACCACAACAGCAAGTTCGTGCGACTCAGTCGTGCACTTTATTTTTTATTAACGTTTTTTAAAAAATTAGAGTAATTAAACAATTTTTTTTAAGTTTAATATTTTGAAAACCAATTCATGCATTTTTTTTAAATACTATTTTCGCATGAAAATTATTAATTAGCTAAAATTGACATACATACAAATATTTAAAAAAAGTTATTTGAAAAAAATCGATTGTTTCGAAAACTTGACCTACGATTTTGGTAAAAAATTGTAGGTCAATTTGTTTGTTATAAATTAGTTTTCAAAGTATTTTGTTTTTTGTTTATTAATTCTTTTAATAATTGCATTCTAAATTTAAAATCGACAGACTACAAGCGAAGTACGCTCGTTGTTCTTTTTTAAATATAAACGCAATTTTTCTTTGTTTATGTTGTTTGTGCCAAAGCTGGTGGTTGTCTCTGCTTATACAGATTTTCTAAAAAAAATTCAATAAATGGCTTTAATTTTATGTTCCAGGAATGCATCTTTGGGATCGTTTTCCAGCCAAACCGTTGACATCTGAGCGGAAATATAGTTTCCACGAACTAGTTTGACATTTGTCCTTTCAAACAACGTGTAGGCCATGTACCTGATCTCCAAAAAAAAGCTAAGCTTCCTGTCAAAATTTAAAATTAAAATTTTATGTTTCCGGTTCGAATTTCAGATAAGCTTTAATATAATTACTTTTTTAAGCTACCGTTCACAATTTAGAATTCAAAATTTACGTTTGAGGTTTGGATTTCATATAAGCTTTAATAAAGTAACATCGCATAAAACATAGACCAAAAAAGTTTTAATATAGGTAATAACATGTTATAAGAAACGGGCTTCAGGACAGATTAAACAAAATATTTTTATGTCACGACGTTTCGTTCATGTCTATGAACATCGTCAGGTGTTGGCAAATCTTTATTGAATGTTAATAAATTGGTTACAAATTTTGTTTTTAACATACATCAAATAAAATATTAAACTTACACTTATTATACAGGGTGAGTCATGAGCAATGCGAAAAAATGCACCTCCCGATAGGAGGTGTGATTAATGCTTCTTAAATTGCTTCGTTACAATAAAAATAAATGTTTTTCTTAGAAAAAGGTGGTTTTGGTTTTTTTTTTAATTTCTTGAGAACGACATAAAATTTTTGCATCCGGTTTTCTTATTTAGACTTAAAATTAATAACAGCATTGAATTTTGAAATTAAAATTAGCACTTAATTACGTAAAATTTTGAAAAAAATTAATTTGAAATTTTTTTTTCAATTTTTTTTTTTCAAAATTTTGACTTTGAAAATTAATATTTCAAAAACTATTTCTTGGAATAGATTTATTTAAACACAGAATGAAAGAAAAAGTTATTGGCTTTTCAAAAACGTATCGCACAGCATTGTGAATGAAGCCGTTGATTTTAAATAATTTTTTTCCCATTTTTAGTCAGTTTTTTCGAAAATTGCCCCTCCCGGCTAAACGGAGGGGAATAGACCCCCCCCTCCCATACGATTTTTTTTTGTCTCAACGCAACCTTCACGCCCTAGCATTTTGTCGCATTGCTCATGACTCACCCTGTATATACAGGGTCAATTTTTTTTTTCAAAATTTTGACTTTGAAAATTAATATTTCAAAAACTATTTCTTAGAATAGATTTATTTAAACACAGAATGAAAGAAAAAATTATTGGTTAATACGATCACTTTTGATAAAATTTTCTACGACTGATTTGTTGCTCAAGGTGATGTCTTTCATAAGAATTTTTTTTTTGAATCAGCTTATTAACGGTACCTGTCATAGAACTGTTTAACATTACACTGACTAACTTTTGAACGGCTGCACTGATTTTGAAGAAATTTTACTAAACAGAAAAGAAATTATCAAACAATTTCTAAATTAAATAATACTGCAAAAAAAAATTCGAAAAAAGTAATTTTTTAAAGATTTTCTTTTGTTTTTGAAAAACCGATAATTCTTGCTACATGAAAAAGTTTATGCGACCCAGTCGTGCACCACAACAGCAAGTTCGTGCGACTCAGTCGTGCACTTTATTTTTTATTAACGTTTCTTAAAAAAATAGAGTAATTAAACAATTTTTTTTAAGTTTAATATTTTGAAAACCAATTCATGCATTTTTTTTAAATACTATTTTCGCATGAAAATTATTAATTAGCTAAAATTGACATACATACAAATATTTAAAAAAAGTTATTTGAAAAAAATCGATTGTTTCGAAAACTTGACCTACGATTTTGGTAAAAAATTGTAGGTCAATTTGTTTGTTATAAATTAGTTTTCAAAGTATTTTGTTTTTTGTTTATTAATTCTTTTAATGATTGCATTCTAAATTTAAAATCGACAGACTACAAGCGAAGTACGCTCGTTGTGCTTTTTTAAATATAAACGCAATTTTTCTTTGTTTATGTTGTTTGTGCCAAAGCTTGTGGTTGTCTCTGCTTATACAGATTTTCTAAAAAAAAATTCAATAAATGGCTTTAATTTTTTGTTCCAGGAATGCATCTTTGGGATCGTTTTCCAGCCAAACCGTTGACATCTGAGCGGAAATATAGTTTCCACGAACTAGTTTGACATTTGTCCTTTCAAACAACGTGTAGGCCATGTACCTGATCTCCAAAAAAAAGCTAAGCTTCCTGTCAAAATTTAAAATTAAAATTTTATGTTTCCGGTTCGAATTTCAGATAAGCTTTAATATAATTACTTTTTTAAGCTACCGTTCACAATTTAGAATTCAAAATTTACGTTTGAGGTTTGGATTTCATATAAGCTTTAATAAAGTAACATCGCATAAAACATAGACCAAAAAAGTTTTAATATAGGTAATAACATGTTATAAGAAACGGGCTTCAGGACAGATTAAACAAAATATTTTTATGTCACGACGTTTCGTTCATGTCTATGAACATCATCAGGTGTTGGCAAATCTTTATTGAATGTTAATAAATTGGTTACAAATTTTGTTTTTAACATACATCAAATAAAATATTAAACTTACACTTATTATACAGGGTGAGTCATGAGCAATGCGACAAAATGCACCTCCCGATAGGAGGTGTGATTAATGCTTCTTAAATTGCTTCGTTACAATAAAAATAAATGTTTTTCTTAGAAAAAGGTGGTTTTGGTTTTTTTTTAATTTCTTGAGAACGACATAAAATTTTTGCATCCGGTTTTCTTATTTAGACTTAAAATTAATAACAGCATTGAATTTTGAAATTAAAATTAGCACTTAAATACGTAAAATTTTGAAAAAAATTAATTTGAAATTTTTTTTTCAATTTTTTTTTCAAAATTTTGACTTTGAAAATTAATATTTCAAAAACTATTTCTTAGAATAGATTTATTTAAACACAGAATGAAAGAAAAAGTTATTGGCTTTTCAAAAACGTATCGCACAGCATTGTGAATGAAGATGTTGATTTTAAATAATTTTTTTCCCATTTTAAGTCAGTTTTTTCGAAAATTGCCCCTCCTGGCTAAACGGAGGGGAATAGACCCCCCCTCGCATACGATTTTTTTCTTGTCTCAACGCAACCTACACGCCCTAGCATTTTGTCGCATTGCTCATGACTCACCCTGTATATACAGGGTCAATTTTTTTTTTTCAAAATTTTGACTTTGAAAATTAATATTTCAAAAACTATTTCTTAGAATAGATTTATTTAAACACAGAATGAAAGAAAAAGTTATTGGCTTTTCAAAAACGTATCGCACAGCATTGTGAATGAAGCCGTTGATTTTAAATAATTTTTTTCCCATTTTAAGTCAGTTTTTTCGAAAATTGCCCCTCCCGGCTAAACGGAGAGGAATCGTATGGGAGGGGGGGTCTATTCCCCTCCGTTTAGCCGGGAGGGGCAATTTTCGAAAAAACTGACTTAAAATGGGGAAAAAACTATTTAAAATCAACGGCTCCATTCACAATGCTGTGCGATACGTTTTTGAAAAGCCAATAACTTTTTCTTTCATTCTGTGTTTAAATAAATCCTTTCTAAGAAATAGTTTTTGAAAAATTAATTTTCAAAGTCAAAATTTTGAAAAAAAAAAATTGAAAAAAAAATTTCAAATTCATTTTTTTCAAAATTTTACGTAATTAAGTGCTAATTTTAATTTCAAAATTCAATGCTGTTATTAATTTTAAGTCTAAATAAGAAAACCGGATGCAAAAATTTTATGTCGTTCTCAAGAAATTAAAAAAAAACCAAAACCACCTTTTTCTAAGAAAAACATTTATTTTTATTGTAACGAAGCAATTTAAGAAGCATTAATCTTAGTTTTTTTAGTTTTTTTTATTCCTTTTATTTTTACTATGTTTTTTATTGGAAGTACTTATAAAAAATTCTCGATATGATCTCCATTGTTTAGAAGGCATAGATTATATCTCCTTGTAATGTCTTCACATAAGTTTATTCTTGACAAATTTTCCTGCAATTTGACTCCAGCGACTTCAATTCGTTCCTTCAGTTGTTCCAATGATACTATTTCCACTTCGTAAACATAATTCTTCATAAATCCCCATGCATAGAAATCTAGGGGAGTTAAATCTGGTGACCTAGGCGGCCATTCCGTGGGGCCCCTTCTTCCGATCCAACGGTCACTAAAATGATCATCCAGCCAGTTTCTCACCTGTAAGCTGAAGTGTGCTGGAGCACCATCTTGTTGGTAGATTAAAGTATCTGCTATAACCAATGGAACGCTGTCTAATAAATCGGGTAAAAGGTCTCGTAGGAATTGCAGGTATGATTCTCCATTAATAATGGAATTCAAAAACCGGGGCCCGATCACAGTGTGTCCAACAATACCAAGCCAAACATTACAACTAAAGCGGTGTTGTGATTTGTTTTGTTTTTTTTTGTGTGCATTGGCGCTACTCCAATAATGTAAATTGTGGAAGTTAGTAACCCCATCCCTAGTAAACTGTGCTTCATCCGTCCAGAATATTCTTCTAAAATAGTTTTGTTCGGTTTCATTTCTAAGTAGTAATGTTCTACAAAATTCGGTTCTCAATAACTTGTCGTTTGAGGTGAGTTCCTGAACAGGCGTAAAGTGGTACGGGTGTAAATTTTCCGCCCGAAGTACTCGACATGCTCTAGATTGGGACACTCCAAGCATAGTGGATATCCTTCTTGTACTGACGGAGGGATTATTTCGGACTAAATCCAGAATTCTTTCATCTAAGATTCTTGACTCATCAGAAACTGGCCTTTCGCTTCTTCGATGCTCCAGCACTCCATGATCTCTTAGACGTCGGTGGATTCTTGGAAACGTGCTATGATGGGGACACCTCCTATCGGGATATCTTTCAGCGTACAGTCTTTCGGCTTCACGACTTCGACCATTAGCTAAACCGTAGCAGAAATGCATGTCCGTTAATTCTTCTCGGGTGTATGAACTTGACATCGTTACGTGTTAATGAGTTAATATTCAAATTTGAAATAATTACTAAGCAAAACTGCAATGCCTTTTATTTATCTTGCGTTGCAATTTTCTTTTTTTTTTCATTAAAAAAAATGCGGTTTTATTGTCCCTATTGTCCCCATAACAGGTATAGAACCCATGGGCTGCGGGCAGGCCAAGGCAAAAATATTGACAGGTCAGTTTTCAGAAGTTATCAATGAAAATAATATTAATCCAGGGTTATTCCAATACTATTTAATTTTATTACGTTATCATAAAACTCCAATTAAAAAAAAAGTAAAAAAACTAAGATTAATGCTAAATAAATAAATAAATTGCTTCGTTACAATAAAATAAATGTTTTTCTTAGAAAAAGGTGGTTTTGGTTTTTTTTTTAATTTCTTGAGAACGACATAAAATTTTTGCATCCGGTTTTCTTATTTACACTTAAAATTAATAACAGCATTGAATTTTGAAATTAAAATTAGTACTTAATTACGTAAAATTTTGAAAAAAATGAATTTGAAATTTTTTTTTCAATTTTTTTTTCAAAATTTTGACTTTGAAAATAAATATTTCAAAAACTATTTCTTAGAATAGATTTATTTAAACACAGAATGAAAGAAAAAGTTATTGGTTAATACGATCACTTTTGATAAAATTTTCTACGACTGATTTGTTGCTCAAGGTGATGTCTTTCATAAGAATTTTTTTTTTGAATCAGCTTATTAACGGTACCTGTCATAGAACTGTTTAACATTACACTGACTAACTTTTGAACGGCTGCACTGATTTTGAAGAAATTTTACTAAACAGAAAAGAAATTATCAAACAATTTCTAAATTAAATAATGCTGCAAAAAAAAATTCGAAAAAAGTAATTTTTTAAAGATTTTCTTTTGTTTTTGAAAAACCGATAATTCTTGCTACATGAAAAAGTTTATGCGACCCAGTCGTGCACCACAACAGCAAGTTCGTGCGACTCAGTCGTGCACTTTTTTTTTTATTAACGTTTCTTAAAAAATTAGAGTAATTAAACAATTTTTTTTAAGTTTAATATTTTGAAAACCAATTCATGCATTTTTTTTAAATACTATTTTCGCATGAAAATTATTAATTAGCTAAAATTGACATACATACAAATATTTAAAAAAAGTTATTTGAAAAAAATCGATTGTTTCGAAAACTTGACCTACGATTTTGGTAAAAAATTGTAGGTCAACTTGTTTGTTATAAATTGTTATAAATTATTTAATTTTTTGTTCCAGGAATGCATCTTTGGGATCGTTTTCCAGCCAAACCGTTGACATCTGAGCGGAAATATAGTTTCCACGAACTAGTTTGACATTTGTCCTTTCAAACAACGTGTAGGCCATGTACCTGATCTCCAAAAAAAAGCTAAGCTTCCTGTCAAAATTTAAAATTAAAATTTTATGTTTCCGGTTCGAATTTCAGATAAGCTTTAATATAATTACTTTTTTAAGCTACCGTTCACAATTTAGAATTCAAAATTTACGTTTGAGGTTTGGATTTCATATAAGCTTTAATAAAGTAACATCGCATAAAACATAGACCAAAAAAGTTTTAATATAGGTAATAACATGTTATAAGAAACGGGCTGCAGGACAGATTAAACAAAATATTTTTATGTCACGACGTTTCGTTCATGTCTATGAACATCATCAGGTGTTGGCAAATCTTTATTGAATGTTAATAAATTGGTTACAAATTTTGTTTTTAACATACATCAAATAAAATATTAAACTTACACTTATTATACAGGGTGAGTCATGAGCAATGCGACAAAATGCACCTCCCGATAGGAGGTGTGATTAATGCTTCTTAAATTGCTTCGTTACAATAAAAATAAATGTTTTTCTTAGAAAAAGGTGGTTTTGGTTTTTTTTTAATTTCTTGAGAACGACATAAAATTTTTGCATCCGGTTTTCTTATTTAGACTTAAAATTAATAACAGCATTGAATTTTGAAATTAAAATTAGCACTTAATTACGTAAAATTTTGAAAAAAATGAATTTGAAATTTTTTTTCAATTTTTTTTCAAAATTTTGACTTTGAAAATTAATATTTCAAAAACTATTTCTTAGAATATATTTATTTAAACAAAGAATGAAAGAAAAAGTTATTGGCTTTTCAAAAACGTATCGCACAGCATTGTGAATGAAGCCGTTGATTTTAAATAATTTTTTTCCCATTTTAAGTCAGTTTTTTTCGAAAATTGCCCCTCCTGGCTAAACGGAGGGGAATAGACCCCCCCTCGCATACGATTTTTTTCTTGTCTCAACGCAACCTACACGCCCTAGCATTTTGTCGCATTGCTCATGACTCACCCTGTATATACAGGGTCAATTTTTTTTTTTCAAAATTTTGACTTTGAAAATTAATATTTCAAAAACTATTTCTTAGAATAGATTTATTTAAACACAGAATGAAAGAAAAAGTTATTGGCTTTTCAAAAACGTATCGCACAGCATTGTGAATGAAGCCGTTGATTTTAAATAATTTTTTTCCCATTTTAAGTCAGTTTTTTCGAAAATAGCCCCTCCCGGCTAAACGGAGAGGAATCGTATGGGAGGGGGGGTCTATTCCCCTCCGTTTAGCCGGGAGGGGCAATTTTCGAAAAAACTGACTTAAAATGGGGAAAAAACTATTTAAAATCAACGGCTTCATTCACAATGCTGTGCGATACGTTTTTGAAAAGCCAATAACTTTTTCTTTCATTCTGTGTTTAAATAAATCTTTTCTAAGAAATAGTTTTTGAAAAATTAATTTTCAAAATCAAAATTTTGAAAAAAAAAATTGAAAAAAAAATTTCAAATTCATTTTTTTCAAAATTTTACGTAATTAAGTGCTAATTTTAATTTCAAAATTCAATGCTGTTATTAATTTTAAGTCTAAATAAGAAAATCGGATGCAAAAATTTTATGTCGTTCTCAAGAAATTAAAAAAAAAAACCAAAACCACCTTTTTCTAAGAAAAACATTTATTTTTATTGTAAGGAAGCAATTTAAGAAGCATTAATCTTAGTTTTTTTAGTTTTTTTTATTCCTTTTATTTTTACTATGTTTTTTATTGGAAGTACTTATAAAAAATTCTCGATATGATCTCCATTGTTTAGAAGGCATAGATTATATCTCCTTGTAATGTCTTCACATAAGTTTATGCTTGACAAATTTTCCTGCAATTTGACTCCAGCGACTTCAATTCGTTCCTTCAGTTGTTCCAATGATACTATTTCCACTTCGTAAACATAATTCTTCATAAATCCCCATGCATAGAAATCTAGGGGAGTTAAATCTGGTGACCTAGGCGGCCATTCCGTGGGGCCCCTTCTTCCGATCCAACGGTCACTAAAATGATCATCCAGCCAGTTTCTCACCTGTAAGCTGAAGTGTGCTGGAGCACCATCTTGTTGGTAGATTAAAGTATCTGCTATAACCAATGGAACGCTGTCTAATAAATCGGGTAAAAGGTCTCGTAGGAATTGCAGGTATGATTCTCCATTAATAATGGAATTCAAAAACCGGGGCCCGATCACAGTGTGTCCAACAATACCAAGCCAAACATTACAACTAAAGCGGTGTTGTGATTTGTTTTGTTTTTTTTTTGTGCATTGGCGCTACTCCAATAATGTAAATTGTGGAAGTTAGTAACCCCATCCCTAGTAAACTGTGCTTCATCCGTCCAGAATATTCTTCTAAAATAGTTTTGTTCGGTTTCATTTCTAAGTAGTAATGTTCTACAAAATTCGGTTCTCAATAACTTGTCGTTTGAGGTGAGTTCCTGAACAGGCGTAAAGTGGTACGGGTGTAAATTTTCCGCCCGAAGTACTCGACATGCTCTAGATTGGGACACTCCAAGCATAGTGGATATCCTTCTTGTACTGACGGAGGGATTATTTCGGACTAAATCCAGAATTCTTTCATCTAAGATTCTTGACTCATCAGAAACTGGCCTTTCGCTTCTTCGATGCTCCAGCACTCCATGATCTCTTAGACTTCGGTGGATTCTTGGAAACGTGCTATGATGGGGACACCTCCTATCGGGATATCTTTCAGCGTACAGTCTTTCGGCTTCACGACTTCGACCATTAGCTAAACCGTAGCAGAAATGCATGTCCGTTAATTCTTCTCGGGTGTATGAACTTGACATCGTTACGTGTTAATGAGTTAATATTCAAATTTGAAATAATTACTAAGCAAAACTGCAATGCCTTTTATTTATTTTGCGTTGCAATTTTCTTTTTTTTTTCATTAAAAAAATGCGGTTTTATTGTCCCTATTGTCCCCATAACAGGTATAGAACCCATGGGCTGCGGGCAGGCCAAGGCAAAAATATTGACAGGTCAGTTTTCAGAAGTTATCAATGAAAATAATATTAATCCAGGGTTATTCCAATACTATTTAATTTTATTACGTTCTCATAAAACTCCAATTAAAAAAAAAGTAAAAAAACTAAGATTAATGCTAAATAAATAAATAAATTGCTTCGTTACAATAAAATAAATGTTTTTCTTAGAAAAAGGTGGTTTTGGTTTTTTTTTTAATTTCTTGAGAACGACATAAAATTTTTGCATCCGGTTTTCTTATTTACACTTAAAATTAATAACAGCATTGAATTTTGAAATTAAAATTAGTACTTAATTACGTAAAATTTTGAAAAAAATGAATTTGAAATTTTTTTTTCAATTTTTTTTTCAAAATTTTGACTTTGAAAATTAATATTTCAAAAACTATTTCTTAGAATAGATTTATTTAAACACAGAATGAAAGAAAAAGTTATTGGCTTTTCAAAAACGTATCGCACAGCATTGTGAATGAAGCCGTTGATTTTAAATAATTTTTTTCCCATTTTAAGTCAGTTTTTTCGAAAATTGCCCCTCCCGGCTCACCCTGTATACATATATTGCACTTAAAGTAAAAACAAAATCACGAGAAACAACTTCATAAAGCAGGCCTGCACTCAACAAAGATTCAATTACACAGGCCTACAAAGTTTCAATTTCACAGGCCTACAAAATTAAACTTTTTGTTTGGTGCAACAACGAAATAATACTTTTCTAAAAAATTTATTATTGTATATATATATGTTATATCCAAGCTCACTTGTGCGCCCTCACATATATCAAATATTCTTATTAAAGATACACAGAAACAAAAACTTGACTTTGATTTCAATCAAATGTAAACAAACCAAAAATAAGAAAACCAATTAATGATACAATGATCAGAAAGAACATTAAATATTATAGTCAACACTTTTGCCTTCAGCAACTTTGTAAGAGTATACAATGTATATCAAATGTAAACAAATAAAGCGACCAAAAAGACATAAATTCCATATCAACACTTTCTTGCCTTCAGCAGCTTGTGCATGAGTATCAAATGGATACCAAAGTATTTCACAACATTGAATCATTGTATCATCCGCAGTCAAACAAAGATTTGATGCGTTAGCATAATTATGATATAAAAGGGATCTCAAGATCTCATTCTAGTTTAGTTTTAAAGATACATCAACAACGTATAGCCGAAGATTTCCCCCCACCAGTGGTAAGGGATCTGAAGCTCAAATAAAGTATTTAATATCATACAAATAAATTTGTGTTTCATTTTCGGTTGCCCTATTCTCTTGATGAGAATAGGAAGTAATATTTTTTTTATAAAAATTCTAAAACTCAAATTTAATTGGCGCAGTCGGTAGGATACTAATTTAATATAGTATCCGCGAAACGAAAATACGTGCAACTGCAACGCGTAGAAAAAAAAAATTATAATAAAAATCTCAAAAAGTGAATAGTGCAACTATAAGTTCAATCCGAACGCATATCGGAATTTTGAACTCTGAACAATTTAAAGTGAAGAAAAAGTGCACTGAAAGCAAATCAGTAAAAGCCCCTTTCCCTTTAATAATAATTCAGTGATAGTTCACTTAAACTAAATGAGTGCATTTGAAATTTTTTTTTTAATCAACAAACGTGGCACAAAATAATTATAAGTGAATGATCGAACGAATATCGATGACATTCATCAAAAATTAATAAGTGCAGTGAAAAAAAAATTATTTTTCGACGAATACGAAAAATTAATTTTGTGAAAATTATCCGAAACCAATATCAGTGCATATGATAAATGTTTCAAATTCCGTAGAGGAAGGATAATTTGAGGAAGAAGAGAAAAAAAAAATAGTGACACAAAAAAAATAAAGAGTTATCTGAAATAGATGAAAAATATTTTCAATCGAATCAAAAAGGATTCGAAAAAAGCTCAAAGTGAAAAACATTTAAGACGATCAATTATATTTGACAATATTAGAGCTAAATCAAACATCATGGACCCAGCACAAATTGCAGCTTTACAACAACAAAATCTTCAACTACAGGAACAGTTGCAACAACAACAACAACAAATGGAAATAATGGCAACAAGGATGCAGCAACAAGCAGCAGCAGCAGCAGCACCTCAACCTGCAGCAAATGGTAATGTAGCATTAAGAAACCTAGAAATTAATCCTATACATTATATCGAAAAGTTAGAAAAATTTGATGGAAGAACTGAAGATTTAGCTATTTTTGTTCAAAATGTTGATGATATTATTCCAACATTATTAACATATGACGAGCAAGGTCAAAAAATGTGTATAAATCTTTTAAAATCGAAATTCATTGGTAGAGCTAGATTAGCGATTGAAATACATACGCACCTCACTAAGTGGTCTGATATAAAAAACATGCTAGTAGAAAATTTTGGTGGCTTCAGAAGCAGTGATCAATTATACGAAGAGCTTAGGTCAGCGCAATACCGCGGCGATGTAATAAAATTTTACAATTACATACAAAAATCGCTGTCATTATTAAATCAAAAATGTTTACAAGAAAATAATATTTTAGACATTCCAAGAAACACGGAAACCGCGTTAAAAATTTTTAAAGAAAGATTGCCAATCCACATGCGAACAATCTTATATTCAATTAAGCCAAGCACAATAGAATTAGCTTTACACGAGTTAAGTAGTGCAGGATTTTTAGGGAAATCAGAAAATAATTTTGACGATAAACAAAAAAATAAATACTCAGACAAAATAAACAAACAAAACCAAAACCCACATAAAAATTTTAAAAATCATAACAATCCTTTTAGAGATGATCCCCAAAACAAAAATCATCAAAATTGGCACCCAAAGCCATACATTCCAAAAAATAATAATTATCAAAATAATAATTACAATCCCCATAATTATCGGCAGTTTCCACAAAGATTCGAACCTATGGAACAAGATCCGACTTCCTCTCAACTTAGGAGAGCACCTAAAGCCACTAACTATGTGGAACAATACAACGATGAAACTGGGTCTGATGCAAATTTTCAGGCCTACAGCCTCGGAAACCCCAGATTACCCTATATTAAGCTAGGGAAAAATGGTAAATTTATTAAGCTTTTGATAGATACCGGAGCAACCAATAGCCTTCTAAGAGAAGAAGACGCTCCTCAGCAATATATTATAAATAGAAAAAAACCTTTAATAATACAAACCGCAGGTAGCCCTATAAAAATAACAAAAGACATAATAATACCGAAAGGAAAATTTGCTCTTCCAGTAAAAGAAGAATGTGCATTTCAAGTTCATAATTTTAATAAAAATTTTAACGGAATTATAGGCAACAATATTTTAATTCCAAATAATGCCGAAATAAAATACTTAAATAAGAGTATGACACTAAATGGTGAAATAATACCTCTGTTCTTCAGCTTAGACGAAGAACTTGAGTATGATGAAACCATTAATTATTTCAATAATATGCTTCCGGAAAATACTATTCTTGATGATAATATTGAAAAAGACCTAAGAACAGATCATTTAAACACGGAAGAAAAATTTAAATTATTAAAATTAATAAAAGAAAATAAAAATGCGTTTTATAAAAAGGGTGATGATTTGTCATTTACAAACCACGTTAAACACAACATTCCTACGGAACATGATTCACCCATATATACAAGAATTTACCGATACCCGGAAATTCACAAAAAAGAAGTAGATCGGCAAATCACAGAGATGCTCGATCAGAAGGTCATTCAACCTTCAAGTTCACCTTATAATGCTCCCATCTGGGTGGTACCTAAAAAAGAGGATCACACTGGAAATAAAGAATGGAGAATTGTTATTGACTATAGGAAATTAAATCTTACTACAAAAGAAGATAAATACCCTATACCTAACATTGAGTCAATACTAGATAAATTAGGTCATTGTAACTATTTTTCGACACTAGACCTGACAAAAGGTTTTTACCAAATTGAAGTTGAAAAGAAGGATAGAGAAAAAACAGCCTTCTCTACTCTAACGGGTCATTATGAGTTCGTGCGGATGCCATTCGGTTTAAAGAATGCACCTGCAACCTTTCAGAGACTCATGAATGAAGTCCTAAAAGAATACATAGGGAAAATATGTTATGTTTATCTCGATGATATCATCATATTCTCAGCTAGCCTGCAGGAACACATGGATTCGCTCCATAGTATTTTGAGAACACTTAAGAACGCAAATCTGAAGGTATCTCTAAACAAATCTGAGTTCTTACGCAAAGAAACCGAATTCTTGGGACATATAATAACACAACACGGTGTCAAACCTAACCCTAAAAAAATTGAAACAATTAAAAAATTCCCCATTCCAAAGAGCGTAAAAGAAATTCAGTCTTTTCTCGGACTAACTGGCTACTATAGAAAATTCATTTCTGACTATGCGGCTATAATTAAACCAATGACCTTATGTCTTAAAAAAGATGCTAAAATAAACATTGAAAATAAAGAATACAAAGAGTCATTCTATAAACTGAAAAAAATTATGTCAGATGATCTAATAAACAGACATCCAGACTTCAACAAAGAATTCGTTCTAACGACGGACGCGTCTAATTTCGCGATCGGTGCGGTTTTAAGTCAAACGCATGGACCATTGTGTTTTGCTTCAAGAACATTGAACAAACATGAATGTAACTATTCCACTATAGAGAAGGAATTACTGGCCATAGTATGGGCAACAACACAATTCCGACATTATTTGTATGGAAGAAAATTTACAGTGAAAACCGACCACAGACCTTTGGTGTGGCTATCTACTTTGAAGGAACCCAACAGCAAGCTTCAAAGATGGAAAATTAAGCTTGAAGAATACGACTTCAAGATAGAATATATACAGGGCAAAGAAAATAAAGTTGCCGACGCTCTATCTAGAGTAAAAATAAACGTTTTAGAGGAAGACGATCTAGCAACTCAACATAGTGCTGAGTCAGATAATTCGAATTTAATTCCTATTAGTGAAAAAGCTGTTAACTTCTTTAACAGACAAATAATCCTTGAAATCAACGAACATGATCATCAAGAAATTATTTACCCACATGTTGGAAAAAGAAGAGTTAGATTCACGCGTAAAGAGTTTAAAGAAGAAGATTTCATAAATATAATAAAAGAAGTAGATACTACGATGCTAAATTGCATATATGTCAAAGATGACCAAATATTTAATCACTTCCAAAACATATGGAAGAAAGAAAATAAATAAAGTAATAAAATATTACATAGAAGCACAAAGCTCTTGCAAGATCTAAAAATAGACGAAGCAAACGAAATTATATTAAAGACACATAAAAATAATAACCATATAGGTATAGAAAAAATATACCTTGATTTAAATCGAAAATATTATATACCAAACTTCAAGACTCTAATAAATAAACAAATAAATAATTGTCATCTATGTATGACTAAAATCGAAAGAAATCCAATTAAATTACCATATGAAAAAACAGAAACGCCGAAAAATCCAAATGAACACTACCACATAGATATATGGTTCTTAAATCACAAAAAGAAATATCTGTCATGCATCGATAAGTTTAGTAAATATGCTGCTATCGAACCTATAAAACATAAAACATACACAGACGTTTTAAATGCTTTAGTGAAAATTTTTACATATATGAAAAAACCTCAGCAAATAACGCTTGATAACGAAAACGCCTTCGTTTCTGAAACATTAAAGAATTTTTTAGAAAACAATGAAATAAGTATACATTATTGTACAGCCAACCGGCATACAGGCAATTCAGACATAGAACGCCTTCACAGCACACTTAATGAACATATCCGAATGTTAACTCAAGTTCGAGATTCAGGTGAAGAAATTGAACCTATAGACCATACAACAAATGCAATACTTACATATAATAATGTTATTCATTTAACAACAAAAGAAAAACCTATCGACGTACATTTTAATAAAATTGACAATGAAATAATCTATACAAGAATTGAAGAAAATAAAATTAAAATATTAAACAAATTAAACATAAATAGAAAAGATGCAAGCATAGACGAGAATTATGCAAAGGTAACAGAACAAGAGAAAATAAAAAATAAAATCGCACCTAAACATAAAAAGGTGAAAGTTATTAATAAAACTGATAAAAAATATACATTACAAGAAGGAAACAGATTTAAGAAAATTCCTCATAGAATTCTTCATAAAGATCAATTTAGGAAAAAGAAAAAATTTCAACAAACTAAATTATCCAATTCCAGATCCAATAAAGAAATCGCATCAAATGTTGCAACCAATGGCGATAATACAGAAAGTAATGATAATAATGATGATTATGATAACCCTGAACCAAGTACGAGCAGAATTGGAAGTCATTGACTTAAATAAAGGAAACGGATTCACTTTGATCCAACTAGAAGAATATCCACTAATAGAAAGTTATGATACTATAATCCATATAATTAATTTGACAGAATATGAAAATAACATAGAAATTATGGAAAGGAACGTTAAAAGAATTCCTGAAGAAAATGACAGTTTCATAAGGAAAATGTCAAAAATACGAAAAGAATTTGAAGTACTCTTACCCCATCCTAAATCAAATAGACGAAAAAGAGGATTAATAAATATTTTAGGAACAGGTATGAAATTTTTATTCGGAACTATGGACGACAATGATCGCCAAGATATCGAACAACATTTAAAATTAATTGAAGAAAACAATCATATTGAAATAATGAACTTAAATAAACAAATAATAATAAATGAAAAATTTAATAAACAAATCAAAATACTTACTGAAACTTTAAATAATGAAACTAATGAAATAATCAAAAGAATCAATACATTTACAGAAAGCTACGATTACGTAAAAGATATAGCTAAAATACAGTACGAAATAAAGTTAAGAGAAAACCTTGAATATTTACATGAGGACATTGAAAAAATAAAAGAAATAATAATGACTTCAAGATTAGGAGTACTTAGCAGAGATATTTTAACTGAAGAAGAAATAGATAAATACGGCATTAATATAAATAACTTGGAAGAATTAGAACTCAGTTTAGCCCTATATAAAACCAATATTATATTCATAATTAAAGTACCCAAATATACAGATGAACTGTATAAAAAGATATACGTTCAACCCATTCCAAATAAGGATAATAATTCCCAATTAAAAATAGACAAAAACCTTTATCTGACAAAAGATCAAATAATTTATGACAGTACTAAAAACGTACAAAATTTAACCAAAATAAATGATGATTGTATAGAAAATATACTTAAAAAATCAATGAATTGTAAACTTATAAGAAATATAAATGAAAAAGTATTAGAAATAGGAAATAATAATCTTGTATTAATTAATGTTCAATTACAAGAGCTTAATCAAAATTGTAATAATCAAAAAATTAAAATTAAAGGTAACTACCTTATTAGATTTGAAAATTGTAAAATACAAATAAATAACAAATCATATGAAAGAAAAAATTATAAACATGAACTTATAATTCCTAATACAATATTAGATATCAATTATACCAAAATTGAAGAATTAACATTTGAAGAATTAAAATATCAAAACATAAACAATGTAAAAGAAATAGAAGAATTAAAATATAACCATAAAAAGTCGAGTTTCAAAATATATTTTATCATTTTAATCATTTTAATAATTGTAATAATTTATGTTTATATAACATTAAAAAGTAGAAAAAGGAAGATAATAAATAATGTAAGTCTTCCAACGGTCACTTTCCGACCCTTAGAAGAATCTAAAGAGGGGGGTGTTATATCCAAGCTCACTTGTGCGCCCTCACATATATCAAATATTCTTATTAAAGATACACAGAAACAAAAACTTGACTTTGATTTCAATCAAATGTAAACAAACCAAAAATAAGAAAACCAATTAATGATACAATGATCAGAAAGAACATTAAATATTATAGTCAACACTTTTGCCTTCAGCAACTTTGTAAGAGTATACAATGTATATCAAATGTAAACAAATAAAGCGACCAAAAAGACATAAATTCCATATCAACACTTTCTTGCCTTCAGCAGCTTGTGCATGAGTATCAAATGGATACCAAAGTATTTCACAACATTGAATCATTGTATCATCCGCAGTCAAACAAAGATTTGATGCGTTAGCATAATTATGATATAAAAGGGATCTCAAGATCTCATTCTAGTTTAGTTTTAAAGATACATCAACAACGTATAGCCGAAGATTTCCCCCCACCAGTGGTAAGGGATCTGAAGCTCAAATAAAGTATTTAATATCATACAAATAAATTTGTGTTTCATTTTCGGTTGCCCTATTCTCTTGATGAGAATAGGAAGTAATATTTTTTTATAAAAATTCTAAAACTCAAATTTAATTTATATATATATATATATATAATGTATTATTATTATTATTATTATTTATTCTACTCTGTAGATAAATCTACGAAGTAGAGACACATATAAGCACTAGCAGCTTAGGCTATCAGCTTGAACAACACAAGAGAAATAGACTGATACATGACAGAGACATACACAACAGAAGAAAGACAGAACAGAGAAAAGATGCCAACAGCACATGGATAGCACATGAACGGTATTCCATCCAAGTACTAACCACGCGCAATGATGCTTGATTTCGCTGATCTATTGGGAAGCGATTTTTTTTTTTTTTTTTTTTTTTTAATTCATGTTTTTATTTTCAATTCAACTTATAACTAACTTAAATGCTAGACAAAAACCTTAAAAACTAGCTTACAGAATAACTTAACTAACTTACTGGCCCCATACGGGCGCTCTAAATTATACTATAACTATATATTAAAAATGCCTTTGGGCGTATAAAAACTACTTAAATTAAAATTCAAAATTACTTAAAACTAAACGAGAAAATTTTTTTTAAAACTCGTTTTTCAAGACATCATTTATTTTATATAAAAACTTAAAACTACCCTTTGCCTAAATAAAACTAAATTAACCTAAATAGAATAAAAATATACGTAAATATACGTAAATAACTTAAAACTACTTAAAAATACTTAAAATAACTTAAAACTAGAACAGCCACCAGCAGGATTTTTTTTTTTTTTTTTTTTTTTTTTTGGCGCAGCAGCCAATGCATATGTGCACACGCTTATAAATATATATATATTTATATATATATTTAAAAGCGCCAAATGCCCATACACACAAACAAATGCCATTTAATTTTTTTTTTTTTTTTATATTTTTTTGGTGCCACCACTGTTCTACTAAAATATACCTATTAATACTTAAAAATACGTGGGTCGGCCAAGGCAACAATTTTGACTAACCATCAATATCAAGGTGGTCACCCAACCACCAGTATTTTTGAACTTGCTTATAACAGTCCCTTTTGTCCCGAAGGGGCACAGCTCTACTGAACCGCAGACGCTCTGCTCCGTTCCCAGAGCCGACGTCTCGACCATACAGGATTCGCCGATCCACAGTTCTACGGCCGACGTGGTAGATTAACGGAACCGCCAATCTATCCTGTATCAGCCCCCGACTGTCTAAATAGAGGAATGTCTCGGGCGGGATGAAACCGTTAAGACAAACGCTCTCACTATATTCTTCATTGGGGTAATAAGCCCCGAAAATAAGTCCATTGGCTGAGGTCATCGCTCTTGCAACGTGACCCCGAATCAGCTTAATTAAAAAGTTATCTATCCTGTTTATATTGGCCCCGTTGTATAAGACCTCGTTGGCATAATAATGTTTGTACTCCGACTCTGGTGTTCTGTGTAATCCAAGACAGGTCCTAAGACACTGCCTCTCAAACACCCGAATCTTTTCCATTTGAGATGGGGCAACGTTAAACCAGACAGGGCACCCATAGGCAATCATCGGCCGGATGAGGGCCATGTAGCAAATCACCTTCACTCTGTTTTCAAGGCGGCTGCTATAAAACAACCGTCTTGTCAGAGCAAACGCTCCCCTAGCTCTGGCCAGAGCAGCATCTATATGTCGATTGAAATATAGATACTGATCTAGCCAGATACCAAGGTACTTTACTACATCTTTACTCGCCAGTGGATGTCCACTTGGTCCAACGATCACTAGATTTCTCCAGTTCTTTCTTGTATCCCTAGAAGCCTTAGACAAAGGGGTTCTAAACAGGATAGTTTCTGATTTCTGAAAGTTAATTTTTAACTTCCAGTCATCACAATATCGCTGAATCTTGTCGAAGTCACGCTGCAAGAGAATTCTGATGACTTCAACTTTTGGACCCGTCCTGTACGCTACAAGGTCATCGGCATACGCAATCGCATGAGTGAGACTACCTATCAGATCGCTGGTGTAAATACTAAAAAGAATCGGCGAGTTCACAGCTCCTTGCTGTAGACCGTTTTTAATATCAAAAGTTGTGGTGGAAGTTACATTGCCACTTTTGACAACAAACTTTCTACCATTGAGCATGTCATGAAGCATATACAACAGTGGTTTACTTATGCCAAATCTGGTTAATTTCAGATAAAGACCCTCTAACCATACGGTGTCGAAAGCCTTCTCCAAATCAACAAGAACGGCACCCGTGCATTGATTTTTCGCTTTGTTCCATTGAACATCAGAAACTAACTTAGACGCGGCATGAATAGTGTCATGTCCCGCCTTAAAGCCAAACTGATTGTCTGGAATAATATTCTTGTCCTCAGCCCACTTGAACAGAGCTCTATTGAGAATCTTTTCGAATACCTTACTGAAACTTGGAAGAAGACTTATCGACCGAAGATTTGCCGGATTGGAGCTGTCCTTTCCCTTTTTGGGGAGAGGATGGACCACAGCTGTCTTCCAACTCACTGGATAATATGCATTATTCAATGCGTTGTTAAACAGTGTGGTATAAATGTCTATGGCTTCCTCAGGGAGATGTCGTAACACAATGTTGGGTATACCATCGACCCCCGGAGATTTCTTTTTCTTTTATGTTTGAAAAATTAACTGAAGTGCTATCTTCGAAATTAACAATGAACTGGGTCCATTTCGCTCGGCGATGGTGGCGTTTGCCAAGCTTTCGTCATTGAACCCGGTGAAACCAGTATTCTCAGATCGCCATTGCGTTATGTTATTTCCAAGATAGAAATTGTGCAGCAAGGCTCTGTTCTCCAGGTCATGATTCGGACGAATGCTAGCATTCACCTTATACACTTGCTGGAAAGCAGCCCCTACAGCTTCTACCTTTTCCTGAGGATCTTCTATCATATAAAAATTGTCATCGAAAACGGCACCTTCCGGATCAATTCCCGCAATCGTTAGTACGTCTTCGTTATCTGTTGTCCTCTGGAGTTTAAGACATGGAAGATCGTTTTGATCATTTCTTCTAAATATCTTATTTATTTGGGGAAACATACTAGGGTCGCTAGAATTAACAGCCCGAATTCTGTTATCCCAATATAAATTAATAGATAATCTATAGTTTTGTCTAATCAGAACGTTAATGTTTTTGATCGACGACTTCAATGTCCTAATCTCCAGATCACGTGTGTCCGTGAAACGTCTATAAAGAAGTTTCAACCTAGTCAGCAGTCCACTTTTTTGTCGGTGTAGTGCGTCGATTGTCGCGTTCTTGTATAAACCAGTAGGGTCTTGTTCCTTATATTTTGGGATTGTTTTGTCCATTGTTCGTTTTAAAGTCGTATCCATTTGAGTCAGAAACCCGTCGATCTCGAGGTTCGTCAGGTTTCTGTCATTTGGTGGAGAAATGTCATCGGAACGTATTTCTCTTGCCAAGGCTTTGGAGAAGCGTGGCCAGCGCGTCTTACTGAAATTGTAAGAGTGCACAGGCACATACTCATCCAATTCCACAAGTTCGCTCGGAAGCTGTATTACGAAGGCAAGTCCGCAGTGATCGCTGTCGTATTCGATTGTTCGTAAACAGTTTCTTGTCTGTTGATTTGTTGCGTCAGTTATAACAAGTCGTGAGTCAAGCAGTAAAAGATCCAGAAAGCCACCGCTCCTAGGAAACGAAGGTCTATCTGTCGCAAAAAGATCGATCCTACACTCAACACTGTGACGACCCATCCAATTAAATAAATGGTACCCTCTCGGATTTTGAATTTGATTTCCCCAATCTTCATGTTTGGCGTTCAAATCTCCTGCCATTAGATAATAATTTTCATCCAAGTGCAGTCTTAAGCATTCGAAAAGTTTTTCGAGTTCTGCGATAAGATTAGCAGGCTGAGGTGCTTCGGGTGCGTACGCCGCGATCACGTACATTCTTTTCCCCAGAAGGAGCGGAATGCAAATGATGCAGGCTTCTAGCTGCCCAAATCTTCGCACTTCACTATTATATATAACCTTAAATTTAATGCCCTTTCGTATGAAGATTGCGACCCCAACCCCTTGAGAGGAGTTAGGCCGATCCCTTCGCACGATATTGTAATTATTATTAGTCAGTTTGTGTTTCTGATTTAGCTTAGTTTCGCTAGCCATAAACACATCAGGACTTTGGTCTTGCAGCAAATGAAAGAGATTTGCTCTACGTTCGGTCCTAATCAGCGAATTTACATTCACAGCTAGGATCTTAAAGGGTCGCTCAGGCAGCGCGCCTTTAACCATTTCGCGTTGCCGGCAGAATAGAGTAGAGGTAATCCACCCTAGCCGCCTGCTCCCTGATCTGTTTTTGCACGTCAGTTAACTGACCATGAATGGTCATCAACACCTGCATCAGATCTGCCTCTGGCGCAGGAGCCGTAGGCACTTGGGCCTGTTTGGCTACCTGTGGTTGAGGCTGTACCGTGTTTCCCTTTCCAGACGCGATTTGGGCGTAAGAAATTGCGGGATTGACGGAAGTTGTTTTCTGGCGTACTTCAGGGCGTCTCACCTCTACTGTTTTCTTTTGGGCTTTGTTTTGCCTTATCTCTTGAAACTTCGGACATCCCCGATAGTTTGCAGGGTGCCCGGAGCCTCGGCAGAGCGCACATTTTAACTGGGTCATATCTGTGACCCTATCTTGCCCGAGTTTACACTCCACTGTTTTGTGGGTATCTCCACATTTAACACAGACTGGGTCCATACCACAGTTAACTGCAACGTGTCCGAACCCTTGGCAGTTCATGCATTGAAGCATGTCTTTCTGCTTATTTAGTTTTTCCCATCGTACAACTTGGTAATCCAGGACTGTTATATTCCTTAGACCACTCAATTTGCTTTGGGGCGAGAGTTGAACTAGGAAAAATGGTAAATTCCGTTTCTCCCGTCTGGCTTTGACTGTGGTGAACGGTCGGACCCCGATTAACTCGAGATCGTCGCTCGCCACTTGACGGAGCTCAGCTAAGAGCGCCTGCGGATCCGTAGAGGATTCGATACCCTTCAGGAGGACTGTTTGAAGCTTGTCTTCCTTCGGGGTGAAACTATAGTATTCTGTTCTAGTTTGGGACAGAAGGTCTTTCACTTTTTTGTAGTGCTCTAAAGATGAGCACTGAATGGAATGCCTGTCTGCGTTAAGCCGCTTAATTATGAAATTGTTGCCTATGACCGACCTACATATTTCAATTGTGTCTTTTAAATGCATTTTATAAGTATTAATAGGTGGCACCTTACCTTTCTTTGCTTGTGGCTGTTGCTGTTGTTGCTGTTGTTGTGACTGCTGCTGTTGTCTCTGCTGCTGTTGCATCGGCTGCTGTTGGGTCTGCTGCTGTTGTGACTGCTGCGGTTGTTGCTGTTGCGGTTGTTGCTGTTGCTGTTGTTGTTGCTGCTGTTGCTGCTTCTGTGTCTGTTGTCGTTGCTGTTGTGGTTGTTGTTGTTGTTGTTTTTGTTTTGCTTGCTGTTGCTGAGGCTGATGCTGTGGTTGCTGAGACGGTTGTTGTGGTTTTTGAAGCTGTTTCTGTTGCTGCTTCTTTGACTGCTGCTTCTGTGGCTGCTGCTGGTCTGGGAGTGGTTTTTGTTCCTGAGGAGGCTGCTGTTGTAGCGAAGCTTGCTCTTGGAGCGCTTGTTGGCGGGTGCGCTGCTCAAGAGCAACTATGCGCTCCTTCTCCCGTCTTGCCTCCTGCTTCTTTTTGAGCGCTTCAACCAGCTCAATGAGCGAAGAGATCTGCTCTGTCAGAGCCTCAATCTGCTGATCCTCTTCCTCGTCGGACAGCTCAACTACCTCGCCACTGACGTAATGTCCTTCTCCTTCCACAGACATGTAGGAGATGTCATCCGCATTATCGTCAGCGGCGTTTTCTTCGCCGGTTAGACTAGCGTCCTTAACATTTGGATTGACGGCGGCGATCACTCCGTCAGCCTCTTCGACGTGCCTGTCATCCGCCTCAGCTTCATCGTCGCCTTCTACGTTTTTGTCGTTGTTTTCGTTGTCGTCATCGTCGTTGGAGGAGCTATCCAGCTGCCTCTGTATTTTTGCCTGAGCCGAGGCCTTGGCTGAGCGTCCGCGCCCTCCTATTTTCTGCGCTGCCTCTATATCTGAGGTGCGCTTCTTAACAACCAGATTTGGCTTTTATCTGATATAGCGCCTTCTCTTCAGTGGGTCTGGTTCTTCGACACATGCCGCTCCTGGACTTTTCCCTTTAATAGGGCTTGATGTTTTTGCAGTTGCCATGCTGCTTGTTCCGACCTCGGCACGTGCCGATGACGATGTTGTTGTAGTTGTCGTTGCTGTTGTTGTTGTTATTGCCACTTTGGGCTTTACTGGTCCTGCTGCTGCTGCTGCTGCTGTTGTTATTGGTTTTTGGGCTTTGGACTGCCCTGCTACCGTTGCTCTTAGTGCTTGGCCTGATGACCCCGCTACTTGACTGATCACCTGATGTTCCTCCAACTGTCTTCCTTGTTGTTGGGGGACCATCTTTCGATGTCCCCGTTGGTTTTCCCATCTGCTCTTCTTGTTGTTGCTGCTGTTGTTTCCTTCTCTTTGAAACCTCCTGCCAGAAATTATTTAAAAAAAGGCCTTGCCCGGGGTGAGAATCGAACCCACGACCTTCCACTCTGAAATCTGCTCCTCTACCACCTAGGCTAACTTGCCACTTGGTTTTGGTAGATCTAACTCACTACTATAAGCACTCGCCTCTCTACTTGAAATTTACACTGTGAAAGCCGCCAACGATGTGCACTCTTCCACGGTTGCTGAACGACTGTGGGAAGCGATGCTTTATCAGAGCCAAGGCCGTTGACCTTTACTAAATCTTTTTGATGTGCAGAGCCTGAATCCGAAGTCAGAAATTTTTTTACGTGTCGTTTTCGAGATATTATTGTTTGAAAATCAATTTTGATGTTTTTGAGGTAATGTTTAACGTGAGGTTGGTTTTTTCAACATTATTCATAAAATCTTTTGAAAGAGCTTGTTTCTTCTTTAAGATTGCGTTTAGATTTTTCCCGTATCGTTTTCTCTGTCAAAAAAATATTCATTTTATTGCAAGCCTTCATACTATAAAATCAAAAAATCCGATCAAGATGATTTCTGCTTCCCGTAAGATGTTTTTGAGCGATCCTAACCTACATTCCATCATTAAAGATCATGCTAACTTTTTCTTAAACTACATTTTCGGTAAGGTAGAAGTTAGGTAATCTCAATAATTTTGAGTGCCCTTCAGCTGAAAGTAATAAGCTGACATACGCTTAGTCTAAAGATGAACCCTTTGAGATGCCACAAACGTTTGAAGTATTTTCTCTTAAGGTTTACTTATACTACATTTTAAAAATTATTTAATTTTTGGATTAAAAAAAAAAACAGAATTTCTGTTGACCAGTAAATATATGATATAATATGCCAAGCACATTATCTTCAAATGAAGATTTTTCGAAGAAGAAAAAAGATGTTAGATAAGTTTGAAAACAGAAAAATAATTCTTTCAATCTAACAAATTTCCTTGCGTTATAATATATTTCGAAAACTACTAAAAAACGTGTTTTTTTAATTTAACTTATGTGATATCTCGAAAACTATACGTAGCATCAAAAAATAATTAGGTATCAAGTTTTGATCAGGGTTTCGAATGTACTTGAAATCAGTTTTACTTTTTAGGGCACCAAAATCACTGAAGACCTGTGTTATCATTCTTTTGTTTTGATGCTCTTCTCGTTGCAGTATTTTGACACTTTCAAAGTTGGGAAGGTGGTTTAGTTGTGTGCAATGTGATACCAGTGCCGTCTTTTGTGGTGCATTGCTTTTAATTTAGTATATCCTGCCAGTCTGTTTTTTAATTTTTATTTTGTTGTTCCAATATAAATCTGGTTAAATTCTTCTTTAGCGTTGCCTTGTTTTGTAAATTAGATCAGAATGTTGCATTATATCGATTTTTGTTTATAAGTTAGTGTACATTTGTGCCTTTGTGTAACTTGACTTCATCACTAATTTATATTTCAATCTATCAAAGAGTTGTGCGTTTTTAAATCTTCTTTTATGTAGATAAAAGATTTATATATCGGATTTTGTTTTTCTACTTCTGGTGTGTGTTGTTTTTGGTTTTCATGCTGTTTTATTAAAGTGTTTATTATTTTCTGTGGGAATGCATTATTCTGCAGTATGCTTTTAATTTTAATCTTATTGTTTTTATGGTATTCCAAATCACGAATTGAGAGAACTCTATTAATTAGATTTTTAGCTGTGTTTAGAATTTTTTGTGTCAGGTATTTTGAGTGGAAATTTATAACTCTTATAGAAGAGGTGGGTTTTTGAATCCAATCAACTTTCAACTTACTTCCTTGTCTGATGACAACAGTATCGAGGTACGACAGTTTTTTGTTTGTTTCTTTCTCGACCGTAAACAGTAAATTTTTGTGAAAACTGTTAAGGCAAGTAATGTCATCTTATCTGCGAAAATGTCATCTACGCATTTCGTCAATACTTAGTTGTCAATTTTTTCAAACAGTTATCTAAGAGATCTTCAAGGATAATGTCTGCTATTATTGGGGAGGCAGGGTTACCCATATTACCATTGGCGGTCAGCCATCAGACGAATAGGGGGAATAACATGTAGCATACGAAAACATGCACGTGCCGTAACTATTCGGGACTGATGGAAGTGTGATCATAGCCTCTTCGCAGCGGCCGCTAGTAACAAGCCTTTTAAAAAAATGTTTGGCTAATATGATCAGGCTGGTTCCTCAGGTTGGCAACAGGTTAATTCCCTAACCTAATAACCGAGCAAGCTGTATACGATTCCTTCATCCAGATCGAGCAGGCGGCACAAAATCTGGGGCTGTACATTAGTGAAGGTAAAACAAAGTACATGGTGGCGTCGAATGCGAGAGGAACAGTTGGTCAAACAATCAAGGTAGCGGAGCACGAATTTGAAGTGGTGCAATCCTTTAAATACCTTGGGTCAGTAGTAGCAGCCGATAACAATAAAGAAGAAGAAATACGCGGGCGGCTTCTCAAATCCAACAGAGCCTACTACAGTCTGTCAAAGCTCTTCAAATCTCACCATAACTTCAAAACTACTGCTGTACAGGACCATGGTCCTGCCAGTACTCACATATGGATCCGAGACTTGGGTGCTTAGCAAAAGGCACTCTGACCTCTTAGCCGCGTTCGAGAGAAAAGTCTTAAGGAGAATTGTTGGCCCCATATGTGAGGAAGGACGATTCCGAAGACGGTACAATCATGAATTGTACGCAATCTACCTTGAACCAGATATCGTGACAAAAATTAGGCTCGGTAGACTTCGGTGGGCAGTGCACCTAGCTCGCATGAGCGAAGAGGAACCTGCTCGGAAAGTTCTTTGTGGTACATTCTATGGCAGACGACAGCGTGGTAGACCATGCTTGCGCTGGAGAGATGGCGTAGACCAGGACACCCGGAGCCTTGGGGTGCGAAACTGGATGGCGTTGGCTCGAGACCGGGATAGGTGGAGAGATTTGTTGAAGGAGGCCAGGACCGGACCCCGGTTGTCGAGCCGATGATGATGATGATGAGGGTTACCCATTGGCATTCCATCTCTTGGTTTTCTTACCGTAGACTATTTAATTATTGTCAATAATACAAAAACGTTCTACTTCTAAAAATTTAGTTTTTTTAAAAGTCGTATAGTCTTTTATTACGTCCCATTTTCGGCTTATAAGTTCGAGTGCTGTTTTAATGGAATGTTATAAATAATGAGATAACATCGAAAGACTAAAATTTCGTCATTGTCGATTTTTAGTTCACATAATTTTGATTTAAACTGGATAGAGTGTTTTACATTATATTTAGAACTTGCAGTGATGTTTTTTAAAATGCTGATCAGATATTTAGCTAAGTTGTAGCAGGGTACTTTTATGGAAGAACATATTGGACGGATGTGGAGGCCTTTCTTGTAAATTTTCGGGAGACCGTAAAGCCTCGGGGCAACTGAATTATATTTTGCCATCATATGTTTTTGACGTTGGTCAATAATTTTGTTTTAAAACAAGTTTTTATCGAAGTTGTTATTTGTTTCTTGCAGTGTGTTTGTTGGGTTGGTGCGTATGGCCAATATACATTCCTGTCTTCCATCATGACTTTCATCTTGACATCATAGTCATTTCTGTACATGGCCAACGTAACATTACCCTTGTCCGCTGAGACAATAATTACATCTTTGTTGTTGCGAATAAACTGTTCTGTTTCGTAAAGAATATGTGTAATGTATATGTCAAAATCAGAGAATGATCTTTTCACCATGCAGTTGTTAAGAATTTTTGCAAATTTTCAGCGCGCTTTTCCTTCTCATCGTTATTGTTTATGGTTTGGATGCAATCTTCACCATCAGCAATAATTTTGAAAAGGTAATTAGGAGTGTGGATAGTAGTATAGGATATTGGGACCTAATGAAAGTAAGTATTGCATTTCATCTGGTATGGGAACACTTGTCTTGTTGACAAACCAATTTTTATTCAGATTTATCAGGTATTTTTGCTTGAGTTTCACTTTTAGTGACGTTAGTTTTTTGTTGTGTGTTTGTTTTAATATATCATTCTTTTTGTTGTTCGTGATCAAGAAAGCTTTGGTGCTCTTCTTCTGACAGAGTAAGTCGTATTTGGTTTTCAATATTTGCTATGCTTTTTGTTAGGGAGGTAACGTAAACATTAAAGTTAAGCGGAAATAAATAAATTTAAAATATTGCAGCAAAAATTGTGTTTGATTTTTTGAAAAGATAATAATAAATATTGATTTTTATCGATTTCTAGCTTAAATAATTCTTCAAGATGTGTAGTTGTATTTGTTGCAGAGTTTGATGTCAACCCGAGAAGAAATGAAATCATATCATTGAGACCCAGAACTTATCTACCAATGCAAAGAGTAAACAAAGAACACTACAGGCGCTTTGTTACAATTATTGCTCCTTTTATTTTAAACAAATTTCCGAAAAGTATTTGTTGTGAGATTGAAACACTTTCCAAATTTTTAAAAAAATCTAAGAAAGTGCTTAATGTCAAGATCAGAAGAAGAAACTCTGTTGCATGTTGTGACGTAAAAATCTTTTTTTTTTTTTCTTGCTCTATAATCATTAATGTAAATCTTCTTATCATATAGTACCTTCCTACTATACTATTTTGTTTTACTCTTTTTGTTCTTTTTTCTTCTCCTTCAATTCAAATCAAAACAACTTTAGTCTTCTTTCTTTTTGCTGCTCAAAAATAAGAAAAAAATAAAAAACTTATATATGTGTATAATCAAAAACCGAAAACACTTGCTACTGATATTATATCACAAAGTGTTTAACCTTTTCAAAAACTCATGGCTAAATTTTTAACACAGAAAAATACATTAAAAATTAAATTGTAAATTAAATAAATGTTGTAAAATAAAATTGTCGTATTTCATTATGTTATAATAAGTTAACACATGGTAACCAGACGGGACAAACAGGAATTGCACGCAACCTGATAAGAGAGGTTTCCGACCGTCATAAAACATTGACGAACTAGAAAAAAACAAAGATAAACTATCTGACCGTCGTAAAACTAAAATATTTACGACCCAAGCCGCCAACAGATAAGAAGGATGTTTTATGACCGACGCTCCCGATAACGACCACAAAGCGGACCATCGAGGAGATGCAACTGATCGAGGATAGGCAGATCGATTCCAACCCCGCAACCATAAAGATCAATGTAAACCTAGTAATAAGTTGAATATTGAATAAAATATATATTTTTTTATTAAAATTATCTGGTTGAAAAATTAATTGGCGCCCGAGCAGGGGGACTCGTTTTAAATTGTTTAAAAAGTAGTAAAATTAATTACTTAATGCGAATTAAATCAGTGCAATGTTAAAAATTAAAGTAACAACTTAAACGTGAATTGAATCAACGTTAAAAAGTGACTACGGAAAACAAGGCATCCAAGAAGGAGAAACTCAAGAAGTATCCATCAGCCACGAGGACCAAGGAAACAAGGACTTAAAATCCACCAAAGGGGAACACCGGAACGACTCAAAAGACTGCAGACCCAAAACACCTGCAGCAGAAAAAGACGGGACAGTGAATCCCAGGGATCAGGGAAGTAAGCGCATGAGGAGCAGAAAGCCCAACTTAAAAATTGGAAAAAAGAGTAAGAAAGTATAAAAATACATCTTTTATATTAAAAGAATTAAAAAATATAAAAATCAATAGAAAAAAATTAGAAAGAAAATATCCTTGTAAAAAGTATCAAAGTAGTTAAAGGAATTAAAGTTAAAATTAAGATAAACTACATATCTTTGCAAGAATTATTAAAGTGACTTAAGAAACTAAAACTAAAATTAAAAAGAAAATATCCTTGTCAAAATAAGCGAAGTAGTTTGAGAAAATTAAATTAAATTTCATCTAACATGAAACACTAAAGTACAGACGTGTCAAGGTCGCTCAGTTTTTAAACAGCTTTCGTTTGCATTTTTAAGTTTCCATTATAGTTGAAAATACTACACAGTGTTGATTTTAGTTTTCTTTGTCACCTTAGAACATTTTTTTATGAGTTAAAGTTACCAATATTTAAAGAAAAGTGTTAATTAATTATTCAATTAAATTAAATTCTTCATAAAAAACCACCGTAATGTCTGAGAAAAAAAACATTCCAGAAGTGGAACAGCAACAAGTTGCTGGACCTAAATCACATCAGGGAACACCAAAGTTGTCTCTTTCATCTCCTCCATTGCCCAGGCTTCGTAGACAGACTAGCGCTCAAACTACCCTTGCTAACGAAACCCTTTTAAAGCAGATGGAGAAGCAGTTTAAAAAACAAACAGAAACATTAACAAATCTGTCAAATAAAATTACTAGTATTGAAACAACAATAATTAAAAAAATAGATCAAGAGATCAGTGAAATTCAAACAGTTATAAATAATTTTAGTTCGCGACTGTCAAAGCTTGAAGAAAAGCAGAATTCTTTGACTGAAGAAAACGAAATTATGCACCGTGAAATAAAAACAATGAATACAACTTTAGCATCTGTAAACCAAACCATAACAAACGTCACTGCAGATGTAGGTATTCTCAGAACAAAAACACAAGAAAACATGGCCGAACAACTAGCATCTGAATTATCCGAACTCAAACAATCACTTGAGGCTCAAGAAAACAACAATATTTCAATGGATGCAGTACTCTATAATATTCCAATCGATCAACCCAATCTACGTAGTATTTTCAACCATATATGCCTCACACTTAACATCACAATACCAACAATACACAAAACATCTTCCGCACTCGCCCGAAGGGAAATAGTAACAAATGTGCAATTATTGTTAAATTTTTGTCACATTACGATAGGAACTTCGTTCTAAAGAAAATTGCAGAGTTTCGTAGAGTGCATAAACGCCAACTTACTTTGAAAGATGTAGGAGTAGAGTCTGACATTCCAATCTTTATGCGCGAATGCTTAACTTTAAAAAACCAAAACATTTTACATGCCGCACTGAATTTAAAGAAAATACAAAAAATATCATCTGCGTTCACGCTGCGAGGAATTGTTTACATCAAATATCAATCACATGAGGAAGCCATTGAAGTTAAAAACATCGCCGATTTAGATTACATCGAACGAATGTCAGCGTTGCCAGGAGAGGTACCAAATCATGATGCCGATAGTGCAGTGTAGATCTGCTTAAAAATTGTGAGGACTTTTATATGTATAATATTTAAAGTATCTAATAATTTCTTCTTTTACATATTTTGGTAAAATCAATATTGTGTTTCTTTTGCACATATATTAATGTATTAATTTTTTCTTTTTTCTATTATATCTTTTATAATTAATTTCAAATGTTATTGATTTATTTTTATTTAATATTTAGCACCTGTGTAGCAACGGACCACTATTATAATGCAAATTGCAGCACATTATATATTTATTTTGCTCTTCTAACTAGACAAATCATACAGTTCTTAAAAAATGATAATGGTTGAACAGAACTTAAATAATACAGTTCCCAATAGTGAGTTAAATGTTAATATTCCTAAAACCATATTAAAAGTAATAGTTTCTCAGAACCAAGGTTTTAAATTATGTCACATAAACGCGCAAAGCCTTTTTAAAAAAATAGATGAGTGTCGGGATTTGTTTGAGGGTTCGGGAATTGATGCAATGGGAGTGTCGGAAACGTGGTTCAAAAATGATGTTTGCGATAGATTTTATAATTTAAAGGGTTATAAACTATATAGGGCTGATAGGCTGAACCGAATGGGTGGTGGAGTTGCATTGTATATCAAAGAATCACTCTCAAGTAAAATTAAGTTTTTTTCTTCACCGAATTGTGCTTTCGAATATGTTTTTGTGGAAATTTCAAGCCAGTGTGAAAAACTTCTTTTAGGTGTAGTTTACAGGCCATATTCTTATATTGACATAGCGCCTTTATCGACCCTCCTTGAAGAAGACTCTGTAAGTTTTCATAATATAATACTTTGTGGGGATTTTAATAGCAATCTATTGGTCGATGAAACATTGATAGACACCATGCGAACATTTAATTTAAGCCCGGTAAATGTTCAAAATCCGACTCATTTTTCACGTGATTCAAGTACCTTGTTGGATCTATTTTTCGTTTCTGATTCTAACAGAGTACAACTATATGACCAATTATCAGCACCTGGTTTTTCCCGACATGACATGATTTATCTCTCCTTTGAATTCAAACTTATTAAGACAAATACTGTATTTCAATATCGTGATTTTAAAAATTTAGATAGGATAGCTCTTGAGTCTGATGCCATGTTAATAAATTGGAATAGGGTATATCACTTACTCTCTCCTGATGAGCAGGTTGAAGTTCTTCAAAATAATGTAAACTATTTGTTTGAGACTCATGTTCCATTAAAAAGAAAAATCGTCAAGCATGGAGATAATCCTTGGTTTTCCGATGAGATACGCAGCTGTATGAATAGAAGGAACTTTTTCTATAACAAATGGAAACGTTTCAAAATAGCAGAAGATCGTCGAAAATATCGGCAGTTGCGTAACGAGTGTGTTAAGCTTATTAACAGCGCAAAAACCAGATATCATACCCGTAACCTCAATCTCTCTCTAAATGGTCGTAAGCTATGGAAAAATCTTCGCGAGATTGGCATAGGTAAGAGTCAGCACTCGGATATTGACTTTAATTGCAATGAATTGAATCGAACTTTTATATCTTCTGTCCCAAACCCAACAATGGTGATTATACCTTTTTCATCATCTCTTAATTATTATCCATCATCTGACGTGCAATCCACTTTTGATTTTTTAAGAGTTACCCATGAAGATGTTGTTGAAAGTTTTATTTCAATTAAGTCTAATGCCACAGGTCTCGACAATCTGCACCCTACATTTTTAAAATCGCTTCTCCCTCTTATATTACCCTACGTGAGTCATAGTTTTAATACTATTCTGACGAAAAGTATTTTCCCCTCACAATGGAAAACATCAAAAGTTATTCCAGTTTTGAAAAACCGCAGCACTCAAGAATTTCGTCCTATATCAATTCTCCCATTCCTGTCCAAAGTCCTTGAAAGACTCATGCACAAGCAGATTTGCCAGTTCATCACCTACAATAATCTGCTTAGCACCAAACAGTCCGGCTTTAGAGTGCAACATAGTTGCACTACTGCGCTTTTAGAGGTTATCGAACAAACAAGAAGAGCATTGGATGGTGATAAAGTCACATTTTTGGTTCTTCTTGATTATTCTAAAGCATTTGACACTATTGATCATCATATTATGTGCCATGAACTATCCACTGTATTTTGTTTCTCCCCTGAAGCTGTTAAGCTAATTTTTTCTTACTTGTCAGGACGAAGCCAAGCTGTGGTAAGCGGTAACCAATCTTCAGATTGTCTTCCTTTATACCGTGGAGTTCCGCAAGGATCTATTTTGGGCCCACTTCTTTTCTCGCTTTACGTAAATGATGCTCCACTTGCCATAAAATATTGTGATATACGCATGTTTGCTGATGATGTCCAACTTTTAATTAGTTCTGACTTAGGTATGATTGAAGACTGTGTAAATAAATTAAATTGTGACTTAAAAAACATCTTGGAGTGGTCAAATAGCTGTGGTCTTGTTCTCAATCCAAACAAAACAAAATGTCTTGTAATATCAAAATAAACACTTGATTTATCTTACTTCCCAGTGGTAGAGTTAAACGGAGCACCAGTAGAGTATGTTGACGAAGCTAAAAGTTTCACACCCATAGAAACTAGAAAAATGTTGGCTAAAACGCTCGTTGTTCCTATCTTAACATTTGGTTGTGAAATTTTTTCATGTTTAGACTCTTGTTCCCTAAGAAGGTTAAATGTAGTATTTAATAATGTTGTCCGATATGTATATGGGCTCAAGCGTCGTGACCACATATCTGGACCATCAAAGAGTTTATTCGGTGTTAGTTTCGAAAATAACCTTAAATATAAAACACTGGTGTTGTATTTCAAGATTATTTCGACCCAAGTACCTTCATTTTTATATAACCAAATCCAATTCTCCTCATCAACTCGTACAAATCAAATTGTAATCCCTTCACACACTTGCCTTGTTTCTGAGCGCCAATTTTTGATTAACGCTGCTCGCCTTTGGAACTCTCTGCCTCGTCAGTTAAGAAGAGCAAATAACTAAACGTGTTTTAAGCGTGACTTGCTAACATATTTGTCTACCGTATAAGTTTGTATTTTATTTGGTATTAACTTGTCTTTTGCTACATTTGGTGCTAGTATACATTTATAAATTTTTAAATTTATTTCTAGTATTAATTTTGAATTTTTTAATTAATATTAATAATATGAATATTATCTTATGAATATTGTAAATTTATCTTCTTTTTATATCATTTTTTTTTATATCTTTTTGTAAATCAATTAAAAGTCCTTTTCTTAGGCTTAATCAATTTAAAAGATGTATATATTAAGATTAAGTTCCTTATTCGAAATAAATAAATAAATAAATAAATAAATAAATAAATCAGGTACAAATAGGAAATATCCCTTGTGTTGAAAATTATAACAAAGAAGTCCACAAATACGACAATGACGCCAGAAGAACTGTCGACAGTAGTTAGTAGGTTAGTGGCTGATGCCAACCAACAATTAATCGAAGAGGTAAATAGACTAAACAGACAACTTACGGCATTAACAACAAGAGACACCATTGAACCATATAAGGACATTACAATTGATCCAGCGATAGTAGGTGGAGAGGGGTTAGAAGTAGCCAAGTGTATACCACAATTTGATGGAGAAAACTATGTTTCTTGGCTCACAGCGCTTACAAACGCTATGAAGGTGTATGAGTCGTGTAAGGGTGGGTCGAGATACTTTTCGGTAGTAAATATAATACGGAATAAAATCATAGGGAAAGCCAACGATGTCCTCACTAGCCACGGGACACCGTTAAACATTGATGCGATTTTAGGTCGATTAGATCTAACATATAGCGACAAAAGACCAGTCCACATGTTAGAAACAGAATTAGGTAACATAAGACAGGATAGGAAACCATTGCAAGAATTTTACGATGACGTTACGAGAATACTGACGCTTATTATAAACAAGACAATTATGAGTTATATTCCTAGAACCGCTGAAACCGAATGTCTCACTGAATGGGCAAGACAAAACGCTTTGCGAGTATTCGTAATGGGTTAAACCAACCCGCAGGTAACATCGTATTTTCACTCAATCCTGGGGATTTACTCAATGCCTTAGCGAGAGCACAAGAGATTGAATCAAATCAGACAAGGTATAGAAACATGGGTCACGTTAATTACAGACATCAACCCAGACAATACGAACAAAACCATTTTGACCAACCGCGTCAGAATAGAACAACTTACCAGAACGGTTTCACTTTTCAACAACGGAATAGACAATTTCAGCAAAACCGACATTATAACAATTTTAATAATAACCATAATAATAACCGACCCGAAAGGATGGGCACATCAAGTGGGAATATAGTGCCCACAAGACAAGTCACCTCTCAACCTAACAGTAATAATAGGATACAATGTTCCAATAATTCTTTTGGTAACAACCCGTTCAAAAGAGATCGGGCAAATAGTGACCAAACAGCGTTACATAAATTTCCACGCCTCAATAACTTGAATGAGAGCGTTAATTTTTTAGAGTAAGGCACGACTTACCGTACATAAAAAGGACGGATGGTAAGTCGGGGTGTACATTTTATATTTTAATTGATACAGGAGCAACTCACAACTACATTAAACCAGGGCTGTTCCCAAGTATGGAGCTTGAAACTCCGTCGCAAGTCAACAGCGTTCATGGAACTACTATCATTCGTACTTACCAAGCTATAAATATCTTGGGGGTAGAAGATACATTTTATGAACTTAATGAACTAAAAGATTTTGATGCCATTATTTGCATTAAATTATTAAGAACTGTAAAAGGGAATATTAATATTAGGGATTCAACGTTAGAATATGATCAGGGCGTGGTGCCTTTAATATATAATGATATTTTAATCAATACACTCAATATAAATAATGAAATTTCTACAAAAGAAAAATTAACTTCAATTTAAAAAAAAATACCAGGGTGTTTTTACCGAGAACCCAAATTACCTTCCGTACAACACGCGTGTGCAATGTAGCATAGATACTACTATTGACACAGCTATTTGAACGAAAGGTTACCCGTATCCACAATCGGTAGCTAGCTTCGTAAACAAGGAAATAGAGAATTTACTTGATAATAATATAATACAGCCTAGTCGAAGTGCATATAACTCTCCGGTATGGGTTGTAGATAAGAAAGGTGTAAACGAGGACGGTACAAAGAAACATAGCTTAGTAATAGATTACAAAAAACTTAATTCATTTACTAAAACAGATAAATATCCTATGGCAGAAACATCGGTTATCTTAGCAAATTTAGGCAAAGCTAAATATTTCACCACTCTTGATTTACAGAGCGGGTTCCATCAGATAAAGTTAAAAGAGAGCGATAGGGAAAAAACAGCTTTAAGTGTTAACAATGGGAAATACGAGTTCCTTCAAATGCTGTTTGGACTCAAAAATGCGCCGTCAATTTTCCAGAGAGCTATGGATGACATCCTCCGCGAATACATAGGGAAATTTTGTCATGTTTATATTGACGACGTCATTATATATTCAGAGACGGAAGAAGAACATCTCGAACATATCGAGACAATAACGAAGGCCTTAAGCACAGCGAACATGAGAATATCAAGTGAAAAATTGAAATACTTCATTAAAGAAGTAGAATTTCTTGGGTACATCGTATCATTTAATTGCATAAAAATGGACCCAATAAAAACTCGATGCAAAGAGGAATGTCCGCAACCAGAGACTTTACGTCAATTAAGATCTTTTTTGGGATTAGCTGGTTATTACCGTAAATTCATAAGAAATTATGCGATGATAACAAAGCCCTTAACCAAGTATCTCAGGGGAGAGAATGGTAGAACTGGCCAAAGTAGTAGCAAAAAAGTCACAATAGAGTTTGATAAGGAGGCCATTAAAGCATTTAAAATATTGAAAGGCAAACTCTGCGAACAAGTTACGCTCAACCAACCTGACTTTAGCAAAACATTTGAACTAACCACAGACGCTAGCAACTCAGCCATAGGTGCAGTGCTTAGTCAAAATAATAAGCCCATCATTTTTATAAGCCGAACGTTAAGTAAAACCGAGGAAAATTACGCGACAAACGAGAAGGAACTCCTTGCCATAATTTGGGCATTGAAGAACCTTCGAAATTATCTTTATGGTTTGAGTGGTATCCGCATATATACAGATCACCAACCATTAACATAGGCGATAAGAACCCTAATGCAAAAATGAAACGTTGGCGCGCTTTCATAGAAGAATACGCTCCAGAAATTATATACAAACCAGGCAGGGAAAATGTTGTAGCTGATGCCCTTAGTATACAAGAACTAAATATGATGAACGAAGATGAATCAGAGATAGGAACTGTTCATAGCGCAGAGGGTAGTCCCGTGTCAGATATAAAAAGAGTAAACCAAAGAATTAATAATTTTAAAATTCAATTAAGTTGAAGACGTAACAGATAAGGAAGAACAATTAGGTATCGTCACTGCCGAACACAATCGAGCTCATAGACAGGCTAAAGAAGTGTTTAAGTAAATTGTTAACAGATATTATTGGCCAAATGCATTCAAGCAAATTCTTTCATTAAACGCTACATGTGAAGTTTGTAAAAGGAACAAGTACGATAGACATCCGAATAAGCAACCAATTGGTGAGCCTCCAATTCCTGAAGAAGGGGAAGAGCGCATTCACGCAGATATATACTACTGCGAAAACTCGTCCTTTCTTACAATGACAGACCCATTTTCAAAATATCTCGTTACAACCCAAGTAAAGTCAAAGACGGAAGCAAAAGACAGAATGATCGAACTACTACCGCTTTTTGGTAACGTCAAAATGTTGATAACCGATAACGAAGCAGCATTTTGTTCACCTTCTGCAAAATGTGCGTAAAACCTTCTTAACATCACTCATAAAACTACACTACCAGCCCACTCAAAGAGCAACGGTACAGTAGAGAGAATTCACAGAACTCTAACAGAGCTTATTAAAATAGTTAAAGAAACTACACATATTACAGACATTAAAGATATAATGACTTTAGCTACAAAAAAATATAACGAAACAATTCATACGGTGACAGACAAATGACCGACAGATATATTTCATAATTATATAGACAACAACGACACCAAAGTAAAAATTCAAAAACACCAACAGAAAATGATAGGATATTTTAACAAGAATAGGAAAAATAAAGTAAATAAGGAAGGAGAAACAATTTTTGTAAACAACGGGCAGAGGAAAAGTAAGAACAAACCTTTGTACATGAAAAAGAAAGTAAAAAAAAATTTAGAAAATTTAGTAATAGAATCAAATAATCGGAAAATCTATAAGGATAATATTAGAAATTAAAATTACAGATGATGCTTCTAATTCTGATGCTAGTCGATTCAACGCTAGCCCAACAGATCACCGATTACTCCAACGATGAAGTTATTTTAATATAAGAGGGAAGAGCCGCAGTTTACGAAGACTTTGGAGAAATCTATCACGTAATCAATCTTACTACCTACTCCGAGATATTAGATAAATTAAGAACCAAAAAGGAACTCCTAAAAGTCATTGACCAAGATCTAGAAATAGCTGACAAACTGCTCAACGAATTAGTCATCAGGAATAGAGAACGTAGAGGTATAAATGAGATAGGCACTCTTTGGAAATGGATCTCCGGAAGTCCAGACCATGACGATGCCGTTAGAATATATATAAAATTACAAGAATTAATAAAATCAAATAACAAACAAAAAATATAAATACACGTCTATTAAATAAGTTAGACAGTAAAAATAAAGATATTGGCAGTAAATATCAAAATATCAAAATAATAAAATTTATCATTATAGAATTAAGAGAAATAATAAATACAATTAATTTAAACAAATCAAACATATTGAACACACTTTTGTTAAATGTTAATGAAATTCAAACTGTTATGGAACAAGAAAAAGTAAACATATCTATAACAGATGCACTAGATGCTTCCATATTTAAAATCGTTAAAAAAATTACATTATTGTACTGTTTGTCAAATACCCCAAAGTAAAAGGGTTAGGTACCCATTATATAACTAGAAGTAATAATGTGAATGGTGGAAAAATTGTTATACTAAAAGAAATTGTTAAATATAAGAAAAAAAATTATAAATCAAAATGTAAAAAAGAACTCAACCACGATTATTGCAAAGTTATAAAAGAAACAAGTTGCTTAACGGACCTTTTAAATAAATATAAGGCTAAATGTACGAAAATAAAAGAAAGAAACCTACCTATAGAAATAATTAACGAAGGAAATATTGTACTAACAGGAAACCATATTGTAAATGAAATAGAACTATCAGGAATTAATTTAGTTCAATTCGAAAATAATGTATCTATTGATGGAAAATTGTATGTTAATTAAAAAAATCAAATATTTCAACACATTAAAGAAACTAAAGTATCACAGATTCATGTTCTCGAATACATTGCTTCGCAAGACGAAAACCTTATGTATAAAAATATAGATTACATAGAACCTTTGTTATACGATATTAAGGAACATCCCGTGCTGTGGGGAATATGTATTAAATTTTTTATCATAATAATTATCTACTCTGCTTATAGAATTTTTTTAATAATACGAGTTTATCAAGCGATCGAACCCGAACAACAAGCCACTATTGAGATGGAAGAATTCGTAGACAGTTCAAAATCAAGAGTACAAGAACTGTTAAATGAAAGATTGGGACAATCTTCTTCCGACCAAAGGGAGAGTTAACACATGGTAACCAGACGGGACAAACAGGAATTGCACGCAACCTGATAAGAGAGGTTTCCGACCGTCATAAAACATTGACGAACTAGAAAAAACAAAGATAAACTATCTGACCGTCGCACAGTGGGGCAGAAATGGCTTATCAAAGGCGATAATTATAAGTTTTTGTTTGACCTCACCAAAATATACTTTTCGATAGGTTTTTGGCATGCTGAATCGAATATGACGTGAGGAAAACCATACAAATTCAGCTTTTTGAGATAATACCGTTATTTAATTACGTTATAAATATATTTAAATACGTTTATAAACAAAAATCAAGTAATATGCAAGATAAATAAAATTGATAGATATTGAATTAATTCAAAATACATAGTTCGAAGGTCGAAAGCTAGTTTCTGAATTTTTGTCTGGCATGTTAATGCTTATAATTTTTTTCTAGGAGGAACCCAAAAACTTCTTACAAAACCTGAAAACCGAAATGAAACGCAATGATCTTTTATTGTTGGGAAAAATATTACGTAAAAAACCCAACATTTATTTTAAATCGCTTAAGCTTGCAGCTAAAGCTTAATTAAGAAGAAAAAAAAAGGAATTCATTGAAAAAAAATAAGAATGAATTGTGACCTCAAGGTTTTTCTTATTTTGAACACAATTTGAAAAATTCTTGAATAGGTTAAATGTCGATTTACAGTATCTGGGACTTGCAGCATAATATAAGGTACATAGATTTTGAAATCTAAAATGAAAAACGGAATTTTCTTTGAAGTTTTCCTAACTCTTTGATTTGTAACAAAAGTATCTGAAGATATTAACATTCTGTTCATAATATCAGTTAATGTGTCTTTTCGTGAAGTTTTGCGGCTGAAATGCTCTCGGTACAATTTGAAGTCCTAATTTCGGGCTTCTAATGCCTCTTCACTTAATTCTCCAATGGGCAAAGCACTTTGAGAGATGATTTCTTGGCCATGAATGAGGATCTTATGAAGTATTTCGAAGCCCCGCTACTCTTTCACGCTTTCTTCGCTTGCTTAATTGATCAAAACTAGTCTGAGGTCTTCCAGGGGGTAGTAAATACATTTCAAATTTAACCCTTTCTTGGAGCCAATGGGATTCATTTTTATGAAACACTTGCTTTGTGCGGTGACTTTTCTTCCATTTGGATTTTAGTTCAAATTTGAAACGAACTAATTCATTCTTAAGCTTTGACAAATGATTATCAGGGCAGTTTGTGTTTTTTACTAAAAATGACTCAATATCTTCAAATTTTTTGTTTACATTCTTAGATTTACTTTTAAAAAATATTTCACTGAGTTCCTGCCTTTTGCAGAGGAAAAATTGCATGTTGAGACCTTCAATATGATAAAAATTGGTTATATTTTGCTTGCTTAGTTACAGAATAAATTGAAAATAAAATATTTTAGGCAAACATTTTCTACTATTAACTTCGATTTCTAGTAAAAAATATATTGAACTGTGTAAAATACTTTTAATTTTGCTTAAATGTTTGCCTAATCGAAAAATACCGTTATGTAAAAAATTGTTTGACATTCTTATTTTCTATTAAATTTTTTCTCCAGATTTACATTACAATTGAGTTTAAACTTATTCTTTTATAAAGTACATACCTTATTAAACAAATTGTGTACAAAAATTTTTTTTTTGCAATTTATGTTTAGCTTTATAATAATGGCCACTTTTATGGGTTAGATAACCACGGAACACAATTTAAACAATACTCACTTCTTTGATGCCGAACAGGTAAAGTGATAAAACAATGAATGAAAAAAAAAAAAACTATTAAATCATGTGACACATATTATCAGTAAATCGAAACAGTTATTTTTATTGAGATTTAGTACATATAAAAAAAACGACTTCTCGCCGGTTCAGCCAATGCAAGACCCCATAGTGCGACGTAGAATACAACACGCTGTTATATTCAAAATTGTAGTAAATTTAACGTTCTACCAAATATACCTTAGCAGTTTTACCGTATAACGTAAGATAACAAAGGTATAAGAGAAGAAAAAAATTGAAAATTGGCATTTGAAAAACTACCTTTTTTTGGAGTGCCATACCTTGGTTCTACTAAACATACCTGAACAGTTTTACCGTAGAAAGTAAGATAAAAACGGTGGGTATGCGGGACGAAAAAAGGTGAAAATTTAAATTGTTGTTTTTATTTTTAGAAAAATTTGGAAAAATTACCCCTTTTTTGGAGCGCCATATTTCGGTGACGACGTGACATACAAAAAAATTTAAATAATTAATATTGGAGCAAATTCAACGTTCTACGAAGCATTCCTAAACGCTTTTGCCGCAAAACTTAAAAAAAAGTTATATAGGAAAACCCGAGTAAAGGCCGAACATTTTGGAGTTTACCCCCCCCCCCCCGCCCCCCTCTTTTAGCACAGGGTCATCAAGGTCGAAAACTTGAGGAAATCTAAATTAACCATCCCAAAACGATATCTAAAAATTTCATGGTACTCCGACCTTTTTTCAAAAAAAAACTACCTGCCGACTGGACTATGTGTGTCATTCAAATTTCTGTTGTTGATATCTAAATATGACAGCTATGACTAAAAGGCAGAACACAATTTGTAGAACGCAAGCTGATATTTGGACAAAGAACTACACATTGGAATGAATAAAAATCCCAATAACTAAGCGATAGAATGTTGTTCATCATTTGGCCATCGAATTCCATTAGGTACTATACAAGGAAATTGTGATCTATTAGGGATTCTTATGTCTCCATTGTAAGACTGCTTAACTCAATTGCATGTTCCACATTTCAATGAAATCGAATCGTTTTTCACTTTCACTTAATTCTCAATTTCTCATATTATACAAGCCGATCGTTTCCTAAATTTTTTTAAAAACTTTTAATTGTCATTTTTATTTCATTTTAATGCTATGTTCATTTTAATGCAATTTCATTTGTCCCAAAATATGAAACTGCATTTGCAATCAACGACTTGCGAATAACTTGCTTGCTTGTTAAAAATCATTTGCAAGGTGTTCACACGGTTTACAGTACATTTCCACATTGGCACGTTTTTCATCATTTGCACATTTGCAAGAATGTTATTAATTTTCTATTGATTATAGTTGTGGCACTTCATCAGTGAAATAAAAAGTTTTTTAACATATTATAATGTTAAAATTTCAAACAAAAAGTGGGCTGCAATTGCTATTCTGGCTCTAGATATGATAAAAAACGAAGAAGAAAATGAAAACGAAGGAGAAACCAGTGCATTTCACCGCACACGGCGTGTTTGGGCAAAAGATTGGTTGGTACTTCACAGAAAAAGAATGCTTTTGAGCAAAATTGTTGTTCGAACTACTTGCAGATCTATATCGTGGTTTTGTTCGTATGTCCGCCAGTCAATTCAATTATTTATTGTATTTGATCAAGCCACGTTTCGAAAAAAAACAGTGTTATAAAAACAGGGTTTTTCATAACTACAAAGTATTATATCATATTTGATCCTAGATGATTTGGTACTAAACTTTTTATTTTACCTATAGGCATAGCATTGTGTTAATGAGCATTGCAGACGCAGACTACAAATTATGGTACATATGCAGATTTCGGGCGCAAGGGACGGCATTCGGACGGTGGAGTATTTAACCGTTGAACTTTTGGCCAAGCATTGGCAACCAATTGAGTTTGCCAGCAACGAAAGCATAACCGGATGTGATAACTTTCCAATGCAAAAAACAACTGCAATCCATTAAAATGAGATAACAATATATTTTTTACTCATACTTTGTGGAATGTGAATGCGTTTAATGATGCCCTCACATATCCAAAAGAAATGTATTTTCTATGTTGAAAAAATAAAGAAAATACATCTTGTAAAACAAACAATCACAGAGTTACAAATGATGACGTAAAAATGACGTCACGTGTGCAAACGTTCGCAACTTTTGCAAGTCGTCGGAACATAGCATAAGTAAAGCTTAATGGCTAAACGCCTATTGAATATGAAGGACAAGAATAGAAATGTCTGAAAAAGTGAACATTATTTGTCGTATTGAACCAAGTAAACAAACCAAGGAGCCGAAAATTGAAAATTTGGAAAATCATACAAACCCATATGGAACGAAGTTCGCCGCAACAGCTTTAGTCAAGTGTGTATTTAAAAAAAAATCTTGACCAAATGCAAATTTTAGCCTTTTATCGTGTATTTCACCAAAAAGATTATGGGAACGTAGTGCATGCCCACAAGGCCGTAACCAGAGTATCAGTGTGTGGGGGATACACTTTTTGGAGCACCATTTAGTGTGTTATCGATATAAATAAAATGCTCAGTTGCAAGCACTAGCTCTTTGGGGATTTATTTATTAATTTGTGTTGATGGCAGAAAAATATCAAAAATGGCATAGTTGTATGGTATAGCTTTCATATATCGGTTGTCCCTGAGGCTTGATTTGAGGAGTGCGCTACAATACACGTTTAATGCATCTCGATGAGACTCACATACTACAGCTTAAGCTTTGTTAAATTGCCCCTCATAGCAAAAGCATTATTATACCCCTGTTTTTTTATTTCAATAAATCTAAACAAAATTTTCTACTCCTTACGTGAAATATAAGTAGGTTCATCAGCTAGTATAGAACTGCAAAACAAAACAAAGTTAGAACTTTATTTTTGTGAACAATTTCACCACTACACCAATCAATTTGATTTGAATAGTTGGGCTTAAAACTACGCTAAATATGTGTGTTCAATGACAAACTTTCAAAATATATTTTAATTCCTGAATAAAAGATTTGCAGAGCAAGAAAAATTCAAAGCATTGTGGAGTAAGCAACAAACTTTTGACATTTTCTTGAATGAGTCTGCTTAGCTAGCACGGATATACAAAATCACAAGAAACAACTCCATAAAGCAGGCCTGCACTCAACAAAGTGAAATTGACAAGTAACATATAGATATTTTTTATTAGAGCTAGGTATATGCTTTTTGTTCCCTTTCCCTCTGTTAAATGTTTGTATTGGGGGCTGACATTTTCCTTATCAGTTCGTCGGTCATAGTATTGTCAGCGTTGATGATATGGAGAGTTTCAATCATCATTCTTTTGTTTTGATGCTCTTCTCCGGTCAGTACTTTGACACTTTCAAAGTTGGGAAGGTGGTTTAGTTGTGTGCAATGTGATGCGAGTGCCGTCTTCTGTGGTGAATTGCTTTTAATATCGGATTTATGTTCTGCCAGTCTATTTTTTAATTTCTGTTTTGTTGTTCCAATATATATGGTTAAATTCTTCTTCAGTGTTGCCTTAACAATTGATTTATATATAGTATGAAGCCTTGCAATAAAATGAATATTTTTTTGACAGAGAAAAAGATACGACACAAATTTAAACGCAATCATAAAGAGGAAAACAAGCTCTTTCAGAAAATTTAATTAATAATGTTGAAACAACCAACCTCACGTTATAACATAACCTCAAAAATAGAAAAAAACGAGTTTTTTTTATTTTCAAACAAGAATTTCTCGATAACGATACCTAAAAAAAATTTCTGACTTTGGAATCAGGCTCAGCACTTTAGAATCAGCTGACTATACCATGAACCGACAGCTGATATGGAAGATGTCAGCCCCCAATATAAACACTTATTAGAGGAAAAGGGAACAAAAAGCTTATGGTTCTAAAAAATGAATGTTACTTGTCAATTTTACTTTGACGTTCAGGCCTGCTTTATGCAGTTGTTTCTTGTGATTTTGTTTTTACTTAAAGTGCAATATAAATGATTTAAGTGTAAGTTTAATTTTGTATTTGGTGTATGAAAAAAACAAAATTTGTAACCAATTTATTAATATTCAATAAAGATTCGCCACCACCTGATGAAATTTATAGACATGAACGAAACGTCGTGGCATAAAAATATTTTGTTTCATCTGACCTGAAGCCCGTTTCTTATAACATATAATTCACAAAATGTCATCACCATCAACATGATGACCTTGGCACGCCGCAATTGTTTATTTGCATCAAACAATTAATATCATCGATAAACCAACATAACTATGGCTTTCTATAGTATTATGCTATATAAATATGGTAACCAATTCTGCAACACACTCAAACAACACAGAAAGCTTAACACTAAAAAAGTAAAAACATCAACAAGCAACAACTTTCTTATGAGATGCAGATGATTTGATTTAATTTATTTTTTAATGAATCATACTAAATTAATTTTTCAACCAGATAATTTTAATAAAAAAATATATATTTTATTCAATATTCAACTTATTACTAGGTTTACATTGATCTTTATGGTTGCGGGGTTGGAATCGATCTGCCTATCCTCGATCAGTTGCATCTCTTCGATGGTTCGCTTTGTGGTCGTTATCGGGAGCGTCGGTCATAAAACATCCTTCTTATCTGTTGGCGGCTTGGGTCGTAAATATTTTAGTTTTACGACGGCGTCGTCACCGAGATATGACGCTCCAGAAAAAGGATAATTTTACAAATTTTGGTATGAAGAACAAAAAAAAAATTGTAGCAAACGCTCCGCAAAACATGCCTGAACAGTTTTACCGTTTAACGTAAGATAAAAAGGTATAATAAGAGAAGAAAAAGCGTGAAAATTATCATCTGAAAAATTACCTTTTTTTTGGAGCGCCAAATCTCGGTAACAACGTGACATACAAACAAGCTTTCATAATCAATATTGTAGCAAATTTAACGTTATAAAAAAAATACCTGAACAGTTTTACCGTAGAAGGTAAGATAAATAAAGTGCACGACTGGGTCGCATGAACTTGGTCTTGTGGTGCACGACTGGGTCGCACGAACTTGTTATTGAGGCAAGTTACGAAATTAAAATTACATTTCATAAAACTAAATTCAATTATTTTTATTATATAAATGAAAATAAATCATGAATTTTTCACAAAAGTGCTAAAACTTCTTTTCAAGATAAATTCAAAACATGCAGAAATGTTTGTTGCTTAAATATAAGTTTCCAAATAAAATAATGCTTAGAAAAATGTTGAAAGCTCCATATGCGTTTGGAAAAACAAACAAACATAACATCTCGACCTGTGTCGTCGGTGGTCATAATCGGTGGAATGCGTTGTGCATACGACTTCGAAGACTGAGTAAAAATCTGAAGGCGTGGGTTCGAATCTCACGAGGTGCATGTGAAAAAGTTTTTCACAATAAAATTGGATTAAAGCTCAATACCACTAAAAGGAGACTGATGAAAGGAATTGGCAATCCTTGAAATAGCTATATCTCCAGCCAAAGATAGAAAGAAACGAATAACAATATTCGTAAACGAGTAAATAAAATTCGTTTAACATTGGTGGTAGCGCCTTTAAGTTGTTGTTGTTGTTCAAACACATTCAATGAAAAATTAACAAAATGGTCAGTAATAAAAACTGAAATTCTAGTACGAATAGTACAATATAACAACAATAATAACTTAAATAGTCTGGTATGTTACCTATCTTCTAACCTCTCCCCCTTTGATATATGCTACGAATTGTAGTCTATCAAATTAAGGTTAGGAGAAAATGGAGGCGGAACAAAACAACATACTTAAAGGCGCTTAGAAAAATGTTGAAAGCTCCAAATGCGTTCGAAAAAACAAACAAACATAACATCTCGACCTGTGTCGTCAGTGGTCATAAGCGGTGGAATGCGTTGTGCATACGACTTCGAAGACTGAGTAAAAATCTGAAGGCGTGGGTTCGAATCTCACGAGGTGCATGTGAAATCTAAATCTTTGCAAAGTTTTAGTACTAAAATTCGATTTAATCAAAAAGACCTTTCTGAAAATATTTTTTCAGTTAACATCAAGTAAACAGTTCATGAGATAGTTCAAGAAAAAAATAACGGTTCTATGAGAGGTACCCTTAATAGGCGTGGCAATTTTTTTTTTTGCAATTTATCAAAAGAAAATCAGACAAAAACTATCTCCAATGTTTTTGAAGAAAATCGTTGGAGTCGTTTTCGAGAAAATTAAGGTTCTTCATTACGGTTTATATGGCAAGTACCGTTATTTTTTAAGCTAAAAACAAATTTCAATTTTCCCTCTGAGGATTAGTCCACAAACCGTACATACCGAATTTGAAGAAAATCGGTTCAGCCGTTTAGGCTGTAGTTACTGATACAACCAGACTGACAGACAGACAGATAGACATACAGAATTTCCGATCCCACTTCATGTTTGAATATTATCTCAAAACTTTTTTTTTGCACGAATGCATAAATTAACATCGCAAGTAAAAAGGTATACGAGACGAAAAAGGGATTTTTCTTAAATTTTTTAGCAACATTTGAGAAATTACCCCATTTTTGGAGCGCCATATGTTGGTAACGACGCGACGTGACATACAAACATGTTTGAATAATTAAAATTGTAGCAAATTGAAAGTCCTACAAAACGTTTACCTGAACGCTTTTGCCGTAAAACGTAGGAAAAAAAGTTATAGAGGAAAACCAATATATGCAATATATTCCTGATGCTTGGAAGATAGGTAAAGTTATACCAATCTTAAAAGCAGGCAAGTCTTCCGTAAGAACTGAAAGCTATAGACCAATTAGTCTGCTAAGTAGCATCAGCAAGTGTATACAAAAATTATAAAAGGTAAAATGCTTACAATAATGTCGAATAATAGGTTGTATCCAGATGAGCAATTCGGTTTCAGACGTTTCCATAGCATCAACTGATGAGGATATGTAAGTTTGTTAAACGAAATCGTGCTGAAGGAATGACTACCGGATTGGTATTATTAGACATAGAAAAAGCTTTTGATTCTGTGTGACACAATGGCATAATAGATAAAATAGTATCTTTAAATTTCAGTTTTTTTTTTTACTTTTATGTATTTATTCAGATAATATTCATGATACATACATATAATGGATAAATAATGCATAGAGATTAGAATACTTTATATTCTTAGCAACTATAAATGTAACAAAATGGATGAATAAATTAGGTATAGTGTTAGTTGTTTTGAGAAATAGTATTTTTTAAAACTCATTGAACCTTTTATTAAAAACTTGAAACTAAAATAAAAAAAAATAACAAATTATTTTGTAATATAATTATAGTAAGGAAATTTAGACAAACATTTGTTGATAAATATATTATGAATACTTGAACATTTATCTTTTATTGTAGAAACAGTTGCAATTTCATGTACACCTATCGTTGAGAAATGCCAAGGTAGGTTTAATATAGTTTTAAGGATCTTGTTTTGACAGATTTGAATTTTTTTACAGTGACATTCAGCACAAGTGAACCAACATGGAGAAGCGTAGAGCATAGATGGGAGAAAAACAACTTTGTAGATGAGTAATTTGTTTTCTAGGCTGAGGTGATAATTTTTGTTTGAAAGTGGGTATAAAATTTTGATTAAAAATTGTGCTTTCTTGATACTTTCTGAAATTTAGTAGGAAAATGTTAAGCTTTTATCTAGCGTTACACCCAAGTATTTAATTGTTTTGTCCCATTGAACTGCAGCATTACAGACTAAGAGGTTTTTTTGAGGCAGGTTACATTGCTTCCGTTTCTTTGTAAAGAAACAAGCCTGAGTTTTTGTAGGGTTTATTTTAATTTTCCAGCAATAAAAGTAGAACTCAATGGCATCGAGTGTTTTTTGAAGGTGTGATACAATTTGTTGGCAATTTTCTGATATACTGTAAATGCATGCATATGCTCTTTTACAAAAGTTCAAAACAGGAAAATCAGAGACATAGATGTTGTAAAGAAGGGGTGAAAGGATCGATCCTTGAGGAACGCCTGCTTTTATAGAGTACACAGGAGATTTGCATGATTGAATTTCAACGAAGAACCTTCTTTCACGTTTTATTTATGTAAAATTGTTCAAAGTTTTATGTCAAATAGATGTGTTAAAGTGCACGTTAACAGTGGCGTTTCTGAAATGATATGTTTTGATTCCGGTGTCCCCCAAAGATCAGTCCTGGGTCCTATCCTGTATAATTTGCTTACATCCGATTTTTCTAAATTACGAAAATGTGAAACAGCCAGCAATTTTTGCTGACGACACAGCAATACTCTCGTCACATGAGTTTAGTCTCAACATTAAGACGAACATAAATAATGCGATGAGGATATTGGAACAATATTACAACCAATGGAAAATAAAGTTGAATGCTGATAAGTTGCAAACCATCTTATTGACTCGAAAAAGAAAAGCTTGTTTTCTTCCGAGCAACCAATTGCAAGTCCTGAGAAAAGTGATTTCTTGGGATCGTCAAGTGAAATATCTTGGAATTTATCTAGATGCAAAATTAATTGTCAGCGCATAACCCCGGCTATGAGAAAAATTAAAGTAGCTCCTAAAATGCTCTTCCCCTTCATCAATAGAAAGTTTCAACTATCAAATATAAATAAAATAATAGTTTACAAAGTAATTTTAAGGCAATTCTCTTTTGCACGCTTGTACCATATGGGAAAATACAGCTAAATGTCACTTACAAAACTTGCATATTTCCCAAAATAAACTGCTCAAAATGATGCTTGACCTTCCGTGGCATCACTCGACTTCCGGTCCTTATAAAGAAGCGTTGAATTGTTTACCGAAAAAATTCATAAATTATCAATAACATTTTTCAATTGGCTTGTGCTCGCCGATAATAATTTAGTAAGCAACTTGTGTTCAATAAATAACCTATATCAACCTGTGATACATTACTTATAAGCTGTTTATTTTCCTTCTTTATAAACCGACTTATTGAATAATAAATTTATTTTTTTATTTGTTTATATATTTATTTATTTTTTTTTACTTTTTTGTTTATTTATTTATTTATACGTTCTTTGTTGTATATAGGTACATACATATTTTTGTTTTGTTTTTTGTTATTTGTTTATTGACATAATAATCTATTTATTATATAATTAATGTACATATGTTCTTATATAATTATTTTTTAAATTTTTAATTTAATTTTTTCTTTTCTATAAAGGAGTTTTTTTTTCTTTTAGAAAACTAAAGGAAGTTTTATCGTGTTTCCTCCAAAAATATTTTAACTTTAATTTGTTAGCTCAGAATCCGAACAAAATAATATTTAAGTTAGAAGATATATGGTCTCAAATTTCTTTATGTAAAATGTAACAAATCATTGTAATTTTTTTATCACGAAATAAATATCTATCTATCTATTAACCATCCCAAAACAACATTTGTTACGTTGTTACGTAAATCAAAAATTTTCTTACAAAAATACTTAATACAATTAATTAAATATCAAAGTTATAAAGTTTTTTTAGTTTTATGAATCATCAAAAACAGAATGAAAGAGAGACAGAATGAATCTCTTTCAAGTAACATTTGTACATTATGTCATTGCCAGATACTTTATCGTGTTCGGCATTGCCTCAACATCTCCCTCCTTTAATAACTAAACGTAGTCTTTAAGGTAATCTGGGCGCTTACGTTCTCTTGCTGGCTGTAGCACATGAGGAAAGTCTGCAAATTTTCCTTTGTCATCCCCTCCTGTTTCAATTTTTTTAATGTTCTTCTGAGAGTATCGACAAATCTCTCCAAATCTGAGATGCAAAATACCTCATTCAGCGAAAAACATCTTGAACTGTTCTGAAGTGATTTGTGTTCCATTGTCGGACACAAGTTCTTGTGGGTTTCCGAATCTCGCGAAAATTTCCGACAGCTTCTGTATGCAAGCGCTTGTGTTGATCGATGCAGTTTGAAATATTTCAGGCCATTTTGAGTAGGCGTCAATCATTAACAACAAATATTTTCCATTCACCGGACCTGCTATATAAATGTGTACGCGCTGCATGGGCGCCTCAGCAAGTGGCCAGGTATGTAATTCTGTTTTGACTGGAGATTTTGCGTTCAACGCACAGTTTTAACACTCTTGAACGAATTCTTTGATATCACGGTCGATGTTAGGTCAGTACACGTGATTTCGGGAAAATGATATAATGCGTTGAATACCTGGATGGCCTTTGTGTAGCTGCTGCAAAATTCGGATCCTTAATTGACTTGGAATAATTACTGATTTCCGTACAACAGGCATCCATCAAATGATGGAAGTTCATCTCGACGTGATAAAAACGGTTGTAACTCATTTGACACTTTGTATAGACAGCCATTAGTAACAAGCCTTTTAAAAAAGGTTTGGCTAATATGATCAGGCTAGTTCCTCAGGTTGGCAACAGGTTAATTCCCTGTTCCGTAAAATTTTAGAATTACGAACCCGAAAACAAGCCTCGGAAACGGACTGATCTCACGACGACAACCAACGCAACGAAAACGGCAAAACGATTTACGAATTTTCTTATGGAACGTACGATCGCTCTATAGAGCTCGAGCTGCTCAGCAGCTAGCCGATGCCCTGTCAAAATATAGAGCTGACATAACAGCACTACAAGAAATCAGATGGACAGGGAATGGTGTTTTACAGAAGAAAGAATATGACGTATACTACAGCTGTCATACAAAACACCATGTGCTCGGGGTAGGCTTCCTAGTCAGCGAAAAAATGAAGTCTACCATCATCGGCTTTAACGCTATAAGCGAAAGGCTATGCACCCTTCGCGTGCGAGGCAAATTTACGAACATTAGCCTCATTAACGTTCACGGACCTACGGAGGAGTCCTCAGACGAAGAAAAAGAGACTTACTACGAACAAGTCGAGAGGACCCTCAATGCCTGTCCAAGGTATGACGTAAAAATCATCCTTGGGGATTTGAACGCAAAAATAGGTCGGGAGCCGGTATTCAGGCATTACGCAGGCACCCATAGTTTGCATGAGAACACTAATGACAATGGACATTGAGTCTTAGAATTGGCAGCATCGAAAAACATGGTCGTTGCGAGTACCAGGTTCCCGCGAAAAGATATCTACAAAGCCACCTGGGTATCACCTGATGGAGTCACTCGTAACCAAATAGACCACGTGTTGATAGACCGTCACCACAACTCGAACTTGATGACGGTACGAACGTACCGAGGCGCCAATATCGACTCGGATCACTATCTTGTTGGTATGGTCTTCCGAGGGCGGATTGCCTTGCGAAGACGTATTGCATCCGCCGATCAAGTTCGAATCAACACGGCTGCCCTGCGCAATGAAAATGCCAGTAACACCTTTGGTAATGCGTTAGGACTCGCCCTAGAATCGCTTGATTTAAGGAGAGTAAGTCCTGGGGCCAGTATGCTGGGCGTAGATGAGAAGTGGACACGCCTTAAGAATACTGTCATTAGTACTGCCAACTCCATCTTAGGCAGCAGTCGTAGAAATCGGAACGACTGGTTTGATGATGAATGCAAGCTAGCGACTGAACGTAAGAATGTTGCGTACCGAGCAATGCAGCAATCTCATAGAACGCGGGCACGCGAAGAAGAATATAAAGAGCTCAGAAGAATAGAAAAACGGCTTCACAGACAGAAAAAATCAGCCTGGGAGAAGAACTTAATCTGTGAAATAGAAAAAAGCCGAGAGCGAGGTCCGCACCAGGCGCGGAAGTTCTACCAATCCATCCGAAACATGACGCAGTACACACCACGCTGCACATACTGCAAGGACGGAGAGGGAAATCTGATCACCGATCCACAAAGCATACTGGAGCGATGGGAAGTGTACTTTAATGAATTGCTAAATGGTCAACTCACTGCAGAAGTGGAGGCTCCACTGCTTCAAGACGAATACCCTATGTTGCCGTCACCAAGCATAGAAGAGGTTGAGAAGGCTATAGACCGGCTAAAGAAAAACAAAGCCCCGGGAGCTGATGGTATACCAGCCGAATTATTTCAACACGGTGGGCCAGCTCTACGTCAGGCAATTCATGATATTATAGTGCACGTGTGGGAGCGTGAAGAAATGCCAGAAGACTGGCGAAAAGGTATAATATGCCCCATACATAAGAAAGGAGATGTCACAACGTGCAGCAACTATAGAGGTATCACGTTGTTGAGTACCGCCTATAAGATACTCTCCTCTATCCTACAAGACCGGATAACCCCATATGCTAAAACCATCATCGGACAATATCAGTGTGGTTTCATTCCAGGCAAATCAACAACTGATCAGATCTTTACCCTTAGGCAGGCGATGGAAAAATGTCTAGAATTTAACATCCCAACATACCACCTGTTTATAGACTTTAAGGCCGCCTATGATAGCATAGCCAGGGTAGAACTTTACAAAGCCATGAGAGAATTCGGCATCCCAAATAAATTGACACGACTATGTAGGTTGACCATGACCAACGTAACAAGCCAAGTAAAAATAGCCGGATTGCTATCCAGACCAATCAACATCTTTAATGGACTCCGACAAGGGGATGGTTTGGCCTGCCTCCTCTTCAACCTGGCGTTGGAGAAAGCAATCCGTGACTCTGGCACGGCAACAAGAGGGACCATCGTCAACAGGTCCAGCCAGATACTGGCTTACGCAGACGACATCGACATCATCGGAAGAACCGAGCAAGCTGTACACGATTCCTTCATCCAGATCGAGCTGGCGGCACAAAATCTGGGGCTGCACATTAGTGAAGGTAAAACAAAGTACATGGTGGCGTCGAATGCGAGAGGAACAGTTGGTCAAACAATCAAGGTAGCGGAGCACGAATTTGAAGTGGTGCAATCCTTTAAATACCTTGGGTCAATAGTAGCAGCCGATAACAATATAGAAGAAGAAATACGCGGGCGGCTTCTCAAATCCAACAGAGCCTACTACAGTCTGTCAAAGCTCTTCAAATCCAGAAATCTCACCATAACTTCAAAACTACTGCTGTACAGGACCATGGTTCTGCCAGTACTCACATATGGATCCGAGACTTGGGTGCTTAGCAAAAGGCACTCTGACCTCTTAGCCGCGTTCGAGAGAAAAGTCTTAAGGAGAATTGTTGGCCCCATATGTGAGGAAGGACGATTCCGGAGACGGTACAATCATGAATTGTACGCAATCTACCTTGAAGCAGATATAGTGACAAAAATTAGGCTCGGTAGACTTCGGTGGGCAGGGCACCTAGCTCGCATGAGCGAAGAGGAACCTGCTCGGAAAGTTCTTTGTGGTACATTCTATGGCAGACGACAGCGTGGTAGACCATGCTTGCGCTGGAGAGATGGCGTAGACCAGGACGCCCGGAGCCTTGGGGTGCGCAACTGGATGGCGTCGGCTCGAGACCGGGATAGGTGGAGAGACTTGTTGAAGGAGGCCAGGACCGGACCCCGGTTGTCGAGCCGATGATGATGATAGACAGCCATTCTTGATTGATTCTGCTACGGATCGTAGTAACTTATTCTTTTGAGTTTCAGATGCACCCATTCGTGCCGTTACTTGAAATGGTTTCAGTGTTTGGTTGAATTTGGCCTGAATATCCTCCTCTAGAGCTGCGCATGCTATGACAACGTCCTCTTCAACCTTCTCTTGTTTTGTTATGAGCCGTGACAGAACATCGACATAGCCAAAGTCCTCTGTACATACATGTTCGATTTCGAAATCATATGCCATTAATATAAGTGCCCAACGCTGAAGACGGCTAGATCTATGAGCAGGAATACCCTTTTTTGAGTCGAACATTTTAAAAAGTGGTTTATGGTCGGTTTGAAGTTCGCAAATCCCTCTTTTTCTTTCTGGCTGTAATTTTTTTCGGCCTGTGTTAATGATCGTGCTGCATGATGAATCATTTTTTCTGTTCCAGCAGGAATACGCTTTTTTGAGTCGAAAATTTTAAAAAGTGGTTTGAAGTTCGCAAATCCCTCTTTTTCTTTCTGGCTGTAATTTTTTTCGGCCTGTGTTAATGATCGTGCTGCATGATGATGATGAATCATTTTTTCTGTTCCATCAGGAAACTCATGAGAAATATATGCCCCAATGCCGACACCTGATGAATCCGCAGCCACTTTGATTGGTAACTTCGGGTTGTAGTGACACAACGTTAGGTCTGATGCTAAGTTTTCTTTAAATTTTTCAAAACAACTTAACCACATCTATTCGGAGTTGTTCATTCAGAGTTCATCAGGCGGAGCTCTTGTATCCCTCATTTGCCTTTCGAATTTTCCATAATAATTTACAGCACCAAGAAAAGATCTCAGTTGGTTGATATTCTCCGCAACAGGCATGGTTCTTATTGCTTCTATTTTTGCTGGGTCAGGTCGAAATCTGTTTCTGTCAATGATGTGCCCCAAATATTTGATTTTTTGGGCTTTGAAAACACATTTTGATATTTTGACATGAAAACCAAATTCTTCAATTTTTTTAAAAAATCGTTCAAAATTTTGTTTATGTGTTTTTTCATCTTGTCCGCGAACTATGAAATCATCCAAATATAAAGACACACCATTAAGTCTTGACATCATAGCATCGACTAACTCTTGATATGAAGATTTTTAAATCTATATGCTCAAGCGGTGATCGTGTGAATCTGCAAGCCGACATTGATAGCTTTTGTACTTGGTGCAGCAAGAACGGATTAAACCTTAACCCAGCGAAATGTCAAACTATGACTTTTTGAAAGAAACGAGTACCGTGTTGTTAGTTTTAAAGATCTTGGAATCGTCTTCAATTCAAGTCTAGATTTTACAGAGCACATCAACTCTCTTGTTAAAAAGGCTAACTCAATGTTAGGTTTTGTAAAAAGATGGTCCAAAGAGTTTCAAGACCCTTATGTTACCCTATCTCTATACAATTGTTTTGTTCGTCCGCATCTGGAATACGCATCTCAGGTATGGACTCCGTTCTATGATGTTCATAGATCTAGGATAGAGGCAGTTCAGCATAATTTTGTTCGTTTTGCCTTAAAAGGTCTTCCCTGGACAGATCCTTATAACCTTCCACCTCATGAACACCGAATTCAGCTTCTACACATTCAGTCCTTGTTACAGAGGCGTGTAAATAACGATATAGTTTTTATCCACCAACTTCTTTCGGGCGCATTAGATGCACCTGACCTACTTACTTGTGTTGGACTCAATTATCGTGGGGGTGCTCACCATCTGCGTAGCCTTGAGCTCCTTTATTGTCCACAATATCGGACTAATTATGGTATAAATGAGCCGCTTACCCGCATGTGCAGGCTTTTCAATTTATATTCTAAAATGATTGATTTTAATGACAATAAAATAAATCTTAAAAATGTACTTAAAACCAGTGCTCTACGCTTTTAGTTCATGTTTTATGTATTTTGTATTGTTAAATTATATGTTTTATTGTAGTATAGTGCTTGTGTTATTGTAGTCATTTGTTTTACATTACTAACAACTAACACCAGCACTAAGTGATGAGCCAGTGGAACACATATAATGTGTTGGCAAATCTTTGTTCAAAAGCTGAAGCTTGCTCTAAGCTCCTTATGAACAGGATCTGATAGTGTAAAAAGAAATTATCCGGGCACTGATTTAATACCTGGTGGTAGACGGTTTTGCAAAAATTTCTTTGTCAGTTCAGCAATGAAATCTTGATTAGCTGTAGTAACTGCATTGCATATGGTGCTTAAAGGCTGCTCCCATACATTGAATTTGGATATCCAATCTTTACCTAAAACATTTAGCGAAGTAAGATTTGATACAAAAACTTTATCAAACAGAAACTTCCCTTGAAACTCCATGTCGCAACCTAACTCAGCTGTGAGTTTCATTGCGGTATTGCTTGCACTTTTAGCGCGTTGAAGTGTGTCGTTTTTCGTAGGAGATCAAATTCTTCTCCAGACATCCTCAGAAACGATAGTTATGTCTGACGCTGTGTCCAACTGTAGTTTGACAGGAACGTTGTTCATTAGGACAGTTATGTACTTCCTCTGGGATCGTACGCAACCCACTTGTTGAATGCAGCGGTGTACAGCTGGCTTCTTTGAACGATTTTTTTTAAAACGATCGTTGTAGAATATGTTTCTGTGAGATGACTTTGCAGTGCAGCAGCCCTCTTTATGGCCAACTCGCGAACACTGCTTGCATTCATGATTGGTAAACTTACAATCTATGGCATAATACATTTCGCCACAACCCCAGAATGGAGTTCTGGGTCCCTTCGGCGATAATTTTGATGCGTTTTGGTTCTTACTTGGCTGCTGGTCGACTACTTCTTTCTTTTTCCACTGCTTTCCTCATTGTTTTCCATCGTGTATAGCCTTTACTGCCAATAAAGGGGTTTTCTCGACTAAATTAGAGTCATGTTTAATGTTGGATACTCTTTGAGCTTCTACAACTAATGATTCCAATGTAGGCTTCACTGTTGGGTCGGAGTCAAGTTTCGATAGCAGGCGTGTTCTTATATCAGCGTAACGGAACTAGGCACATAACAACACCGGTGGGACACCCTGCAACTAACGGTCAAGCTGAAAACAGAGTCAAATCGGTAATATCAGCATTGAAACGCGCACTGCACGAAAGACAGTCATGTAACAAAATAAACCAGATATTAGAAGCATATCTGTTGGACTATCGAAATGCCATTCAGAGCACAACAGGTAAATCGCCAGCCGAACTGATGCTCCGTAGGAATTTAAAAAATAAGTTCGATTCATTAAAGCATTTTTCAAATTGAATTAATGCAAACAATTTCAATAAAATGCAAATAAAGAAAAAGTTGATGATATTGTTTTAACTAAGAACTATTGTATACCAGGGAAATATTCATGGATAAAAGGAAAAATTATTGAGAAAAAAGGAGAATGATATTATAATATTAAAATTTTTAAGAAAGAGAATAATTATATGGGAACGTCATGTAAACCAAACAAAAATGTGTAAAGAAATTAAGAAAAAAAAAAAAAGATATGAATAATGATTATGTATCAACATTTTTGTCAGATTGGAGTAAAGTAATTGCATTTAATAAGAATAATATGTAATAGATTTTAAGATTCAAAAATACTAAGTGAATTGTTATGTGAACATAACATTATGTAGCAACAACCCTGTTCAATACGCTTGATTCTATATTATGCGATTAATTATTAGATAAAAGTAAAAACATGTATTCAGTCTTATGACATAATAAAGTTAAGTCAAGCTAACATCAAGAGCTTACAAATTTAATGAGATTTTATTATTTTTTTCTCAGGATTTTGGTTGAAAAATGCGAGATTTTTGTAAATGCGATGTTGCTAAATCCCGATTTTAAACTTGCAAGGTATCGTTTTCGAGATTTAAAATAACGCAAGATTTCGTAATTCGAGAATTTGTGAGTCATAACGCTCTCATATCTCGTTCGTCAACTTATTTGTATTTTATGGTATAATGAAATTATATATATTACTAATAGCATCAAGCAATTCAAACTCGGCCCAAATGAATAAAATAAGTTATAATTAGGGAAATGAAAGCAATTGAAAGGAATTATTGGTGAAATAATGACGACATGTATATGTATATATCCTGGCAGTTTTCCCGATTCCTATTCCCAATCGGAAGTTACCTAATTTGCGAAGCTAAACCAGTAATAATCGAATGATACCATTCCGCAACACAAACATAATCAAAAGTCCTTGACGACCTATTGCTGTCTAGAATAACTACGACACAAATCAACCACACAGGAACCGACCTCCCTTTCGTTTTATCAGCTTACCCATCTTCTTTCCAAAAATAATCATAACAAAGTACCAAATGGTTTTGGTTTTGGGATACTACGGTCCGGGATCAAGGTTTTACGTCACCACCGCAGCCAACATAAACCCAAGCAAATTGTCGATTCAATGTCGATCTATCCCTCGAATCAAATAGTAATGCCACCGAGAAGGTTTAATGATTTCCCGGTATTGTAAATAGTAATGAAACTGTACAACTGTAATATAAATGACTATGTAACAGCTCCTCGCTCATGATATCTCACTCCTGAAATTTTAGTTCTGGCCAGACCAGAGCCAGTGCTATATTGCCAGTGCTGCAGCATAGCAAGACAATCCCTCTTTCATTCATCTATAGTGAAATATGTATGCGAGAACCATTATGATGATGGTACTTCTCATGCTGCTCTCTTGATTCGCTGGATGATGGTGATAGAAAAGGTTAATGATGACTATAAACCATATTGTTGGCTGAAGGTTTTGGTTAGTAGATTCAAAATAATGAATTGTGAAGTTCGATGAGTAGTATGTGAATGTATCTCTTACTCCAAAAGTATCATGTTTGTTTTATCGAAATTAATAAATACTGATATAAAAAAAAAGAAAAAAATGCTTTGAGCAAACATTTTGCCAGTTTCATGCCTGGAAAAATACAACTTAATTTGTGTATCAACTCATTGAAAATCCATTATTAAAAACGTTGTTACTTAAATTGACAGAGCGAAAGAAATAAATCAAGAATATAGTACCCCTTGTGGCGACTATGTATCATTAAAATCATAGTATACTTTAACTTTATTATATTTTTTTATTATCATAGCTCACATAAATTCATTTTAACTTTCATCATTTCAAAATTCAAAATACTTTGCAATTTTCAACTCATCAATTTGAAAATAATTTCAATCATATCATCTGATACTTTTCAATAAGAAAAATAAATTTACTTTCTTTTTATTATTAATTCTTTTTTCAAACTTGTAACATAGTTCGCTTTATAAATAAAATAAAGTTTTAATAATTTTGTAATTCGGTTGGTTTATATTATTATTCTAAAACATTGGCTATCGGAACAACGCTTTCAATCAGCGCTTTTTAAGTTGGATTTTTAATTGCTGTCTCCTATAATCAGCAGCTAAAAATCCAACTGAAAATTGTATCATCACAAAAAATTCTTTGAGTTATTTGCCATCGATAAGTGTAAAGTTTGCGCTTTGAATCGAATGAAAACGTAATAAATTCCATAAAAGAAAGTGAAATTAATTTCCTCAGAGTTTAATTGATTTTACATGTAAAATTATTTTCATCATACTCTGTTAGTGTTGAAAATGTTTATCGACTTGAGAAGATTACTTAGTGGGTTTAAGGACAAGCAGAACCAAAGGGGGCTGAACGTATCTCCTAGAAGGCTAGAAGGATTCCTCTTCTGATGTTGACTAAAGAACTACTTTCACCTCCAAGGTGAAGGGTTACGCACCATTTTTCGCTGATAACTTTCAAAAATCTTCTTACTTTTTGATCGAATTTGTATACCTCCAGAACCTCATGCAAGTAAGAGTGAGGAACTGAATGAAATGAATTCTAATAGTCCACAAACACCAAACTCAAGTTCCGCTTTTCTTGAACTGCTTGACAAACTGCGACTGAGTCAATGATAAGCTGGTCCTTACAACCCTGTGACTCCTTGGCACAACCTTTTTGCTCTTCAGTCACAATGTTGTTGTTTTCGCAATGGGTGTATATTCGGTCTATAAGAATTTTTGTGAAGAGCTTATATATCGTAGACATTCATGTGATGGGCCAGTATCCTGCTGGATTTGTAGTGGGACTACATTTTGGCAGGAGAAATGTGTTCCCTTTCATAAGGAATGCAGGCATTTGTTCTGGTTCATCGAGTCAATAGGTGAGATGCATGGCTATATGTTTGTGAAGAACAGGCAGTTTTTTGATCCAGATATTTTGGATCTAATCAGAACCGCGGGCTTTCCAATTGCTGACATGTTTAATAGCTGTTGTCACTTCCTCGGCAGTAATAGCACGAAATAAGGTCAGGACTCCCGGAGGTTTTAAAAAAAGACAACTATTATTTTTGTGTGCACCTCTGTGCTACGTTTATTCATAACTCGAACTTAATTCTACCTTATCAAATACTTTATATGTTATTTATTGCTTAGTCATGAGAATGAAAATGAATTCGTTTTATGGAAATTGCTGATGGCATTAAAGTGACAAAAAAGAAATAATTATGAAATTGAATTTAGAGAATTGCTGATGGCATTGAAATGACAAAAAGAAATAATTATGAAATTGAAATTAGAGAATTGATGATGGCATTGAAATGAACTGGACAATGACCTGAGTCGATGTGAGTGCATCTTGGGGTTAGGTATGTAACTCCTCCCCTCTAAGAATGGAGCGACGGCCAGAGGAACTGTTTTGTAGTTCCGGTGCCAGGAGCGATGATTTTTACAGGTGTAATTGGGGTATTTGCTGATGTGTCCGGAGCGATGATTTTTATGGGTATGGATTCTGTAGGTTGTTTTATAATAGGAATATTGAATGATGTTTTTGATGATCTATGAAGTTTGATTAGGTAGATTGATAAGATAAGTACAATCAGACCGAATATTATAATTGTGTTGAGCATCAGTATGTTTGTTTGTGAGGTTCTGGTGTGTAAAGTTTTAATCAGTTCCATATTTTGAAAATGGAAAGACTGAAGTTTTTGTAGATTCGGAGTTTGTATGATTGATGATGAATTTATAAGGTTTAATTGTGATGGAAAAATGTGGACATCCTCCCAGTATATTTGTGAGTTGCTGTCGTAAATAATTTGGTTAATTTCGATTGTACAGTTTTCAAAATGTATGAGTTGCGTTCCTCTGAGTTTTTGGTTGTTTGGTTCACAGGTTGTTGTAATGGATGTTTCGGGAATGTTGATTACTAATATGTAGTTATGTTCTGGTTGCACGATGTCAGCTTTGTATGGTTCTTCTTTGAGGTCACAGTTGGCTGGTAAGTTTTTGAGAAGATTAGCGATGCAGGTATCATTTGGGTTTGGCTGGTATTTCTTTGCTTCCTTGCACAAGTATGTCCCTTCAATTTTTTGGCATTTTTCGTCAAAGTAAAATATTTGTTTAGGGTTGGATAGGGCGTAAGGTTTTGTAATTATTGTTTTAGTATTATTTATGGGAAGAGGAATAATGTGAAAAAAGGAAAATGTTTCGGTAGATATTTGGGGAATTTTTATATTAAATATTACGTTAGTGTGGTTATAGTAGGCTTGTAGATCTAGGAGCTCGTAAATTTGTTCATCTGAATTTATCTGTATGGATTTATTTTCGAAAATCTTGTAGATAAAGTCAAGTTCTTCAGAGTTCAATATTTGCTTTGAAATAACGTTAAGTCTAGCGAGAATAATAGCTTCAGCTATATTTGTAAGATGACTGTTTAGCAGATCTATATTGTAATTGATTTGATTCAAGTATTGTGTGTATCTAATAGCATTTTCTTGTATTTTAAATTTTGTGTTTATTTGATTTCGCGAATATCTTAAGTAACCTTCAATAATTTCTTGCTGCTTATTTATATGGTCGGTAATGTTATTAAATCTCTCAGTCATTTGGTTGTTAGCCTTTGTTACTCTATTTACCTTGTCTACTACTGTTGCTTGATTTCTTGATAACTGTTCGATCTGTTCATTTAGATGAAGGGCATCATCCGCATCCATATTTCCCGTTATGCTTTTAATTACAGAGCCTAGCCCGTTTATAATGCCTCTTTTTGGTCTGAATTTTGGCATTAATGTCTTAAGTTTAATTTTTACTTCTTGAATTTTGACGTTTAAGACTGTTAAAGAATCTTTGAATTCATCTAAATTTTTGAATGCTGCTAGTGCATTTGTTATTTTTTCTATGTTGGTTTGGTATGATTCTAATTTAACTACATGTACAAAGTTGTCATAATCCCTTATAGATTTGCCTATACCTAGTTTCATGGGAAGTATTCCTATGTTGTTATTAAGGTCCTGTATCTCCATTTTCTGTCCGTGGGATATGGTCGTCATCATTATTGTTGTTGCTATGAATCTGAAATTTACGTTTATGTTTTATTTTTGATTTATGAAGTTTTTTATCATCACTAGTAATAACTGTAACTTTATTGTTTGATTTAATTTTATGTTTACTAAATCTTGGTGTGAGTTTATTTCTTCGGAATTCTTTTCTATATATAATTGAATTTTCTTTAAGATCTACTGCATCCTTCCTATTTTGATTAATATGTTCAATGTTTTTAGATACTATTTTTTCTAATCTTTCTTTTATAGTAGGGAATAGTTTTTCTTGAAATTCGTTAAGTTTTTGTAAATACTCATGTTCGTTATTAAACGCTATTTCTTTGTCAAACTTATAAGTCCTACCGTAAAAAATCTCATATGGAGTATAATTCGTAGCGGAGTGTATGGAATTATTGTATGTTATTAAAGTTTCGTTTAAAATAGAGCTATGATCTCTTTCTTTTCTTTTGTTGTAGATTATCCTGTATATTTCAGTAAGTGTTGAATGTAATCGTTCAACTGGGCTATTGCTACTAGATTGTTGAAAAGATGTTATGTGCAAGTTAATGTTATACTGAGCACAAAAGTCTTTAAAAATTATTGCAGTGAATTCAGATCCTTGATCTGATATAAGGTGGTTAGGTATGCCGTGAAGGCTGATGAAATGCTTAATAGACCTGATTATGTTAAGGCTATTCTGAACTGCGAGTGTATATGCTGCTGCAAATTTTGAGAATTTGTCGATTATTGTTAAAATTTTCTTGTTGTTTATGCTATATACATCAACGTGAATTATTTCTAATGGTTTCTTGGGAGTTGGTGGAATCTCATGTTTAATTTTTGGGGGGTTTCGGTCATATTTTAAGAGTTGACAGGTTTCGCAATTGTTTATTATTTTTGTAATTTTCATTTTCATATAGGGGAAAAAATATTTTCTTTTTAAATGGAGGAATGATTCGTTTATTCCTCTGTGGTTATTGTTGTTATGGTAGTCGATTATGATTTTGTCTTGTTCGTCGTTGTCTATTATGTCCGTTAGTATGTCGGTACACCGGATTAGTTTGAATGTTGTGCTGTTAGAGAAAAATTTTTTGTAAACGTCTTGAACAATTTTGAATGTTTCATCATCTGTGAATATTCCACAGCATTTATTTGGAGGTAATTGTTGTTTAAGAATTTCCGTAATGTTATTTTCCGAAAATGTTTGTTTGTAGACTGTTTTTCTAAGTTTGTTTTTGAATAACATCTCGATTTTCGGCGACTTGTCTCTATCATTTTTTTTTAAAATTAGTTGTATGTTAAATTCATTCAATGGTTTTTCAGAAATATATATATGGTCATTTAAATTTTCCTCTGCTGAGTGAATGGTATCAGCTAAACTTTCGTTCAAATTTACTTCGACTTTATTGTTTGGTGGTTCTGTTCGAATTCGACTTAGAGCGTCTGCGTTCAAATTTAGTTTACCCTTTTTGTATATTATTTCATAATCGAACTCTTCTAATTTTAAACGCCATCTGATTAATTTGGAGTTTGGGTCTTTAAGACTCATAAGCCATTGCAAGGGTTTATGGTCGGTAACAATTTTGAATTTCTGTCCGAAAAGGTAAGGTCGAAAGTATTTGGTTGCCCAAACAATAGCCAATAATTCCTTTTCGATAGTGGAATAATTGGTCTCTGTGTCGGTTAATGTCCGACTTGCGTAACAGATAGGTTTATCACTACCTATATTGCCTTGAGATAAAACCGCACCTAGTGCAAAGTTACTTGCATCAGTGGTCAGTACGAATGGTTTGGAAAAATCAGGATATTGCAGAATTGGGTCATTAATTAAAAGATCTTTACACATTTCAAATGCTTTGACGTATTTTTCGTTTAAGTCGATAGTCTTACCTTTTTTGAGGCATTCTGTTATTGGTTTTGTAAGTTTTGCAAAATCTCGTATGAACTTTCGGTAATAGCCAAGGAGGCCTAAAAAGGATTTAATTTCTTTTTGGGTTCGAGGTATTGGGAAGTTTTGAATTGCCGAGATTTTGTCAGGATTTGGTTTAACACCTTCGCTTGTCACAATATGACCTAGAAAAGCTACTTCTTTACGGAGAAATTCAGATTTGTCTAGTTGGATTTTAAAATTAGCTTCTCTTAGCCTGTCGAAAACTTTCTTTAGATTTTCCGTGTGTTCTTGCAGTGACGTCGAAAAGATGATAATATCATCCAAGTAAACAAGGCAGATTTTTCCTTGCAGATCTCTAAGAAGGTTGTCCATGACTCTTTGAAAGGTCGAAGGGGCATTCTTCAAGCCAAAGGGCATTCTCAAATACTCGTAGTGCCCGCTCTCTACAGTGAACGCAGTTTTTCCAACGTCTTTTGGATTCATCTCGATCTGGTGAAATCCGCTAGCAAGATCAAGTGTTGTAAAATACATACTTTTGCCAAGTTTATCTAAAACATCTGTAATATTTGGTAAAGGATATTTATCGTTCACTGTTTTTTCATTCAGTTTACGATAGTCAATTACGAGTCGCCATTTAATTTTTCCACTGGCGTCCTTTTTCTTTGGGACTATCCATATTGGAGAGCTCCAAGGCGAATAGCTTGGTCTTATTACACCTTGTTCAAGCATTTGTTTTATTTGGGTTTGGACTTCTTGTTTATGAATATGGGGGTATCTATATGTCTTTGAGTATATTGGAATATCATCGTTGGTAGTGATATTATGTTTTAATTTATTAGTGAAAGTTAGTTTTTGTCCATCTTTGAAGAAAATGTCCTCGTAAGATCGACATAGCTTGTAAATTGTTTTCTTTTCTTCGGTATTTAAGTGAGAAGTTCGAATAAGGTCTGTAATGTCGTCGGAAGATATAGGTTTTGAAATTGGATTGTTGTGATCAATCTCTAAGTTGTTCAGTTCGTAGAAATCTTGATTAATGAATTTTGTGACTTTGAGGGGTTGTTCTAAAAAGAGTGTTTTGTTTGAATATGATTTATTGATAACTATTACGTTTGCGTACCATTTAATTGTAGTATAAATACCTTCTGGAATGTATAATTGAGGTGAAATATGTGTTCTGTTAATAAAAATTTCTCCATCTTCAATATCGACTGGTAAATTAACAATCGTTTTTGAATTTCCCGAAAGGATATATTTTTGGGATATAAAATTAGGCTTGAGTTCGAGAGGTAATTTGGAATTTTGAGTGATTAAAAGTTTATTTACTAGATCGATGTTTGCTCCTAATGTAGTGAGAGTGTCAAGTCCTAGTAGACCATCAAAGTATCCATGAAATCGGAATGCCAGAAATCTGGTCTCTCCAGGTTGGTTGAATTCTAAAAAATTAGGGAGACGAACCTCTTTGTGTATTTTGTGTGTATTAAGTATGGTTTTTATAGTAGTGGGTTCAATAGAAATAAGATCGTCAGGATTTATGAACTCAGGGTTAATAAATGAAGTGGTGGCTCCTGTGTCTATTAGGAATTTTAGTGGTCGGCCAAATGGTGAGGAAATATTTATATAAGGAAGAGTTGTACCGTGTTTATTTATATCTATGTATCCAATTGGTCTGCCGGGGCAGGTATGTGAAAATTTTCGTCATCTAGTTCATGCATTGTGTCCAATAAGTCAAGATCTTGTTGATCAGGAAAGTGGTTATAATCATAATAAGAGTCTAGTTCTTGAAAGTTGCTTGCTACGATAGGGGGGTCTTCGTAAGAAGGGTTGTCTGGAATAACCACATTATGCAGTTCCTGTCTTTGTTTAAAGTTTTGAAATTGGTTTGGTTTAACGAAATTAGATGAGGATGGCTGGGTTAGACGAGTTAGCCTAGTAGAACCGAGTTCCATTGGTTCTGAGGGTCTTTGTTGATTTGATTGCTGGGGTTGCTGATTATAACGTTGAAAAGGTTGGTGTTGTTGGGGTTGTGGTTGAATAAAGGCTTGTTGTTGAAATTGTTGTTGGATAGGTTGTTGTTGAAATGTTTGGTGAGGGTAGCGTTGTTGGTAAGATGTTGGTTGTTGTGGCGGAAAGAATTGTTGTTTAGAGAATTGTTGATGAGGGAAATTTTGCCTATTTACCTGGTTTTGATAAAATGAATTTTTTTGTGAATGGGGTGTATAATATGTATTTTGTGTATGGTAATTTTTAGAGGGTTGAACTGTATTGTATCTTTGTCTTTCTTGTGCATATGAAATGTTCTGCTCTTTAACGCAAAATGAAAAAGCTTCCGGTAATGAAACTGGTTTCATTGCTCGGATGGTGGAACCAAGAGGTTCTTTTAAACCAACTAGAAATGTGTTGAGGCACATTTCTTCATACAAAACATTTTTTGCTCTTATGACATTTAAATCTGTGTCATGTACTTTGATATGGTTGCTGATAGCAGCGAAGATTTCGATGATTTTGCTATAGAATTGTTCTATAGTGCTGTTATATTGTTTAAGGTTGTGAAGATCACGAATGAGAGAAGTTTCATTTCTTTTATCGCTATAGTGCAACACTAGGTTACTACGTATTGCTGTCCAGGAGAGTGGAGTGCCATACATGTTTAATATTTCATTAGCAGGGCCAATGATTTTGTTCCGGATGGCTCGGAGGAGTATTTTCCCTTGGATAGTGCCATCCGATCCAGTGATTAATGTTAGAATTTCTTCTACATTTTGAATAAATTCGAAAAGAAGTCTAGGGTTACCGTCGAATTTAGGTAAATCTTTAATTGCGTCAGGTACCCTTAGTGTTTGAAAAACATCTGAATCGTTTTCACTATGATCTTCGTTGTTAGGCATATTTTTTATTTTTATTGTTTTGCTACTTAAATCACTATTTTTTTCAGTATTTTGTATTTCTATTGTAAGGTTGCTTAAGCTATTATTTATTTCTTCTAATGTTACTTGTATTTTTTCTTGATCGATTTTTAATTGTTCTCCTAAAGTTATGTTACTGTTAAAGCAACTATTTTCTTCGTCTGAACTACTTATATCTATACTATTGGAGTGTATGTCAAAATAATTCGGGAGTCTCCTTGACCTATACATGGATTAGGATACAGGAAAGGAATTAGTTTTACTTTTTGACTTACATGCAACTATAAATTGGGCAGGTAGTGCTCATTTTTCACCGCAAATAAATTATTCTTTAACTTCACTGATTGTTGTAAGGATTCTCTATCTTCACTTCACTGATTGTTGTTATGTAAAGTTATTTCCTGTACGTAATCACACGAATTTTTTTTTTTTTATTAAGGTTCTAAACTAAAGTGTTGAAACACACCAAATAATTATTTCACTCCGCCAATTAGCCGTTGGCTTACAATTTTTGTCCCGATATCCCGTCGAGGTTTTGTAACGTGAGATAATTTCTTGTGTTTTAGTTCTTTATCCACAACACTTTTCCGAGGGTTTTTTTTTTTTATTTATATTTTTTTTCAATAATCCGTTGATATAAATCGATTTATTTTTTCAATAATCCGTTGACATAAACCGATACAAAATTTTTACACTCGAAAAATGTGTGCAAAGATACTCCTACGAACGACTGCGCCAAATAAGGTCAGGACTCCCGGAGGTTTTAAAAAAAGACAACTATTATTTTTGTGTGCACCTCTGTGCTACGTTTATTCATAACTCGAACTTAATTCTACCTTATCAAATACTTTATATGTTATTTATTGCTTAGTCATGAGAATGAAAATGAATTCGTTTTATGGAAATTGCTGATGGCATTAAAGTGACAAAAAAGAAATAATTATGAAATTGAATTTAGAGAATTGCTGATGGCATTGAAATGACAAAAAGAAATAATTATGAAATTGAAATTAGAGAATTGATGATGGCATTGAAATGAACTGGACAATGACCTGAGTCGATGTGAGTGCATCTTGGGGTTAGGTATGTAACTCACGCGATGTAATTTCGTTAATGTTTTCGCTTCTCAGCCTTTCATTCAACAACCAGGATGTCTCATTTTCATGGGGATCCGACTTATCCCAAATTTCTTTCCAAAATATTGTTGCTTCTTCTATGTTTGCCATTTCACAATTTGTTTCAGTAGCTTTCGGCTTGGATGCATTCCTTTAGAAGTTTCTTTCATCCATCGTAAAAAGTCTGTTCTGATGTTTTCTGTCTCTTGATTCTCTGTACCTAGCAAGTCTCTTGGCTGAAGCTGTAAGTTTTTGCGTCATCCGATCCATGAATTCAACAATCTCAGCAGATGTTGGTGGGAAGTGTGTTGCTGGATATTGAAGTGCTTTTATTTGTTTTTTTTTTATCTTTTTTGATCTACATCCAGATGATAACGCAATGAGCCTACCTTCATATGTCTGCTCTTAGCCTTTTGATCTTATTTTGCAGACGTCTTTCCCATTATAGCAGTTTTGGGACCCTTTTTGAAGTTACCTGATGAGATTTTTTTTTAAAAATTATTTGTTATGCAGGCTCAAGGTCAATAAAACGAGATGTTATAAGACGTTTCGAACGTGAATACGCTCTTCTTCAGGCCTTTATTCATTTAAAATATAAACAAAATGTTTTGTCAAATTAAACATATTAAAGAACATTTTTGTCAACAAAACTTACAATTAATGTTAAAAAATCCGTTATGACAACATTACATATATAAAAAACAACGATACTTATGTGTCACTGTTACTGAATAAAACAAGATAAAAAGATAACAAATAAGTAATGAAATAATAAAATGAAATAAAAACAATTAATTAATTACTTTTAAAGAAAACACATTAAAATTTGTCCACAGTATAAAACGTCCACGTTCGAAACGTCGCTAAACCTATAACATTTCGTTTTATTGACCTTGAGCCTGCATAACAAACTATTTTCAAATAGATTGAAGAGGTCACTTAATAATTCCAACACGTTACCTGATGAGTGTGGTTGACCATCTTTCCTAAGGTTTTGGTGACAGCGACTGCAGATGCGTGTAGTTTCTCAAAGTTAGTTTCATCTGCAACATATTGTGGAAGAATCCTGTTGCTAAGCATGGTGGTGAGTTTTCTATTTGCATGTATGTGTTTGAATGTGGTATGGTTCCTCTATCCAGTGGGTTATTATTTTCATAATCCAATAGAGCTTCCAGGAAGTGTTCATTTAAGGTTCTAAGAACTGTAGTGTCACTGAGTTAATCGCTTGTCATTGCTGTTGGTATTGAACCTACGTTATTTTCATTCACAATTTGAAGAAGCGGAGGTATGTGAAGCTGCACGGTGTTGTTAGCTTGCACTTCTTCCTGCAAAGACCGCTCTTATGATCTACTTAGGTGGAGAGCTACTTTTGCATTTAACTCAAACTCACTGAGCAGTTTTCCAAAGATAATAGCTCTTTTCGGTGGGCTTAGTTTTGCTCTGTCAGGCGATTGAATTCCGGGTACTCAGTTAAGAATAGATTTTGCATGTGGGTTCTGTCTATTTGTAGTTCTGATTCGATTTTTGTGGATATGTAGTAGCAGCGCATCACGGATTTATTCATAACTGTTGACCCTTGGATGCGCCGCCTTTGGTGTCCCGAATTTGTGGTTGAAGAACTTCTGTTTGTCAAAACACTGGATGCAGGTGTAATTAAAGCGATAATATTTTCTATTGATTGGGGTGTGGTTGAATATTGGGGTTCCGCTGGCTACTCATCTCCTTCCGGAGCCAAGCCTGCGCCGGTAGTCGCGGAAGCTACCGACGTTTGAGCAGATATCCCTACTCGGTTTGATTCATTCTGGTTTTGCATTTTAATATTTTTTCTGCATAAGCAGTTATGGGTTGGGATATTAAGTGACGTTATCATATCCACTAGAGCATTTTAGTGAAAAAGCTCCTTGTTTCACCAAGTAACGCTTAAGCCCCCCGCCAGCATCAAGGCTTATCCCTGGGAGGGTTATTATTATTAGATATTTATTATTATTATTATTATTGAAAGTGCAAAAACAAGTATATGTCACCAGTGATTTTTTCAAGATATCAGCCGTAGGAAGCACCTCTAAAGAAATTATTTTAATCAAAGTCTGAATTTTAAAATATGCGAAGCTTATGAAAAAGAAGTTAGTATCGTTTGAAAGTTATTTTTGTGGTTTTTCATTTGATACCTAAATCATTTTTCTAAACGCGATACTTCAGAAGCTATGAGCATTTGTTTCGAAAAAAGCCGAATTCTCTGACTTTTGGCTCGCCAACTTCAAGTTCAAATATCTCAACACCTATTTTAAAAATATTTGAAATTCTTATAGTGGTCAACACCAGCTTTCATTTGATACATATCTCAACTATGTACGCTCTGGGCCCAGACTCCATACAAAAATGGACCATCTCCTTTCGTTTTTGTTAAGTAAATAGGTATAAATATTTTTTAATAAGATTTTAGTTGCATTAGGAGAACCTAGGTATTTATATCTAAATAAATAACTACTTGGTTTTATTTCTCCTTAAGACACAAAAATTATTTTTAATGTGGCTCTATTGGACGTACAAGCAAAAGAAGTAAAGCTTTGTCCTCATCACACTCTTTTCATTTTCTTCATTGAATAAATCTATTCTTTTCTTTCCTTAGCAAATAATAGGGCGAAAGCAATATTGTTATAGAACTGAATTTATTGAAAAGCAAAGTAGAATACAAAAATGTTTTTGTGTTTGTTTTTTTATTAGTTGCTTATAGAATTGCGCATTTGGGCGCTCATGGGTTAATTGGTGATTGAACTATTTAGAAGCGATGATAATTTCATGTGAGCGCCTAGCCTAACGTTGACGTCAATATGTCACACAGATGGTTAACCAATGGAAGTATATACTCCGAAACAGAGGTATTTATGCTGGCTATTCAAGACGAGGCTATCCCAACAAGGAACTATCAGTTATATGTTATGAAGAGCCCTGATGCTGCTGAAGACGAGTGTATGTCGTAGATGCGGAGGCAAAGGAGAAACTAGGAGAAACCACATCATATCGGCGTGTCCAGTTTTCACTCAGACTACCTCAAGAGACGCAACAATGTTTGCAAATATAATATATATGGAAATTTTGAATATTTACAATATCAGCACCGAGAACCAGAGACATTATCTTTTCGATCCTGCTCAAGCCGTTGTTTAAAACAATGACATAAAAATGTACTACGACAGAACAATCTTCACAGTTCACAGAAGGGAGCACAATAGGCCAGATATCACCATCATTAACAAAAAACAACAAAGGGCATACTTGATAGATGTAGCTATACCATTAAGTAGAAATATGGAAAAAACATATAACGAAAAAATGTCAAAATATGCAGAACTAGCAGTAGAAATGAAGAACCAATGAAACCTTTAAAATGTACAGATAGTTCAAATCATTATGTGTACTGTAGTTCATAATAATTTACAAAATAATCTTGAAAAAACACAAAACTCTGTGATCATAGAAACTTGTCATACTGTCAGATGTATGCAATAATGTTATACCAAAGATTTGTGAGTAGTAAGTTTATATAATTTTAAATTGTATTTTTAGGAGAAAATGCAAAAAGCTGTGATAATTGTCATATTTATATTAAAGATAAGTATTTTTAATAGTACATATAGTCTAAAATTGGACCCCGGGTCTCTTAAATTGTATTAATAATATAAAATGAGACATAAAAGATAATAATAATAATAATAATAATAATAATAATAATAATAATAATAAGAATGAGAGAGCATGTCTTTTCTGATCATCTATAGTTGTCCTTATATTTAATAAAATTAAAGATTCTTTAAATGGAAAAAACGGCAGCTATGTAGAAATAAAAGCAGCCTGTTAGTTGAATTTTGTGAAGAAAAAGAAGATTTGAAATGGTCATTTGAAAAGTTTTTTTTAATAATGTTTAGCTTGAGTCTTTGGTTATCTAAGCTAATTTAATTGTTTAGTTATTAAAGTTTTACTTGATCTTTGTTATACCAGCTAATTTAATTGATTATATTTATTGAAGTTAACGTTCTGCAGTGAATTTTTTAAATAAACATAAGTTTCGCTAGGATTGTAAGTGCCTAATATTAAAAATACATTTCTTTGTTAAAACTTAAGTTATTTATTTTACAGAAAATAAAATTGGATTCTTTAATTTGAAAATATAAAGAAAGTGTTCACCAATATTTATCCTCCATTTCCGCGAACCTGGAAAGCAAATATAAGTGTTGAAGCACTTTTGCAGAGAGGACGTATCAGTGCTTGTGATGTTAACACATCAATGCCCGTGAGTCATGTCATGGTGCTTACACTTTTTAATTATTTGAAAATCCGTAAATTTTGTATATGTAATTTTCATATTTTACAAAAATGATAAGAAAGATCAATATAAAGTTGACAATTGTAATTTTGTCTGCTAGAAAATATTTTGGTTAAATTTGTGGTTCTAAGAACCGCTGTTCCCAAAGAATGCATTTAGGTCTATTTTGATAGATATCTCTAAGACTAAACATATATTTGGCATTTGTACTTTAGCAGTGGGTAAAAGAATATTATCACTTATAACTATTTATGTTTTAACAATAAATTTGATTTATTTCACAGAAAATAATTTTTTGGCTGCTGAAATAGAATGTACCTACATCTCAAAAGTCAAAGTAGTCAAAGTTTCTTAAATAAACGGTTCAACTTACCTTGGGTTAACTGATGTGGGTGAATTGCTACCTCTCTGCCGCATATCTAATGAGTTACTTTGCATTTTGTGTGTCAAACGCTTGACAACATCGTCCATTGTACGCTTTGAGGGCCCGCTACTGCTAATAACATCACTATAAACGCCACTTGCGCTGTTATTATTAATATTACTACTGTTATTGTTGTTATTTGAATTACTACAATTCGTATTGTAAAAGTTGCTATTGTATCTGCTATTTTCCAAACTATTGCAGTTTGGGTCGCTGACATCACTATTACCACTACTACTATGTTGCTGCATATTTTGCAGTTGCATTTGTTGCTGCTGCTGTTTGTCAGTGTTTATAAAACTACTATTGCAAAAGTGTTGAAGTAGAGATAGTTCTTGTTGTTTAATTTTACTATTAGTACCACTACTACTGCCACTTCCACTACCACTACCACTATGACTAAAACGATTGCTTTTCAAGGAATAATCACTGTTACTATCATTTTGAAAATCACTACTGGAAATATTGCTATTTTTATTTTTATGTGACAACGACGACAAACACGCGTTTTCTAAATTTTGATGTTGCAGTTCTTCTTTTTCGGGAACTTTCTCCGCATCGACTTCCGTTTGCGTTTCTGTTTGAAGTTGCTGACTATTCGGTGTTGATATTGTGTTTGCTGATGGGGAGGATATCCGATTTTGATCATAACTTAGAGAATCTTCGAATGACGTTGTCATTGGATGATGATGTTGATGGGTTCTTTGTATTTGTAATTGTTGTTCTATTGCTTCGTTGAAGTTTTCGCTTGTATAATTTTTAAAAAAAAATTTACAATTATTTTTATTTACATGAGTACTATTATTATTATTGTTATTGTTAATTTTGCTTTTACTATTTTTATTATTATTAACACTTGTTGTGAAATCGCCTTCTAAATTTGTATTGCTTTTTGAGCGTTTTTTTGGTGGTGACGACGAACAATCATCAGACTCGGGTTTTAACTGAAAATATATAAGAAAAGGAAATAAATATAAAAAATTATCGTAAGACTTAAGTTAAATTAATGCCCCTATTATGGAATACAACTCAAGTATGGTTTAGTTGTAATTCTCATATTTGGTATTATCGATCACAACTAGTTGACTGTCAAAAGACATGAGTTGTCATTCAGATATCAACTAACAAAATGGTTGTCTTTTCAGTTGTCTCTTCGTATTACGGAAGAGAGTTGAGTTGTATTTGAGTTGTCTTAAACATCGAAATCTAACAACTGCTTATAAGCAGTTGTCTACCTACTAATTGGAGTTTATTTTAGATTATTTGACAATACAAATAATAAAATAGATTTTAATATGTGATTATTTTTATTAGTATTTTAATTTTTTACTTTAGAATTTTAAAAAGCTTTAAAAATTGTGTCTTTGTTATATGTTTGGTTGTTCAGTGGTTTAGTTGACTTGATGACATGTGTTCCATAATAGGGGCATAAATCAGTCTTATCGAAGCTAATTAAAAGAAGTTTTAAGTGGCGATCGAGCATTGAGATTAAATAAGACACATATATTTACCAAAACGTACCCGCAATAACGTATTGGACCTAAGGTCAGTTATTTCTAAAACAAAACTAAAAGCTTTCGGGGTATGAATTGAAATGTATGGCAGTAATTTTGCTTGGAGAAAAGAAAATGTATGTTTATTTATTTTCATGTTGTACCTACAGTTAGTTACAAAAGGGTAACTTTTTAAAAAAGTTACCTTGGTATTTAAAACTGGAAAATATCATAGTTTCCAATACTTTAAAATACTAAGAAATAAGAAAAATTAAAAACGATGATTTGCTTTTATTATTTTAAGTTTTCAAAACGAGTTTTAGCGAAAAACCTTAACCGCAGTTACTTACAAATTTCATAGGAATTTCTATTATGCACAGTGTATAAAAAGGTTAAATTAAATAATACGATGTAATAGTTAGCCCACAATCGTTAAGAAAATTGAATGAAAATCTACTACAGTTCTATTGAAATTATTTATTTATTTTAGCATGTTTTCACCTTAAGAACGTTGTGTTTTTCCACGTAAAGATCTCTAAGTATTTTGTTTCTCTTTGTATTTTGTATTTTGCCGATAAATGAAGTTTTGCGTTCGTATCTTTTACGACAGATGAATGGAAACTTTAGAAAGTACAAAATAATAGTTTTCTTTTTGGAAAAGGTTCAATTTTTAAATTCAAATTTTCACCGGAAGTTAAGACCTTTTTAATGATTATAAGGACCGAACCTAATCCGTCTGTGTTTCAACCAACACTGAAACGACTTACACGGTTCACATGCTGTTGGATACAGTAAATATCAAACTAGGTCGTGGGGACTATATTTCTGGATAGGTGTCCATTGTTTGGCTAAAAAAAAACAACAAAGTTGCACTCCCAGATATCCAATAAATAAGCGAAAAACACACTTTTTTAATATTTTTTTCCAAAATAATAATAAAAAAAAAGAAGAAAATAGACCAATGCATTTGCCATTAATTTAACAAACATATTTTTGCTTGATTTTATAGTATATTTGTATATACATATTGCACTTTTGGTATATATTTTCGATGAAAAAAGAAAAACAACAATACGAAATTACACTTTTCAATCTTACAAAATCGCAAAACCACCTACTTGGTTAATTTATAAATTTATTTTTCAAAAAATATCAAAATTTTTGTATATGTCTTTTCATTTCGCAGTGTAATTTAAATATGCTTCCACTAGAAATTTGAAGGCATGTAATTTAATAAAGTGACAAAAATCCGAAAAAGCGAAATAAGGCATGTAATTTAATGAAGCAAACAAATTCCGAAAGAATTGAATGCCAAAAAAAAAATAAAGTGCACGACTGGGTCATGATAGCTCTAAAGAAATTTTTTTCATTAAAATCGATTAACCCATTCATGAGATAGCTCAAGAAAAAAATAATGGTTCTGTAAGAGAAAGAAAATACATTGAACTCCATCCAAGTAGAATTATATAAATACAACACATTGTTAGCTAATTATACACTCTCATATATTATACATGTAAAAGACTGCCGACTATGTAGGTATTTAAGCATATAAAAGCACACACGAAATGACCGACCAGAGACAGTTCAGTTGTAAATTGAGAACGAAACCGATCGGTCGTGTCGTGGCGTGCCTTCAAACGAAATTAATAAAAGATAAAGAAATAAAAAGTTTAGTTTAAAATTATAAGTAAAAAGTGTAGTTTAAAATTCAGAAGTGAGATTAAAGATCCACTGTGCCATCTCGAATAAAGAAGAAAAGAAAAAAAAACTCTTACGAGAAAATACACCCCTCGCGAAAAAAAAAAGAAAGAAACCCATCGCGCTGTTGTTGATTTAACTAATCGAGTGAGCGATTCTGTAAAAGTACAAATAATAATAATACGAGTTGAACCATTCGCGAAAAAATATATATATATATATATTTTGCATCAAGCTAATTCGAAAAATTATTGTTACTGTACCCATAGTGATACAAAAGACGCCGCCGTTAAATTCATTTTCGTTGAAACGAAAATAAATTCGAATAAATTTACACACACATACATCGTGAGCGCGAAGTTACATGGAGAACGACGAGACACACGTTGAATCTCTAAAAAAGTACTCCGCTGTCCAACTTTGTTCATGGTTGGAAAGTCTTAAGAAAAAAACAACCGGTACCAAGTCGGAGCTCATTTTGTGGTTATTGTCTATTCCAACAGAAGTGCGAGTAGAACATGTACAACCAGCACAGAGGAGCTAACAGAAGGGGTTATCCTGCCATTTTATTTGACGTAACCTACAAGCTTCGACTTCAGCTGATCTCAGCTTAGGTGAGAAAGTGTGCGTGAGAACAAAGAAAAACTGCACACACTCTCACCTAAGCTGAGTGGTGGATTCATTTTCCCGCCTTTTTCAAAATCATCAGCTTTTTGGGTCTGTTCATAAACTCGTTAATTTTTTGGTTAGGCTGTTCCTACACCAGTAACTCATTACTTCACTAGTTGCGTGTTCGTTTGTTTGTTTCGATATAAAAAGAAATTTGGGGTAAGAAATTTCCCTCCATTGAAATATTAGTACCTAATATTTAGAATATTGAATCATATACAACAAAAATACTAAAAGCAAAACTTAAGGATGTAGTACACGGAATGTAAAAAACCACATGCGAATGTGTCTCTGACGTCCCGTACCAATGGTGTATTTGTGTTACTAGCGCAACACTTAGCGATGTTGTTATATCCACGAATATTTCGGTAGTAGGTATACCGCATGTTTACCCAAAAAGACACATGTGCAAATGTAACCAGAAGGGTTGCATTCGATGTGGTTACATAAGAATGCACATATATTTGGTGCTTACGTATAGCTAGTATACGGCATGTAGTCAAATGTTTCACTGCACACTATTTGACATCTGGCAGACGGCTAAGGCCATGCATTAAAATGAATTGTAAATTTTTTATAACGAATTGAGCTTCATGATAAATAAAATCATATTAAATCTTAATCTTAATCTATTTGACATTTAAATGTGGTTTCCTAGTACACGATATGCAAACATTCATGCAGCGCTATCATTTTTGAAACATTATTTTTGGTGTTGTGTTCTAGTTCAATATAAATTATACAAGAATATACAAGAAATAATTGAAATAATTTGTTTAAAGTGCCAATTACAAGAAGAAACATTCCAAACTGAAAAAAATCTAAATTTCATTACAACTCTTAATATTAAGAAATTATCAAACAGTTATTCGCACAAAAAGCCAATATTAATTTTGTTTAGATTAGATTTAGATACATCTTTATTTTCCATTAACATAATACATACAAACAAATTTTTAAAGCATTTTAAAGCATCCGTCTCACGAACCCAAAAATATATGAAAAAAACTAAAATATTCTTTGAAAAAACACGAAATAAAAATTTGTTTATAATAAATATATATATATATATATATAAGTTACGATTTTACTTCTATTACGAGAATTGCGTGCTAAAATAGAGTACCAGCTGAAAATACAAGTGTGATCATAGCTGAGCGTGCATTTATGAACATATCCTTATTCGGGAGAATTCTACCTCATTTCATGAACGAAATCCACCACAGCTCATGAGTTTAAAGGGATCACGTTTCCCTTAAAAAAAAAAAAAACTTAAAAAAAATCATGAACTGATTGCCATGTTACATATTGGAATTTCATTTAATAAAACAAGAGAAGTGAGTGTTTTAAAGCAATCTATAATATTAACAATACGTTTAAAAACATTCAGAAACATTTAATAAAATAAATCTGATGCCGCAAATACTGGTTAAATCCCATTAACCCATTTTTAATCCTATGAAATGCCAAACAATTACTTTCTCAAAGAAAAAAGTTCCAAGTGATTTTGAATATTGTATAACACAAAATAAAATTAGTAAACAATGGTGTGTTGGATTTTATTTTAAATAAAAGTAATTTAAATACTATCTTCAGAACCAGTGCTCCACGATGCTAAATGTTACTGTGTCATTTTGTTTAATTTTGACTTTATATGTTTTCATGTTTTTATGTGCATGTGTTTTTTGTTTTTGTTGCATTGTGCTTACTAACAACTAACACCTGCACTAAGTGATGAGCCAGTGGGACACATTATATGTGTTGGCAAATTTTCTTTCATCTGCTGATGCTTGCTTTAAGCTCCATTTGAATAAGATCTGATAGTGTAAAAAAAAAAAATTTGATGACATACAACCGCCAATCTGTACAATGCGCATATTAGCACACACGAATCATGCAACCGATCTTTTATAACTACGTGCGGTCGAACTATTATTAGCGAAAGCCTTAGATTGCTACAGAGCAGATTTCACCGTCACCCAAGAAGTGCAATGTGATGGGCTAAACAAAATAAAGTTGACAATTTTCTCCTACCCGGAAAGTCTTTGAATCGAACCCCGTGGGACGATGCAGTATCGGAGGACACCACAGCAGGAGCTTCACAATTGGGCAAACGTGAAAAAACTCCATTTTTTCCGTGCTTGATATACAATTGTTCACATTTTTATTCAAAGAATAGAATTCGATTTTATTATTTTGTGAACTCTGAAAGTCTAAAGTTGGACGCTAGTACTTCACCTAAAAATCAGCTATTTTTATTTCTGAACAATTTAGCAAGAACCGCTTCATATTATATAATGATACAACGAATTGTTGCAAAACGACAACTTTACTAAGAACCACATGCACCAAACTTTTATGACAGTAGTAACCACTGATATATCCATAGAAAGACAGTATCCATCGATAAAAATATAAACTCGTTGCACCACTACACTTAGAACTCTATCTATGGAAATATTTTCAATTTTTTTTTTTTTTTTTCGGTATGAGGTTTGGCTATATATGTGCCGCAAATGTTGTTGTAGCTTGTTTTGTTTTGTATTTTATTTTCAAAAATTCAAGGGTTTTAAAATATTTTCGTAATTGTTGCACTTTATAACTCACCTCACTTTTCAAAGACAGTTCTCTTGTTGCGGCCACTGATTCAAGAGCTTCATCGCCATTTTCAATTTCTGTTTTGAATGTTTCAGCAGCGTCATCTTCTATGAAAAGAGGTGTTCGGTTGCCATCACAGTTATCACCAACAGCATCACCTTCACCCTCAACACCCAAGTCCTCGTCATCTTCTTCATCTGTCTGCTGCTGGCAGTCTTTTTTGCCCCATTCACTGACACTGGTACAGCTGTCTGGGGTCTTTAACTTTTCTATCAATATGCCATTACAGTCATCTGTTGAGCCACTTAGTTCAGTTTTATCAGCGCTTCCTGTTGCAGTAAAGCTCTGCCGCCTTTCGAGTTCAGCGGTCTTTATGTAGACCGGTGAAAATGGTGCCTCATCTTGATCAACTGGGAATGATTTCAACGCATTATTGTCATTATGACTGTCACCGACAGCAGAAATGCTGATCTTTGGTAGGTAGGAGTCTCTATTGTTCAAGTGTTCCCATTGATGATGAGTTGGTGAGTAGCTACTCCGTAATGATACTGACCCTTGAGACATATTTATAGCATCAGTGTATTCAACCTCATAGCAGCCCTGCTGTTGTTGTTGATGGGCAGCCACTGCAACGGCAACGGCAGCTTGTAATGAGTTTTGCTGATTAATATGATGAATATACGGTAAAATATTACTAGATTGTGTATTAGTGTTGCTAAGTGTGTCAAAAATGTGTCTCAGGTGGTCCTGTTTCTGGTGCAACTGATGCTGTGCAACAAATTCATTTGCAAATGGCGAAGCAACCGATGGAGCACCACTTTCCTCTCCTCCGCCAGCAAATTTATTCGGGGGTGATTTTCTTTTTGATGACATGCTGCTAAAATAAAAATAAACAACAAAATATTTCTTAATTTAAGGATGTTTTTTAATGTTTGTTTTTTGTTGTTTTCGTTAAGACATATATTTTCTTATCTTTTAAAGGAAATTAAGAACATGAAATAACAGATTTTAATACAAAAATTAAAAGATACAAATCTTCAGGATACTCCGTGAATAGGAACGTATATTTACTTATTTTATGAATTGAAGAAACTTTATGGGAAAGTAAGACGACAGAAAAATTAACTTTGGTCCAGGATAACTTGGAATGTAATTTTTAACTTCCTTCCTCACACAAAAAGAAAATACAAACATACTTATAAATGACGAGTCAAAGTTATGTGTACATATGTTCTGCATATATGTATTTGAAGTGAAGTTTCGGTACAATAAAGGAAATTGAAAATGTTCTTAATGAACAAATACATAATAAAATTATTTTTATTTATTTTTTTATCTAGGGTTGGATTCAGTGCGACTTCGTTTAGATTAGCAAAGAATCCATGCTTGGAATATTAAGTGTAGGTGCATTTTATTATAACAAACAATTGAGGTTTTAATCAAACCTGACATAGCGATACCAGAGAAGCTTATAAAAGTAGGGTTCGTCATGCCGTCGTTCGAATTTTTGTTTTCGCCCGGGTAACTGCCATATAACGGTTTTAGTTTTCCAAAATTTCTAGAAAACAGCTCTAACGATTTTGATAAAACTTGGTAAATATATGCGTGAGTCTTACTATAGCAACTGCATTTCAGATTTTTGGCTAAAAATGCACACAACGGAGATTTGGTGTTAACGGTTTTTAAAAATTTGGCCATACCTTAATAACGTCTGAGATGATTCCTTTTAAATTTGGTTCATATTTTGAACTTTACATTAAACACAAGACGTTATTCACAGTTTTTTGCTTAACAACCGTTTAATGATAGCTGCCATACAACTTGATCTCACGTTTAGGCCTTTTTTATATTTATTTTTAACTTTCTTCAGAATTTAATAAATTTAAATGTTTAAAGTGCCATAGTTTGCTGCAAGAGCAAGTTCGCGAGACCTAGTCTTGCATTTTATTTCTTCTTCATTTGAGTGATTGAAAAAAAGTTTTTTTTTTATTCATCCTAACCAATAGAAATTTAACATATGTAGGTAGGAAAAGGGTAGTAACAGTGGATCAGTTTTTTTTTGTATTTGTTTTTCAGTGAAAACTTTGAGGAATTTCATCGAAACATTGGCTGCTTTAAGGGATATTTAGCTTTGTTTTTTTATTTTTGTATCATCAAATATGAAAGCATTTGAAAACAATGCCTTTTCTCACGGTTTGTACTGCCTCATTGTGAGTTCCCTTCCTCTTGTTAAAATTTTTGTTTAAAAATTGTAATTGTTTTCATTTAGATTTTCCATAAATCTCTTACCTAGTAAGAGTAATAAGGTAAGGGCAATAATATAATTCCAAATAAAACACTTATGTCCAATTTTTCCAAACCCTTTTAAATATTTCTTCGATTGTATAATGGCATTTTTCAATTGCACCAAAAACTTTCGATTTTAAAATACCAATAAAAAAAGGTCCACTTTGTACCAAATAAATTTTAAAATCGTCTTTTAAATAAAAGGACATTTGGCATTCAAAATCCAACAGAAAAGACAGACAGAAAGCTTAAAGTCTTCGATTGCTATGTTCTCCTTTTATTAAGTCTAATGAAAGATTTCAGCATCAATATCCAATATCCACATTCAGGGTTGGCTCACAAGTGTCCTAACGGTAAAACCATCATCATCAGCCATTCTGTCAAACTAAAAGTGGTAGGTAGGTCTTTATTTCTTAATAAAAAGTGGTATCAGCTATTTTTAATTTAATCGAAAAGTAGAACACATTTGAACATCTGGTTGTTTGTTTTTGACTTACAATTAAGTACAACATAGTATTTTGAAACTAGGAATAATATAACTATTTCGCAAACTTAAATTGTGAAAAAAAATTATTGAACTTTTTCCAAAACAGTTCTCTGAAACCACTTTAATTTCAAAAGAAATGGAACTGATTTCTGTTCTTGCAAAAGAGTATAGCTTGTCGTTGTTAGCGCTGCCTTAGTTTTTTTTATATTTTTTCCATTTTAAGCCAATTTTAAAAATCGTCTCTCTTCTGAGTCCAAAATGGTGTAAAATATACCCTACTCCTATTTGTTTTTTTTTTTCTTGTCAAACCCCAACCTATACAGCTTTTTGTCACACTTTATGCAAAACTATTATCTATACAAATCTACCCTAATTTATAAAAAAAAAATATTATTTTCAATAGCTGTAATTTCTTACATTTATTTATTTACCATTGCCATAAAAAGTAGCTAATAAATTTAATCATCACTTAGTTTAACCGAGACTTTGACGATGAAACCGAAAAAAGTTAATGTGCTGGTTAGCACTAAGGGATGGTTGGTTAACTAACCGACACTTTAGTTGGAACGAATGAAACTGGCCCTTAGCGTGTTCAACTCTAATTAGTAATTACATAATGATGGCTTATGTCCAATTTCTTTGATTTTGCCAGATTTGAACAAACAAATTGGTATTGTTCTTCTTATAAATCTTTAAACATCGAAGTTGCTTTTTTTTTTGTGATTGTATTCACTCAATTCACTGCATTTAAATTTATGGCAACATTCACAATAAAATATTGTTTTCGAAAAATTTTCTTTTGCGAGTTCCTATAAAAAAAAAACACAATGCACGCAATGAATATGTTGATCTGGCCGAAAGAATCTAAAACCTGTTAAGTTTCATTAAGGGCCAGTTTTTCATTCCTCAGTTAAACAGTCAGTTAGTTCTTATTCCTCAGTTAGTGAAAAAAAATGATTTTTTGACAGTCAGTTAGAACTTATTCCTAAGAATAAATGCCTAAACTATGGAATAAAGTTATTTGTTCGTTTTGCAGACAGTTAAGGAGTTATTCCTAGGAATAAATTGTTGAACTGTCAAAAAAGTACCTATTATTGGATTTTAGAAAAGTAAAATAATTTGTCTGCGATGGAGTTTTTTTTGATATTTTAGAAGATTTTATAGTTGAAGAAGAAATTGAACTGGGTTTAATATGCCAAGTTTCCATAAAACAAAGAGTTGTGAGGAGAACATCAGATCATTTTGAAGAATGGGAAGACAACGACTTTCGGAGAAGATTTCGTTTGAGAAAAAATACTGTCGAGTATCTATCAACTTTGATAAAAGAAAAAATAGAACATAACACTGAACGGTACGATTAACCAAATAAATTTAATGTGAACTATTTTTCACTTTGTATAATGTATTTGTTCTAGAAATCTATGTGTTTCGCCCCTTTCACAGCTATTAATAGCTCTGAGGTTCTATGCGACTGGAAGTTTTTATATTTCCATAGGAGATTTCGCGGGTGTGGATGCGTCTAACGTTTGTGATATCATAAAAAGGGTCACAACAGCCATTGAGTCTTTAAGGCCCAGATTTGTTCAAATGCCAAAAAAAATGATAGTTGTTGCAGCAATTGATTGTACCCATGTACGAATTATTTCACCTGGTAATATATTAATATTAATAGATAATTTGTTTTGTTAAAAAAAAAAATTAAACAAAAACTGAATCAAAAATTTGATAGCTAAATTTGTTTTTTTTTAATTAAACAATTGAAAATGACATTTCATTTCAAAATCGTATGTATATCCCACTCGATCGCATAACTTTATAAAAAACTAGGGGATTTTCTCACTCTCACTCATTACTTAGATAAGCAGCCGAAACCCCGCAGCAAACCCACATACTTTCTAATGATGTAGGTTCACAAAAACAACAACAGGCAAGATCTTAGGAATAAGAGTTAAACTAACGATAAACAGAAGAGTTTTTCAGTATGAGCAGATATGGTTGGCCACCGCTAGGAAGTAAGGCAAAAACCCCCGAAGTCTGTTACTATTATTAAGACACACGAAATTCCTATAGTAAAAACCGATCAGGATGCAAAACAAAAACAGATGAAAAATATAAAAAAAAAAGAAATATTGTACATATAATAACAAAAAGTCTATCGACAAGTGAAATACGCACAAGGGTTATGAATTAAAAATAAAAAAAAAACAAGGGTTGTGAATTGTGATTATCCAGGTTTATTAATTCCTTCTATGAAGATTTACATAAAATTAACGCAAAGACAAAATCCGAAATTCTCTACGTAATTGGATATTTTAATGCAAGAGTTGGCTTAAAAAAGATGGTGAAGAGTATATATTGGGATTAAGATTAAGTAATGTGTAAACGGGGGTTTTATTTTAAGATGCGGGTGTGCGTTTTTTGGGAGTTAATCCCTTTGTTTCCAATTTCTATAAGAGAACAAGAGATCTTTAGCTGCCTCACCAATGGCTATTGGCTCATTTCCCCTACCAGGCTTTATACCAAGGCTTTAAGCTCCGATTATGCCTGTCTTCAGTAAAAAGCCCTTCTAGGCGGGTTGCTGGCTGGCTTAGAGTATTTAAAAAGATATTTAAAAAGATATTCCAAAAATTATCTCAAATGTAATTCATTTGAGATAATTTTTGGAATTATTTGAGAAAATAAAAAAATATACATATATGTGTAGCTTGGAATTTATTAAATCGTTAAGAACGGTTAATCTCAGCAAATAAAAATATTATTAAATCAATTCCCAAAAAGCTAGATAAAATGTCAAGCACAAGTTATAGTTATATTGAAGAAGGAGAAAATCTTTGACATAAAACATATTAAGATGAAAACTACAAACAAACTCACAAATATTTAAGAAAACGTATTAAAAAATATGTCAGACGACATTCAAATTTATGATGAGGAATTATTAAAAATGAAGGTAGGTAGGTAATAATGGCGGCTTATTCTAATCTAGATTAGAACAAACCCAATTAGCGCTAGATGCCGTTTTGATACTAAAAACTCATGAGACCTATCAATTGTAAGGATTGAGGTTGGTTTTGTTGTTTATAAGGGAGTGTTCTTGGGATTGCGTCCCTTTAATGTCAGCCCTTCCCAAGAAAAAACAAAGAGATCTTCGAATGCCCAGCTAAGGAAGTTCGTTCATGCCCAGTTTATAGGTCCGGTAGTTCGCTCCGCTATGTCGGGCTTCGCTTAGTGCCCATCTGGACGTGGTACTGGATGGTTGAGGTCATGTCGGTTTCTCCGTTTGGGTGTATGATTTTGGAGAAGGATCACGAAGCCCCCACATAGTTCTTTTGGTCTGTTTGTAATTTTTAGTAATGTGTAAACGGGGGTTTTATTTTAAGGTGCGGGTGTGCGTTTCTTGGGAGTTTGTCCCTTTGTTTCCAATTTCTATAAGAGAACAAGAGATCTTTAGCTGCCTCAACAATGGCTATTGGCTCATTCCCCCTACCAGGCTTTAAATCAAGGCTTTTAGCTCCGATTATGCCTGTCTTCAGTAAAGAGCCCTTCTAGGCAGGTTGCTGGCTGGCTTAGAAAAGGACCAGTTTGCCTGTGAGATCAACCAATTTGAGAGAAAAGCACAATTTCCGCAGTTGACATAGCCCGCCTACACGGCTAAAGATATGGCTTCTACGGAGATCATGTTGTTCTCTTGATTCATTTTTCAGCCTCTGGAAAAGGAGAGATATTTATATAATTTATTGCGTTTATACCCATTAAGTCGTATTAAAGAATCCAAGAAGATTTCTTATGCTCACTACTGAAAGTTCTTTAAGGTCGCCTACAAAGTACCGTAGAATTGGCATCTTGGAATAGCCAAGGCAACATCTTTCTTGAAATTACACAACAAGACAAACCTTTCCATCTGCGAATGGACTCGGATAAATAATGTGACATGATAAAGCCCTTCAAAGCTCCTAGCGAAATTCGAAAAGCTTCAGCAAGCAAGCTAAAGGGCTGATCCTTGTCTGGAAAACTCGTCAGCCCGTTCATTTCTATGAACACCACTGTGACCTGGTGCCCAGAACAGGCTAACTTTCAAGTTAACATTAAGCCTCGCGAGCCCGTTTAAGCATTGCCTCACGAGATTGGAGGATAAGGAATTCACGTCAATAGCTTTGATGTCTGCCTGACTATCTATAAATATGGCGGTACTTCGGTTTTGGTTTGGATCAAGTTTCATTATTTTGCATGCTTCACTGATAGCCAACAGTTCCGCCTGAAATACGCTCGCGAAGTTGTTTGGAAGCCGAAACGACTTGGACACGTTAAGTGATTCGGAAAAAACACCAGCTCCGACACCACATTCCATCTTTGACCCATCTGTAAAAATGAAAGTGTCATAAGTATTCATTACATCGTTGTCCTTCCACTCCTTAGGGGTTGAAAAACGACGCTTAAGCCTTTGCAAGGATTACGAGGGGAAATACATTAATCGGAAGATGTCGAATTGAAACTCCGTGGAAGTAATTTCGCGCTGTTGCGCGGAGTTTGCAAAAAATTTTACCAAAAAATTGTCGGTCCAACAACCAACTTCTCCATGTCTAAATGCAGTGCAAGATACTAAATATTGAATATGTAAATCTACAAGAGGAGTATGTAAGATCACGCTCAAGGCATCAGTAGGGCAGGTAGCAGTGCTCCTGTTTTCCTCACACTGTATCTTTTTGAGCTTATCGATATTATAGTATTTGCTTAGAGCGGGCCACAAGACAATCGTTCCATAGATTAGTATATTCCGTACAACTACGGTGTACGTCCATAGAACCATCTTCGACTGGAGACCCCACTTTTTGACGAATGTCTGACTGCAGGCATAAAAACCTATGCTGGCTTTTTTGACCCGTTCTTCTATGCTCAATTTCCAGTTAAGTTTGGGGTCGAATATTACACCCAAATATTTAGCCTGGTTTGAGAGTAAGAGAGGGTGACCGTTGAGGCGAGGCAGAGTGAAGGCGGGTAGGTTAGGTTAGGTTAGGTTTATGTGGTTATCAGGAAGACTACTGACACACTTCCACCACAGATAGGTCCGTTGTGATACCACGAAACGAGCGAGGAGTACCTCTTTAATTAAACCATGTGGAGCTTCTTATAACGCGATGTAAGATAGAATATCAACGTTCGACAGATCGTTAGGATCGTTGAAAAAGAAATTACCCAGGTGTTATTTACGTCTTTGGGAGAGAGCTGGGCATGAGCAGAAAAGATGGGTGATAGTCTCCTCCTCCTTGTCCATGCAGTTTCTGCAAAAATAGTTAGAGAATACGCCAAGCCTTATGGCGTGTCTTCCTATGAGGCAGTGTCCGGTTATGACACCAATTACGGAGCTAAGATGTAATCTGCTCATAGACAACAAACATTTAGTGCGTTTCTGATCAAATTTTGCCCAGATTTGCTTTGTCGCTACGTGTTTGTCCATCTTAAATTTTTTTTTTCTATGGCATTTCATTTTAGCATGAGCTTGCTTGTAGCGATAGGAATACCAATATTGACCTTGTTAGGTAAAATTGGCATTAGGGTTCCATTTCCGGCGAGTTCATCGGCTTTGCAGTTTCCCACAATGTCTCTGTGTCCAGGCACACAGGAAGAGGTGAATGTTAAACTATTCTGCCATCTCCATGAGAGATGATCGACAGTTATTGAGTTTGTGGAAACAGCACAGATTGATTTAAGGGCTACCTGGCTGTCTGAAATTATGCGGATATCCGATGCCGATATCACGTTTTCCCTTAACCAGGATAATACCTCTTTAATCGACAGAATTTCCGTTTGGAACACACTACATTGGTCAGGGAGACGGTAATAGAGACTTAAATTTAGTCTGTCTGAGTACACGCCACCACCAACCCCATCTTCGGTTTTTGAGCCATCAGTATAAAAATGAACTGATTCATCTTTCAAGAATCCCTCATTTTCCCAAGTGGATCTTGGTGGGATGGTGACTTGAAAATTCTTATCAAAAACTATCTGGGGTGTAGAGTAGTCGGAGTGACTTAATTTTGGTCCGAATGCATTCAGAATAATAGAGTGACCAATTGAGTTATCGGTCCATTGAGAGATGGCTTTGAGACGACAGCCGTTTGTTTGCTAAAAATATCGAGGGGTATCAGATTAAGTAGACTATCTAGGGCAGCTGAAGGTGTCAAACGGAGAGCTCCGCTAATACACATACAGGATGACCGTTGGACTTTACTTAACTTGCCACAATATGTTACTTTTTCCAGAGCAGTCCACCATACTGCTACCCCGTAAGTTAGTATCGGTCTGATGACCACTGTGTACAGCCAATGGGTTATGTATGGGGATAGGCCCCATTTATTTCCGATAGCTTTTTTGCAAGAGAAGAGTGCTACTGTGGCTTTCCTAACTCTTTCTTGTATATTTGATTTCCAATTTAGTTTTTTGTCCAGGATAAGACCTAGATATTTAGCTTCATCTGAGAAAATAAGTGGAGTTCCCATAATTGATGGGGGACTTATTTGGGGAATTTTATATTTTCTTGTGAAGAGGACAGGTTCAGTTTTTTTTGGGTTTATTTGATTTCCAATTTAGTTTTTTGTCCAGGATAAGACCTAGATATTTAGCTTCATCTGAGAAAATAAGTGGAGTTCCCATAATTGATGGGGGACTTATTTGGGGAATTTTATATTTTCTTCTGAAGAGGATAAGTTCAGTTTTGTTTGGGTTTATACCCAGTTCGCATTTTTCTGTCCATTTGAGCATTATATTTAGAGCATTTTGCATTAGTTCAACGAGGATTTGAGCATGTTTCCCCGATATTGCAATGGCAACATCGTCGGCATACGCGATCATTTTGAAACCCTCTCTTTCTAGGCTTACTAAAATTTCATTAACGACTATGTTCCATAGAAGTGGGGAAAGGACTCCGCCTTGAGGTGTGCCTCTGCTGACAGATCTTCTTTCATGAGTGCCACCTAAGGATGGATTAATAATTCTACTTTCTAACATAAGATTAATTAGTTCAGGTTAGGAGAAAATGGAGGCGGAACAAAATAACATAATTAGAGGCGCTTAGAAAAATGTTGAAGCTCCAAATGCGTTTGAAAAAACAAACAAACATAACATCTCGACCTGTGTCATCAGTGGTCATAAGCGGTGGAATGCGTTGTGCATACGACTTCGAAGACTGAGTAAATCTAAGTTCGTGGGTTCGAATCTCACGATGTGCATGTGAAAAGTTTTTTATAATAAAATTGGATTAAAGCTCAATACCACTAAAAGGAATTGGCAATCCTTGAAATAGCTATATCTCCAGCCAAAGATAGAAAAAAAAACGAATAATAATATTCGTAAACGAGTAAATAAAATTCGTTTAAAAATTGGTGGTAGCGCCTTTAAGTTGTTGTTGTTGTTCAAACACATTCAATGAAAATTAACAGAATGGTCAGTAATAAAAACTGACATAGTACAAATAGTACAATATAACAACAATAATAACTCAAATAGTATGGTCGTACCAATCTTCCAACCTCTCCCCCTTTGATATGTGCTACAAATTGTAGTCTATCAAATAAGGTTAGGAGAAAGTGGAGGCGGAACAAAACAACATACTTAGAGGCGCTTAGAAAAAAGTTGAAGCTCCAAATGCGTTTCAAAAAACAAACAAACATAACATCTCGACCTGTGTCATCAGTGGTCATAAGCGGTGGAATGCGTTGTGCATACGACTTCGAAGACTGAGTAAATCTGAAAGCGTGGGTTCGAATCTCACGATGTGCATGTGAAAAAGTTTTTCATAATTGGATTAAAGCTCAATACCACTAAAAGGGGACTGATGAAAGGAATTGGCAATCCTTGAAAGAGCTATATCTCCAGCCAAAGATAGAAAAAAAAACGAATAATAATATTCGTAAACGAGTAAATAAAATTAGTTTAAAAATTGGTGGTAGCGCCTTTAAGTTGTTGTTGTTGTTCAAACACATTCAATTAATTAGTTCATTCAGTGAACCATGTATATCTAGTTTCTACAGTGACGTTGTGATTGCTCGATAGCTGAAGTTATTGAAGGCGCCAGTTACGTATACATCTACATCTTCTAACCCTAACCCTAATCTATTGCACAAGCCACTTGAGACCGAAGCAACGACGACACTTAAATTTTAATAGCATTCTCAGAAATATGAGATAACATAAACATTGGTCCAAATCCAATAGCATTTTTGAATATAAACATTAGACAATCTTCAATGCTATAAACAACCACCACTTCACATCGAAGAGCATCAGTAAATCAATCTGCTAAAATAAACATTGGACGATCTTCGATGCGGCCAACAATCATCGGACAGCATCACCAGAGAAGACTCAGTTGCAGCGATCATCAGACACACATTACACATCATAGTACACAGTCGACTTTCGTCTTTTCTGTTCTTGTATTTTATTTTATTTTCTAAATAAATTTTATATTTGTTTTTTAAAAACTCTTCGACTCTTTTTAAAAAGTTATTTGGCGCAGTCGGTAGGATACTCAATGAGATCTATAAACGAATATTATAGTGACATATGATATCCAGTGATACGAACGCAATTCGCGATTGTAAAATTTTTCAAATAAATTTAAATTAAACGAATATAAATTTTAATAGTTTGAAAAAAAAATCGTTTGTGAAAAATATAGCATCTCACATTCATATATAAATGTATGTTGCGAAATCTCGTAGAGAGAATATTTAGCAAATGAAAGGTGAAGAGAAACAATTAAACAAAGACAGATTAAACAGAAAGTTAAATAAACTTCGCGACAGTGATACCGGAAGTGAAAGTGAACCAGACGAACAAAAAACAATTATAATGACGGAAACTGCAAACGTATTAAACGACGTTCAGAAGGAGGAACAGCGCTACCTTCTTCGTGAAATGGAGAAAATAAATCCATTTAGAGGATCAAAAGATTGCAATCTGACACTGTTTATATCAACAGTGGAGTACTTTCTAAACCAAGTCTTGCTGCAGGACAATCAGATAAAGGCTACGTCAATAATCTACTCAAAAATTCAAGCGGTAAGGGCAACTAACAGCTTACCACATTTATCGTCGTGGAAGGACATTAAGGTAAACTTAATAAGATTATTTTCAATAAAAGAAACTTATATTAAGTTATCTCAAGAAATTGTTGTATTGTAGAATCTAACACTTTTGAATTGTATAAAAAATTAGACTTTTTATTACAAAAATTGCAAACTAAAATGCAATTAGAACCAAATTTAATTTACACACAGGCAAATAATGAAGTTCTGGTATTTGAAACATTTAAACATAATTTATCGCCTATAATTGTAAAAATTTGGTTGAAGCTTATGAAATCTTAGAAGCCAATGATATGATTCGTGTAAGAAATCAAAGTGAACCAAACAAGGGCTTTAGTATGAAACACCATCAGAATAATTCTCCTAGACAAAATCAGGGACATCAAAATAATAACCAAAATAAATTTAATCAAAATAATAATAATTTAAGACATCAGAATAGAATAACATCTGAGCAGGTAGAAACAACAACAACAGAATATTTGGAAATTCAAACCCTAATCAAGGTCATAGGTTTGGTTTTAATCAAAATTATCAAAGGCAAAGTTATAATAGTAATAATAATTGGCAGGGACAAAATAATAATCAGCCAAGCTCAAGCCAAGTTAGGAGATTTAATAATAATCGAGAACAACCAATGGAAGTTAATCGCCTCAGTGAACCACAAACAATTAATGAAGAAGTAAATTTTATAGCAGAGGGGCTTCGACACTTCCCATCGTAGTACCTACGGTTCAAAAAGAAAATATAATAGCTTTAGTAGACACAGGATCTACTATGACCCTCTTCGATACTAAAAAACTTAAATCCTGTACAAGAATGAAATTAGAAAAATAAATAAAAGTGAATACCGTCAATTGACATATTTTTACAACAGAACAAATAATAACAAAAATACCTGAAGAATTTTTTGAAGACGCCACAATGGAATGGAAATTAATGAATTTTGAAAACAAACATTTTGATGCGATCATAGGATCGAATTTTTTAAACGCCATAGGGGGTAAAATTAATATGAAAGATAAATATTTAGAAATAAATTAGAATATAATTCCTTTTGTTTCTCACCCAGTCAAAGAAAAAGAATATATGTAATATATATAATATATGCAACACAATCTTTGTGAAAGAAACTATTTCCGGTCTAACTATAGCCAGAAGCTTATATCAGCTACATTCAAAATGAGAGGAGAGCTAATAAGACTAAACTTTATTCCACATCGTGAAGATCTGCCTGTGATTTGTAGTCTTTGTAACCTAGCAGTCAGAGAAGACGTAATACATTTCATAGGAATATGTCCCATTCTGAAAGAAATACGAAGACATTTTCTTGGGAGTGATGTGAAAACGCAAAGAGAAGTGCTGGAGATTCTTAATTGCGAAGGAGATATTACCCAGTTGTATAACTTTTATAGATATGCAATGTCATATAGATTAAAAATATTAAATGAAGACTTTAGAAAAAAAAAAAAAAAAAAAAAACAGGCTTACAAATTTAAAAAAAAAAAAAAAAAAAAAAAAAAAAAAAAAAAAAAACACCTGTATATATTTTACTTTTTTGTTTTTGTGAATTAATTATATATTAAATATTAACTACTTACTGGTAAACTTATGTCAATCAGGCAGACGGCTTTAAGCCATGCTTAAGGATTTTTGTATATATTACCATTGTAAATTGTACTCTTTTAAATCAGTTAATAAAATCAAATAATCAAAATCAAATCAAAAAAGAATAAAAGAATACATCAATGGAAATGATCAATGTCCTTTTCAATATGACGAAATTCATGTGTTAGAAGATAACTCAATGGAAATGAGCAAACTTTTACACAAAGATTTCAATGAAGAAGAAAAGAATATACTAAGATAATTTTTAAATAAAAATAAGGATTTATTCCACAAGGATGAAGAATTGTTAAGTTCCACAACTCAAACAGTTCATTCCATAAGGACAAAGACAGATAATCCTATTTTCACAAAAAATTATCGATATCCAAAAGTCCATGAGCAAGAAATAGCTAAACAAATTAAAGAAAAGCTCTGTAATGGAATTATACAAAAAAGTAGAAGCCCTTATAACTCACCTGTTTGGATAGTTCCAACAAAAATAGACAACTCGGGAACTATGAAGTGGCGTATATTGGTTACCGTAAGTTAAATGAGGAAACTATCAAATATAAGTATCCATTACCAAACATTGACGATTTCTTGGATAAGTTAGGGAGATCGCAATATTTTACGACACTAGATCTGGCAAAAAAATTTGACCAGATTAGAGTCAACGAAAAAGACATAGAAAAAACTGCATTCAGTGTTCCACAAGGACATTTTGAAAGATAATACAAATTTTCAAAATGTAATGATTTATAGAACGGTTTTAAATAAATTGAAAGGTTCTGCACGAGAAATCGTAAATATTAGTAGTGTTTCGACAATAGATGAAATAAAATCGGTTTTAGTTAAAAAATTTTGGTGATCATAGAGATGAGTATTGTCTATCATTTGATTTAAATAATCTTAGACAAAAGTTCAACGAAACTCCCCAAGAATTTCACGACCGAATAAGAAAAATTTTAAACACAATTTCCAATTATTTGGCCATTCACGAAAGTAGTTTTGCTACCAGGAAAACTAAATTGGATATGTACACAATGCAAGCCCTACAAGTTTTTCTGGCGGGTTTAAGGAATCCTTATGGAATTATGGTTCGTACAAAGGAACCGAAATCCTTAGCAGATGCCTTAAATTTTATTCAGAAAGAAGAAAATATAAGGTACCTCCAAAGTGCTCAAAACAAACAACCTAGATTAACTCTCGCTTATTCCTAACCAAATAATAACCCACAGCGCAATTTTTATCAAAAATCATAAAATAATTCGCAACCGAGTTTTAACTTCAGACAAAACCAGTCATTGCATCCTAAACAGACTCAAACTTCTACAGCTAGATTTCCAACTCATACACAAGTTTTTGGCAACAGCCGAAATGTTTGGAAACCTTACCCAAACCAGAATCATTATCAGCCTAAACCAATTCCAATGAGCACATCAACAAAACAATCAACAACTATACAAAGGCCATATGCTTCAAATTCCCAAGAAACGTATTTCTTAGATCATAGAGTATACCTCCTAGAGAAGAAGAACTTGAATACATTGAAACTCAACCAAAAATGTTAAATCTGGATTTTCAAAAACCTCAAACAAAAAATCGAACTCCAGAATAATAGACTTTAATAATTCCTTTGACAGCAAACAGCTATCATACATTTGTATTGAAAATCCTCCACTAAAATTATTTATAGACACGGGAGCGACTAAATAATTTCTCGATCCAATTATTATAGATAAATATTATTCACATTTCAAAAGAAAGGAACCATTTGTGGTTACAACTTCTTTCGCTTCATCTGCACATGATACTACGGTTACAATACCAGCATTTAATGAACTAAATGATAAGGAAATTAAATTTTACGCCTATAAATTTCATAATGTTTTTGATGGACTTTTAGGATTGGATTTAATTAAAATCTTAAACGCAACCTTAGACTTTCCAAATTCGCAATTTAAAACACCTAATACTATAATTTACTAATTTATTACTTCAATTCTAACCCAAACATTTTGTTTCAAAAAGTATTACCCGCTATTAGTGTTTCAAGAATTAAAATACCGGTAACGACGAAAAATGGAATGACTCTTATTCCTTACCAAGTCATACAGAATTGTATCATACCAGAAACATTATGTATCTTTAATAAAGGTTGGGCACACGCAGAAATACAAAATAACTCAACAGACGATGTAAATTTTACAGTTTTATATCCCATTAAATCCACACAATTCGATAATGAAATAGAGCTTTTCAATATGACTTTATCAGAATCTCAAACAACAAAAAAATCGTCTTAGAACCGATCATATGAATGAAGAAGAAAAAGTTAAATTAATCGCTCTCTGTGAAAAATATGCAGATATCTTTTATTCAGATAAAAGCCACCTCTTTTTTACAAATAAGATCAAACAATTAATTCAAACATATGATGAAATACCAGTACATCAAAAAAAACTACCGCTATCCATTTCTTCACAAAACTGAAGTAAATACACAAATACGCAAAATGTTAGAACAAAATATCATCAGAGCAAGCAATTCGCCATGGTCATCACCAATTTGGGTAGTTGGAAAAAAGCCTGATGCCTCTGGTAAAAGGAAATGGCGAATCGTTGTTGACTACAGAAAAGTAAATAATAAGACAATAGACGATCGCTACCCCATTCCCAACATCTTTGACGTTTTAGATAAACTTGGAAAATGTAATTATTTCTCGACCATCGATTTGGTAAGCGGGTATCATCAAATCGAGATGCATCCTGCTGATATTCAAAAGACCGCTTTCAAAGTTGAAAATGGTCATTATGAATTCCTGAGAATTTTTGTATTTGTATTTATTAAATTAAAATATAACTTCATATTAAGATTATACATCTTTTAGTTAATTAAGCCTTGAAATTGGAAAATTTTACAATTAAATTAACAAAATTTTACAATTAAATTAACATTATTATTAAAAAAAAATTTAAAATTTAGAAAAAAAAGCAATAATAAAAGAGAAAATAGAAAGAGAGAGAGAGAGAGAAAATAGAAAAGAGAGAAGAGAAGAAGAGAAGAGAAAAGCAATTTTAACTACACATATCAATTTTAGTGATTTGAGAACATAAAAAGGTAGAATTTTAATGATTTGCAACATAAACTGGTTCAACTTAATAAGTTGTACTTATTTAACTTCGTCTGAAATATTTTCAGATTTTCTGTTCTTCTTAATTCCCGTGGAAGCAAATTCCAAACGCGAGCCGCGCCAATTAAGAACTGTCGCTCAGATGTAAGACAAGTAAATCGAGGAATAGAGATAAGGTTGGTTCTATTTGATGACAAAAACTGAATATTGTCGAAGAGCCCAGGTGGTTGCTTGTAATGAATGATTTTAAACAACGTGGTCAGTGTTTTAAATTTCAACAGATCGGTGAAATTCATGCCATACAAGCTTTTACTGTAGTTGGAAACATGGTCATATCATTGAAGTCCAAAGACGTAACGAGCAATATTGTTGAACACAACGTTGAGTTTACTTAGAGACACGGAGTCCAAGCTGCAATAAACTTCACATCCATGAGTTAGGATTGGAACTACTAATGTTTTGGCTAGCATCTTTCTGGTTTCTATGGGCGTAAACTTTTTTGTGACGAATAATGTTCTTAAAGCACCATACGCCTTCCCTACTGCAGCATTTATATGGTCATTCCAAGTTAAAGCCCGATTAAAACAAACTCCTAAGTTTTTCGCCTTATGAACAAACTCCACGGGAATATTATTTAAAAGCACTGTAGGAAAGTATGTTAAACCAAGCGTCTTCTTAGAGATGACAAGGCACTTCGTTTTCGAGGGGTTAAGGACAAGACCGCACCTATAGGACCATTCCAGAATTGCATTCAAATCTTCGTTAATGTTGTATACACAATTTTCAATAAGACCTAGTTCAGTACTTTGAAGATACTGGACATCGTCAGCGAACATATGCACATCTCCGTGCCTTATAAGATTAGGAATATCATTTACATAAGCAGAGAATAAGAGTGGTCCTAAAATGGATCCTTGAGGAACGCCTCGAGACAAGGAAAGGAATTCAGAGACCGTAGTTCCTGATACCACTGCTTGGTGCCTACCGCTTAAATAAGATGATATGAGATTAACTGCTTCGCGACTAAATCCAAAACGAGAACATAATTTTTGACACAAGATATTATGGTCGATCGTATCAAATGCCTTGGAGTAATCAAGAAGAACCAAGAACGTGACTTTATCATCGTCCAAGGCCCTCCTTAACCGCTCAACCACGTCCAAGAGGGCAGTAGTACTGCTATGCTGGGCTCGAAATCCGGATTGCTTAGATGACAACAAACTGTTAGATTTAAAAAATCGGTTTATTTGGTTATGTATTAATCTCTCAGCCACTTTTGATAAAAATGGTAGAATCGATATTGGGCGATATTCTGTTCCACTGCGATTTTTAGGTACTGGGATAATTTTGGAAAATTTCCATTGATATGGAAAAGTGCTCTTGGTAAACATTGTATTGATGGCAAACGTAAAAAATGGTAAAATTAGTGGCATTACTGCTTTCACAAATGTGGGATGGAGACGATCAAATCCAATAGAGTTAGTTTTAATTGAAATTAAACTTTCTACAACGTCCTCAAGAGAAACACTTACGAAGTTGAAACTAGCAAGAGGATTAGGTGACGAAGGCTCTAATTGGACAAGAGGTCCATGCGGAGATGTGGGCAGGGGAACAGATGATATAAATAGTTTGTTCAATTCATTACAATCAACCTTTAGATCCTGTGATCTCTGCTTGCTAATTCCAACCTCGCGAAGGTTCTTCCAGAGCTTGCACCCATTTTGTGAAAGTTTGAGATGATTTGAATACCATTTAGTTTTTGCCAGATTTATGAGTTTAACACATTTGTTACGCAGTTGACGGTATTGTTGCCGATCTTCCACAATCCTAAAACGTTTCCATTTTTCATATACACGATTTCTTTGGTTTATACAACTTCGAATTTCAATAGTGAACCAGGGGTTACTGGTTACTTTTGGCAACAGCCGAAATGTTTGGAAACCTAACCCAAACCAGAATCATTATCAGCCTAAACCAATTCCAATGAGCACATCAACAAAACAATCAACAACTATACAAAGGCCATATGCTTCAAATTCCCAAGAAACGTATTTCTTAGATCATAGAGTATACCTCCTAGAGAAGAAGAACTTGAATACATTGAAACTCAACCAAAAATGTTAAATCTGGATTTTCAAAAACCTCAAACAAAAAATCGAACTCCATAATAATAGACTTTAATAATTCCTTTGACAGCAAACAGCTATCATACATTTGTATTGAAAATCCTCCACTAAAATTATTTATAGACACGGGAGCGACTAAATAATTTCTCGATCCAATTATTATAGATAAATATTATTCACATTTCAAAAGAAAGGAACCATTTGTGGTTACAACTTCTTTCGCTTCATCTGCACATGATACTACGGTTACAATACCAGCATTTAATGAACTAAATGATAAGGAAATTAAATTTTACGCCTATAAATTTCATAATGTTTTTGATGGACTTTTAGGATTGGATTTAATTAAAATCTTAAACGCAACCTTAGACTTTCCAAATTCGCAATTTAAAACACCTAATACTATAATTTACTAATTTATTACTTCAATTCTAACCCAAACATTTTGTTTCAAAAAGTATTACCCGCTATTAGTGTTTCAAGAATTAAAATACCGGTAACGACGAAAAATGGAATGACTCTTATTCCTTACCAAGTCATACAGAATTGTATCATACCAGAAACATTATGTATCTTTAATAAAGGTTGGGCACACGCAGAAATACAAAATAACTCAACAGACGATGTAAATTTTACAGTTTTATATCCCATTAAATCCACACAATTCGATAATGAAATAGAGCTTTTCAATATGACTTTATCAGAATCTCAAACAACAAAAAAATCGTCTTAGAACCGATCATATGAATGAAGAAGAAAAAGTTAAATTAATCGCTCTCTGTGAAAAATATGCAGATATCTTTTATTCAGATAAAAGCCACCTCTTTTTTACAAATAAGATCAAACAATTAATTCAAACATATGATGAAATACCAGTACATCAAAAAAAACTACCGCTATCCATTTCTTCACAAAACTGAAGTAAATACACAAATACGCAAAATGTTAGAACAAAATATCATCAGAGCAAGCAATTCGCCATGGTCATCACCAATTTGGGTAGTTGGAAAAAAGCCTGATGCCTCTGGTAAAAGGAAATGGCGAATCGTTGTTGACTACAGAAAAGTAAATAATAAGACAATAGACGATCGCTACCCCATTCCCAACATCTTTGACGTTTTAGATAAACTTGGAAAATGTAATTATTTCTCGACCATCGATTTGGTAAGCGGGTATCATCAAATCGAGATGCATCCTGCTGATATTCAAAAGACCGCTTTCAAAGTTGAAAATGGTCATTATGAATTCCTGAGAATTTTTGTATTTGTATTTATTAAATTAAAATATAACTTCATATTAAGATTATACATCTTTTAGTTAATTAAGCCTTGAAATTGGAAAATTTTACAATTAAATTAACAAAATTTTACAATTAAATTAACATTATTATTAAAAAAAAATTTAAAATTTAGAAAAAAAAGCAATAATAAAAGAGAAAATAGAAAGAGAGAGAGAGAGAGAAAATAGAAAAGAGAGAAGAGAAGAAGAGAAGAGAAAAGCAATTTTAACTACACATATCAATTTTAGTGATTTGAGAACATAAAAAGGTAGAATTTTAATGATTTGCAACATAAACTGGTTCAACTTAATAAGTTGTACTTATTTAACTTCGTCTGAAATATTTTCAGATTTTCTGTTCTTCTTAATTCCCGTGGAAGCAAATTCCAAACGCGAGCCGCGCCAATTAAGAACTGTCGCTCAGATGTAAGACAAGTAAATCGAGGAATAGAGATAAGGTTGGTTCTATTTGATGACAAAAACTGAATATTGTCGAAGAGCCCAGGTGGTTGCTTGTAATGAATGATTTTAAACAACGTGGTCAGTGTTTTAAATTTCAACAGATCGGTGAAATTCATGCCATACAAGCTTTTACTGTAGTTGGAAACATGGTCATATCATTGAAGTCCAAAGACGTAACGAGCAATATTGTTGAACACAACGTTGAGTTTACTTAGAGACACGGAGTCCAAGCTGCAATAAACTTCACATCCATGAGTTAGGATTGGAACTACTAATGTTTTGGCTAGCATCTTTCTGGTTTCTATGGGCGTAAACTTTTTTGTGACGAATAATGTTCTTAAAGCACCATACGCCTTCCCTACTGCAGCATTTATATGGTCATTCCAAGTTAAAGCCCGATTAAAACAAACTCCTAAGTTTTTCGCCTTATGAACAAACTCCACGGGAATATTATTTAAAAGCACTGTAGGAAAGTATGTTAAACCAAGCGTCTTCTTAGAGATGACAAGGCACTTCGTTTTCGAGGGGTTAAGGACAAGACCGCACCTATAGGACCATTCCAGAATTGCATTCAAATCTTCGTTAATGTTGTATACACAATTTTCAATAAGACCTAGTTCAGTACTTTGAAGATACTGGACATCGTCAGCGAACATATGCACATCTCCGTGCCTTATAAGATTAGGAATATCATTTACATAAGCAGAGAATAAGAGTGGTCCTAAAATGGATCCTTGAGGAACGCCTCGAGACAAGGAAAGGAATTCAGAGACCGTAGTTCCTGATACCACTGCTTGGTGCCTACCGCTTAAATAAGATGATATGAGATTAACTGCTTCGCGACTAAATCCAAAACGAGAACATAATTTTTGACACAAGATATTATGGTCGATCGTATCAAATGCCTTGGAGTAATCAAGAAGAACCAAGAACGTGACTTTATCATCGTCCAAGGCCCTCCTTAACCGCTCAACCACGTCCAAGAGGGCAGTAGTACTGCTATGCTGGGCTCGAAATCCGGATTGCTTAGATGACAACAAACTGTTAGATTTAAAAAATCGGTTTATTTGGTTATGTATTAATCTCTCAGCCACTTTTGATAAAAATGGTAGAATCGATATTGGGCGATATTCTGTTCCACTGCGATTTTTAGGTACTGGGATAATTTTGGAAAATTTCCATTGATATGGAAAAGTGCTCTTGGTAAACATTGTATTGATGGCAAACGTAAAAAATGGTAAAATTAGTGGCATTACTGCTTTCACAAATGTGGGATGGAGACGATCAAATCCAATAGAGTTAGTTTTAATTGAAATTAAACTTTCTACAACGTCCTCAAGAGAAACACTTACGAAGTTGAAACTAGCAAGAGGATTAGGTGACGAAGGCTCTAATTGGACAAGAGGTCCATGCGGAGATGTGGGCAGGGGAACAGATGATATAAATAGTTTGTTCAATTCATTACAATCAACCTTTAGATCCTGTGATCTCTGCTTGATAATTCCAACCTCGCGAAGGTTCTTCCAGAGCTTGCACCCATTTTGTGAAAGTTTGAGATGATTTGAATACCATTTAGTTTTTGCCAGATTTATGAGTTTAACACATTTGTTACGCAGTTGACGGTATTGTTGCCGATCTTCCACAATCCTAAAACGTTTCCATTTTTCATATACACGATTTCTTTGGTTTATACAACTTCGAATTTCAATAGTGAACCAGGGGTTACTGGTATGTTTTACAGTCTTTGTCTTTACAGGAACATGGACATCGAATAATCTTACTAAATTATTTTGGATAAACTCTATTTGTTCACATGGAGACACCATACAATATACATTGTCCCAACTTATAGATCTGATATCAGACTCAAGAGCACTCATATTCAAATTCTTAAAGTCGCGATATTGAAATGTCATTGGAGGCCTGACACATGAAAAATCATATGACAGAACAATAAGATCATGTCGTGAAAAACCAGGTGCGGACAACTGATCATATAACATAACCTTATTGAGATCAGCAACAAAAAAAACATCAAGAAGAGTGCTTGAGCTACGTGAAAAATGCGTTGGATTACTAACGTTAACAGGATGTAGGTTGAATGTTCGCATGTTGTTGATCAAACTACTATCGGCTAAAATGTTGCAGTTAAAATCGCCACAAAGAATGGTATTTGGGAACAAAAAATAATTATCTTCCAAAAACATGTTGATTGGAGATAAATCAATATTTGAGTAGGGTCTATATACAACGCCTAATAAAAGTTTTTCATTATTACTGCTGATTTCAATACACAAACACTGAAAAGGACTAACATCAGGGGAAGTATATCTAACCCTGCTCTTTTAAGAATCCTTAACATATAGTGCTACACCGCCACCAACTCTATCGAATCTATCCGCTCTGTATATTGTATATCCTCTCATTGCATACGTTTTATCATTTACATCATTTTTGAACCATGTTTCTGAGACAGCCACTGCATCCACCTCTGAACCCACAAACAAATCCCGAAACTCATCAATTTTTCCAAACAAACTCTGCGCGTTCAAATGGTAAACTTTAAAACCTCCATTTTGAGAATTTAAAACATTAATAATAACTTTTGTAACATTGACATTATACTCGCTATTTGAATATGTCGCAGGATTCAGTTCACCCGCCATGATCGCAATATAAAATTACAATAACTACACGAGAACCAAGAAGAACAGGGATTACATAAAAAAACGTAAAAAAGGTAAATAAGGTATTTACTACTTGAGTCCCCCGCTAAATTGACGGAAGTATTTAAAGGTTTTGGAAAATTATGTGATTAAAATTGCTTAAAACACTGAAATAAAAGAAAGAAATAAAGAAAGGGCAAAAAGAATAGAAAGACTTATAGAAGTAAGAAGTAGAAATAGAAATAGAAACAAAAGAGATAAATAATTACAAAATCAATTATTATGACTTAAATCTTAAATTGAAATAAAATAATTTTCAATGAATGTATTAAATATTAAAATGAGAAAGAGAAAAGAAAGAAAAAACAAGGCATTCATAAAAGCTCTTACAATTTAAAAATACGCTTGCGCTACATTATCGGCATTACTGCATTATCGGTATTACCTTGAACAACTGATGGTAATACTGTGGTTTCCTCAATGACATCTTTAAATTCCTCTGACAGCAACTCAATATTGTTTATAATGACAGCTTCTCCGTGAATTTGATGTTTTATGTGCACGATGCCGCGAGTTGTAAAAACTGTTGATATTTGTTTTTGTTTTTTTAGATTAAGTGCGGCATGAAGAATTTGTTGGTTTTTCTTAGTAAGGCACTCGCGCATGTAAATAGGATAATCGGAGTCTAATCCCACGTCGCTAAGTATGAGTTGTCGTTTGTGAACTTTTCGGTATTCGGAAATTTTTCCAAGTAAAACGTTCCTTTCATACGATGAAAAGAATTTGATAATAATAGGTGCAGTACTGGATTTTTCATTGTGACGAGTGCGAAAAATACACCTTAGTGTTGGCGCCATGATATCAAGTGATAGGCATAAGTGGTTGAAAATACTAACAAGATTTGGTTGGTCGATAGGTATGTTGTAAAGAACAGCATCCGTTGAAATGTTGTTGTTTTCAAGTGATTCTAGTGCTTCCTTAATAGATGCTATCTCTGACGTAAGAATATTTGCACTTTCAGTAGCAGGTGTTTTGGTTTTTAGAATTTCAACGTCAGAGATGACATTGGTGACGTTTAGATTAAGAGTTTCAATTTCGTGTTGCATTTTTTTGTCTCGTTCCTTCAATTTCAAGTGCTCGTCTTCGATTTTTGATAACCGAGATGCGAAATTTTTAATATCGGTTTGAATTTCACCTATTTGTTGATCGATATTTAATAGAGTTGTTTCGATTTTGGATATTTTGGATGTGAAATTAGCGAAATTATCGTTGAGGTTTTTAAGTTGAATGTGCATGTCCTTGAATAAATTTGCATTATTAGGACTCAACACTTGTGTACGAAGCCGTGGCAAAGGGGAACTTGTGGATTGTTTTAGAGTTCCTTGCAGTTTCGGTACCGCAACATGTTTCTGTTCTGCTTCAGCTTTTGGTTTTCTTCCTCCCATTGTGATGGAAAATTATATATATATATATATATATATAAAATATGGTGAGTTGATTATTTTGTAAGTAAATTACAAAAAAATTAATGTGTTAAGGGTGGGTCTTCCTCGTAAATGTAGGGTACTACGTGCACAAAACTTAATATATCTCCTACATTTGAAAAGATATTTTGATGAAATAAAATTTATTATTTAGTCCATGGACATATCTTAAAACATATGTCCTCAATTTTATGTTTTACAAAAGTTTGTGCTTTTTAGGGAAGGAATTACACATTTTTTCCCCTTTATTTTGGCTGATTTATGCATCCCCTCAAGGGGCTCTCGTGTGATTTGTTTTTTTATTTTGTTGTTAATGTTTTTCAACTGTCAATGAATGTATGCTTTATGTAGGATAAAAAAAAAAAAAAAAAAGTATTTGAGCTACAAAGTGGACGTAAGTTTACACTAATTTAAAGCTCGTTTATTGGCGCAGTTTCTTAAATTTTCAACGGAGCCAAACAATATTTTTTTTTATAACAGAAAGTAGATACTTTATTTGAAACAAAACAAAAAATTATTTTTTTTCCACTTTATACGTCTGAAAAACTTATATATACACAAACAATACTACTTTTTTCTTTCCCCCGTTGGGGCTGGCATGTTTTATTCTCAATATTTTTTGTTTTTAATTTATTCGATTCTCTTATTATTTTTGTAAAATGTGCTGTAAATTTTTTTGCAATTTTCTATTGTTTAGATGTAAAAATTTACAATTCAAAGTATCTATACACATGGTAGTTTTCCCAGGTTGAAATGCCATGTACAAGTTTATTATTATTTTTGTATTTTATTTCAATATTTTTTGCTAAAGTTCCAAGTGAAGAAAACAATATCACACGCATAAACAATTTTATATTTAATTTTGAAAAAGCATCTTTTTAACGATTTTGTTAATCAAAATACGCACACAACGATATTTAGTTCACGAAACTTCTGTCGAAAGAGAATATTATATTTTCGCTGTTCGCACTCTCTTTAGAATCAACTTTTTTTTTTGTGGTGATACACAAAACACAAATGGTATGGTGAATGGTGTACATCAGCGTTGCCGCCGAGAAAAGAAAATGCCGTGTCACATTTTAAAAACTGCTTGCCATGAAAAAACTATAAATCTTCTGTTAAAAAAATAAAACTTTATTTCTGTAATTTATTATATAATTTTCCATCAATATTAAAGTAAGATATAGGCAATGATGAAGTGTGCGATATTGAAATGTTTCGTGCCACTGTGCCACAAGAAAAAATTGTCGTGTCAAAAAAGCACGATTGGTTAACTTCGGCAACGCTGGTGTACGTACGATTCGTAGGTATCGTCGTCGTCGCTGTCGTCCAAGTAGGTATATGATATTTTTGTTTTTTTTTCTACTTGGTTTTGGAAGGAAACTTATGGATGTGGGAATAATGCTGAAAAAGATTTTATTCGTTAATTATATAGAAATAGAGTCTCAGGGAATCGTCTATAAAATGAGTTAATCTTATCGAATCTTCAAGGTTGAGGTGTCAAAAGGAAGAAGAAATTGAGATCTATGTTTCTGTATCAGAATAATTGACGTAGGCACTTGGGCTTGGGCACTTCAATTTTTGTTTGCGATTAAACCTAAATTGGAGATACCTCCTCTTCTGTTATCCTACAACGGAAAGAAACAAAAATATTGAAGATGACCTCCTTTTTGGTGGTGTGGTTGGACACGATTAGTAAATTGTGAGATGGTGGGAAGAGGGAATGTGTATATTGCAATTGTATATCTATGTTCCTATTTTTATTTAGAAGCGATTTTTTTTTTCATTTCGCGTGTTGACGGACATGGAGTGGTAGGTAATTGCAAATAAGAATGTGTGTGACTGAAATGTCTTTGCGTGGCCTTTGGCATGTGCCGAGGGAAAGGGTATCATGATGACGATCTACGTAGGTACCTAGCCTGCAATGAAAATACTCATTTTTCTTCACTGGCACCTAAATAAAAGCATTAGGTAAAAATAAATCAGAAATGAAAATTATCAGATTTTACCCATTATTTTCCAAATTATTTGGGGTTGATTTTGTTGAAAAAATAAATAAAAATTATTAAAAAAAATGCAATTTGAATGATTGAATTGTTGTTTGCCAAATAACTAATATACTTCAATCAAAATCTGTGAATGTTAAAAAGTAACTTGTTCACAAAGAGCCTCAGAAAAAAAATTTACAGGAAAATAACTGTGACCGCCTAAAGTAATTTTCAAACAGGTACCTACATCCAAGATGATACAAGTTCTAAAAACTCAGAGTTGGGCGATTTCGCATGTTTATTAACATACCTATGCCTCCCTGATTCCAAACATCAAAAAATGATCATAGGGCATACCTATATACATAGCTAGGAATGTAAATGCTGCACGACTTTTCTGTTTGGTCATTTTTATTTTTATTCTGAAAACAAAATGTACATAGGTAGGTAGGTTTTCCCACGTGACAATGAAGTGACAATGTTTCAATTGCAAAACAAAAATATACAGTGTTGTGCTGTTGTTTGAAATCTGACAACAACAAAAATCGAAAGGAAATCTCAAATTTCGCACATTACAAATGAACAAGTTACCTTATTCTTCCAACATCCTTACTTGTAAACTCCAAAATTCACCCCTTTGCAATAAACCCTAAAGTAATTTTCAAACAGGTCAAATAGTTATATTGACCTACCTCACACTTATCTTACATAAAGCTTCCTAAAAAAAACTATTTCAATGTACCTACCTACCTACATGTGTAACGTATATTTATGCATGTTCATTTGATGTGTCCTGACCTTCATCAAGATCTCGATCGAATTACAAACGAGTTCACATTTTTTTGTTACTGTTTTTCCAGTTCCAGCAACAGCAAGTAAAAGTGAAGAAAAAACAACTAAACGAAAAGAGAAAAAAAATGACTCACATTTTAGCTATACCTACTCATGTGTTTTGAAAACAAAATTGAAAAATATCCCTTCACCCTTCCATAAACAGAAAGCATAGAACTCATCATTCCCATTCAAATCGAAAGGATGACAAAACAACAAACCCATTTTGAAAAGAGAACAAGAGTAGTTGAGCGTATCAAAAACAATAATGAAGAGAAAAGAATATCGCACTACCACATTGAAATACGTTTACATGAATTTTAAATTCTATTGTCATGAAGACCCACCCTTAATCGAAGAACGAATTTAGTTACACGAAAGAATTGCACTTTTACTAAATCTAGATTGTATTTTCAACCGAGTAGGAAATTTATATATAGCCGTAAAACGTATTTAAAATTGACAAGAATCAATGTACGACTTAACTTGAATGTACCTTCATCTTATGAAAGGGAACTCCTAGCAATAGTTTGGGCTACGAAATATTTTCGCCCGTACCTTTATGGAAAAAAGTTCAATATATATACGGACCACAAACCGTTGCATTGGTTGTTTTCAATGAAAGATCCTAGCTCTAGATTGATAAGATGGAGATTAGAACTAGACGAGTATGATTATAATATTATTTACAGGAAAGGTATTCAAAATTCAAACGCTGATGCTTTATCTCGAATAAAAATAAGTGATTTGAACATAAATGAAAATTCTAATTATAATAATAAAGAGTTGCGCAATGATCCAGACGATCAGTCAATTATGGGTAATATTGGGGAAAACCCTGATATATACGAGATCGAGTCAAATGTGGACTACAATTTAGATAAGTCTGATTGTGAAACTGTTCACACTAGCCACGAAAATCCAATTTTAGAAATACCCATATCTAATACACCCATCAATTACTTCAAAAACCAAATTTTTATAAGCATAGTGCTTCTTTTTCCGAAACCTCCTAAAATACGACGTCTGTTCGGTTGTAAGACTAGAACTTTTATAGAAACAACTAAAGGAAATTTCGAAAATGAAATAATAGATATTTTTAAGGAACTTTCTACTGCAAATAAAAAGTTTGCAATCAATTTGAACCCACCTGAATTTATCCCCAGATTCTGTACAGTTCTGAAAAACACGTTCAAAAACTCAGCTTTATCATTGCTCTTATGCAAAAATGTCTTAGAAGATGTCAATAATATTCAATCTCAAGAAAATGTTATAAGAGAATACCATGAAGGTATTACAAATCACCGTGGTATAACTGAAACAGAAAACGAAATAAAAAAAGATTTCTTTTGGTTAAATATAAAAAATAGGTTAGCAAAATTTATAAATCTCTGTTCAATTTGTCAAAGAATGAAGTATGACCGAAATCCACCAAGACAAACATTTTAAATATGATAAACTCCTAGCAAACCCTTTGAAATAATACATGCTGACACTTTCACTATTAAAGCACAAAAATTTGTAACTTTGATAGACACATTTTCAAAATATGCACAGGCTTACCCAATAGATGCATTAACTTGAATACACATAACAAAAGCTTTTATAACGTTTTTCACACATCACGGATGTCCAAGATTAATCGAAATGGACAATGGATCCGATTTGAAAAATAATGTCATCAAAGAATTTGCATTGCTCCACAAAATAAATACTCACTACATCACACCACTTCATCCAAATTCAAATGGTTCAATTGAAAGGTTTCATTCAACAATAATAGAACATATTAGGATTTTGCAAGAAAGCAAAAAAAATATGAATATATTAGATCAAATGCCATATGCACTTCTTGGCTACAATCATTCAATTCATTCCACGACAAAGTACAATCCAATTTGTATTATTAACGGTCACCTTGACCTAAACAGTCCATTTAACATTGATCTGAGCAAACAGCTTTTTACAAATTATATCAAAGATCATAAGGATCTTACTGTTGAAATGTATAAAAACATACATAAAACTATTCTTTCGCGTAAAGAATCTGCTATAGAAAATCACAATAAAACTAGAGATACACCTTTGAATTATGAACCAGATAGTACTGCTTATCATAAAACTCTTGCTAGAAATAAAGTCAGCCCTAGATTCAAACCCAATCAAATAACTCACGATAACGGAATAACCATTCAAACACTTAATACCGTATATCATAAAAATAAGTTAAAACGTCCCTAACTCAATACATTTTCAGAACCATTTTGTTAACAACTTTAATCGGATCTCAGGCTCAAATGAAAATTACCAATTTGGAGTCAAACCCTGGAATTCTTCCATTTAAGCTTGGCAGTGCAGGATTCAGGCAAACATTTCATACTTTTCTACACTACTACGACCTCGAAGTTATGGAACACGAAATAAATAAAATTTCGGAACAGTATCAAATGTGGAATCAGTCATTTAATATAAATAAAAAACCTTTTTCTGATATGAAAAAAATGGATAGATTAGTTATTTTCCAAGTTAATCTTATTAAACAAAAGTTTAGCTCCATACATTATTCAAAATCGAAACGAACAAAAAGAGGAGTAATAGATGGTCTGGGTACTATTTTTAAGGTTTCCAGTAATGCTCACTGGAAACCTTGATTCCGAAGATGGCAAACGCTACGATAGCATAATAAATTCTTTGCAAAACAATCAAAATAACATAGCTTATACCTTAAACAAACAAATTTCAATTACAACAAAAATATAGAAGATTTCAATAAAACGATTAATTTAATTAAAGAAAACGAAAATTAATTGCTAAGTAAAATAGATCAAATTCGAAAAGTAAACAATCCTAGTATAAACGATTTCTTGATAGCAAAAAATGCCCTTGACGAAATTAGTTTGCAACATTATGCTACATCTTCTTGATGATTTGGAAAATGCTATTGCATTCGCTAGATTAAAGATCCTTCACAGCAGTATTCTAAAAACAGAAGATATACAATTCATAGTCCGCGAGGTTTCCCGCAACTATAAAGCTGATGAACTTATGTTTGGTTCTTCAACAGCCGATCTTCATAATTACTATGAAATCATTGAACGCGAATCATATCAAAGTAATAACAGAATAGTTTTAATCATACATTTTCCTATCATGTATCCCGATTTATATTCCTTTTATCACATATACTCAATCCCTTCCAAAAACCAAACCCTTATTATACCCCAGAAACCCTTCCTAGCAATCAGCGAATTACACTCACAATATAGTGATGAAGCTTGCCAAAAATACAAGAGCTATACTACTGTTCGAATCACTTTATAATCCAAGACAACAAAGAAGACGATTACATTATCCAAATGCTTAAAATAAAGAACACAGAAACCACTAAAACATGTCATGCGGCCAAGTTAGAGATAAAAACATCAGTAATAGAGCAAATCAACTCAAATTACCTCATTGCAATATTCCCGGAACACACTAAAGTTAAAATGACCTGCCAGAACCTCAACGACTTTAGTTCGTTACTGGGAACTTATCTTATTCAGATACCAACAAACTGTAGTTTCGTCACAGACAGGAGCAGCCGATCATACACAAATTATGAAACTTCTGTACCAGGGCATCCTCTCATACTACCAGCATTGACTCTACCCGAAGCAACAGTCAACGAAAATGATTTAAAAATCAATCTTCACGACATCAGACCAAGCAATCTACATCAACTACTCAGAAAGCAACTCGCAGTAAGGCATGTCACACTGCAACGTTCCATATCATCGACCTTTACTAATTGAACCACCCTTGTTCTTCTTACAATATTTACAACCGCTTTTATTAGCTTCATGTATATTCGACTTAAATCCTGCAAAAAACATGAAATTCAACAAATTCAACAGCCGGAACAATAAATTCCAACACCACAATTAAGACAACACTTCGAAGCCTAAAATGTTACATTATGAAAATAGATAAAAAAAAAAAAAAAAAATTATAAAAGTTAGTTATGTGTATGTGTAAGCAGAGCAAGAATGTGCCTCTATCAAATTAAAAAAAAAACAAAAAAAAACACAAAACCATTGCATGTGAGAGAATTTCAAGTACATAAATAAATAAGAATAAAAAAAAATTATTAAATTAATAAATTCGGTTTATCAGTGTGGGAAAAAAACGTTTAAGATTTCATTCCTTACGTAGATAGATCTTTACTTTGAAAACGGATATAAAAAAAAAAAAAAAAATGTAAGAGAATTTCAAGTACATAAATAAATAAGAACAAAAAAAAATTATTAAATAAATAAATCCGGTTTATCAGTGTGGGAAAAAACGTTTAAGATTTCATTCCTTACGTAGATAGATCTTTACTTTGAAAACGGATATAAAAAAAAAAAAATTTATATTTCATTCTTAACATAGAAAAATTTTTCTTAAAAAAAAAATCATCTGGCTGACGGCCCTTTAGGCCATGCCTTTAAAAAAAAAAAAAAAACTTTGTGAAACAATAAAAAGTAATAATAATAGTATTAAATTAATAAGTATGATTTGCTTTTAAAAAAAAAATTATAATTACAGATAGATATTTCTTCTATCAAAAGCTCTCTCTAGCAAGGGAGGAGTTATTTATAATATATGTACATTATACATACAAACAATATATAATATGACACTTCATATCCGATCGTAGTATCATAAGCATTGGCAATGGGAACACACGTACGACAGAATTATGCTGACGTAGTGTCTGTTCCCACGATTCCATTATGCACATGATGTCTCAATCGGATATAGAAATATGCAAAAGCAGAACTAACTTTAAGATACAAATAAATGTTTCATTTTTCTTCTTCATAATTACCGACAACCGTTAAAGAAATAAAATCATTCCTTGGTCTTACTGGTTACTATAGGAAATTTTTAAAAGACTATGCTAAGGTAGCCCAACCAATGACAAGATATTTAAAGAAAGGAACCAAAATCGATACTAAGAATATCGAGTACATGAAATCATTTGAAACGTTAAAAAAATTAATTGTTTCACCTCCAGTCCTAGCTTATCCAGATTTCAATAAAACTTTCGAGCTGACAACAGATCCATCTAAATATGCTATAGGAGCGGTCTGAGCTCAAGATAAACATCCTGTTACATTCATAAGTAGAACTCTAAACGATTACGAGAGAAACTACTCTACTACAGAGAAAGAACTATAAGCAATAGTTTGGTCAATCAAAAATCTCTACGGAAGAAAATTTCAGTTAAAATCCGATCACCAACCTTTAAAATGGTTGAAAACAAAGAGCATAGGTAAAGACATATCAGGAAGGTTACAGCGATGGATTCTATCACTTGGTAAATATAACTTCGATATAGAGTACCTTAAAGGATGTCAAAATACAGTGGCAGATTACCTCAGTAGGGAAATAAATTAATCAATTGAAATTAATCAATTGGATGATTCTAGCCTAGAAGAAACTCTCCACTCAAAAGATGAAGAACAGTAAGATCACTTTCCTTTAATAGAAAAGCCAGTTAACAAGTTTAAACAACAGATAGCGGTTAACAATGATTATAACGCAAATTTTAGTAGGCAACAGAAAGTTAATCGAATTGTCCCCTACAATAATCGATTCTGTAACATTTGAAGAGCAAATTAAGGAAGTTTTAGAAATTAAACAAACAGGAATATATAGTGACGACTTTCACATTTTTAACCAATTACAACAGAAAGTAATCAAATTTGATAAAACTATAATTAAATTTTATAAATGTAGTTACCTAGCACAAGAATTAAAGATGAAAATAAAGTTATAGAAAAAATAAAATCTTATCACGAACTAGAAACAGCTCATGCAGCTATCGAAGAGAATTACATTAAATCATTTACAATTAGCGTCTTGTGCAATAGATACCAGATTAGGATCTATAGCATTACGCAGATACATATCGATCAATCTCTCTGGGGTTTTGAGAAGGAACGATGATAGGCTAATTGGTCTGAGATCTTTCGGGTTTACCTAGGAGCATTTTCCGGCTTTGGATATAAAGACAACCTTTACCTCTCTCCATAAAGAGGGAATGTAAGTAAATTTTACGCAACCAATTAGGATAGTCTCTAGGAAAGGTATTATGATATCCGAGGCAAATTGAAGCTCGGCAGGTATTATGCCGTCGGGTCCGGGAGATTTGTATGGATCAAAGCTGTTTATAGCCCATTTCAGTTTATCCTTAGAAATCAGACCAACATTGTTTATTTGTGTGTTGCTTTACTGTAATGAATAAATGCTATTTATATTTTTTGAGCTACCTGGAAAATGGGTGTCTAGGAGCAAGGTGAGCGATTCTTCGCAAGAGTTGGTCCAAGAGCCGTTAGCTGTTTTTAGGGAGCTATGCATTATAGGATTTTTTGAAAGAATTTTTCTTAATCGTGAAGCTTCTGAAGTTTCTTTTTTTTCCACAGAAGTTCCTCCAGGAGGTTCTTTTATTTTTCCTTAATTCTTTTTTATAAATTTTTATGGATTCTTTATAAAATTCCCAGTCCAGACTATCTCTAGAATGTTTAGCTTGGTTGAAAAGTTGTCTGCACTTTTCCCTGAGTGGTTCAAGTCCTGAATTCCACCAACGTGGTTTATTTTTTCCTCTTATTTGAGTAAGAGGACAAGAAATGGCAATTGATTTATTGAGAGCTAGGGTAAGATCTTTGACTTTATCATCAAGATCATTTTTATTAGAAGGGATACTTAAGAGTGATGGTTTAACTAATCTTACTTAAGTTTCTCTATACTGTTGCCAGTTGGTTTTCCGATAATTGCGGAAAGCTGGCTGTTTTTTAGTTTTTTCACCAAGGCGAAATTCGTTGTATCTGTGATCAGAGAACGAATGTTCCTTAGAAACTCTCCAGTTTTTGATCTTGTGATGAATCGTGTCGGAGACAAGAGTGATATCTAGAACCTCTTGTCGGTTTTTGATAATGAATGTTAGTTCATTGCCAATGTTACTTACTATAAGGTTAGTACTTAGAATAAAATCAAAAAGTGACTCACCTCGTAAGAAGTGAAGGCGGGTAACTTGTACTTGTTTGTAAAAAGCAACAGTTCTGTCTTGCTTTGATTAATCCCCGAACTGCAACTTGTGGCCCAGTTGCCAACCTTACTCAAAGACCTATCAGTGATTTCACTAATCACAGATAGGAGTTCACCCGATACTAGCAAAACTAAATCGTCTACTTACGCCACCGCCTTCAGTCCTCCTCCCTCAAGTTCTACAAGGATTTTATTCATAAACTGAAGCCACAGTAGGGGAGACAGTACTCCTCCCTGTGGTGTTCCTCTGTTTGAGTATTTAATAGTTTGTATATTGCCCAGCTTTGATTGAATTACTCTATTGCTTAGCATGGATACTATCCATTTTCTTAAGGGCTCATCAGTTCCAAAGTCGATAGGGGATTGTAGAATAGATTCGGTAAGTACTTTGTTAAAGGCTTCTTCCACGTCTTAGAAAGTAGCCAAGGTATATTCCTTGTAATGCAATGTGTTGTCAACTGTTCGCACAACCTCATGAAGAGCTGTCTCAGTAGACCTGCCCTTGTGGTAGGCGTGTTGTGATATGGAAAGAGGCGAAATAACTAAAGTTTCTCTAATGCGATTATCTAGGATGCGCTCTAGGGTTTTGAGCCCAAAAGAAGTCAGACTAATAGCTCAAAAATCCCTTGCAGATTCGTGACCTCGACTACCCACCTTTGGGATAAAAACAACTCAAACCTGTTTTCATGATTCGGGAACATGATTAAGTAAGAGGCATCCCTTAAATACGTTTTATAGCCAAGGGACTACTATATCTTGAGTTTTTGCAGCATTACTGGAAGTATGCCGTCCAGACCAGGAGATTTGTACGGAGAAAATCTTTTTATAGCCCAAGCTATATTTTCTTTTGTTATAACGATAGTAATTTCTTCTAAATGTACCGACTGTACTTCAGAAAATTGATATGATTCTAGGTTACTGTCACTACAACCTGGAAAGTGTGTTGTTAATAATAGCTCCAAAGACTCAGCAGGTGACTTCGTCTACGTACCGTCATCCTTTTTAAGAAAGAAGGGGTTTGAGTGCTCTTTGGATAAAATCTTACTCAGTCTTGCTAAGTCCTATAGAATGACAATACTCTCTCCAAGCATTCTTCTTAGCTGAAGCTAGGGATCGCTTTTATAGTTTAAGACAGTCTTTATACGCTTTGAAATACCTATGTTTGTAACAGATATTCGTTCCTTTCCTAAGATTATAGAGGTCCTCATTCCACCACGGAGTTAGGGTTTTCTTACTGAATTTGATTGGGCAGGAGACCTTGATTCTCAAAAATGGCAGAAAAGATGAAATTAGCAATTACAGACCAACCAGCATTAACTCAATAATTAACAAAGTATATACTCTATATGCCTATTGAGAAGATGTAAAGCGACCTTAAGACGGTCAGTCTGAGGACGTCAGTCAATCAGTCATCACGCAAAATCAAAAGGGTTTTGATTTTTTGTCAAACAAATGAACGCATATAGACTTATTAAAAGAAAAAGCAGGTTTTCGGTCAGAATATTTGCCTAAAGACCATCTTTAATCAATCAACCAACTGATTGAAAAAAACTGCGGAATATAACACAGATTTATATACCGCATTTATTGAATTTTATAAGGAATTCGATTCTGTTAAACGTGTTAAGAGGTTGGCTGCGATATCCCGGTATTTGTATTCACGTTTTTTTTAAATCCCGTTTTTGAAACTCTGGTTTTTAAACAAAATTCCGTTTTTAATCCCGTTTCTTATAATCAAAACTAGCTAATTGTTTTATTTTAAGAAATAGCGCAATTTTTCTAAACAAAACAACTAGCTGGTTTTTATTACAGAAGCGGAATGATAAGATAATTGAAATAAACAAAATGTTGAGTATAGATATTCTGTAATACGATAAACAAAAAACTCTAAACCATTAACAAAACAATACGGTAATAGTTGCGGTAATAGATACTATAAGGCAAGACATGTATGCTTGCGTGCAAAAAAATGATATACCAATCAAACTTGACATTACGATAATGGATAAGTTAAAACACAGAACACAAGGGATGACCGCTGGACAAAAAAGTTTTGCCAGCAAAAGAGAAGCAAGGGGGAGGCTTATTCTCTTATCATGTTATGAAGAAAATTTGCACTCGGAATGTAGGTATATTTATATAAAAATAATAACAATAAGAATAGTAAGATGAATTGTTATGACGACGCATGTAAACCTTGGAAAAGTCATTATTGGTGCATCATCATTAAACAGTGCAAACCTGTTCCCACGGGTAACTGTTAATATGTTTATATAATTCAGAGTTAATATATAAACAGAGTTGATTCGATGACAACGGAAACCGGATTTGCTTGCTACCTAAAGAATGTCTGGTCATTGGCCAACGACGAACGTTCAGCTTAAATATGATATGCTGGCCTTGAAACTCGTGACTGAACAACGGGGCATCGTGAGATTAGAATAATATAATATTCAGTCTTATTGTGACGAACAAACAGAACAGCCATTAAATAATTTATTGTCTTATTTATCTAAATCTATTTACGTATTTTATTGTAAGTTGAACGGTAAGGCCAACTCCTGCGTTTGAGTTCGCGTTGATTTTGGCTATCCTTAAATCGTAAATCGCGCCCTGAGTAGAATGCCCTCAATCATTAACGCTTGCGTCTAAAAGGGGCCAACACTATCCTTCCGGAAACTATGCCCTGAATCGTTAATCGCTTAGAATTAAATTCGTTTTCACAGAATGGGATTGTGAATTTTGGATGAAATTATATTCTTCCTTCGGCTTATTGGGTCCAAATAAGAATAAAATTTCATCCAAAATCCACAGTTTTCACAGAATTAATTCAAAATATTTTCTAAGAAAGACAGTAACCTTCTGTTGAAGTGAGTGCAGACTCATATCGAACGAAAACAAAAAATTGTATTACCGCAATAAGCTGTAAAAAGCTAAAATCTACATTGGAAATAATAAGCTATAAAAAACTAATAATTCCATAAAAGGAAATTACATTTTTTTCTTGCAAAAAAGTGCGCTGTTAAAAAGATATAAAAAGCTAGTAATTTAATAAAAAGGAATGAATTTATTTTCTTGAAAAAAAGTGCGTTGTTAAAATGCTATAAAAAAGTGTAATTTTATAAAAAGAAATCAATAAATTTATTTGGAAAAAAGTGCATTGGAAAATGCTAGTAATTCCATAAAAAGATATTAACACATTTTCTTGCAAATACGAAATCAATGTTACCAGCTAAAAGCTGATGAATAAATACAATGTCAGCTACTTTGTGACGTCACAGAGGCCCGCTTTTGGAAAATTGCTTGCTAAAATGCTTTTTCGGGTTGCTCTATAATGCAAATATTTTAATTTAACTGAATTAACAATTGTTTGGAGTTCTAGGAATCGAAAAAATTATTTCATTTGGATTTATGGTTTGGCTTGTAGAGCCAGTCAAAGCTAGAAATATTTTATCGTAAAAAAATAAAAAAAAAAAAAATATTTTTTGTTAACTTTGAGTACAAGGAAAGAGGCCTAAAATAACTTTTTTTTATTTTTTTTCTTGGTTAATTATTAGATATATTGGTTAATTATTAGATGAAAAATCAAAAAAAAAAAATAAAAGATTTATAAATTGTTATTAATTATTTAATTTAATGTTTTTTGAAACAATATTCTTTACACATTTTTTCGACTTCAAGTTGAGTAGAACAAAAAAATTCCACAGTAATCAAACCAAGCTTTACGGATAATAAATCCTGATATATTTTTAAACATAAGCCCAAAAACAAATTGGCGTGAAAGTTGCATAGAGCTGAGTTAAAGGGATTTTAATTGAAGAAGTCAGTCAATTTTTTGTTCTTTTTTTTAAGCGTATAGGTAAATATGTTTTTATATTATGTTTTTGATACCCGTAATGAAACTTTTAATAAGAAATTTATGAAGGTATAGAGAGAGTAGAGGACATTGATGAATAAATAGGGATCAAGGAGGCAGAAAAAAGAAGCAAACAAGAGATCCATAGGCGTTTTCACGATGAGCTTGGAATTGATGTGGATGAACCAAAGCAAGGCTTTGGAAATAGTAATGATGGTAACACTTCAAGGAGATTCTTTGAACAACCATAGGCAACCGCTCGAATAACTGGAGTCGATATAGAGGTTATATTGAGGCTCAAAATAATACCTAATATTTTGAATTGCAGGGAAGTAGTGCATGCAGTTAAGTTTGTGGAGTATACCAAGAAAACAGCAGAGCTATTAAAACAAAAGTATTCTGCAAAGCAAATCACACCTACTCTTGATAAAATTTTAGTTCATAGTCAAAATATTATCGAATTTCAGCCACTAACTCTTGGAGAATTGTCAGAAGAAGCCCAGGAATCCAAAAATAAGGACTACAAGAAATACAGGTATCAAAATACTTGCAAAGTTTCAAGGATTCGAAAAAATGAAGAACTATTCAACATGCTTGTAACTTCATCGGATCCACTTATTTTTTCCCTGAGGCATGTAAGAACTCAAAAAGAACTTAAAGCTCAATACTTTCCAAAAATGATTTGTCTGTTGCAAACTATCCCGGACTTGGATGATAGTTTCCAAGAAATTTAATGTCTAGTTAAATATTTTTGATACGTTTAATTGTTTTCTTCACTCTTAGACTTGTAATATACTGAATTATTTTATTAAAGTTGTCTTGTATACCAAAAAATACAAAAAAAATGTCTCTACTGTTTCACTAAAACTGGTTTGTTTTTTTTCCCTACTGTTCAACTTAAATTGCCCTCAATATATGTCAGAAATTGACTTTCGACCTTTGTAAATTAAAATACCAAAAGTTAATCACCTTAACTAAAACTTCATATTTCAACAACAAATTCTGAGGCAGCCTGTGATTTTTTTTTTTTTTAAATTCATCTGTTTTAAAGAATTGAAAATTTCTTACAAGATAACAAAAAATTGGACATATCTTCATTTGTTTTACAATAAAAATAATAAAAAAAGAACAATTAAACAATTAAGCAAACAAAAAAACACTTTTTATCCACTGTTTCATTCAAACCGTTTTGGTTTCTTTTTTCATACCGTTTTACTTCAAATAAACTCTGATGACTTCAAAAACTGACTTTTGACCTTTGTATATTAAAAAAACAATTATGTGAATCACCTTAACTAAAATTCTTTTTTCAACAGCAAATTCTGAAACACCCTGAGTTTTTTTTCTGAAACTCATCACTTTCATAGCTTTGGAAAAAAAAAAAATTGTGGCTGTATCTTTTTTCATTTATGAGTTATGATTTTAGCAACCAAAAAAGTAGATTCGGGTCACTCTGTGCGTCGGCGATCGTCGTACAATTGCAAGCATATTACTATGGTAGTCTCAAGACATCCAAAATGCAAAGCCACAGTATAATGAGGGATACATACATATGTACACTGCATCCTGCTCACTGGATTGAGGTCACTTCATTGGAAAAGGGTTTTACTTGTTGGAGATGTATGAACCGGAAATATTTATTACCTGTGGGTACATACAAATTTTCTGAAAACAAAACCATACAATTTTAGACCTGACTCGGGAAATCCATCAAAATTTTTCAATTTCAGTTAAGGAACTAGCTATAGAAAATGGGTATTCAATTAAAGAACTATAGAAAAATGGTATACAAAGTTGGGTCACTTGATTTAGGCCACTTAAAAAATCTTTTAAAAAAGGGGAAACAATTAAACAATTAAACAATTAAATAAATTAGTTTTGTATAAGGATGTAATTTTTTGAAATTAGCCCAACAAGACGATGTGAAACTGAATCTTAATTATGTTCAAATTATTAAGTGAAATCTCTTCTCAGGCGTAACAAATAGCATTGGTTAAAGTCTCCTTATCTTCAAACTGTCTAACGGATTCATTATCTATTTGAAATAGTCGGGCCATAACGCGTTCGATAATAATTAAGTCCAGTCAATAGGGCGACCGTGACAAAAGCTCCACATTTTCCAACTGGTTTCAGCTTCTTGCTACCCTGGAAGGGTGAATTGAGGCACTATTTTGTTAGAAAATCTAAGGTTTAGTTCCAAAAACACTTTTTAGCTTTGGAAACAAGCGTTCCAATACAAATTTGTCACTCTTTCTGTACAATGTAATAGTCAGAAATTCGAATTCCGTTCTGCTTTACTACGTGATAGCTTCCCAGTCCCCACACCTTAAAAGCTGATGTAGGGCTTTGATGTCTTGACAAAATATTTACTAATTTATTTGAATCGTATAATTTAAAGTAATAAAGTTATAATATAAAGGGGTCGAAATAAATTTTTTTGCTAATTTCTCGGAAAGCTTTTTGCAAAAAAGTGCTAAGGTAAAAATTGTAGCTTATATCATTTTCATCGACTGATTTCGAGAAAAAAGTGTTAAATTGTTATATTGTTTTTTTTAAGAACACTGAAATTTTTCACTAGTATTTGGCGCTTATTGTTTTACTTTGTCGTATTCCCAGAATACACAAAAAAAAATTAAAAAAAATAAACGACTGGGTCACACGATTTTGCTCTTGTCACAAACTACGTGATCACAGATTGTTTATTCATGAAATTATGTATCATCGTCCTTTTTTTTTGCAAAAAGTTGATAGTTTCCGAGAAACTAGCAAAAAACTGAATTTCGACCCCTTACCTCCCACAAAAAAATTTAGCACTTGGACAAATCAATGGGTACTTTTTACGATTTGCTCAAGACATCAAAACAAAGGTCTCCAACAAAATCCAGCTTTGTCGTCAAATTTCACTGGGCTATCTATCAAGTTTCCTTACATAAAAGTCCTAGGTCCTTGAAACCATCTATAACGACTTTTCCTGCCGCCGCCATAACGTCTTTCACACTTTGTTTTAAAAATTATGAAAAATAAGTGACTTTACACTCTGTTACAAATATTTGAAGCTGCTATTAAAAAAAAATAAGGAACCAAACTGTTGTGATGCAATTTCCGCAATGGCCTCAATCCAGTGACCGAAATTTGTATACCTTTTTTCTACAGTTCCTTAACTGAAATTGAAACATTTCAATGCATTTTCCGAGTCACGCCTAAAGTTGTATGGTTTTGTTTTTGGAAAATATTTAAGTACCCACAGGTAATAAATATTTCCGGTTCAAATATTTGCAACATGTATAAATCGCAAAAGACCTTTGCAGAAGAAAACATACAGCGTTACAACAATTCTTGGGCTAGGATTTAACTTCAGAGGCATATAAATTTGGAGTTCACATCAGTGAAGTGGCTTTTAAACACAATTTTTTTCCGTAATTTATTACCAATATTGTTGATAGACAAACGACACAATAAGCATTTTCGTGATCGTGGATATTTTTTGTTCGATGGCCAACAAATAAAACAATAATTTCCATCCTGTCTAGCTTCGAAAAAAAAATTATTTGATATTTCATTCTTGATATACATACATATATATACACGTTATAATTAAAATATAAAGTTTTTTAATGTTAGGTTTGGACCTAATATTTTTATTGATGAAATATTTATGAGTAATTATTTGTTGCTTCAAAATAGCTTCCAAAACCTAAAAATGTACGGTGCCCACGTAGAACCTTAAAATAATTGTAGAAAATAGAAAATGTGTAGGTGGTCATAGAATATAAATAAAATTAATAACGATGATGATTTCCATTGATCAATAGATTCTGAGAGTAGATATACAAATGGAATGGCTCTCCAATTCGCGAACGATATGGATGTCTAAAGTAAATTTAGTAAAACATTATAACTGCCATATTATTCGCTTGTTAAATCCAGATGTAAAATTAAACCCAAAACTTTGTTATTCAATTTACTAATTTCTTAGCCAAGTTTAATATTGTTTGTTCACTGAAAATAATACATATATTAGAAACAAGATATCCAAAGGAAGCATTAATTAGATAAGATGGATTTTATATGGAAATACACGAAAACGAAGAACAATCAAGTTTTAACCTACAAATGATATGGCTATGATGTTGTTGATTTTTTGAGTCTGGCCTTATTGAATAATATTATAACATTATAGTTCGTTTTCATTAAATAACTAAACTTATATTTAATTAAGACAACGCGTTTCGATTTGTTATCAAATCATCATCAGTCGCAACAAAATTTTAATTATCATCCGGTATTGTGGGTAGGCCCACCTTGAATTTGTCTTAAACCGAATATGTGTTCACGTATATACCTGATCAATTAAGCTGATGTCATACACCATAACGCTCATTTATAATGAGCAAAATAAAATTTGATTGCAGGTCAATTTGCTGCAAATTCCACGCTGCCACCGAGTCGCATGACTCCTGCTGTTCTTGAGAGCCTAAATGGTTTTATGGGACGAATCTTCTTTCGCACTCGTAAAGTAGCAAGAGTCTAAAAAGATCTTGAAATTCACAAATCAGCTGGTCCAGATGGTATATCCCCTATTATTCTGAAGATGTTTTCTCCTTCGCTGACAAAACCATTGCGTAATCTTTTCTTTATTTTCATTTCTTCTGGACCATTGCCGAGTGGATAGAAAACAGCATTTGTCCAGCCAGTCCCTAAAAAAAGCGAGTACTCCTCTACCTCAAATTACCAACAAACTGACGTCCCTTCTATCTAAGGTCATGGAAACGCTGATTAACAAACAGCTGAAGAAATATCTTTAAGAACGAAAGATCCTTAATGACCGGCAGTACGGCTTTCGTAGAAATAGGTCCACTATTGATCTGAAGGCATATATTCCCGAAAAGTGGAACCAATCCTTGCACCAGTTTGGTGAAACTAAGGTTTTGCACTAGATATTTCAAAAGCATTGAAAGAGTTTGGTATGAAGCTGTCTTATAGTCCAGTCAAACGGTAGTTTCACGTTACCAAAAATATACAAATGGATGTTTTTTTCCGAATTCTATGTTTTTTGGGTTTCTGAATCGGAATCTGAATAAATCCAACAAAATTTCGTGGTGCGTTTTGAGATATCCGCGAAAACCCGCTGAATTTTCGCATTGCTTACATCTCGGAAACTATGCGTCTTAACTGAAATTTCATCCACAACAAAATGAAAGACCATTAAATTTCCTACAGTCTTTTTTACTGCTGAAAGTATTTTTACAACTAAGAACTTATGAATTTCATATGGAATAATTGAAACTTTCAAAATCACTGAGTAGTAAAAAGTTTTCAAGCAATAAAAAGACGTTAAGCAGTAAAATAAATCAAGCATTTAAAAAACTTCAAGCTGACTAAAAACTTAAAGCTGTCAAAAGACTACATTGAATGCAATCGAAAGACTTAAATACTGCAAGAAGTTAAAAGTACTGCATTCTTTTACTTAAAGTCTTTTGACTGCTTAAAATTGACTAGGACTTTTTTTTAAGTCGAAGTACTCAGATAAAATCAATGTACATAAAAATATATCTTTTAATTCAACTAAATGCAATACCGAAATTATTGCATTATTTTACAGCTATCTTAGAGAAACAGGCCTAAGATCTCCCGGAAAAAAAATACATAACCGGGAGGCTTGAAGGCATTTTCTTAGGTCAACCTGATGTACCACACAAGCAGATATGTAGTGAAATAGTGAAGGTGTTGGTGATATAATCCCAAAAATAAAATCCCCACAGACAAAATCACCTAACATTCAAATTAGAGTAAAATTTCTCAATTATCGTTTCTGTCATGTTGCATTGTTCGATTAATCCATTGATCTTTAATTTATTGTAAAATTATTTCTTATAAGTAGAATTTGTTATCCAAAAACCGTATCAAATTGTGATCGATCAATCAAAATACAAGTCATTCATATAAAAAGAAAAGGAATGACTCGGTCGTACGTATGCTAAAAGCCGTTCAATCAAATATTTTACTGGAAACATTTTATTAAATTCCACAACGTGAAAAAATATAAACTATACTTTAAAAATGCATTTCACAGTTTTCAAAGAAAATTGTAGTTGTATTGTTATTGTAGCGTAACAATAAAATAAAAAAAAAACCTTAACCAATTTTCAAAATATTTAATTTACAATTTTTTGTTTTTAGAGATTAATTAAAAATTAAGAAACAAAGTTGTACACAATTTAATAAGTATTTATCATTCGGTTATTTATTAAAAAAAACAATCTATATTTTGTTCTTTGAAATAATGCTTAACGCATCTAAAAACACTTATTTAATAATTTGATCAAAATCATTATAGTCGTTTTCGAGTAATACAATCGTATTGATAACGTTTTCTTGTCATGTACCTTGATTTTTCACCTAATATTCCAATTGCAAAAATCTTCTGTCTCTATATACACATCCCAAATAACTAAACACAAAAACAAACAGAATTTAAAAAAAAAATTTTACTTCTCTATTATCGTTATGTCATGTTTGACTGTTATTTCAATTACTTTGCACCGATCAGTATATTGCTTTACTCGCAAGTAAAAAAGAGCAAGCAAAAATTTCAACGCGTCGATCGATCAACGATCACTTTCAATCATTGATCGAAGTAAGAAGTCCACAAAAAAAATTTTAATGGTAACGTAAGACAAACAAACGGACACGAATGAAGAATAAAACAATCGAAAGCAATATTTCGACGACGACGGACGATGAGACGGACGCACGCTTATTTTGCCACTGTTCTTGCTAAAGCACTAATCCTTCGATTGATGGGCTATAAATTGTTTTGCGGATCGGGATGATCTTCAACGTCATGGATCTGTCTATCTGCTCAACTCTCCCAGTATTCCGTGTTTTGAACGACTTGGAAATGGATGGTCAGTAAGTGGCCAACGGCAAGGGAGTTTAAGATGTAGATGGATACAGCTGCGGCAACAAACTATGGTTTTTTTTTTCTGCGAGATGTTTGTAAATTGTGATTTAGTTTATGGTTTGTGCGCGAATGTCCATCAGATTGATATGCGATCATTTTGCCACTATTATTTTAATGAAACGAGTTTTGCCGAAGGGTTGGTTTTTTTTAAGTATTGAATTGATGAACAAAATGATATATAAATTATTTGATTGACAGCCGTTGGCGCATGGCTCCACAATTAAAAAGGTTTGGTTTTAAGGATTTTCATGCACGTGAAATTTATCTGATTATTCTATTTTCATATTCGCTGTTTTTTTTTTTTTTTTTTGGTAGTTTGATACATGCAAACAAAATGTTTGAACGAATTATTTACATTTAAGGTCGGAAGCGGGAAGCCAAAGATTTATGTATTAACATCGATAAAATGTTCTGTGAAGTACCTAACGATTATATCCCCATGCCGAAAACAACAGACAACACACATAAAGCTGGGACAAAGGAAAACAAAGGTATAGAAAAAGAAAAGGAAGCAGAAAATAGTATACAGAGGAGACGAGGGCAATAATAACGACGACAGTACATAGCCCCATGACCTACCTAACAAAAAAAAAAACTCTTTCAAAACTCAACAACAAACGGAAATAGGAAACGATGAGTGGTTTTCAATTCTTACCGTTCATCGCGTTGCCATTTACACAATTACAGAGGGAAAATCAAAGAAAACGCCCTTATGACTGAAATGGTGGCGGCAACTACCTACCAAGTAGTAGCGTAGCGCCCAAGCAATTGCCATGTTATGCCATTTTGTGTATTTTTCTTCCGATTCGCTCAATGTCTTTTCGCTAATTTTTTTTTTCGCTTTTCAATAAAAAAGGGGCACTGAAATGATAAATTGCTTTAAGATATTAAGGAGAACTTTGCTTTGCTTTTTATTCTCTTCTTGTGCATTTTTGTTTGGAAACTGAAGTTATTATAAAAATGTTTTTTTTTTAACATATCGATGAGATGGAAACGATTCCAATTTATTACAGTATTTTTTCTTATATTAGGATTTAAGAACTACCTACTGTTTTTACTTCCGAGCAATATTTCACAAACATTTTTGTATAAGGGATTTGCTTTTAAGAAAAAAGAAAGTAATTTTAATTGTTCTCATAAAAAAGTCGCACAAACTTGTTCTTGTACAAACAATTTACTAATTAAATAGCAATGATATTCGTGGCCAAAATAGCATTAACCTACGAACATTTGTGGTTTTTGAAAAGTAGGTATAGCTACATATTTAAATATTTAAGGGTTGTACCGGCAAGGGAGAAGTTCGAAGGGTAAAAGAAGCTTTAAGACTAAAACGCCTGCCTCGATTTAAGGGGTAATTATAGTAGTAGATATGCATTCAGTGCTGAGGATCTTGGAAGAACATTTTTCTAGACTACTAGACATTTATCTAGGCGACTAATTCTCATTCCATCTAACTTGGACAATGATGGCCAACATTTTCGTCCACCCAGGCTAGATAGTTTATGAAACTAACCCTTCATAGTTTGAATAAAAGTTAAGATTTTTTCATATGAAATAAATCTCCTGAATTGGATATTTCATGATTTTTTGAGGACATTTTAATAATGCTTTGTTTTTTCTTGCGATTATACCTCTATACTAGAAAAGTCTCGAATTCGTACAAAAGAACACATTTGAGATAACAATCAAACATGGCATTATATTCCAGTCGAAATTATCCTGAAAAAGAAAACTAAACCAAAAAAATCGTGAATTTCCAATTTTTTCGGGTATCTGAATGGTAGGTCCAATGTAAACTTTAATTGTATTATGAATTTTTATATTGTTTATTCTTATCTTAATCTGAATTATGTTCGAGCTTAAAATAAAGCCATTCAGGCAGACATGATGTCATGCCTTTAAATATTTATTATGTAAAATTGTAAGAAACTGAATAGGTATGTATATCTACCTATACTTAATATCGAATGAATAAATCTAACCTATCTATCTATCTATCTATCTACACGCCAAACAAAATCCCCGGTGATCGGAGTGATGCTGGGGCTGGGGCGTGGTTTAAGGATATACCTTGTTTCGGTTGCGTCCGCACGAAAAATTTTCGAGAAAAATGGAATTAAAAAAACTAACTAATTTTTCCCAAAATTTATAATTGCATTATTAAGTCTTAAGAGAACTTTTGGAGTATAAAATTTTGTCAAAATGGTTTGAGCCATTTAAAAGATATGAGGTATCGAAAAAATGCATTTCTAGAGCAGGTACTGTTAAAAAGTTTCTCCGGTTTGTTTAAGATGAAAATCATAACTATTGCCAACAAATCATTCATATAAAATTTTATCAATATCGATCGTATTTATTTCGAGAAATTTGGAATTATCGGTGACGCATATATGGAAGGTACAGTTATTTTATCACTTTTAATTTTAAAACTTCAATTTTTTACAATTATTAAAAAAAATCTTCTTTAAAAAACGCTCTTACGATTTAATTTTATTTAATTTTTTGTTAAACTTGTATATATCTGACAAAATTTTGTGCGTAGTTTGGTTTGGATGAAATATGGATTTAGCATTTTAGATAAAATTACACATACGTTTTTTTTTTTCTCAGTCCTTATCTAACTTCACTTTAGTATTTTGATGAACTCTAATGTTTTTAATAAAGTTTAAAAAACATTTGAGACTGAGACTGTTTAGTGAGACACATCTTTTTCATACGACATTGAGATTTATCTCATTGCAAACGCTAAATCTCATTATCTGTAGCTCTTTCTTAAAACTCAGTATCGTGAGATATAGATAGATCTTTTCGCATTCCACCCATTGTCTAGAATCTAAAGATAGATATAAATAAAAGGATTCAAGAATATTTAAACGCGTTTCATTGTGATTTTAATTAAAATAATAATAATTTTAGTAAAATAAAACACCACTGAATTTAAGTCAACTAAATTTAAGTCAACTAGTAATTTAGTTGACTTAAATTCAATGGTGTTTTATTTTATTAAAATTATTATTATGTTAATTAAAATCTGTACGTTAGAGTCATCGTTATTGTTCAGTGTTTATATAATTTAGCGTTTCATTGTGTTCGGATTTTTTAAGAGAAAAGTTCTGAATGGTCAAAGAATGTTTTGATTCTAAAATATGTTCAGATCTTCCGCTCTTATATGGCTAGTTATTTTTCATATAACAAAATGCTTTTTTATTCTATCAAATATTAGTTCTTTTAATGTTTGTTGAATATAAATTCTATTACAATTTTTGTCATTACATTCTGCAATATAAAAAATTTGGTTTTTCCAGTGAATTTAATCGAAATTAAAGCTGTCATAAAATAGTAAAATGGCGGCCCATTGCTGAAAAACTTTTCCTAATGCAATAAAAAACCTACCATTATGTAGAAGGAAATCAGTTTATTTTAGGAAAATATTGGGGGCAAAATATTTATGTTTTGAAATATTCACCCTCTTATAAAATACTAACGATTTCGTATTTTTTACGAAATAAAATTAATAGTAATAGAAATAAAAAAAAGATAGATTTTCGAAATCGTTAAAGCGGTTTTCTAAAACAATTTTTTTTTCTAGAAATAAGTGGGTTATTAGAAAATAATTTTAAATACTTTAAAACATAATTTTAAGGTTCGATCCTTTAAAGAGTTTAAAAAAACATGGTTTATACACATGTTATTCTATACTATGCAGAAAACTCGTCCTTTATTTTCATTTTGAAAAAAATTGTGCAAGTATAGAAACCAAGTTCTGAACATTTAATTTTCAAACTAGAAATTTCGGAAAAAAATAAAAAATGTTCAAACTATGTTTTTTTCAAAATTTTATGTTATTACGCATAATTTTTGTTTTTTGAATTCAATGCGCTTATTTGTTTAAAGTAAACAACAACAAAATAACTTGTTCTTTTTGACAAAACTAAAAATAGCGAAAAGAATTTCTTCTAAGAAAAATATTTTATTAGTTAATTGTATTATATTTCCTTTTCATATTTTTTTTTAAATCCAGAATTTCATTAGCATATGATGGTTAATCATTTTTGTAAGTTTCGAGTTTATTAATTTTTCAAAAACTGTTTACTTAAATAACTTTTGCTGAAACGATACTTTAGTCATAAAGATATGTTTCAATTTTTTTCCACGAATGCATAACTTACCTTAATAAAAGATCCTTAATCGCAAGTAATAATGCAACAACCAAAAACTAAATGTATAAACAAACCTTCTAAAACGGAATTCTTTTCTTGTTTTCCACCAAGTGGAAAGGAAAAAAAGCGAGCTCGCGAGAAGATCAATGAAAACGAAGAACACATAGGGACAAAATAAATAACAAAAAAAAAAAGACAAACAAAAATACACAAAGAGAAGTATAAATTTACATTAATTTCTCTTATGGAGTCGCGAACTTAATTAATTAATTTTTTATCATCATCATATCGTATGCCATCTCTAAGTTGGAGAATCTCTAAATCTTTTCATGTTTCCACTCCAAGCGATGCGATCCGATGGGCTATGGGCCCAAACGAACGTTAATGTAAAGAGAGAACCAATTCAAAATAAAAAGAAGAACATCAAAAGATGAAGAAGAAGAACACAAAGTTGAAACATGGAGGAGCCCAGCGGATTCGCGATGGATGATGATGACGATGACGATGGCTATAGAGATGTGTAGGTGTAGACGGTCCAAGAAGTGGAATACCAGATTTGAATCAACGACAGGTTGTTCACCGCATTTAACATCTCTGAGGTCTGAGATTGCAAATCGCGCGTGCGGACAGTCTATTAATACCGCACAACAACAACAAGAAACAATTTACCACGTTAGATGGATATTCGTTTCTTCCTGTTGTAGCCTGAGCCTCGTCTCTTTCGGCCTCTCTCCGTGCGTCGTCGGTCGGTGCGTGATGCCTGGTTGTTGCTGGCTGGCCTTGGTTAGTGGGAATGTTTTTTGGAATCCGGCTAAAGAAATTCATCCAAAGATACGGGACCAATTCCAAAATTTAAATCCAAATAACAATCACAATGAACGCGAATATATGACAAATCTTATCGTTGATGACGGAATAGAGGGATGTACTCGTATGATGAATTAAATCTGCCTGGAAGATACTGTTTTATTGATTGTTACTTGCTCAATATAGGGTAAGTATTAGTTTTATGTAAGGAAATCAAAGTTTTAATCGATTATATCTTCACAAGGCTAGAAACAAGGATAATGACTGCAAAATTACTGATCAACATATAATTTCTCATAGCGTTTGTATAAATTCAAAATTAAACCCAATTCAATAATATAACTTCTCAATTGTTTCGCCTAAGTTGTTTTGCATTTTATTGTTTCAGTTTTCGTTTATTTGGCTTACTTTTGTTTCTATAATTTAGTTTACGCTTTCTGGTTATTTCGTCTCTAGTTCATTTTGCTTGTTATTGTTTCGTTTTTTGGTTATTTAATTTTCTGTTATTTAATTTTTCGATTCTTTCGTTTTTGTTCAGTTAGATTTTAATTATTTTGTCTAAATGCGATAAAATTCTCGGGAATTTTAATGCCTTGAGGCTCTTAACATCAGTTTTTTAATTCCGCACTCATTACACTTTATTAAAAACTGATATAAGTCCAATGACCGTATCTTATACCGAAACCGGTTTTCAAAAAAACAATTTAAAATGGTCATGGAAACGGATATTATATTTTGCTAATATTTACCCAAATATAAAAAAAGGAAAATTAAAGTCGAAAAAGTATTTCTTATTAAACTAAAAGACAAAAATTAAAATATAAGAAATTCCTTAAGAATCAACATACAGAGGTAGGTAGTACAATTATGGTTTAGATGTCAATATTATGAAAAAAGTTTCCATTTTTTTACAAAAGTTAAGTTCTTAAACGTTTTTATAAACAATAATAATCTGACTAAGGGCCACTTGCACGAAAACAAAGAATAATTTTACAAATCGCACAGCTATCCAGGAAGAAATAGAATTTTTTTTATTTTTGGATTTTACGTTGCACGAATGAAAACACAGCTAACCAAAACTTAAAAAATATAAACAGGAGCGAAACAGAAAAATTTCAAAAAACAATAACAACAATTGCTACACACTCATGCGAACCTCACCGATAGCAACTTTTCTTGTCAGTTTCTATTTGTCGTGTCTTGGAGTCACCCTGTGAATGCGTTTTGACAGGAAACTTCAGACGAACGAGACTGACATCTGTCAGAACAGACACATGTGGAGAAAAGATTTTGGGTTAAGAAAAAGCAAGCAGAGATCCAAGTTCTTTGTTAAGAAATAATAAAAACCTTAATTTGAAATACTGAAAGTATATTCTTTTTATTTAATATATTCCACAACATTTTGGCGACGAGGAACATGGCGTTAAATGAAAGTACAATGGCGAATGTAAATCAATCATCTACGCAGACTTTTGGCAAATTGGAGCAGTTCCAAGTTCCAACCAACAATGGCATGGAATAATTACAAGGAACGAATGGAGTTTTATTTTGAGGCTAATGGAATTACTAACGAGGTATCTATGAGAGCCATATTCCTTTCATGTGTGGGGGAATCTACGTATGAGATTATACGTTCTTTGCTAACACCTCTGACTCCAAAAGACTTGTCCTTCCAAGAAATCATGAAAAAATTAGTTTCATCCGAAACCGAATGAAATTGTACAACGATTCACGTTTCACAAACGTTGTCAAAAGAGTAGTGAACCAATCGCTGATTTTGTCAAGGACCTAAGAAAATTGTCTGAACACTGTGATTTTATGGAACTTGACAAAATGTTGAGAGATCAGATTGTTTGCGGAGTAGCAGATGAATCTTTACAGAAACGACTTTTCAGTGAGCCTAATCTTAATTTTAAGCGGGCTTATGAAATATCCATTGCACACGAAGCTGCTCAACGCAACGTTATAAACGTGAGAGGCAAGGGTGAGGTAATGGCAATGTCATCAAAAAAGAACCATCAACGGCCGGAACAGTTGCGATGTTTTCGATGCGAAGGCAATCATTATGCAGATAAATGTTACTTTAGAGAGAAAAACTGTGATTTTTGCCATATCAAGGGACACGCTAGCAAAGCATGTTTCAAAAAGAGAGCAGCCACTCGTCAACAACAAGCTGTTCACACAATTGAAGAAAGAAACATCGAGATGGAACCTGGAACTCATTCAAGTGCGCAACAGGGAGTTTCAAGTGTGCAACAGGGAGCTTCAAACTATTTTTTCGAGCTTAACCACATTCAAGCATCAACTGCTCACAAGATTTTGACTGAGGTGTGTCTTAACGGCGTAATGGAATCTTTTGAGGTCGATTCAGGCGCTGCTTGCACAGTTATTTCGAAATTTACTTGGGATTGAATAAATCAGGGCAAATAACAGCTGATCCATCAACGATAACCTTACAAACCTGGTCTAAGGAGAAGTTGCAGGTGCTGGGATCATCTTTGGTGAATATAAAATATAATAAAAACGAACATATATTGCCAGTTGTTGTTGTTGCAGGTGGTGGGAGGTCTTTGCTAGGCAGAGATTGGTTTTCCGTGTTGGGAATTTCGGTGCAAGGGGTATGTAATCTAGAGATGGCAGGGGACGTTGTCAGTTTGCAACAGAAATATGCGAATATTTTTAGTGATAAACTGGGCGCTCATCGAGGACCACCAGTTTCCCTCGAGTTATGTCCAGGATCAACTCCAATTTTTCGGAAACATCGTCAATGTCCCATAGCATGGAAGCCAGCAGTCGAGAAAGAAATTGAAAGCTGGTGCAACAAAAAATATTGGAGCCGGTTATATTTTCACAATGGGCGACGCCCATCGTACCCGTTCCGAAGGCTGATGGGTCTGTTAGAATCTGTGGCGATTACCGAAGCACTGTTAACGCGGTGATACAAACCAATGCATATCCACTACCACTTTTTGGGGAGGTAATGGCGGCGATTTCAGGTGGAAAGTTTTTCACTAAATTGGATTTACAACAGGCGTACCAGCAGTTGGTGGTCGATGACGTCTCAGCAGTTGTTAACATTAAATACCCACAAGGGATTGTACAAGGTACGCAGATTACCTTTTGGTGTATCGGCTGCTCCAGGCCTATTTCAAAAATTTATGGACACTATATTGGCTGGTATAAAAGGTACTAAAGCGTATCTCGATGATATTATCGTATCAGGAAAAGACGAATTTGACCACATTCGTAACCTCGAAGAAGTTTTTAAAAAACTAGCTGAAGCCAACTCAACGGTAAATAAACAAAAGTGTTTATTTGCACTAAGCGAAATGGATTTCCTCGGGTTCCACATAAGCGGGGAAGGAATTTCGCCAAACAAAGACAAAGTTAGGGCTTTACAACAAGCCCCCGTGCCTGAGAATAAGGAAATGTTGCAATCTTTTTTGGGGTTACTCAACTTTTATAACTCATTCTTACCAAATAAGGCTTCTATGGCTGAAAAGTTACATCGGTTGTTGGACAAAAATGAAAAATGGAAGTGGAATGATCAACATTAAGCAGTTTTCAATAACTTAAAAGCATTGCTAAATTCCGACACCCTTTTGATACATTACGATGTAAATAAAACATTAGTTCTCGCCTGCGATGCTTCGCCTTATGGGATTGGCGTGGTTCTAGCACATCGGAATGAGGAAGATGGAAAAGAGAGGCCTATTGCTTTTGCGTCTCGCACTCTGGGAACCCATGAACGAAACTACGCTCATATTGATAAAGAGGCTCTTTCCATTATTTTTGGAATGAAATATTTCCATCAATATGTGGCTGGGAGAGAAGTGATAATAGTGACTGATCACAAACCATTGTTGGGAATTTTCAATAGAGCCAAACAAATTCCACAAATGGTCTCGCCTCGTATGTTACGTTGGTGTTTGTTAATCTCAGCGTACGAGTATAAATTGGAATATAGGCCGGATGCCAAGAATATGAATGCGGATTGCATGAGTAGACTACCACTTCCTTCAATCGTTGACGCCCCAATTAATGGACCATCTGATATATTGATGCTAGAGATGCAAAGTAACCCTCCAGTGACAGCTGTTGAGATAGCCAAGGAGACTACGAAAGACCCACTGATGTCAAATAGTGTTACGGATGATCTTACATGGTTGGCCCCAAGGTATAGATAGTTCTGAAGAATTAATTCCTTATCTGCGAAGAAAAACAGAACTTTCACAAAAAGGATGCATTTATGGGGTAGTAGAGTAGTAGTTCCGCCTAGATACCAGAATCTAATTTTGGAATTTCTTCATGGACATCATCCAGGGATTAACCTTATGAAGGCATATTCCCGTAGCTATGTGTGGTGGCCCAAACCTGACAAGGAAATTGAATTAAAGGTGCAACACTGTTACCAATGTCAAACAAACAAAGGGAGCCCACCCGCGGCTCCAAGGCAGTTCATTCAATCACCAGAAGAACCATGGAACACTTTGCACGTAGATTTTACTGGTCCATCCCAGGGATACACTTTTTTGGTTGTCGTAGATTCCATGTCTAAGTGGATGGAAGTGAAAATAGTTCGCAACATGTCATCAGCCGAAGTAAAAACAAAGCTGCGTGAAATTTTCGCCACACATGGCCAACCAAAAAGGATCGTGTCTGATAATGGAACTGCTTTTCTGTCATCTGAAATGCAACAGTTTTTTAACTTAAATGGTATTAAGTATAATACAACCGCTCCCTATCACCCATCCAGTAATGGCCAAGCAGAACGTATGGTACAATACCTTAAAACATCATTTAAGATCTTGACAGAAGGAGACATGAACACCAAACTGCAGCGCATTTTGTTTAAACAACATACAACACCTAACATGACAACAGGAAAAACGCCAGCCGAATTACTGATGGGACGTCGGCTTCGAACTGCATTAGACACGATGCATCCAGATGATAGACAATCAACTCCTATTACCACCGATCCAACTAGTCAAGCAAGACCTTTTGAAATTGGAGACGCCGTTTTTTTCCGAAATTACTCGACTGGACCATTGTGGGTGGAAGGCCAAGTTATTGAAGTCACTGGCCTGGTCTCCTACATGGTAAAATCAAAAGACAACAAAATAGGTCGCCGCCACATTGATCAAATTAAACGTCGCCTCCCAGAAAACAATCCATCCTTCATGCAGACTCCGTCCATAAATGATGACAACGAAGAACGGCAGCAAGAGAAGAGGACGCTAGACATTTTACCCCTGCCATCCTCAAATATACCCAATGAAACTGTGCAAAAAGACTCTCGAGCAGAACAGCATGAGTCTACCCTTGCCGATAACATTCCAACTCCCACCACCGTTTCCAATTCCGTTCCGGACACCGTCACCCGTTATGGACGAATCATAAAAGTTCCTCAACGTTTTGGAACCAACTAAAAGGTGAGGAATGTCGTGTCTTGGAGTCACCCTGTGAATGCGTTTTGACAGGAGACTTCAAACGAACGAGACTGACATCTGTCAGAACAGACACATGTGGAGAAAAGATTTTGGGTTAAGAAAAAGCAAGCAGAGATCCAAGTTCTTTGTTAAGAAATAATAAAAACCTTAATTTGAAATACTCAAAGTATATTCTTTTTATTTAATATATTCAACAACACTATTTGACAGATCTAAGAAGTTATCCAAAGTAGAATGAGTGGATAATTATTTAACATTTAACAACGAGTTTATATTTTTATCGATAGATTTTTCATTTTGTTTCCATTTTCAAATAATAATCATTAACACCCGTAATATCAACTTTAAATAGTGGAAAAGTTAACAATTGACATTTATATTACGAAAGTCACGAAACTGGAACGATTGTAGTATTTTATTATCAAAAAGTAGGTATATAAAAATTAACAAAAACAAGATCATGGTACGACGACTTGGGTAAATATAATTGAACATTTATCAGAATTTACATCACGAACAAAAAAAAAACCTGGTCAAAAAAGAGTGGGTTCGGTAAAATTCGCAAAAGTTAGTCCAAGAGAATTCATTGGTGTTTTTAACCAATTAGATAAACGTTGAAGAAGATTAATATTTGAATCTCCACAGATAATTATTTTGGGCACACGACAACACATATCTTCTCTAATGTCGCTTGTATTGTAATTGATTTTTCAATATTTCTATTATTAAACCCAAATTCGTGCGACTCAGTTATGCATTTAATAATTCTATTTTGAGTTTAAGTTGAGCTTTTAGATGACTTTTTACGAGAGCGAGTTTTCGCGACCACGTCGTGCATTTTAGTAAATTAGCTTTGAAACAATAAGTGCCAGAACAGGAAGACACAACGCGACGTTACTAGCTTTGCATTTTGTGTGTGAATTATTTGTTTTATACTGAATCAGTGTACTAAAGATAGACGTTGATAACCCAAACCAAAAAGCATTAAAACACAAACGACGCCGAAGTACACTACAATCTCGAAAAATAGGCAGGTCTAAAAACTTCTGAAAGGAACCAATGCAGTTGCATGAGTTTGCCTCGTACAACAATAGGTAGCTATGAGGCTGAGGGCAACGCGGTGAACCCCACAAGCAGAACGGTTGGTGCAGTGGAAGAATTATGATCTAATTTGAGATCATATAAGAGACTTTAGTATACACATTGTCTACAATGGGTTTGATGAACATCGATCCATGGAGAAATGTATAAAAGCTATATTTTATTATCTATTATAATTTCTATTTATAATTTCTTCTTCATATTTAATTTAAAAAAAAAACTTAATACTACACACTGTAGGTACTTAGATGCTTAAAACGTAGGTATCGTTGATAGCTGCAATATCTTATTTATATTTCTTTTACTATTAAAACACTTATAACATAGTGGGATTGATGAACATCGATCGATGGAGAAATGTATAAAGGCTATATTTTATTATTAGTATTCTATTTATAATATCTTCTTCATATTTAATTGAAAAAACTTAATACTACTCGTTGGTATTCCTACTTAGTTGTTAAAATGTAGGCATCGTTGATAGCTACAATATCTTATTTATATTTCTTTTACTATTACAACACTTTTAATATATCTTTTTAAATAATATTCAATGACACTGAAAACCCCAGGAAGCAAAACGTTGCTAACAAACACACTGTTCATTAAAATAAAATAATACGCCACTTTCCATATTCTTTAGCCACTTTAATAATGAAACTATTCTCCCACATTCCATACTTCATTCCGATAGTCATGACATAAATGTTCCAAATCTGTACCGATCAATGTATACATACTCGTAGGTATAGGCAGACAAAAAAATGCAAATTTTGATATCTTCCCTTCACGATTAGATAGAAATTGCAAACGGCAGGCTTTGCAGCCTCTCGTCAAATAACTTAGAATGCGCAGAAGGCTTTCCAACGTCGCGCCGTTTGCAATATAAATGCGATACAATAATGCATGTATTCCTTTTATTGTTATTATCTCTTTTAATTTACGCTTAAACCTCTCGAAACCTCTCGACAGATACAGCAAAAAGCTACAGACGATGCAACGAGCGTATTTCGCTGATTCTTGACCAGCCTGGCGAACCACCCCTTCCACATGCATCCAGCATTGCAGCATCTAGGCCTCCACTGACCACTCTTGCACAAAGATTAAAGTACATCATCATGTCCTGTATGTGTTACGGTGTATGTCCATAAAAGAGCGCATTCATTGCATGTTGGCATGCTAAGCCCGTTAACACGCGAAAGAAGACAAACCTGATGCTTCAGTTTTCTGCTGGCCAGAAGAGAAAGGCTGATCATCCAGGATTGTGATGATGGAGTAGTTTAAACTTACATAGGTACCGGGACGGGATACAAAAATAAATAAGAAATAATAAAACTCGGGTTAATAATCTAATTTAAGAGTTGCAATGTCTCCCTGAGGTGAGCCTGAAGATTGTTTGTCGTTATGTCCCGTGAACAGGTTCTTCTTGTCTCGATTTTTTTTACTAAGGCTTATGCTTTTACTGTGAGAGTATTGAAGGAAACAATCATGAATTTAACAGTTTTGTTAACCTAATACAGTTTTGTTTACCTCAAATTCACCATTTTGCAAATCAAATTCATTTGTTTGCAAATCATATTCACTTTTTTGAAAATAAAATTCACATTTTAGCAGAACAGATTCACGTTTTTGCAAAACAGATTCACTTTTTGCAAACCAAATTCACGCTTTAAGAAAAGTAGTATTAGTAGTACAGGAAAACGTTATTTGTGAATTTTCTGCTTTCAGTGAGATTTTTTGTTATATGTTGTAGGAGGGGTGCCTTATAAGTATAGATAAATTGTTCTTCATATTACATAAAAAATCACAGTAGTAGACCATTTTATAACAAACAGATCCTAGTTTTTACTTTTTTATTTTGTCTTCGTTTTAAGAAAGAATATAGTATAACAGAAATTGGTATAAGATTTTTTTTTTTATGAAAATTATTTTAATTTTCATTGTATTTCTATTTCATCTGAAACACTTTTTCGGGCTGAAATACTATACCACAAAAACATAGTTATATCATTTTCTGTTTGACATGCTCTAATTTGTCTAAACAAGGGCCAAATAAATAAAGGGCACGACTGGGTCACAAAAACTTCTCTTGTGGCAAGTTACCTGAGGGTTTTAATAACAAACGGAATATACTAAAAAACCGTATGAAGTTTTATTGGAGAGAGCTTTTCGCAGTTTTCTGAAATATTTAGTGGACATCGATAGACTTTCCAACAAGACGATGCTTCGATACATACCGCACGGACAACAAAAGCCTGGATTCAGAACCAAATGTAAACCTACTTGCATGGCCACTATATTCACCTGACCTGAACGTCATGGAAAACGTGTGGGATTGTTATTTCGCTTGGTTATTTTAAAAAATTCTATGAATCTCTACACAGCAGGCTACTTGAAGTGATTCAGCGATCAGGAGGTAGTACCCATTAATAAAAACTGTTGCAATTCTTGGAATAAAACCAACACTTACTTATGCAAACAAAAATTTTACTGTTTAATTGTTTTTTAAGCTTGAAACAGGTAAATTTGTCTACTGTCCTTAATCAAGTGAAACAAAAAAAAAAAAACAGGTACATTTTATGACCTTTTTGGGAAAAGCGTCATAAATATTGCAATTATCAACATAATACTAATTTTTTTTACAATATAAACCTAATATATCCTTCATTCATTGTGCATTTGATTTTTCCCAAAATGCCGAGGGGTTTGAAAAATATCTCAAAATGAAAATAGAAAACTGCCTGTCCTTAATCAAGTGACACGGAGGTAGTACATTGCACCATGCCTACTTAGATATCTAGAAACACACAAAAATACATTTTTTGTAAGTATTATATGGTGTATTTGTACCATGTCCATGCAGACGTTGCGGTCATCTATCGCTACACAAGATTCATTTGTCTTTTCTGTTTTTAATTAATCAAAAGCTTGACCTGTGAGTTCCGTGGATATTTGATAATTGAGTGTTCGTTGTTGTTGGATAGCTCCTCCTCCTGTCCGGTCCTTTCCATTTGAATGTACAAAACCAACCAGAAAAGTACACATTATACTCTTAAATAATTACATAAGGTCGTTTGTGCTATTGTTTTCAAATTCATTTTTAGAAGATGAATAGACCCCGCTAATAGAGTCCTTTTATACTCCACATTTTTGTTCAAGTTTTTTTGGCCTTTTCTCTGTTAAAGAATTTCTCTTTGATGGTTTTGTACTTATGAATAGCAAACAAAAGCATCCTACACATACACAGATTATACTTTACTAAAGCTAGAGAAAAGGCATGAGCAGGCGCTGGAAGAAAAGCCGAGTCCAGTTGAAATAAAACCTTCACTCAGATCCGCACCAAACGACTATAGCTACACGACGACAACGGCAAACCGTTCTGCCTGCTGCTGTTCAATATTAAAAAGAGAATGCAAAGGCTTTTAACGGTTTTCCAAATCATTTATTTAAGAGTTGGGAACCCCAACTTACTTTTCTTTTCAAAGGACCTCATTGTACATATGTTGCGCCTTATAGACTAGAAAAAAAAACAACAACAAAAACACCATAATCCTTGTTTGGTCAAAGGGGTCAGCCAGGGTAAAATACGCAAAGTAAAATAACAAGGTACAAAAAGCCGACACCGAGATGTGGATTGCCTATTGATGTCCTTGTCGATTATTATAATAATCTTGTTTTTGTGGTGGAATAATAGTAAATAACAAGTGCCCCATAGGCAAAAGGAAAAATCGTAATCAAAAACGGCCAGAAAGAAAGGCAAGGGTCCTTTGGCTCCACACTCGACTCACATCAGTCCGGTGCTGGGGGAGTGCTCATTTCAATAAAAAAAAACACGAAAATGTAATGTCTTTTTTCAGACTACTTCCACTTGAGTCAAGTCAAAAAGACAACAAAGTCATCCAACTTGGGCTGATGGAGCTACCTATGTATGTATATTTTCCCTTCTCTTCCCAAATTATTCCTCGTTGTGCTCCTTTAAGGTGCTTTCTTTTATTTCATACACTGAGCAAATTTGTTTTCTCTTGTGTGATTCTGTTATCTAAAACAAAATATAAAAAAATAAATCCACTAGAGTACCTACTGTTCCAACTATGAATAATATATGTTATGAATAAAATTGTTCATAATAATGAGAGACTAAGAAGGTCCTTTTTCGTCTCTAAACTAAGTGTTGGGTGGGTGTATTTCGTTGCGAAAATCAAAGAGTCGATAACAATAATTGTCATTGAGAATAATCTACATTAAATAAGCATGAGTTGACTAGAAATCGGTACAAGTTGCTTCTGTTGTCTGCACTGGAGATTCTTGAGGTTGACCAAAAACACATACATATATTAATAATTTAAACATCACTTTATTTTTTACCATCCTCATATGGGTGGTCAACTTTATTGCCATACTAAACAAAACATGTGTCGCATCGCATCGTAGGTATAGGTATGTGTTGCGATGTTGGATATGGTACTATGAGATATTGGATGTGGGACTATGTGAGTAAAAAAGGGAACGGCAGGGTCGCACGTATTTGCTCTTATCGAACGTTACCTTCGTAATGAAACCATCTCTTATGCCGTGGTATCCTAATAATCAAAGAAACGAACAACATCGGAACAAATCGACCCAAGCTGTAGGAGGTGTCGCTATATATTATCCAGACTGACACACAGGCATACTTACCAACAAATTTTTGGATTCTTTTTTTTTCATTTTCTGTATATCATTGTAATGTTATGTTTGATTGTCTTATAAGTTTTTTTTACTAACGCGTAACTTGTCTTATTTGCTCGCATAAAAATGAAACAAGGATTCAGCCCACAATTCACATCCAAGCCAAACCACTCCAATCCATTCACCGACAAAGTGGACACCACTTACACTGCACGCATATGGTTCAAGTCATTCGGAAGAAATTACGGACAATCGAAAAGATAAGGACCTGGAAATGGTTTCCTTTTTGGGGCAACTATTGACAAATGGATTTGATTGTTTGTTGTTTGCGTAGGTTTTTTTTTGTGTCGAATATATTCCCATGACTATATAGAATAAAATGCAATTGAAGGGGATGTGTAACCTTCTGTATTCTGAATAGGGTTAAATTTGTTTTATATTTCTTCTATATGTGCGTATAATGATCTGAGAGATGGTTTCAGTTTCATTTAACCGACACCATTGGGATGAGTTTGGTTCTAAATTTATGGATTTGACACTTAACAAGGGATATAGAAGTATCCGTTTCCTATAGGAATACCCTTTAATATAGTATTTATATTGAGACCGTTTGGTGTAGAAATATATCTTTAAGCATTTTCTGTAAATGCAATACAAATATATTTAAGAAGTACTCTAACGTTTAACTGCTCAGATGAATTTTGAGAAAAGAAAAACGTACCTGCATGTATCTACATTATGTATAAAAATAAAATATAGATATATGCATATAAGATTTTTGTTATAAATCTTAACCAATGTGTTCTCTCTAAAGAAGCACAGCAAAAATGTGTAAATTAAAGTAGAAAGAATCATACATAAAATTATATCCGGAGCTGCAAAAAATGTCTGCACTAGCTGTTGATTCAAGACAGGATATTCAGAGAGTGTGACATGCAAAAACTAACTTGTTATTGGTCAGTCTCCATGTTGTATATGTGTAGTTTTTGGAAAAGAAAATAAAAAAATATTTGTAAATGTAACTATTTGTGGATTAATTATTTCTAAATTTCAAAATTTTATTTAAATTTTACAACATAATTTTTTTTATAATATTTAATACGACGCGTTTCGGTTTATTTTAAACCATCGTCAGGCTTGAGTAATATGTGTTGTTTGTTTTTTGCCAGGTTCAAACTTATTTAGTCTTCTATATTTAATTGTGTTGATGACTGACTTTGTGTTGATGTTTTAGGTAGATGTAACTATATCTTTAATAATAATAATTAATTAAAAAATAATTAATCTACAAATAGTTACATTTATAAATAATTGTTTGCTGAAGACAACAGTCATTCAAATAAGATATTATGTTGATATTATCGTAGATAAATAAATAAATAAATATACCTTTAAATAAAAAATAAATATACTCTTTGACACGTATAAAGGAGTGATTTAATCACTTACGAGTGTTCACAAAAATAGAACTTAATGTTTTACATAAGTTCGTTTTACATAAGGTCTGATTGACTTCAATCTACACGTAAACGAAATTCGATATCAAATGATTGACCATTCGTCATGTAAGGTTCGGTTTGCTCTACTCTTTACCCAGTTGTGATTTTTATATCAATTTCGCTAAATTAGCATATCGAGTAATTATTATTGCCCTAATTCCCTGTGACGAAAAACATTCAAACCGATTTGTTTTTTCTTTATTTCTTCTGCCTTTTGACTCAAGAATAATTGCTTAAAGAGTCAAAGTAAAGGGCACCAATGGGTCGCAAAAACTTGCTCTTGTGGCAAGTTACCTGAGCGCTTAACAAAAAATAATAATATAAATATGAACAAAAAAAAAAGATATTAGATTTTATTAAAAGTGCTAAATCAATAACTAACAAAGATTCAAACCGAAATCAAAGTATGCACAAAAAATTGTTTGGTAAATATGAAATTATGAAAACAAAAATTTTTTAAATCAAAATCGTCGGTGCGGTAAAGAAAAAAAAAATGTTTCTTCTTAAATCATTTTTTCAAAAATTTAAAAAAAAAATAAATTTTTTTTTTATGTATTGAGAACTGAATTTATTACATCCTAAGACCGAATCCGTCAACAGTCCTTCAAAATATTGAATTAGCAAAGTTTTAAAAAAATTATTTAAAACTTCACAAAAAAAGCATTTAATCCAATAGTTTGTATGGCTCCTTTATTTTGATAGCTAGTTTAATTTCAATATTATTTTTTTATTAATATCACTTAAGCCGTTGTCGAGAAAGTCGAAATTGAACAAAACACACAGGTAGACCTTTAAGCGAATTTTCCTCGGAGTCTCATTTCCACTAACTGAAAGACAGTTTATGTTTCATTACACACACATGTCAAATTTGGTTGAAATCGTTAGAGCAGTTCTCGAGAAAAATAGGCTTAACAATATTTTATGTATAGCAGGTACCGTTATTTTAAGGCCTCGAATGCCAACTAAAAATACGCTGGTACATCACCCTAAAAACACTACCACCTGTTTAGGCTGCAGGCAGAATTGTCAGAACCTTTTTAACTTGCGATTATAAGGCAAGTTTTGTATTCGTAAAAAAAAGTTTTGAGATAACAATCAAACATGACATTACGATGATAGAGAACACGATAAAAGTAGGTCCGACAATTCCGTCTGTCTGTATTTTAAGAGTAATAAGCTCAGGCGTATTTTTTATTTTTATCCTAGGTCTGAAAATAACGGTACCTGCCATATAAACTTAACAGGTAATTCGATTTTTCTCGAAAAAAATAAGCCTTAAGGACAATCCAGTTTTTCTCGTAAAATATACGATCGATTTTGATAAAATTTAGCGTGACTGTTTTTTTTCCAATAATGCAGTTTTTCATTAGAAATTTATTTTTAAAATCACCTTATTAACGGTACCTGTTATATAAACGCTACAGAAAATCCAATTTTTCTCTAAAAAAATACGATCGATTTTGATAAATTTTTGTGTTACTGATTTTTGTCAATGACGGAGTTTTTTTACGATTTTTTTTTCAAAATCACCTTATTAACGTTTCCTGCCATATAAATTCCATAGAACATCTGATTTTTCTCGAAAAAAATGACCGGAAGTTTTTGCTTATCCTTAATCCTTGATAAGGACGAGAAAACCCGTCACTTTAAAGCTTCTTTCCCCAGACTGTAAGCAAATTTAAAAGAGTACCCTAATAATAAATCTGAAATCGGAAAAACAATTTGTGCGGTTTCCTTTGTGATTCTCTACTTAATGTAAAAGTTATGAAATAGCAATATATAGACTTGTCAAAATAAAAAAATACTAAAAAAATAAAACGTACAAGCAAAAAACTGAAAAAACTGAATTTAAACGGTACGCATGTTCGACAGTTACTCATTATCGATCTATTAACGATACGAAACAATCAAAAACATTCAACAAAAAAAACAATAAAAACTTAAAAGACAATTAAAACAAAAAAAACTTAATTCTATGCATGTTGATAAGTGGAGTGCATGTGCTTTTTATGTACCCCCGGATGTGCGTAACCAATTTGACTTTGTTTTAAGCGAAAGGTCTAAAGTATTTGCCGATATAAATGAATCCTTACCATATAATACGAAAATTGTAGCCACAATAAGAACAACAGACAACGAACCCGTGTATTCGAAAGCTTACCCATACCCAATGGCAGCCGCAAAATTTGTCAACCAAGAAGTTTCCGAGCTCCTCAACGCCGGTATCATAAGACCATCTCGATCGCCTTACAATAACCCTGTTTGGGTTGTTGATAAGAAAGGTTTCAATGAAGACGGCACTCGTAAATTGCGGCTTGTCATGGATTTTAGAAAAATTAATGCCAAAACTACAAATGACAAATACCCTATTCCCGACACATCAGTAATACTTGCAAACTTGGGCCAATCTTCCTTTTTTTCAACTTTAGACCTGAAATCTGGGTTTCACCAGATAAAACTATGTGAGAGAGACAGAGGAAAAACAGCATTCTCTATTAACAATGGCAAGTTTGAGTTCTGCAGACTCCCGTTTGGGCTCAAAAATGCTCCCAGCATTTTCCAACGAGCCATCGATGATGTATTGCAGGACGAAATTGGCAAGTGCTGTCACGTCTATATCCATGACGTGATTGTTTTTTCTAAAACGAAAGAGCAGCACCTTAAAGATATTGATAAAATTCTTTTAAAACTGTTTCAAGTCAATATGCGTGTGTCTCCGGAAAAAACTAAATTTTTCAGGAGTGAAGTTGAATTTTTGGGCTTCGTAGTTTCCGCACAAGGCATTAAAACCTGCCCAAGTAAAGTGAATGACATACTGCAATACGAAACTCCTAAAACATTGCGAAGCTTACGGTGATTTTTGGGACTTTCCGGGTATTATAGGCGATTTATAAGGGACTATGCCCAGATAACAAAGCCTCTTACAAAATTTTTGCGTGGAGAGAATGGCAATATCAGTGCCAGACAATCCAAAAATATAGCCATCGACTTTGATCAGGATGCCATTGATGCTTTTAAGCGGTTGAAGAGCATCTTAGCTTCAGAGGATGTTCTTCTCCTCTACCCCGACTATACTAAATCTTTCGATTTAACTACCGATGCTTCTTCTCATGCACTAGGTGCAGTATTATCACAAAATGGAAGGCCAATAACGATGATATCTCGGACATTGTCTTCCACCGAAGAAAGCTTCGCCACAAACGAACGAGAACTACTCTCTATAGTGTGGGCTTTGGGAAAGCTTAGAAATTATTTGTATGGTGTCAAAAAGCTAAATATTTTCACAGATCATCAACCCTTAACTTTTTCCATCTCCGATAAAAACCCAAATACTAAGATGAAAAGATGGATGGCTTTTGTTGAAAAGTTCCCTCCCACTTTCCATTACAAGCCAGGAAAGGAGAACTATGTGGCTGACGCTTTGTCTTGACAATATATAAACATGATAGAGCATTCAAATAATTCGGAATCGGAAACTCTGCATAGTGAGGTATCCTTAACAAATACAATTCGTACAGTTGAATATCCTGTTAACTGCTTCAGAAATCAGATTCTTCTCACTGAAGGCCCAAACAATAAAAGGGTTAGGAAAATCATATTTCAGAAAAAAATTAGACACATCATTACATTTTCCAATCGAGGTTACTTATTCAAAATACTTGAAGAAGCCATTAACTCTAATGTCGTTAATGCTATAAATTGCGATCTTCATATTTTAGCTTCGATTCAAGATGATTTGAAAAGAATATATCCATCTACCAAATTTATTCACACGAATAAATTTGTGATAGACATTTTTAATGAAAACGATCAACAGGAGATTCTCGCTTTGGAACACAATCGAGCGCATCGATCTCTGCGCAAGAATATGCAGCAATATCTATGAGATTACTTCTTTCCCGACATCCGGAAAAAGTTAAAGAAAATAATAACAAACTGCAAGATATGTAATGAAGACAAATATCAGAGGCACCCATCTAGGATAGAAATAGCAAAAACACCCATCCCATCGTATGCAGGTGAAATATTGCATATTGATATTTATTCCTTACATATGTGTTGATAAATTTTCAAAATTTGCCGCAGTTTTTTCAATCAAATCTCGGGCAATAGTTGACATTAAAGAACCATTGATCGAAGTTCTTAACTTTTTCAAAGATACAAAAACAATAGTCTGTGACAACGAAAAATCGTTCAATTCACAAACTATTAAAACGTTTCTCAGAGACTATTTCAAAATAGAGATTTTTACCGTACCTCCCTTTCATAGCACATCTAATGGGCAGGTTGAAAGGTTTCACAGCACGTTAACAGAAATAGCTAGATGTACTAAACTGGAGCAGGAAATTATTGAAACAAACGAACTCATCTTACTGTCTACAATAAAATACAATAGGACGATCCATTCTATAACAAAACAAAAATCAATCGACGTAATACATTCGAATTCGTTAGAACTACAAAACGATATAAGAATAAGACTTGTAAAAACACAGGACAAAGATTTAACCAATCACAATCGAAAAAAGCAAACAAAGTCATATGAACCTGGTGAAAAGGTTTACGTACGAACGAATAAAAGAATAGGAAATAAATTAAGAAAGCTTTTTGTAGAAAAAACAATTCAAGAAGATCGAAGAACTACCGTTGTAATTGATAACAGAATTGTTCATACAGATAACCTAAGATAGAAGTTGAATGTTTTTCACTCATGGCTGTGTTCATAAAACCTTGCTAAGACCCATTTATTTTGTTTCTTCTTTTTTTTTGAATTTTCATTTGTCCTTTGATAATTGCTAAAAATGCTTCTTACAGAATTGAGAAAATAACAAATAAATAATGGATTACAACTATAAGTTATTATAATTTGTTTTCATTTCTCTTTTTTCCACAAGAAACTGTTTTTTTTTTTTTCTTTTTTGTATTTATTGTTAAGTTATTTATTGTTTCTTTATAAAAAGTATCCATAGTTTCCTTATTCATTAATGTTTTTGGAAACCAACATAATTTGCAACATTTGTAAATAATCATGTACAATAAATTAATGTTAATCAATTTATCTATGTATAGTTAAAAGTATTACTGAGTTTCCTAGCTGTACCTAATCTAATTTATGTAAACAATATTTGCACTCCACAATAATATAATAAAATAAATAAATCATTTCTAAAAATCGCCGAGGACGGCTTAATTTGAAGCGGGGGCACGAGTACGATAACTTTGGCGCCAAGAATTGATAACGGTTTTTTGTAGAACAGTTCAATACAAGCATTTTTTACTACGGGTGGGGGGGGTCTATCTCCCTCCGTTTGGGCAGGAGGGGCAATTTTATAAAAACAGTGCTAAAAATTTAAAACAAATATTAAGAAATAACGGTAATACTTACAACTAAGTTTTATATCTTTTTTTAAAGCCATAACTTTTTTCTATTAGATGTTTCTTAAATTAAGTGAAACCTATGCATAGTCTTTGAAAAAACGGACTTTAAACTCAAAAATTGCGAAAAAAAAATGTAAAATAAAACTTTGAAGTGTGATTTTTCAAAACTGTAAAACAAAATACTACTTCGTTGCTCATATTAATTTTAAATCATAAACTGAAAACAGAATGATTTTATGTTTTCTGGTTTTTGAGAAAATGGAAAATTATTAAAACTACTTTTTTATAAGAGTTTTCGGCACGAGTACGATAACTTTGGCGCCAAGAATTTGATAACTGTTTTTTGTAGAACAGTTCAATACAAGCATTTTTAACTATGGGTGGGGGGGTCTATCTCCCTCCGTTTGGGCGGGAGGGGCAATTTTATAAAAACAGTGCTAAAAACTTAAAACAAATATTAAAAAATAACGGTAATACTTACAACTAAGTTTTATACCTTTTTTAAAAGCCAATACTTTTTTCTATTAGATATTTTTTTAAATCAAGTGAAACCAATACATAGTCTTTGAAAAAACGGACTTTAAATTCAAAAATTGCGAAAAAAAAGGTAAAAAAAAACTTTGAAGTGTGATTTTTCAAAACTGTAAAACAAAATACTACTTTTTTTTATAAAATTCGTTGCTCATATTAATTTTAAATCATAAACTGAAAACAAAATGATTTTATGTGTTCTGGTTTTTGAGAAAATGGAAAATTACTAAAGCGTATAAACAGTGAGGTATGTAAGGGGGGGCATGCTGCCCCCCTGCAACCCCCCTGCTTGGACACACTATAGGATTTGGGGTGGATGCGAGGTTGGGTGTATGCAAAGTTTCTGTTGCATTTAAAGATGCCCAAGCATCATTACAAAAACGAAACTACGTACAACATTCACCGTATACCAAAAAAAAAAAGAAAACTCTTATAAGAAAGTAGTTTTAGTAATTTTCCATTTTCTCAAAAACCAGAAAATATTAAATCATTTTGTTTTCAGTTTATGATTTAAAATTAATATGAGCAACGAATTTTATAAAAAAAAGTAGTATTTTATTTTACAGTTTTGAAAAATCACACTTCAAAGTTTTTTTTTCACCTTTTTTTTTTGCAATTTTTGAGTTTAAAGTCCGTTTTTTCAAAGACTATGCATAGGTTCCACTTGATTTAAAAACATCTAATAGAAAAAAGTATTGGCTTTTAAAAAAGATATAAAACTTAGTTGTAAGTATTGCCGTTATTTTTTAATATTTGTTTTAAATTTTTAGCACTGTTTTTATAAAACAGTGTCTATCTCCCTCCCGCCCAAACGGAGGGAGATAGACCCCCCCCCACCCATAGTAAAAAATGCTTGTATTAAACTGTTCTACAAAAAACCGTTATCAATTCTTGGCGCCAAAGTTATCGTACTCTCCCCGAAGCGGGAGTAGTTAACACCCTGAATGCTGTTTACGCAAAACCTACAAATCAAATGTAGTAAACAAGTTACAGTTGCATTTGGCAAATCTGATAAACAGCATATGATAGAATTCGCATAAGCAAAAACAAAACTTGCTGACCACTGCATCGATTGATCACTCTCTTGTAAACAACTCTCCGTTATTTCACTGAGAGATTAATTTTGATGCTGGACCATTGTGAATGCTGAGCAGTTTGCAGGTTCAGTTGAAGAAGTACCTGCAGTCGACAATTATTATAACTCTAATGTTTTAAATAAAATTTATGTTTTGCTTTAAAACAAAGGTATATAGTTTTTCCTTTTACTTATACTCACAAAAAAAATCTTCCTATCAACGAGAAAGGAATCTCAACATCGTCGACTCGGGCAAAACATGACGATAGATAGATATAAATTTGAAGTAGTCAAAGACTTTGTCCACTATAACAACTCAAAACGACATCAGTGCAGAGATCAAATGAAGAATTACTCTTGCCGATCGCTGTTTCTTTGGGCTGAGAAAGCATTTTAGTAGTAAAGCTCTCTCTCATAGAACCAAGGAGGCGTTAAATAAGACCTTGATCATCCCAGTATTGCTGTATGGTGCGAAAGCAAAGCATGGGCATTAAAAGACTCGGATTTGAAGTTACTTGGGTGCTTTGAGAGAAAGATTCTGCGATTGATTTTTGGTCCTGTTTGTATCGAAGGAGTATGGAGAAGAAGATTCAATGACGAGCTATACGGGCTATTGACCTGGTCAAGAAGCTGAAAATACAGCGGCTTAAATGGGTGGGTCACGTAGAGCGTATGAACACCAACGCACTAGCCAGAAGAGTCTTCGGGTTCCATTCCTGATGGTGTACGCAGCGTTGGAAGACCCTTCAATTGATGGCGCACACAAGTGGAAAACGACCCCAGCCAACTTGCTCAACGAAAGCACAGACGGTAATTTGACATAGCTTTTATGAAAGCTTAAACACCATTCCTTATTTAAACGTTTGTTTTAAGTTGTTTTAATAAACAGTTTTTTAGAATTAATTTTTAGTCATCCAAAATTTAGTTGAATTATAAATAAATAAATAAATAAAAATTTTGCATTATAAAATTAATTTTTTTTCGGTATTCAATATTCTTATTAATTGTCTATGTAATAAAAAAAAAAACCGGTGCCAGAATGGTGTAGGGATATAAGTCCCCGGGAACCAAGTCCACCGGGGGGCTAGGTTCCCACATAGTGGGAACTAAATCCACTTTTTTGAAGTGGAATTGGATCCCATGCAAAGTGAAAACGTACTCCACTTTCTGATGTCAACTAAGTACACACTTCGAAACATGAAGTGAGAACTAATTTTCAACAACAACATATAAACGAAGAGCTTTAAATTACATAGGTTTCAAACCCTTTTAACTTACTCTTAAGCTTATCTTGATGATAACGTTAGTACCTACTTAAAAAAATATCCGTTTTTCTTTGATTATTTTCAGAATGTTGTCATCAAAAATTTAAAGCAGTTTATTTTGAAATTAATGACATGAATCTTAAAATAATAAGAGAAAAATTGCGCAATTTTTCTTTTATTATTTTTAGTTTTTTAATCAAGGATTCAAACCAGTTTATCTTGAAATTAAGTTAACAGGATTCTTAAAATAATAAAAGAAAAATCGCTCGATTTATTATTTTCAGAATCTTGTAATCAAAAATTCAAAGAAGTTCATTTTGAAATTATATTAACAAGATTTTTATTAAAGATTCAAAGCAGTTCATTTTGAATCGCGCGATTTTTCTTTTATTAATTTCAGAATCATGTAAACTTAATTTCAAAATGAACTTCTTTGAATCTTTGATTACAGGATTCTTTTACAAAATCTCGTAAGAGTAATCTTATATATAATTCTATATAAAACATTAATACGTTAACTTTTAAATTTTGACAACTTTGCTAGTTAAATCTGGTGTACATTTTCGCATACAAATATATTTTTATTCCATCAATAAAATAGCAAAATACTGAGCTTTTTTTTTAATATGTTCTGGGTAGAAGTGAGAATGTGTTTCACATTCAAATTGAACTAAAGCCACACAGTTTTCTTAGAATTTAATTCCCATCATGAATGGGAACCAAGTCCACTTCAACAAAGTGAACTTTATTCCCACTAAGTGGGAACTTAATCCCTCGGTGGACTTGGTTCCCGGGGACTTAGTTCCTTGCACCTGCCAGAATATGTCTTAGTTTTTTGGGAAATAACAAAAACGAAAGATAACAAAAGATACCGGAAAAAAACGTTTTATAATGCAAATTTTTTTAAAAATTCAACTAAAGTTTAATGGTGTTTAACAGTTTTATAAGCCACATATGATAGATTGCACTCAATTTGAAGTTATTGAATTTTATTCCGGAAAGGGAAATTCTTTTTGATATTAATTTAAAGCACTTAAATGCATAAGAAGGCTAATTAGAACTAGAACTTTAGCGATATGGTTTATTAGATCACAATTGTATATACTTTCGGAAACTAGTTCGCAGAATTTCAAGACGTTTCGTATTTTGAGAGCAGCTCTCCGAGAAAATAAACCCTCGATATTAAGAACTCGCGATACTAAAATCTAGAAAATATTACTCTCAAATGGACAGCTACCCGAAAGTTTTTCTCGAGAGTTAACAAGCAAAAGTACTTTCAAATAGACAGGCACCTTTATACTTCAACGTTAACCAAATACCCGCTCAACGATATCCATCGTGTGTGATATCAGCTTAATTGAGAAGTAAATATCGCAGTTTTGGGTATCACGCTTCCCCTTCTCATTTAGAAGAAGGTAACTTTCCTGAAACTGGTTAGGCATTTCGTCGCTGCTGATAAGTTTGGAGATAAGAACAGTGAGCCATCGAAGCTCGATGTCTTCCATATATGTTTGCAGAACTCACTTCCACCCAGAACAAGTTAAACAAGAAGCTCAGTATTTTGCAATTTTATCGATGGAATAAAAATTCAAAAAACGACAGAGCTCCCCAACCAGGTCGTTTAACATAACATCTTATACTGTTGATGTAGAAGAAGATGATGCCGGATCAATAATTCCTGCCGTTGCTGTTGGTTTGCCAAAGACTCCATCAAATAGTTTTGAAAATTTATCATTTTATTATCAAAATGTTGGTTGGTTAAGGACAAGGTAAGATCATATTTTTGTCTCATTTTCATCTCATATATATGATATTATTATATAAACAGAAACGTGGTTAACCGATAATCATTTATTTAAGTTCTGAATGTTTTTTGAACAAATTTATGCATCGAAACTACCTGCAATCAGTTGAAAGAGACTTAAAATCCAATAGTTATCATTTCTGGAATTTTACTAGCTCTAAGCGTAAATCGATTGGAATGCCTAAAAGTGACTTACCTCGACTCATCGGCTAGTGAGGTACCTGAAATATGCAATCTTTTTACAAACTATTTCCAATCAGTTTATTCCTTGGATGCTCCTTCTGATCAGGAGATGCCTTCTGTTGATAGAGTTGTTGACATTGGCTCATTTGTCCTTAGTTCCATAGAAATAGAAGAAGCTCTTTCCACATTGGATACTAGTAAAAGTGAAGGGCCTGACAGGATTCCTGATATTCTTTTAAAAAATTGTGCTATTGCTTTGGTAGAACCACTCTCTTTAATTATCAATCTTTCCCTTTCCAAAGGTAATTTTTGGACGAATGGAAAATTTCATTTTTGTCTCCTACCTTTAAATCGGAGTCAAAACAACAAATCACTAACTATAGGCCAATATGTAAAATTTCAGCTATACCAAAAATATTTGAGAAGTTAGTGTGAAAATTGTAATATCAATTCTTTCAGTCACTGTATAATGATTGCAAATTGTACCAACTATACATTATTATTATCTTTAGATATATCTTACTTGACTTTGACTTTCAGTAAATAAATCTTGTTCTCTTTTTACATTAACCACAATCAAGTAAAGACCTTGTTTTATTTGATCTGGCTCAACAGGTTATGGGCCCAGACTCGTAGTTAAAAGATAAAGTAAAAATCCAAATTAATCTCGGTAATCTTTGTGTTCTTTTCTGCAAAGAAAGTTTATTTCGGTTTTGCAAGAACAATTAAATTTAAGATTGAGTTTAATTTTTTGGTAAGATCTTGGTGCTAAGTAAATTTTTTTTTGAAATGGATAGCGATCTGCTCAAAATTGACAAATTTGTCTCAAGTGAGCAATGGAGCACCTGGAAATTTCGGATTAAAATTATTCTCAACGCTAGTAATCTTCTGGAGATCGTAACTGGGGAAGAGATTGCACCGGTAGAACGTACAAAATCAAAAAGGAAGATTTCGATAAAGAACTCAGGTCTTGGGTGGCGAGGGACTGGAAAGCACAAAAGATCATAGCTACAACCGTAGGGCAGCAACCACTTGTGCATATTCTAAACTGCACGAACTCGAAAGACATGTGGACTAAATTGGCCGCTGTTTATGAACAAAAATCGGAAGCAAGTGTTCATATGTTGCAACAAAAGTCTTATTCCTTTGGACGAAGCGCAGATGATGACATTGCAACGCACATTTCAAGATTGGAAACAATTGTGCAGCGACTCAGAGAAGCGGGAGAGGTTGTGTCCCCAAGTATGATGATGACCAAAATTCTAATGACTCTACCGCCACGTTTCAACCATTTTTTAGTGCTTGGGAGTCCACAGCATCACAAGAGAAAACATTGGAGAATCTTACATCGAGGCTAATAATGGAAGAAACTCGCTTGCAGTCATTTCCCCGATCATTTCACAAGAACTCTATTTCATCAGGTTCAATATCGCAAAATAATGAAGAGCAGAATGCATTATCAGTTTATAGATCTTACGATAAGAGGGGCGATGATAGGCGGAGGTCTAAAAGCTTTAGCAAAAAAGGCAAGTGCTTTCTATGTAAAGAAACGGGGCATTGGAAAAGAGATTGCCCGATAAAAAAAAGAACTGCTGTTAACATTGCTGAAACGGGAGAATTCGATGCCTTTGTTGTAAATTCTTTTGCAGCCGATACAAATGTTGTGACAAGAAACGATTGGATATTAGATTAGATAGTGAAAAGATTTTTGCTGTTGGAACTGGTAGTGTCAATGTTTTTGCATTTAATAAAAAGAAATGGTTAAAAAAGAGCCTCTTTTCAGGAACAGTAATGGAGAAAGAATATAAGATGGTGTGTGATGATAAAAACTGTGAAATTTCGAAACATGATCGCATTGCTGCAGTGGGAGTACGGTGTCGCAGACTGTACAAGATGTTGTTTCGTGTGGTAGTGAGTAATGACGATGGTGAAGCTGCGGGTGATTCTGAACGTCAAATTGGTTAAGCAAATGTTGTGACAAAAGGTGAAACTTTGGAATTGTGGCATCAAAGATTCGGGCACTTGTGTTCAGACCAAGTTCGATTTGTGCTTAAGGAACAGAATATCGATTTTGTGGATGACAGACATTTTTTCTGTGAAGCTTGTGTCTATGGCAAGCAGTGTAGATTGCCTTTTAATAGAAGTAAATCCAGGGCTAAAGCAGCTGGTGAATTATTTCATACGGATTTATGTGTAAGTACTTTGTTTTGTTTAAAGACGATTTTTCCCACTATAGATGTGTCTATTTTATAAAAGAAAAAAGTAAATTCCCATCAGTACTTCAAGACTTTTTGCATTCGGTGAAACTCGATATTGATAAATCTATAGCCAAACTTCGTTGCGACAATGGACTGGAATATAAGAACAAAGATGTTGCAGGAATCTTGCGACAGTTTAACATACGTCATGAAACTAGTGTCCCATACAATCCTGAACAAAATGGACGTGCTGAGCGTGACATGAGGTTTATTGTTGAAATTGCTCGAACAATGGTGCATGCAAGAAACCTTCCAATTCGGCAGTGGGCAGAGGCTGTAAGCACTGCGGTTTTTCTTATTAATAGATACGGTCCAAGTCCTGAAAAGCCCTTTTCAACTATGGTTTGAACGGACCCCTTCGGTTGAAAACCTCAAAATATTTGGAACTGAAGTTTATATTCATGTTCCTAAGGAAAGGCGTTGAAAGTGGGATAGAAAGTCGCAACATGGCTTCTTTGTCGGGTATCCTGATAATCAAAAGGGCTATCGTGTTTGGTTGCCTGGAACAAATAAAATCGATATTTCTCGTAATATAGTTTTTAAAAATGATTCAATTACTTCTATCGTTTCAGCCAGCGGCAGTCCTGACCTGGAACCATTTTTAGAGCTAGAACATGATGCTGTGAAGCAGAACACTGTTCCTCATGTTAGCAATGTTGGGTCTTATGAAGATAAAGATGATCTTATATGGGAAGAACATAAGCAGAGTGATGAGTTGTCAAATGGAGAAAATTTCGTTGACTCAAATCCATCCTCCATCAACGACGAACTTCACAATGATGACGTAGATCAGGACAACCCAGTTCAATATCGAGAACGACTTCGTAGCTACAAAAAGAACCAAGCTTCTGCAACGACCAGCGTCTTAACGAATATGTTAGAAGGATATGCATTTATAAACGAGAGTTGCGAGCCAAGATCCTTTCGTGAAGCATTGGAATCGAGGGATGCTGGCAAATGGAAAGCGGTGTTGGACGAGGAAATTGATGCACTTCATTTAAATAAAACTTGGGATCTCGTGTCTCTTCCGAATAACAGAAAAGTTATTGACAACAAGTGGGTGTATAAGACTAAGTTGTCCAAGGATGCCATGATTGACCGATACAAAGCCCGTCTTGTTGTGCGCAGTTTTACTCAAAGGGAAGGAACAGACTATACGGAAACATTCAGCCCAGTTGCCCGATTCGCATCTATCAGAGCTATTATTGCGATTTATGTGGCGGAGAACCTCATTTTGAAGCAGTTTGACATTAAAACATCATTTCTTAATGGACATTTGGAGGAGGTTATATACATGTCGCAGCCTGAGGGTTATGATGATTGCAGTGGACGTGTGTGTAAATTAAATAAAAGCCTTTATGGGCTTAAACAGGCATCCAGGTGTTGGAATTTGAAGTTCACAAAGCTGCTAGAAGAATTCAACTTTCACTCATGTGCGGCTGACTCGTGTGTTTTTGTTCATCATTCCGGTAAGGAAAAGGTTTTAATGGCTTTATATATTGATGATGGGTTTATTGCGGCAAGTGATGGAAAACTAGTTGTGCAGTTAATTAAATATCTGAAGACTTTTTTGAAGTTCAAGTATCTGATGCGGATTTTTATCTGGGACTTCAAATCGAGCGCAGGATTGATGGCTCAATTCATCTGAACCAAAATACCTATTCGGAAAGATTGCTTCGGAAGTTCAACATGTCTCAATGTCATCCTGTCTGTTCACCAGCGGAAGCATCAAAACTTGCAGCATCAGACATCCATGCCGGGAAGTTTCCTTTTCGAGAAGCTGTAGGGAGCCTAATGTACTTGGCTGTCGCAACAAGGCCAGATATTTCCAATGCCTTAGGGGTTGTGTCAAGACATTTGGATAATCCGTCTGCAGATCACGTTAATGCAGTTAAACGTATATTTAAATACTTAAGAGGGACTTCAACCTATGGTATACTTTTTAAAAATAACTTTAAATTTAAAATTGATTCTTACAGTGACGCTGATTACACCGGAGGTATTCAAACCCGGCGATCTACTAGTGGTTTCGTTTTTCTGATCAACGAAACACCAATTTGTTGCGCGTCGCAGAGGCAGAAAAGTGTTAGTTTGTCGACAACAGAAGCCGAATATGTTGCTGCATCTGAGGCCGTGAAGGAGCTAGAGTGGATTAAATCGCTTTTCGACGATCTTCTTCCTGAAACGCAACTTAATGCAGTGCTCTTTATGGACAACCAGAGTGCTCTGAAGCTGGTGAAGAATCCTCAATTCCACAAGAGGACCAAGCATGTGGATATCCGATACCACTTCATCAGAGAGAAGTTCAAAGAAGGGCAGGAGCAAATAGCTGATATTCTTACTAAGTCATTGAGTAAAGTAAAATTTGAATTTTTTTGTCAAAAGTTAAAAATTGTACCAAAAATTTATTTGAATTGAATTTCTTTAAGTTTTTTTATAAACACTGAATTAATATTAAGTGGGAGTGTGAAAAATGTAATATCAATTCTTTCAGTCACTGTATAATGATTGCCCCAATTGTACCAACTATACATTATTATTATCTTTAGATATATCTTACTTGACTTTGACTTTCAGTTAATAAATCTTGTTCTCTTTTTACATTAACCACAATCAAGTAAAGACCTTGTTTTATTTGATCTGGCTCAACAGTTAGTTTGTAATAAGCTATCACAATTGGTTCGGGAACACATATTAGTTTTTCAATATTGTTTTGTGGCGGGAAAATCAACTGCCACTAATTAGGTTCTAATGACCAATGTTATCATATCCAATATGGAAAATGGGTGGCAAACGGATATTATTTTTACTGATTCCGCAACAGAATAAATTATCACGTTTTACTTTATAAATTGTTTTCTCTAGACATCCAATCATTTTTACTTAAGTGGTTATAATCATATTTAACGGGCAGATTTCAAATAGCAAAAATTGATTATTCATTCTCCGACAAAATTTTCATGCCATCGGGGGTCCCGCAAGGAAGTCATTTTGGACCATGGCTTTATTATTAAGTGGAGTGTATATGAATGAAATTCAATTTTAAAGGTTCTTTAGAAAAATAAAATTCACGGTGAGTTTTCTCTGTAAATTTTATATAGCAGTCTGTAATCATCGACAATTATTGCGTACTAGAGATGGTTTGATGTCATCTAGCTGATGAGCCTACCATCAAACTAGGGCGAAACGCAAAACTTTTAGTTAAGGCCACAAAACCTTTAAAATTGAATTTCATTTATATACACTCCACTTAATAATAAAGCCATGGTCCAAAATGACTTCCTTGTGGGAACCCCGATAATATTAATATTTAATTTGGCTATTTTAAGTCTTTTCATTGTTTATTTTTTTAAAACTATTTATACCTGGTATATTTAAAACTTCAGATTGTCTTCCTTATGCGGATGATATCAAGCTCTTTCGTAAGATTAGTTGTGAATCGGATTGTCTTCTTATCTTAGAGGATCTGATCAGATTGGTCGGTGGTGCTATCGGAATCATCTTCTTCTTAATATCTCTAAGTGTCAAGTATTATCATGATTTAGAATTCATAATCCAATTTTGTTCGATTATTACATCAACAATATCAAACTAGAGCGAGTTAGAAGGAAGAAATATCTAGGAGTAATTTCAGATACAAACTTGCCATTTTTACCTCACTATGATTTTATGATAAACAAAGCCAAACAAATGCTTGGTTTTATCAAACTAAACCCGGATCCCTATACCCTTAAATCTGTATATAATTCTCTAGTAAGATCACTTCTGGAGTATTGCAGCATAGTAGCATAGCATATTACCATAATTCAATGGACAGGATTGAAAGAGTTAAGAAAAGAATTTACCAGGTATGCTTTCTTCAAATTAAATTGAAGGATTCCTAGACCTTCGTATAGCAGTAGATTTTTACTATTTTGTATGCAATCTCTTAAAGATCGCAGAGTGTACTATTCCATCATGTTTATCAGAGACATCTTAACATTTCATAATAACTGTCCTCATTTGCTAATACTAGTTACTGAAGGAAATGCACCATCAAGGACCACACGTTGTTGATTTTTGATTTAAGAGCAGTTTCATCATAATAATTATGGACGTAATGAGCCTATTTTCTGTTGCATCAGGGAGGCAAATTCAATATGTATATTAAAGTTGATTTTACTTCAAATTGTTCGAAAAAATCATTTAAATCTCTTGTTTTGTCGAATATAATCTTATATATTAATAATGATTTTAAATTGATATAAAGGGTGTTCAAATTTAATGCTTAGCAAATACACACATTTATTGATTAATTTTTGTATGTATATATTCACCCACCCACACTTAGTTATGTAGGAATTTATCTTAGTCTAAAAGATCTTATGTTTTCTAATTGATGAAACCAAACTAAAACTTAAACTTAAACTAAAACTAAAGTGATTAAGACCTATGTCTACTTGCAAGTTACTTTCAAAAATATCAAGAGTAAAAAGACTACTCTCTGCAAGTTACTCTCGGGACTGTGTCCCACATGCGGGTTTGCTCTCGAGACCTGCTTGCAGCTCTCCTAATCTCAAATGGACACCCACCTTTATAAATTGATTTGTCTCCGCGATGTCCATTATTTTGCCATGTTGACTCTTGGACAGCTGCTCTCACAATACTATGGGACTACAAAAATTATAATTTATTAAATTCTGAAGAAAGTTCGAAAAATATCAAAAAATGGCGTAAAGATCAAGTTGTATGGCAGCTATCATTAGAAGGTTGTTTTGCAAGAAACGGTGAAAACTATGAAAATAAATCAATCAAAAAATATATGATGCGAGAAAAAAAAAAGTAGTTGAATAAAGCCAAGTGTAATGAGAGAGAATAAAGCTAACAATATAGAGCTTCAATATGCCGCCTCATCTTAAGCTGCCTCATCTTAAGTTCAATGGTACTATTATCCATAGTAAAAAGACATTTTTTTTAAATAAAGATATTGTAATTTTGGCTAACTCGGATGGTGAATGGAAATTTATTAAACAACGTAGGGGCAGTAATGGTGTAGGATTTGGAGAAATAGGTATAATGTGAACAAGAGCCATGCTGTTGACTCCTAAATTATAAGTTAGATTATTTCTGTTAGGAATGTTTCCACTATGCGCTTTTTTAGCCAAAAACATATGAAATGCAGTTATATTAAGAGCACTTCAGATATAACGTTCACAAAGTTTTATCAAAATCGTTAAAGCCGCTTCGAGAAAATTTGGAAAAACTAAAACCGTTATATGAAAAGTACCCGTTATAGCCTCTAGGGAATTACCAAAAAGTACTACACACGAAATTTTAAAAAATCGGTCTAACCGTTTAGGCTGTAGCTCGGTAAACATACAACCGAACATCCGCACATCCGCACATACGCACATCCGACGGCAGGACGAAACGTACTTTTTTGTGCTTCTCTATCATCGTAATGTCAGGTTTGATTAAAACCTCGATTTTTTTTACACGAAACCAATACTTGCCCTATTGAGCAAGTAAAAAAGCGCTCCACTTTAATCAAAATAAATGTAAAACACACCTCTCTACTCTGGTAAATCACTGCCTTATTGGCTTTTTTTAATTATAAGGATCAAAGAAGCATATAATTTCTAATAAACGAAACAAAAAAATCACAACTGAAAAGCAAACTAAGTAAATATAACTTCATTTTCCACAACTTTAATAACTCACAACATGTGGGAATACAACGAGTTCGAGTTTATTTTTATTTTGTTTTGTGATTTCATTGTTTTTTTTAATTGTGCTCTTTATTATTGGTTTTATTTTTTTCTATATAGCTAGATCCCAGAAAAACATTCCCATCTGTTTTTCATCTTTGGATTTTGGAAAATACAAAAAAAAAATAGTATAGTAATAGTTTTATTGTGCGCCCCTCAAAAACTGGCATTCTTCAAAAAAAAAAAAAAAAATGTGTGCATGAAAAATACCCGCATCAGATCACACAGTCTTGGCATTAAATAAAACTAAGAGCAATATTTTATAGCACTCACACTCCGTCCTGAGTTGTGACGCCTTCCACTGAATATGCCCCCGCTTCAAGGACAAACAAGCTGCATTAATCCCTACTTAATGAACTGTATTGCGTACATACAGAAATCAAAGCAAAACGTTAACAAAACAAATACGGTATTCGATGAAGGAAGATTTATGGCAATCATGGTTGTGAGATCTTTTCCCTTGAACATTTTTGAATTGAAAATATACTAATCGTTGCTGCCTTTCCTATTCAACTTTAAAATACCAGTGCCGCCTTTGTGACTGCAAGTTTTTCTGCCACGCTTTACTAAAATGTACTGTTTTTTTTGTCCATTGATGCAACAGAGACCCATTTTAAGATTTTTGATCTCTTCCGTTGGCTTAGTTAAGAATCTATTTCTGTTAGTAAAGTTTTGGTTTTTATTGAAATATTTTTGTTCGCATTGAATGCGTTTCAGCGTTTTGCCGCAACAGGTGAAATATCCTCGTAGAGGGTAATGTGAAATACGTATACAGTTTTTTGCAAAAACATCTTTTGCAAAGCAAGTTAAGCCCAGTCAACGAATAATTCTAGAAGGAAAAATCGAGGACAGAAAAACTATCTTTGCAACTTTGTTTGGACTGGTGAGGGTGAAGTAAAATAACGCCAAACGAAATAAAACCAAATTTCAATTTTGGTTTCATTTCATCTTCAAAAACGAAATAACGCTATTTTAGCTCTATTTCGTTGTGGTAAACGAAATTGTTCCAATGTTTTGTTAGGTTTAAAACCGTGCAACCTCCTGCCTGGGTCAACTATAGGATTTGGGGTGGGTGCGAATTTTGATATATGCAGAATTGTTTATTCAAAAACTTCGCATATACCCAAACTCGCCCCACTCCAAATCCCATAGTAGGCCCTGGCAAGGGGGTCACGGGGGGCAGAATAATACCAGACCTTACTGTTTAAGCGCTTGCTCTTGCTGATTGCAAACGAAAAAAAACGCCGCATTGGCCTTATTTCAAGTATTAAATTGAAATTATATATGCAAAAATGCAAATTGATGTTTTTAATAAGTTGATGGATTTGGTCGCAAGGTATTCATCCAATCTGTCAACCATGATCGAATAGAACATATTTGTGAACATAACATTTCGTGTGAATAGCAAGTTTCCAAAAAGTGCTAAAACTTCTTTGTAAGAAGATTTAAACAAAAATGAAAGTATGCAGTAAATTTTGTTGCCTGAATGCAAATCATCAAAATAATAATTCCAAAATCGTTAGAGCGGTTTTTAAATAAATCGATGTTTAATTAATAATTTTTATAAATTTTTGCTTACGAATTTATAAAACGCCAACTTCAAGTGCTTAATAGTTTTCATTTATTGCACAAAAAAGAAAATTTTTTAAGTCCATCCATTATTCAAATATTGAATTTAAAAAAAAAATAAATTAAAATTAACAATTTTTCCCCCTTTTTTGTTTTAAGACTTGTTCAAACTGTTAAGAGCTTCGAAAAAATTGTTTTAGGTTGATATCGATTAATTCGTTCAAGAGATAGCTCGAGAAAAAAATAACGGTTCTATGGGACGTACCGTTAATATGCTTACGAATTTAGTTTTGCAATTAATCTAGAGGCACTTTTATTTTTTTAGAACTAAATTGTTGGAGCCGTTTTCGAGAAAACTAAGTTTCTTTATAACGGTTATATGGCAGGTACCGTTATTTTTTGAGCTAAAAAAAAATTCAATTTCTCCTCTAAGAAATAGTCTATATACTAAACTTGAGGCAAAGTTATAGATACGACCAGACTGACAGACAGACAGACAGAATTTCCGCACCCACTTTTTTTGTCTTCTCTATCATCGTTATGTCATGTTTGATTTTATCTCAAAACTTTTTTTTGCCTATAATGTTATTGTGATGAGTTATCTTACAAATGCACGCAATGGTTTCAAAATTTTTCATTTTAATGCCAGAAGTTTAAATGATAGTAAATTTTATTATATAAAAGAGATTTTCAATGATGTGAATGTTGATGTTATCTGTGTGAGTGAAACATGGTTTCATTCCGATGTCCCTGATAGTATCCGCAACCTTACTAATTACACTCTTTTAAGAAATGATATATTTCTACTATTGGTGGTGGGGTTGCAATTTATTGCAGATCATCGCTTAAATGTAAGATTATAAGTAAATCTGATACTACTGGAGTTGAATTCATAATTCTTGAAATTTCTGATGGGAATGTTAATTGTATAGTAGCCTGTGTTTATAATCCCAATAGGAGTTACTCACCTGCTTCTTTTTTTACCGCCCTTGAACCTCTTTTAGTCTCATATGAACATATTATTGTTTGTGGTGATTTTAACGCTGATATTCTTAAAGTAGATTCTCGTTCTTCTCAACTCCTTGATTCTGTTGCTGCTGCTGGTCTCAAAGTTATTTATAATTTTCCTTCTAGATATGCCCCGAATCGCTCCCCAAGTTAACTTGATTTGATTATTTTATCTGATCCAGCTAATATTCTCTTGAATGACCAAGTGTCTCTTGATGGTATTTCAGATCAAGACCTAATCTTCTGTACTTATAATTTAGACTTCTCTCATTCTCAGATTCCACTTACTTTTACATATAGAGATTTTAAGACGACTAATTTTGAAGCCCTGTATTTTGATGCAAGTATTCTAGCTTGGTGCGATTGCTTAACCATTCCGGATGTTGACAATAAACTCAATTACATACAAAACCTCTTAAAAGAATTATTTTTCAAGCACCTTCCCCTTAAAACTTATAAAATTCAAAACCAAAAGTGCAATAAAAAATCGAAGAAAACATTATCTTAAATGGAGGAAATCGCCACAACCCGAAACTTGGCGGCTATACTGTTCTTTTTGTAACCAATCAACTTCTGTTATACGAATGGCCAAAAGGAACTTTTTTGCTTCTAAATTTAATACTGAATTTCCACCTAAACAACTTTGGGCAAACCTTCGTGAATTTGTTGTTGGAAAACAGCAAGTAACTAAATGTAAACTTGACCCTTATGTACTCAACACCAATTTTACTACTACTACTCAATTGCCTACAAATTTTAAACCGGAAGTTGATTTAATTTACAGCCATGTTAATTACTTTAGTTTTGAAGTTGTCTCCGATGTTAAAGTCTTGAGGACTTTTAAAACTCTAAGGTCTGAAGCAATCGAAGATGACGGAATTCCTCTTCGCTTCATAAAATTTGTTCTACCATATATAATCAACGCCCTAACTCATATATACAACCACTGTATTGCGTCTTCTACTTTTCAAGTGCATGGAAAGCAGCCAGGATAATTCCAGTTCCTAAAATAAATTTGCCAAAGGAGCCCTCTGACTGTCGGCCTATTAGTATCTTACCCTGCCTATCAAAGGTAATGGAAAAAATTCTTACGAGGCAAATAATCGAACATCTTAACTCGAAGAATCTTCTGTCTCCTTTTCAATCAGGTTTTAGAGCTAACTACTCTTGCTCTACTGCAATGGTAAGGGTTTTGGATGATATAAGACTACAGTATGATCAAGACAATTTGACAGCCCTCTGCTTATTAGATTTTTCCAAGGCTTTTGATAAGGTCAATCATAGTGTTCTTTGTCGAAAACTTAAATATTACTTTGGTTTCTCGAATTTGGCTGTTCATCTTATCAAGAGTTAACTATGCTGCAGATCACAACGTGTTGCTATCGGTAATGAACTATCTCATCTCGCTCTTTTGAAGATGGGTGTAACGCAAGGCTCTATTGTTATATCCCTATTATTATCTTACTATCACCGAACGCACTCTCTCTAGTCTAGTTTGTAATATGTCTATGTACAAATGTCAAATACCAATTAAGAAGAAGACGAATAAAGTGTGTGCCTAGAAAAGAAGAAGGTTGTGTTTCACGTAAGTGGCGACGAGGATGTTTAGAATCTTTTAAATTATTAAAATTTTGTATTTATATATTACTACAGTAATTTTCATAAATTGTTTTTTCAGAAAACGCATAGCAAAAAAGTACAAAAAAAATAAATTAATAATTTACGCGTATATATACAAGAAGAACGTTCAATCTGCACACGAACTAACCTACAAACTGTTTGACATAAAGTGCATTACATGCCTACACGTGTTTTCAAACAAATTACCATTTGTTAAGAAACTAATAAAAAGAAAAGCATGTCGGATTATTCAGTTTTCGAGAAATTCGATAAAAATAAAACACAATGGTCCAGATGGGTTGAAAGGTTCGAGGGAGCAATGGAGATAGTTGGAACAGCCGAAGAAAAAAAAATACACCTGCTTCTACACTACATAGGCCAAGAAACTTTCGATGTTCTCTCCGACAAAATAGCGCCTGAAAAACCCAAGGACAAAGTCTACGCCGACGTCACCGCAATCCTCTCAGAGATCTTCGATCCAGTTCCATTAGAAATAATGGAAAACTATCGTTTTCACTTGCGTAAGCAAAAAAACGGGCAATTATTTGGAGACAGCTCTCCGAAATCAATTCGTATTTGGAATACGAAGTCCCAGAATACAAAACCGGTTATTGGAGACACCAAATCTTACATTATCCAAAGCTTTAGCCACTGCAAAAACTATGGAGCTGTCAGCACAAGGGGGAGCAGAGATCCAACAACAAAGAGAGGGACAACCTGTAAGCTACATTCAACAAAAAAATAAGTCCAAGGTAAAACAAACAACAAATAAATTTGGAAAAAATTGTGGTTCCCAATCGAAGGCTGATGTGAATCGAGCCGCTGATAACAAAAAGAAATCGTATTGCTATCGCTGTGGAAGCAAAGACCACAAAGCCAACAAGTGTCGCCATCGCAATACGATGTGTTCTTTTTGCAAAATAAAAGGGCATTTACGCGCAGTTTGCTTTAAAGCATCGAACAATACAAATTATATTGATATAGATGATCAAACTAGAGAAGAGTCAGTAGAAGAAATTTTTAATTTAGAATCATTTAATTTGCGAAATAAACTTTTTATTGAACTAAATGTAAATTCTTCCATTCTAGGTTTCGAAATTGACAGTGGTTCTTCGGTAACAATAATTAGCAGCGATGATAAACAAAAATATTTTCCATGTGAGAAATTAAATACACCAGACACAAAACTGGTAAGTTATTGTGGTACAATAATTAAAGTGTTAGGGTTCTTCTTTGTGCGTGTTCGTTCTATTAAAGACATGTCAAAGTTTAATGAAAAGTCCAATGAAAACAATTGTGAACTTAAGCTATACGTTGTCGAGTCGAACCGAAAGCCGTTGTTAGGTCGCGAATGGTTACGTAGCATTAAATTAGATTGGAATAAATTATTTTCTTGTGAAAAACCTCAAGAGGTTTCGTCTATTAATGACACTATGTCAAGATAAATAATGTTCAAGCTCGCATTCCTTTACGTGCTGATGCAAAACCTGTCTTTATAAAGGCAAGAAAAATTCCTTTCGCTTTGCGAGATGCAGTCGAAAAAGAATTGTACGAATTAGAAAAAAATGGCATAATTGAAAAGGTTGAAACATCAAGATGGGCTACTCCCAATGTCCCCGTTAGGAAACAGGGTGGTAAAGTTCGAATATGCGGAGATTATAAAATCTCTTTAAATCCGCAAATTTTTTGTGCAAGAACACCCCTTGCCAACAATAGAAGAATTGTTTGCGTCCATGGCGGGTGGTAAAAAATTTTCCAAAATAGATCTTAGTAGGGCATACTAACAATTAGAAGTTCATCCCGATGATCGTGAGCCTCTTACGTTGAGTACTCACAGGGGTTTATACAGGCCAACTAGATTTATGTATGGAGTCGCGTCCGGTACTGCAAAGTGGCAAAACATAATCGAGGAAATCTTCAAGGATATCGAGGGCGTTTCGGTTTTCTTAGATGATATCAAGATAACTGCGCCAAACGATGTTATTCATCTTCAGCGTCTCGAAGAAGTCTTGTCACGATTAAGCAAGTACAATATGAGAGTAAATTTTGAAAAATGTGAGTTCTTAGCTAGCGAAATTGAGTATTGTGGATACAAGATCGACCGCGATGGTATCCATAAAGTAAAGAAAAAGATCGATGCAATAACTGAAATGCCAAAGCCAAAAAATAAAGATGAAGTTCGAGCATACATCGGTTTAGTAAATTATTATGGGAGATTTTTTAAAAACCTGAGTACGATCTTGTATCCACTAAACAACTTACTCAAAACCAATGTTCCATTTTCCTGGAATAGTAGTTGCGACAACGCTTTTGAAACCGTACGTTCCAAAATTCAAATGGAAACATATTTAGTTCATTACGATCCAAGGTTGCCGTTAGTGCTGGCAACCGATGCGAGTCCAGTTGGTGTTGGGGCTGTATTGAGCCATATTTTTCTGATGGTAGTGAACGACCAATACAATTTGCTTCTCAAACACTTTCGCCAATTCAACAACGTTATACGCAGATAGATAGGGAAGCCTATGCGATCATTTTTGGCATCAGAAAATTCTACCAATATGTTTATGCGAAAAAATTTATATTGTTAACAGACAATAAGCCTCTCACTCAAATGTTGGCACCTGGAAAAGGATTGCCAACACTATCGGCAATCAGGATGCAACACTATGCAATTTTTTTACAGTCTTTTGAATATGATATACGCTATAAGAAATCTTCTGAAAATTCAAACGCCGATGCTTTATCTCGACTACCGCTGTCTGAGCTCAGTTCTAAAAAAGATGAAGTTGAGGTAATTGAAATGAATGCAATCGAAACGTTGCCTGTGTCGGTAGCCGAGCTACAAGCTGCTACTGAAAAAGATGAAGAGGTAGGGGAATTAATTGAAGGTCTTAGGTTGGGTAAATTTATAAGCCCAGATAAAAGATTTGGCATTGAACAAACTGAATTTACCCTACAACAAAACTGCTTGCTTCGAGGTCTGAGAGTATACGTTCCAAAACCTTTAAGAAAACGCGTCCTTGAAGAGCTTCACACGGCTCATTTTGGCATTACTCGGATGAAAGCGTTGGCACGAAGTTTTTACTGGTGGCTGAAAATTGATTTGGACATCGAAAATATTTCGAAAGACTGCATAAAATGTAAGTCAACAAGGCCAAACTCAAAGAAAGTTCCAACGCACATCTGAAAAGCAGCCAAAACTCCATTTGAACGCGTTCATATCGATTACGCAGGTCCTTTTATGGGAAAGCATTTTTTCATACTAATCGACGCATACACAAAATGGCCAGAAGTACACATTGTGCCAAATATTACCACTGAGGTAACAATCGATAAGTGTCGTCAAATTTTTTCTAAATTCGGTATTCCGGAAGTTCTGGTTAGTGATAATGGGGTACAATTCACTTCTGAAAAATTCCAAACATTTTTAAAAATGAATGGTATCATACATTATCATCCTGCTACGAACGGGCAGGCAGAACGAAACGTTCAAACGTTCAAAAACAAACTTAAAACTATAAATTGCAAGCCCTCAGAAATTGAAAAAGAACTTTGTAATATTTTACTAAACTATAGACGCACTCCCCATGCTACTACAGGGGAGTCACCATCATTTTTAATGTTTGGTAGACAAATACGTTCGCGTCTGGATTTAATCGTTCCTAAGGAACCTTGCCTTCAAAATACAAAAGAGATAAGAGATAATGTTATAAAACTGTTTGTCAACGATCGAGTTTCGGTTCGCGATTATAGTTGTAACTCAAAATATCAATTTGGAATCATAATGGAGGTCCTTGGTGCGCTTCATTATACGGTCAAGTTAGATGATGGACGGATTTGGAAACGTCACATTGACCAAATACACCGAATAGGCTCAGGTATTGAAGCGCCTCAAGAAGATAAAATTCCATACCATTATGATATAAGTCAAAATCCTAAACTATTTGAAATTAAAGAACCAAAACAGAACGACACAATAATTGAAGAACCAAAACATTTTGAAAACTCAACAAAACCTTCTGAAAACTCATCAGAACATTTTGAAAACATAACTCAGTCGAATTCAAATAAAGACACGAACTTAGAACCAAAAGCTACAGAACCCATGCCAATTTCGAAACCCAATAGACCAATAAGACAAAGAAAAAAAACAGATCGTTTAACGTATAATTCAACATTCGATCAAACTAAATCAAAATGAATTTATAAATTGAATTATATATACAAAAAAAAAAAAAAAAAAACCATTACAAATTATTGGAAAATTAGTATTATTATTATTATTATTATAAATTCTTTATTTAACCTCTCGATATTTTTACAATAGTATAAATCTAAGAATAATTGCATGGCATATATTGCCGTCTGCCTAAATTGACTTATTTCGAGTTTTTTTCAAAAAATGGACAAAGTTAAAGTAAAAAAAGAAAAAAGTTTAAAAAAACATGATATTATTTTTAACCTAATATACAATAAAATAAAATAAACCTTATCTTTAATATATAACATTCATTTCTTTATACAAAATCTATAAAACTGTTACGGTAACCTAAGGCATGATTAATATAGTGACAAAGAGTTTTCCAACCTAAATTACCATTCAAAATCTGCTTTGTATCCTCAAGTGTAAGAAAGCTCTTTAAAAAATAAAGTCTGCGGATTTCTTGTAATATTGGGCATACAGCTAGAAAGTGATAAATATTTTCTATTTCATTTCGGTTGCACAAACTACATATCGGGCGAAGGTCACTTCTGTGTGGTTTATAATTTAAGTTAATCATCTCTGTTCTAGCTTTAAAAACAGTACTGATTTGGCTAAAGGAAAGTTCTTCATTAAAATAATTGTTTGTATAGAGTACGTGGTTTAAGTCTTTGTAAATAAGTCGAGTTGTAGATGTTTGGGCTTTGTTCAAACATTGTAGATAAAGAGAGTCATCTACTTTAGCTATACATCTATAGAACTCATCCTGCCAATCGTTATGAGTGGTGTTACTGAGATTGAGATTCAGACCGTATTGATTAGCCAACTCGTTCCACTCTTTAAAAGGCGATAGCTGACAACGGAGGGCGTATTCCATAATATGTTTTTGAAGGTTCGAATCGTTCCTATTCATTTCTTTAACTATGTAATCGGCATTTGATTTTAAGTTCTTTAAGAATATTTGTGGTATACCAGATTCAACGTGGATAGCATAAGTTGGAGTAGTACTAGCTAGTGGAAAATTAGTAATTAAAAGAATATAATAATTATTTAATTATTTTGAATTATTTTATTATTTTGAATTATTTTGAAATAAAAGTAATAATAGTAGTAACTTTATAAATAACTTTTATTAATTAAAAGTATTAAAAGTATTGTATTTAAGTTTAAAATTAATTTGTAAACAAACTAATCTGAATATAATATTTGCTTTAAGAGTTTTTGTATTAGTTGTAAGAATTGAAATTTGTTAAGGAGGGGTGACTGTTATATCCCTATTATTATCTTACTATCACCGAACGCACTCTCTCTAGTCTAGTTTGTAATATGTCTATGTACAAATGTCAAATACCAATTAAGAAGAAGACGAATAAAGTGTGTGCCTAGAAAAGAAGAAGGTTGTGTTTCACATTAGGGCCGATTCTTGTCTGCATATTTATTAATGATCTACCCAATGTTTGTAAAAATGTGAATTTTCATTTGTATGCGGATGATATCCAAATTTATCTTTCACGTAGATCTGGTCTCACAGAAGATCTCATTTCTCGTGTCAATGATGATCTTATCAGTATTTGTAAATGGGCTGATGTAAATGGTCTCACACTTAATCCCGGTAAAACACAAGTAATAATGATATTTAAGAAAGCGCTCTGTATTGACGACTTCCCCATAATTACTTTAAATAACACAAAAATATCTTATGTGAATTCTGTGACAAGTCTTGGTTACAAAATAACATATGACCTGTCTTGCAGAGAACACATAAACTATGCTGTTGGGCGGATATACGGAACGCTTAGAAAACTCTGTATTGCAAATGATTTTACACCCAAGGAAACGCGACTTCGTTTGATGAGAACTTTGCTAGTTCCAATAATAACCTTTTCTGATGTGGTATATCCTAAGCTAGATTCTATGTCCGAACATAAGCTCCGTGTTGCGTTTAATGACATGACTAGATATGTTTACGGCCTCCGAAGATACGATCATATATCTTCATATAACACCAGCATTCTGCATTGTGGTCTCCTTGACTATTTAAACTATCGAAACTGTATTTTTTTGTATAAGACAATTCAAACCAAATCTCCTCATTATCTGTATGAAAAAATTCGGTTTTGCCTTTCTTCTAGAACAGTAAATATAGTTATTACCTCCCATAAGTATCTTAATTCATCACGGTTGTTCTTTGTAAATAGCATTCGCCTTTGGAATTCTTTGCTAGTTAGTATCAAACAAATAAGAGAGACAACAAATTTTAAATGTGCACTATTTAAACATTTTAGTAGGTAAACGTTGTAAATTTTTGTATTATAAGAGGAAAAAAAGAAAATATAGATCATTTAAAAATGTAGTAGATAATATTTTTGTCATAAAAATTAAATTTGTCATTAACTATATTTTTATTTTTATATTTAATATTATTGTGATCAATTTTGTCATTCATAAATCATAGCCAAACCAATATGCTTCAGATTTGATTTGTAGGGTTTGTAGACCTTCTGTGATTCGTAAATTTATAAAACATAAAAAAGCTAATATAACCAACATCTAATGTTTGTTTACCATGTTTTGTATGTAACGGGATTGGCAAGCTTAAGCTAGATTTTAAAAAGCAAGATTAAAATAGATCGGGACACGCTCCCAAAAACGTAAAAAACCGAAGAATTTTTAGAGACCTACACCAATATTAATAAAAAGCCTTTATCTGCTTCTTTACTCATGAGTTATTTAACATACTTATTAATAAATAACATTTTTTATTAATAAACAGAATAATAATTTCCCATTCCTTTCCGATTCTCGTTTTTCTTTTCTCTCTCTTTATTTATCAAATCGTACTAAAATTATGAGAAAAGAGAGCGTTTTAAGAATTTGTTCTGGAGAGAGAACATTTGCAGAAATTCATGTTATAAAGTTATTTATCCCTTCCTTATCCTGCCCTATTCGGTGAGTAACATTTATTTTGTTTTTATTTCATCGTCTGAGGGTATGGTATTTATTAATTTAAATCAAGAGTTATATGGTTATATGGTGTGTAACTCATTGATTTTTATTGCTTTTTGGTGTTCAATAATAGGAGGGTTTTAAGACGGGTGCCAGAGTTCAAGTATTACAGTCAATGAATTGCAGTCAATTGACTGCTTTTTTTTAACTGCGCAATCAGAATAGTAAAATTTACTGGTAACTGTTCTTGCAGTAAAATCATAAGTTTACTAACTAATATCTTAAGTAATAAGTTCCAAAGTACTGCATTCTTTTACAACTCTGATCAAGGCTAACATATGAGTAGATTTTTACTTTCGTAATTAGGAAATTTGAGCACAAAAGCTAAATATCAAGTATAAAAATGTATACTATAAAATTTGAAAAATTGGTCAAATTTGTTAATTTGATGATGCATTGCTTGCTCAGTTTGAGCGGAAAATCTTTCAGTATATTTCCGGTACAATATATGTGCGGCAAATAGGGTTCAAGAGATTAACGGTTTAAACGGTGGCATTCCATAAGGATACGCGTTCAATGGCTTCGATCAGTGTGGACAACAATTACCCAGTCAGTGAGATCTAAAGTGGTCCAATTCGTTTGCAAAAAAACAGAATTGTGTCCGAAACTGTTGCGCTAAGTGAGTGGGCCACCTCTGACTGTAGACCAAAGAAAGAAGAAGATCTTCTTGAGAAAAATACGAATAAGAGTTAAGCGAAATTAATTTTAGAACAATAAAATACTAAACGAAATAGTTTAATAGGTATACGATTAATCTGACGTAATAAACTTATGTATGACTCCACTTCAATGAGGATATTAAAAATATAAATCTTACTTTATATCAAGCTTGCACTTTTTTACATAAGGAACTTCAGATTTATTGAATGAAGAAATTAATAGATAGATAGATAAGATTACAAATTAAAAGTCATTGCACAGTACAGAGATATGATAAGTTATTATTATCTTACAACTGAAAAATAATTTTTTTGATTTGAAGTTGCTTAACTTATAATATCAAAATACGAAGGAAAAATAAAATAAACTAACAAGTAAACTGGTGAACAAATACGTAAATAAATAAATAAATAAATAAAATTAAGTAAGTGAATGAACTAAACAATAAATAAATTTATTAATAAAAAATATTAGATATATACACAAAGAAAGTTCCTTAATTAACATATTTTTTAGATATATAATAATAAATGACAAGTATTTTAGTGTATCAGTTCTGTTATTAATACATTTTAGCTGTCTTGACATCTTCCAATGAATTTTTCATTGAGGACTTCAATTTTACTTATTACTCGAGCTTGTTCGTGTAGTGTTAAAGTGAGATTTTTGCTAGGTAGGGAGCATTTCTTTCTTTTTCTCGTGAAAAAGATAGCCTGACTTTTCTCAGCATTTATTTTGATCTTCCAGTGCTTATAATATTAAGGGCGACCTGGATATTGTGGATAACTGAAAAACCATATTCGTCAGAGGAATATATAGCAATATCATCTGCATACATTCGAAAATCACAATTTCGCAATCTGGGAAAATCTGAGGTAAAAACATTAAACAGAGTTGGGGACAGAACAGAACCTTGAGGGACGCCTGAAGGTATTGGTTTATATGAAGAATATAGTCCATTTATTATTACCATAAACTGCCTATTGTTTAAAAAACTTTGGATTATTTTGATCAAATAACCAGGAATATTAATAAATTAATAAATTGTATCAATAGCACTTTTTGTGAGAAACATTTCATGTAAAAAGTAGGTACAAATTAAACCCAAAATATAAAAAAAAATTATCACGGGGGTAATTTGTTTTTTTTTTTAATTACGAAACAATAAAATTTAACAGAAACAAATTTGTTCTGAATTTTTCTTTTTTTTTTGGAATATGAATCCGACCTTACGCGGTATTTTGTATGTGATGTGCTGATGCTGAGTTTCATTGATTTCAATGGATCGACGGTTTTTAAGATACAAAGATATATGTAGATGATTTTTAGTAGAAATATATTGAAATATATAAATAATTTTGATATAACAAAGAAATAAAATAAATAATGATACAAATTCTATATACTTATATGAAAATTAATTAATTTTTTTATATATATAAAATATGCAACCAAGTAGAAGACTTAGCATCATTTTAATTTTTATTTATTAGTAAAAAAACAAAAACAAGTTTTTCTGTTCTTTTATTTATACATATTTATATATCGAAATATATAAATAATATATACCTACATAAATAATTTTGATATAACAAAGAAATAAAATAAATAATGATACAAATTCTATATACTTATTTGAAAATTAATTAATTTTTTTTATATATAAAATATGCAACCAAGTAGAAGACTTAGCATCATTTTAATTTTAATTTATTAGTAAAAAAACAAAAACAAATTTTTCTGTTCTTTTATTTATACATTCATCTTATGTACGTATGTACATGTTTAATTATTTATTTTTATTTCACTCAAATGATTCTATTCTTCTGAATCACCAAGTTACTGCCTGACTAAAGCTATTAGACGATAGGTATCGTAAAAGTATTGCAGTTAGTAACAATTTACTGACAGATCATACCTACTCCTCTGTTACATTATCTTATCACTAAGTGAAATAAAATAAAATGCACGACTGGGTCGCACGAACCTGCTCTTGTAGCAAACTATGGGATAACAAAAATTAAAATTTATTAAATTCTGAAGAAAGTTGGAAAAATATCAAAAAATGGCTTAAACGTGAGATAAAGTAATATGGCAGCTATAATTAAACGGTTGTTTAGCAAAAAACAAAGAATTTCATCTTGTGTTAAATGTCAAATTTTAAATCTGTACCGAATTTCAAGGGAATCGGATCCAGCTGGTATCAAGTTGTGGAGAAATTTGTAAAATTTCAATAGCAAATCTCCGTTATGTGCATTTATAGACAAAAATCTGAAATTCAGTTATATTAAGAGCACTCCAAATATAACGTTCACAAAGTTTTATCAAAATCTTTAGAGCCGATTTTGATAAAATTTGGAAAAACTAAAACACAAATTCGAATTTTTTGTCAATGCAATCACCAAAAAGTGCTATATACGAAATTTTAATTAAATCGGTTATGCCTATGCTGACCACCTGTACCGGAATTACTGGTCATTATCATCATCGGCTCGACAACCGGGGTCCGGTCCTGGCCTCCTTCAACAAGTCTCTCCACCTATCCCGGTCTCGAGCCGACGCCATCCAATTTGGCACCCCAAAGCTCCGGGTGTCCTGGTCTACGCCATCTCTCCAGCGCAAGCATGGTCTACCACGCTGTCGTCTGCCATAGAATGTACCACAAAGAACTTTCCGAGCAGTTTCCTCTTCGCTCATGCGAGCTAGGTGCCTTGCCCAACGGAGACTACCGAGCCTAATTTTTTCACGATATCTGCTTCAAGGTAAATGGCGTACAATTCATGATTGTACCGTCTCCGGAATAGTCCTTCCTCACATATGGGGCCAACAATTCTCCTTAAGACTTTTCTCTCGAACGCGGCTAAGAGGTCGGAGTGCCTTTTGCTAAGCACCCAAGTCTCGGATCCATATGTGAGTACTGGCAGGACCATGGTCCTGTAGAGCAGCAGTTTTGAATTTATGGTGAGATTTCTGGATTTGAAGAGCTTTGACAGACTGTAGTAGGCTCTGTTGGGTTTGAGAAGCCGCCCGCGTATTTCTTCTTCTATATTGTTATCGGCTGCTTCTATTGAACCAAGGTATTAAAAGGATTGCTCCACTTCAAATTCGTGCTCCGCTTCCTTGATTGTTTGACCAACTGTTCCTCTCGCATTCGATGCCACCATGTACTTTGTTTTACCTTCACTAATGTGCAGCCCCAGATTTTTGTGTCGCCTGCTCGATCTGGATGAAGGAATCGTGTACAGCTTGCTCGGTTCTTCCGATGATGTCGATGTCGTCTGCGTAAGCCAGTATCTGTCTGGACCTGTTGATGATGGTCCCTCTTTGTGCCGTGCCAGAGTCACGGATTGCTTTCTCCAACGCCAGGTTGAAGAGGAGGCAGGCCAAACCATCCCCTTGTAGGAGTCCATTAAAGATGTTGATTGGTCTGGATAGCAATCCGGCTATTTTTACTTGGCTGGTTACGGTGGTCATGGTCAACCTACATAGTCGTGTCAATTTATTTGGGATGCCGAATTCTCTAATGGCTTTGTAAAGTTCTACCCTGGCTATGCTATCATAGGCGGCCTTAAAGTCTATAAACAGGTGGTATGTTGGGATGTTAAATTCTAGACATTTTTCCATCGCCTGTCTAAGAGTAAAGATCTCATCAGTTGTTGATTTGCCTGGAATGAAACCACACTGATATTGTCCGATGATGGTTTTAGCGTATGGGGTTATCCGGTCTTGTAGGATAGAGGAGAGTATCTTATAGGCGGTACTCAACTTATAGGCGGTTGCTGCACGTTGTGACAGCTCCTTTCTTATGTATGGGGCATATTATACCTTTTCGACGGTCTTATGGCATTTTTTCATGCTCCCACACGTGCACTATAATATCATGAATTGCGTGACGTAGAGCTGGCCCACCGTGTTGAAATAATTCGGCTTGTATACCATCAGCTCCCGGGGCTTTGTTTTTCCTTAGCCGGCCTATAGCCTTCTCTACCTCTTCTATGCTTGGTGACGGCAACATAGGGTATTCGTCTTGAAGCAGTGGAGCCTCCACTTCTGCAGTGAGTTGACCATTTAGCACTTCATTAAAGTACACTTCCCATCCCTCCAGTATGCTTTGTGGATCGGTGATCAGATTTCCCTCTCCGTCCTTGCAGTATGTGCTGCGTGGTGTGTACTGCGTCATGTTTTGGACTGATTGGTAGAACTTCCGCGCCTGGTGCAGACCTCGCTCTCGGCTTTTTTCTATTTCACAGATTAAGTTCTTCTCCCAGAATGATTTTTTCTGTCTGTGAAGCCGTTTTTCTATTCTTCTGAGCTCTTTATATTCTTCTTCGCGTGCCCGCGTTCTATGAGATTGTTGCATTGCTCGGTACGCCAAATTCTAACGTTCAGTCGCTAGCTTGCATTCATCATCAAACCAGTCGTTCCGATTTCTACGACTGCTGCCTAACATGGAGTTGGCATAGTACTAATGACAGTATTCTTAAGGCGTGTCCACTTCTCATCTACGCCCAGCATACTTGCTCCAGGACTTACTCTACCTAAATCAAGTGATTCTAAGGCGAGTCCTAACGCATTACCAAAGGTGTTACTGGCATTTTCATTGCGCAGGGCAGCTGTGTCGATTCGAACCTGATCGGCGGATGCAATACGTCTTCGCAAGGCAATCCGCCCTCGAAAGACCATACCAACAAGATAGTGATCCGAGTCGTACGTTCGTACCGTCATCAAGTTCGAGTAGTGGCGACGGTCTATCAACACGTGGTCTATTTGGTTACGAGTGACTCCATCAGGTGATACCCAGGTGGCTTTGTAGATATCTTTTCGCGGGAACCTGGTACTCGCAACGACCATGTTTTTCGATGCTGCCAATTCTAAGACTCGAAGTCCATTGTCATTAGTGTTCTCATGCAAACTATGGGTGCCTGCGTAATGCTTGAATACCGGCTCCCGACCTATTTTTGCATTCAAATCCCCAAGGATGATTTTTACGTCATACCTTGGACAGGTATTGAGGGTCCTCTCGACTTGTTCGTAGTAATTCTCTTTTTCTTCGTCTGAGGACTCCTCCATAGGTTCGTGAACGTTAATGAGTCTAATGTTCGTAAATTTGCCTCGCACGCGAAGGGTGCATAGCCTTAGGCTTATAGCGTTAAATGACTGGTACTGTACACATAAATGTACCGAAATCATTGGAGATCTGAAAGTGGAAGCGTGGGCTAATTAATGGCCTCTATATTTCTTTAGTTTTCTTTAGGCATTTTTCTTTTTAGCTTAGAGCAGAGCACGGAGTAGAGCCTGAGTTTGTCAAGTGAGCTCTTAGCAGAGTACGCTCCAAGGGCTCTGATTTATTTATGAAACACACTTGAACACTTCACTGTCATATCAATAGAAATAAACTCACAATCTGTCAAATAACATGAAAACTGCATAAAGTTGGCCGCGCTCTACTTTGTGCTCGGTCTACTCCATCATTTTATCCTTAGATCAAAGAACGCTCTCCGAGCAAGCTCTGATTGAAAAAAGAAACACACGTTGAGCGCTCTGAATGCTCGGAGCTAAAAAAGAAACACAGATCTATTTTTGACAGCTCAGTGCTCTGCTCAGTGCTCTGCTCAGAGCTAAAAAAGAAAAACGCATTTTGTGTTCGTGATGCAAGATAATGCACCTATTTTTACATCTACTACGTTTACATGACTGGATTCAAAGATCGGATTCAATCTGAATCGAAATTTCGATCCAGGTATATGGCGACCCCGAATCGAAAGATTGAATTTAAATGGGATCGAATTGTCTATGTGAGTGCAATATGTGTTCTAAGAATTTATTGTCAAATTGCACACACTCGCACCAACAAAACTCGATTTATCAATTCTTCGATCTAAGTATACATGCATGTTTTCGATTCGCAAAGTTAAATCGGATAGTAATCCTATTTCGATTCGATCGATGAAAGAAATATTCCGTACAATTATTTGGTTAAAACCGTTGGGTACATTCTTTGTTTGCCAGGCACTTCAGCTACTGTTGAAAGTGTTCTCATTAATAAATGAAATGATGGAAAATACACATTTGAAAAGCGCGATGATAACAATGATGCAAACACTTAATATCTACATACATATATAATATTAAAATAATGTATGTACAATGTACATGCAAATTTAATCATGTTTAAAAAATAAAAACAAGATTTTCTTAAATTGTTGTTTTGTGTACCGGAATCGGCTTTTTAAAAGGTGGTCTCCCTAGTTATGCCCTTTAGGCTGTAGGTCGGTGCACAGACCACCAAGCATACGCACATCCGCACATCCGCAAAGACAGACCGACGGACGGCATGACGAAACCTACTTTTTTAGGCTTCCCTATCATCGTTATGTCCGGTTTAAATAAAATCTCGATTTTTTTTTACACGAAACCAATGATTGCTCTATTGAGCAAGTAAAAATATGAACAAATTGTTCATGAGGTAGAACAAAGTAAAAAATTTACTCTGTCAGGCTTACAGAAGTAAAAAGCTTGTGTTACCAAACAAAAAATCATCCAGGTATGATATAATTTCTGCTCAGGTTTTGAAGAAAAGCTAACAGTTAAGCTACAAATTGCTCCACATCATTGGAAAATGGGAGCGTTAATAATTAGTGAGTAACATCCTACAGCCCAATATCGCTTACACTAATTATTATTCCAGTAAAAAACACCTTATCATTACGCAATTTAAATTCAGCTTACATAACTTTTTTGACTAATCCTATGTTAGTTTACATTACCAGCAAGATCACGGTTGATATCATTTCAACTGGTAACACCATATCGACCGGTTGTCTTTTGACTGTAAGGTCATAAAACCCTGATAAACTATCAATCAAACATATTATTGATCAACTAAATGACTAACCTTACGAAAGTAAGATAATCGGACTAGACCTTGAAAATGCGAAGAACTGATATTGGTGTAAAAAATTTAACTTATAAATGTTTGCCTATGCAAGAAATGTATTCTGCTTGCAAATTAATCTTTAGTTTTAATGTTTTGATTTTTAATTTGTCCCATAAATTATTCCGTTGATGACAATTTCCTCAACTTTTTGTTGCTTAGATGTAGAACTGAATTTCGGTTTGGACATCAGCATTACCTACCCAATAAACAATAGCAATGAAGTTTGTGAAAAATTCGCACATCAATGTCATTTTCTGTCAATAAATCTGAAATGCCATTATCTGTTTCGCGAATCCCATTTACTCGGAGGAATCTCCACAGCTTTCCCCTTTTCGTGAATGAGAACATATGTGACGCAGAGATGGTCCCATGGTCTAGCTGGTGTAGTTCATAAGGCGCAAGTTTCTGATTTCATAAGACATAATTACAATATTGAACAAATAAAAAACTCATTTAAGTAGAAGACTGAATTATTATTCAATAATAAAGTGTAATGCGGCCTATAATAGTCCAAGAAAAATAGTGTTTCGCCCGGGTGGTAGCCTAAAATCAAATGATGCTAAGTCTTCTAATTGTTTTAAATTAATTTTCATATTATGGCGATTCCCTTATCGCGGGTACAATATTTAGACATTATAATAATATTTATTTCTAATGAAGTTCATTTCTGAAGGGCTACACTTAATGCTGTTCTGTTTTTTTTTTTTTTTTTTAATTAGAGATCAAATAATACACACAAATAGCAATAAGAAAGGTTTAAAGTGCTATTGCGTGTGCAACCAAATTGGCCCATGTTTTCAGATCCAAAAAGCACAAAGTTTGTTAATTAAGAAACATTTTTTTATAAATTGCCTTCATATTTTGAAAATCAATAAACGAATCAACCACTAAGTAATGAATATTTTAGAAAATAACAATAACAATCATTTATTGACTTAATCACGTAAGAAATCGTGGGTGCAACTTCATATTATCGCGGGTGCAACGCGTCTAAATTAGGTAAATTTAAACGTCATTGTGGGCTGTGTCCACTTAAATGAACGAAATAAATGATCGAACAATAGTTTATACAAGCTACTGCATTTATTTTTCACTTAGGCCGTGTGCGAACAGCGTTAAAAATTTATCCTCTGGCTAATTTTTGACGTTTGAGTTGAGGTGAATAAATGTTTAGCTTTTTGGTGTGCGAACTGGATTAAATGCGATTTTTAACACTAGTATATTTTTTTAAATTTCCCTACAAGAATTGAAAAATGTCCCCTTCTATTTCTTGGTACGGAGAAATGTAAAAATTTGATTTGGAAAAAACGAAAAAAAAGAACGCAGCATATAGGAAAGTTCTTAGCTGATTCTGGAATGGTAGCAACCATCTAATTCGGTTTAGTAGCTTGCTAAATGGGGCCATTTTAGCTTTTTCAACGTATAACTACATTTTGTAAATCCTATGAATTGTTTTTGATTTTGAACCAAATAAAAAATTGACTATGCGGAAAGTAGCTCGGTTCAAATATGTGTCTGGAATGGTACCAATCATCCAGATCAGTTCAGTGTTATAGAAAATTAGGTCCCATTTAATATTTTTTGCTGCTGTTCTCTTCTGATATAAAACAAAAAACTAAAAACGCAGCAGTTTTTATTATATGTATACTAGCTGTTATCCGGCGCGTTGCTGCCGCAGAAATAATAAAGGATAAAACATTGTTTTTGAAAGAGTTATTATAAACCTATTGGTTCAACATTTTGCCAAAAGCTTTCAAACTCATAATATAAGAGTTTTCGCAAAAGCGACCCCAGCCCCATCTATTCGGTTATTTGAAATAGCCTTAGTCATTTCGTACAACATCAGCTATCCACCAGTTAAAGCCCCTTCAAAATCGGTACATCCGTTTCCCGTCGTCGCGTTTAAAAATAAAATTGTACCATAGCGCCACCTAGGGGATAATTTGCATCATAAGTTACTTCCTATATTATCAGCCATGGCAGCCGTGGCACTGAAGGTAACGTCAAAACGGTCCTTTATATTCTGATCGGTTTATATTTACGAAAATTCAAAAAAATCGACATTATCTATCGGTCAGTGAAAGTCTCGTCAAAATCGGTCTAGCCGTTCTCGAGATAAGCCAGGAAAAACAGACAGACAAACATTTTAAAAATGTGATATGAGGGATGTGTAAGCTCTCATATGCGTGTAGTAAAATACTGTTATTTTGACATAACAAACAGACACTCCATTTTTATTTATGTGTATAGATTTATTTTATTTTGTTAAATTATGGGAAGTTTTAACGCGGTACAGAACACTGGTTTGGCAGCTGAACTTTACAAAAAAAATTGTTACACAATGAATATTAATGAACAAAAAAGTATATCGGTTAATTTTAGTAATTCTTCGTACGTAACCAAATAAAATTAAACATAATTTACAAAAACACAAACGGAAAATTCGACATTAATGATTAATATAAAACAAACAAAAATAAATGCAAATAAAAACAAACACACTACTCCGACTGTCTCTCTTACTCCTTCATAAGCATAGAAAATTATCCACTGGCTAAATTTTTAGCCTGCTCCAGAGCAGGCTAAATTTTTGAAGTTTATATTCACCACACTAGTGTTTAAATGTTAGTGCTAAAATGTTGTTACCAAATATGTCAATATATGCCTAAATTAATAATTTTAAAATGTATGGTTTGGGCAAATTTTATAAAACATTGATTTTCCGTTTTCACCAAATCTTCGAATGTTTCGAACACTTATTTTTCTAAGCGGGTAAGAAACATAAATTTTGGGCTGATGTGAAAAACGGACATATTTGTATTGAGTTAAGATATTTTTCGTTGTACTGGCATTAGAATAAAATAGGAAATAATAATGTGATTGTAAAATTGGTGTCGAAAATCGTGTCCAGCGTAATCGTTCATTAGTACATAGAATTTGTATCATTATAATACCAATAGTAATAAATAATGATTATATATGAATAGTAGGTATCAAAAGCAAATACAAAATAAGTTATAATTAGACTAAAAATAATTAAAAACTACTATAAATAAAATAACTAAATGAAAATATTTTATGACCAATATGATAAAATAAAAAAGTTTAGACAGTTATAATAAAGTAGGAGATGATGGTGAAGACGAAGAAAGAAGAAAAAGAAAAAGAAATTATTGCGAAGTTGCGTAGAAATTTAAAAGTTTTTAAAATTATTAGCATTAGATATAGACAGAGAACAATTTTTTTCTTCCGCTCTAACAAACGGTGGTTCAGAAAGATGAAAAGCATGGTTGATAAAGTTTCACCTTTAATGCCTTTGTGTAAATAATACTGCCTTTAGGTGGTACAGTTACAGTTGGTACCTACCCTGTGTTGTACCTACAAAAAAGATGCAGTGAAAATTCTTTAAATAGTAATAAAAATTACAGCCCCGTATAATGAAATCTTCATTCAAAAGGCAATTTTAAAGGTCATTTTTGTATATGTAATCCCTAAAAAGGTTGAAGTAGGAGACATTCGAGGTCATCAGCTTTATCGGAAAGATATTTTAACGTGTCTCGTTAAAATTTACTTTCGATTTCCTGACAGAACAGGGCAACCATGGTCCATCAGACATCGGTACTTTCTTCGGATGTCATGTTGATCAATTGATCAATTGATCAATTGACGAACTACATTAATATAGATACTAAAAGCTGAAGTTGCTCCACGAAAATATAAACCTTGCTTATTCCGAGAGCCATGCTGATGAAGATAACAACAGATGATTTTTTTTACGAAAGTTGATGTTGTTGAAAAATGGCCGAGAGCCTATCATAAATTTAATCATGGTTTGTACAAGATGGAACACTTTCCCCAAATCTGAACAGAAGTCCTCCGAAGTAATTAAATTAAGAAACAGGAGATATAGCTGCCATATTTTCTTTCAAGGTTTTGAGTATTTTATTTTGTCTGCCTTGAATTCTTTTTTTATCTAAGTTTTTATTAGTTTTGAGGGCAAAAATGATTGTAAGTCGAAATTAGATTTTCAACTTTCAATTGTTTTTCTTTTCATACAAATTTCGCTCGAAATTTTAAGGCATGTAATTTAATGAAGCGGAAAAATTCCTAATGAATTCAATGCCAAATAAAAAAAGCTTAACAATAAATTACCAAACAAAAAATAGCAAAAGAACAAATTTCAAAATAAATGTATCGAAATATTGATTGCGAATTGATAAAAAAACAAAATGAATAGAAAACAAAACGTAAATTGCCAATTAAGGTGAAACAAAGAAATTTCAAATGAATTTCTCCAGTTAATATTGAACTGATTTTGAGTGGGTGCTTCTTTAAAGATTTAAATGGGCCTTATGAATGTTTTATACTTGAACCTAATGACTAGTTCCTATCGGTCTTAATGTCCATGGACATTATGTCCGCAGACCTTATGTTATTCCACCAGGGGTTTTAAATCTACCAATTGTTGTTGAGAGCTAATCAATTTTGATTGAATGTTTAGTTGTACCATCCCTTCTACATGCGATGATACTCGGTGCAGACTTTTGGGTACTATCGGGAATCGTCCCGGATCTTCGTTCTCGAATGTGGAATATTTCAAGTCAGGATATGGTGGCTTCAATGAAAACTATTTCTATCACAGAAAAGACTGAGTTGGACAATATTCAAACGGGGAAACTAAACATTTTGATTGATGGTTTTATTCAGGGGTATGCCAAAAGGGCTGGATGTGACAGTAATGGTCAGAATCAATTAAACAAAGGTTCTATCCGGTTTCTACGGCAGTGCAGGTCCACATCGACAAAACCCTTCAGGAAATGTTTGATGATGATGTGATTGAAAAATCAGAAAGGCCTTGGGCTTCTCCAATAGTTTTAATTAGAAAGAAAGATGGTACCTTTAGGTTCTGCGTCGATTATAGAAAGCTAAATTAGGGTTCAGAGAGTGACGCGCTTTCACTTCCGATAATTTCAGCAATTTTAGATAAGCTTAAGAACGCGAAATTTTTGACGTCATTTGACATCAAATCCGCTTATTGGCAGATTCCAATGTCGGGGGAATCTCGTAAATTTACTGCCTTCGCAATGTTGGGTAGGGGTCTTTTTCAATTCAAACGGATGTCTTTCGGCTTACGCAATGTTCCTGCAACTTGGAATGATTCATTGATAGCGTTTTAGGGCCTGAATTGGAGCTTTTCATGTTTGTTTATCTGGACGATATTATTATCGTTATAGATACCTTCGAGAAACATCTCGAAATTCTGAACGAAGTTTTAAGAAGATTGCGTGACCATCTCTTAAACTTTTAGGTTGTGTAGTTGATCGAAATGGGTTACATGTGAACCCAGAAAAGATAGGTAGTATGGATAGGATTCCTGCACCTAAAAATCTAAAAGAGGTTAGAAGTTTTGTAGGGACAGTTTAGTGGTACAGACCCTTCGTACCAAATGTTGCTACATTAGTAAGATTTGCATAAAAAGAGCAAAAAGTTCTTCTGGTCACCAGAATGTGAAGACAGCTTCAGAAAAACTAAAGAATGTTTAATTACGGCTCCTATTTTGACATGTCAGGGGTTTCAGTCTTCCATTTGGAGTCCAAACCGACGTGTCCAATTACGGCATCAGCATCGTTTTATCTCAAGTAGGTTTATCTTGAGTAGGTCTTTGAATAGATCCGAAAGGAACTATTCGACTACAGAAAAAGAATAATTAGCAGTTTGTGGGCAATCGAGAAGTTGCACCCGTACATTAAAGGTGTGCACTTCACGGTCGTAACTTATCACTACTCATTGAATTGGTTGAGTAACCTCAAAGACCCACAAGACTAGCGCGCTGGGCAAAACGGCTACAGCAGTTCGATTACAAACACGTCGTTCCCGACATGTTGCCTCGAGAAGTTCCAGTAGTAGCAGGAATTCCAGATGAGGATTTAGACCCTTGGGTGGCCAAAATGATTTTAGCAGTTGAATCAAACCCGTTAATAAACATCCGTCCTGGAGAGTAGATAGTGGAAAGCTTTTTAAATTTGTCGAATCCAATCATATAGTAGTGCATGGGAGCAACGAAGAATGGAAAGAAGGAAAATCCATCCGTTTTATAGCCAAGAAGATTGAAAGAAGCAAGTGTGTTGTCAACAATTATCTTGATGACCCGGAAAGGTATGGAAAGAACCGCAAAGGAAGAATCAGAAGTTCACTTACATGTAAGCAAAGGCCGGCGATACTGAGAACAGCTTCAAATTCAAGGCCCTCTGTAAGTAAAATCAAGGCAGAAACTGGAGTTAAAGCGAGTAGATCGACTGTTTTCGGGCGATACAGAAGGCCGACCATATTCGCCATCAAAAAATGAAGAGAAAACCACCAATGAATGCCAAACGTAAAAGCCAACGGCTTGAATTTGCAACAAGTCACATCAGGTTGAATCGAGAGTGGCATACCGTAGTCTTTTCTGATGAAAAAAATTTAAATTTGGACGGACCTGATGGGTACAGCTTTTATTTTCATGATTTAAGACAAAAAAAAATGCATCTCCAAAGGCGGCACAGCAAGGGAGGTGGTGTAATGGAAAGAAGTAAAATGTAAACCTACTTGCATGGCCACCATATTCACCCAACCTGAACATCATGGAAAACGAGTGGGGTTGGCTTTTATAAAAAGTCTACTAGGGAGAAAGGCAGTATGATGAAACGGAAGAGATAATTAAAGCCATAAAACAAGCCTGGTCCGAAATTTCACTTGGTTATTTGACAAAACTCCATGAATCTATAAACAGCAGGCTTCTTGAAGTGATTCAGCGATCAGGAGTTAGTACCCATTAATAAAAACTGTTGCAATTCTTGGAATAAAACTAACCTTTATTTATACAAACAAAACTGTTACTGTTTGATTGTTTTCTAAGCTTGGAACAGGTGAATTTGTCTACTGTCCTTAATCAAGTGAAAAAAAGCAGGTACATTTTATGACATTTATGGGAAAAGCGTCATAAATGTTGCAATTATCAACATAATTCTTAATTTTTCTTAACAATATAAATTTAATATATCCTTCATTCATTGTGCATTTGGTTTTTCCCAAAATATCGAGGGGTCTGAAAAATATCGCAAAATGAAAATAGAAAACGGCCTGTCCTTAATCAAGTGACACGGAGTGTAGATGCAGGCAGAAAAGATAGATAAGCTACTCTCAGAGAGTGTCATAATAGTCTATTGGTTGGACACATGGGGGTTAAAAAAGGCGCAGGGCCAGAAGTCCACGGGCCAGAAGTCCACTAATACATTATGGACTTATGACCCACCATGGTGGGTCTAAAGTACACAAGAAATTCCTGTGAACTTTTGGCCCATCGATTATGGACTTTTGACCCACTGAGGTGAGCCAATAGTCCATAATGGTGTACAAGTAAGCTCTCAATTTATTTATTTTTTCGACTTAAATGACTTTTGCTACTCCATTTTCATGGCAACGAAAATGTGTGAGGAAATTCAACTCTTGTCTGAATCTGAGAGGAACTATTTTATTAATGGCACCTTCAGCGTTCTTCCATCAGGCGAATTGAAGCAATTAGTGATTATTTGTGTAGCACATTCAGAGCACGTAAGTACCTACTTAGCATTTGTTGTTACAATTACTTTTCCATACTAAGTAGGTACTTACGTGCTCTGAATGTGCTACACAAATAATCACTAATTGCTTCAATTCGCCTGATGGAAGAACGCTGAAGGTGCCATCAATAAAATAGTTCCTCTCAGATTCAGACAAGAGTTGAATTTCCTCACACATTTTCGTTGCCATGAAAATGGAGTAGCAAAAGTCTGTTTCCAGAACACTGCCTTTGTAAAATGTGTTATTATATAATTTATGTTAATTAATTTTGTTATTTTCTTTAAAAATAAATAGGTATCTATGATTTCATAATTGTTTTAGTTTTATTGTGGACTTGTGACCCATTTCTCCTTAAAAATTATGAACTTGTGGCCCACTTTCTTGTGCACTTCTGACCCACCTGGGTGGGTCAGAAGTCCAAAATGTATTTGTGGACTTCTGACCCACCCTAGTGGGTCAGAAGTCCATTATGGACTTTTGACCCGTGGACTTCTAGCCCTGCGCCGTTAAAAAAACGTTTGCGAGAGTAGCGGTCAAATACTGGCCCAAAATTAGAGCTGATAAAATGTAGTACGTGTCAACAAGTGAAGCCAATTAATGATAAGCCAGCCGGTCTTATGACTAAAAGAATAGGTGTTCCTTCTATAAAACCACAAAATAAAAGCATACACTCCTCGCACCCCTTAAAACACATTTTCTATCGTTCTTTGCTCCCAAACTAAGCAAGCTAGAGATCTAATTTTTATTTTCAATTAAAGATCATTTAACTGTTATTTATTGATCAGAAGGAAGATTCAATGCTAAAGCCTTAAGTATTAACAAACAATTTTTAACCAACAACCGGCAAAATGCAAGGTGCTTTTTTTGCGCCACATGAATAGGACACAATAAAAAAAACACTTTTTAGAATTAATTGTATTTTTATTTCAAACAATCATTACAATGTAAGGACTGAGGGAGATATTCTGTTATAGAACTGATTTGAAAATAATTTTTTTGAGAGACTGCTGGTAGTCTTAAAGCCATTACAGATGTAAGAATTAAAATTCAGAAACATCTGTAGTTATAAGACTAACGGGACATAATATTTAGAAAATCTAAACATCGCTATTTAGCTTAGTTTATACTTTATCAAGAACAAGTATATAATTGACAGATACAGTGCAGATATCAAGAATAAACCCATAATAATAGTTAAAGTAAGAGTATTTTATTAATTTTAATTCGAATTTTAAAAAATTTTCTGAGCAATAAAAATTTAAAAAAAATTGAAATGCTGGATTTATGAAACAATAAAAAGCTCCAATCCCCATCTTTGAAACCACAAAAAAAAAATAAAAATTAAGCTAAATTTAAAGTAAAACATGGTTCAAGCATCGATTGAGGTTTTATCAAACTCAGAAAGACATACTTTCGAAATTTTGTTTGAATAAAAAAATGCTTAAATGTAAACAGAATGTTTGGTTAAACATGTTAGGAAGACGTAATTGCAGCTTTATTATTTTAACCTTACTTTTGCAAAACATTAAAATATCGCCTACAAAGTTTAGATCATCCCTTATTTCTTTGAGTGCAGCGCTGTTTCTTTTCAATGTTTTGTTAGTTTTGATGATGAGGCTTTATGCAAGGCTTTTCAGTGCATTTAAAATCCAGCATTTCAGATTTTTTTAAATTTTTGTTGCTCAGAAAATTTTTTAAAATTCGAATTAAAATTAATAAAATACTCTTACTTTAACTATTATTATGGGTTTATTCTTGATATTTGCACTGTATCTGTCAATTAAATACTTGTTCTTGATAAAGTGTAAACTAAGCTAAATAGCGATGTTTAGATTTTCTAAATATCATGTCCCGTTAGTCTTATAACTAAAGATGTTTCTGAATTTTAATTCTTACATCTGTAATGGCTTTTAGACTACCAGCAGTCTCTCAAAAAATTTATTTTCAAATCAGTTCTATAACAGAATATCTCCCTCAGTCCTTACATTGTAATGATTGTTTGAAATAAAAATACAATTAATTCTAAAAAGTGTTTTTTTTATTGTGTCCTATTCATGTGGCGCAAAAAAAGCACCTTGCATTTTGCCGGTTGTTGGTAAATAATTGTTTGTTAATACTTAAGGCTTTAGAATTGAATCTTTCTTCTGATCAATAAATAACAGTTAAATGGATTTTAATTGCAAACTAAAATTAAATCTCTAGCTTGCTTAGTTTTGGAGCAAAGAACGATAGAAAATGCACTTGAAGTGTTTCCTATTAAAGTGGCGAGGAGTGTATTTTGCTGCGGGGTGAAGGAGTCTATCTCCCCTCGTAAGCCAGTAGGTGCAATTTTGTAAACATAAAACAAATTTTATTTTTTAGAAAATGGCCCCTCCCGGCGAAATGAGGGGAGATAAACCCCCTCCCCATAGTAAAATCTGCTTGTATTTTGTTCCTATACAGAATCCCATTATTAGTTTGCAGCAAAAAAAATGTGCTCAAACATTTTTTAACTTTAACAGTGCATGGTGGCCACAACCGACCACCTAAGGGTTGGCAGACTTCCCGATTACATATCACACTTGTTGGTAGATGATAATAGAGCTAATTATTTTCGTTTTAAAATGATGTAAGTATTTTTGTCGTTAGCCTTCCCTCTATAATTAGAGTATTGAATTTTGAAAACAAAAGTAGTTCTTAACAAGGTAAAATTTTGAAAATAAAAATAGCTAAAACAATTTATTTTTAATTTTTTTTTCAAAATTTTAAGTTTGAAAATTAATTTTACAAAAACCATTTACTGAAGCAACTTTATTTAAAAATATAATAAAAGCAGAGATTGTTGGCTTTTCAAAAAGGTATAACAAGGCATTGTAAGTATTACCGTTGTTTTTAATATTTTTTTTTCTGTTTTAAGACAATTTTTAGAAAATTGTCCCTCCCGGACAAACGGGTTGAGATAGACCCCTCTCCTGTACAGTTTTTTTTTTTCTTAACCTACCCGTTCCAGCTATTTTTGTTTGTATTTTATGTGAATCACTTTTTATAGGTGATTTTTAGGTGGATGTATGAGATACTTTGAGGTTGAATATATCCTCAGCCAATCGACTTAGGACTTGGGTGTAGCAAAATGCTCATTTGAATACGATCTATGAGAATATTGATTTTCGGAATTTTGCTGGCCGGCTAAAATAAAAAGGGCCCAAATTGGCGGATGTCCTTTAATTATGGTTTGTACAAGATGGAACACTTTCAACAAATCTGAATAGAAGTCCACCGAAGTAGTTAAAATCAGAAACAAGTGCCATATTTTTCTTCAAAGGCTTGAGTATTTTATTTTGTCTGCCTTGAATTCTTTTGTATCTTAGTTTTCATTAGTTTTGAGGGCAAAAATGATTGTAAATTTCGACTTTTTGCAACTTTCAATTGTTTTTCTTTTCATACAAATGTGGGGATAGCTATAAGCTGAATGCATTCATCAAATAGCTTTTCACTGTAAGAAGATCAGTGGCCAGCTAGTACGATAGTAAATATGTAGTAAGCTTATTAGCCAATTATGCTATGTGATTGCTGTATTATCTCGGCATCGAGATTAGCGGCCACTGATTGGCCGAAACCATTGAGGACGACAAACAAGAAGATGCCTTCCAAACATAGTAAACTTTTGGAAGGACACTTCTTAACTGACAATAAATTAGTAGTTTTGTTTCATTGGTTTTACTTAAAAAAAAAGAAATAATTTAAGGCAGACAAAGAGAAAACAGGAAGAAGAATTACGCAGTTGATACAGATAATTAGCTACATAGTGGTTTAGTTTTGCTACATTTTATGTCGGGTCTTTTTTTTTTTGTTAAAAAAAGGCATGTTATTCGATTGACTTTAGCGACGAATTCATCCTGATATTGCAGGACTCGTGACCAATTCCAATTTAACTTTTTTTAATATTTCGGGTCCAAGCGATAGTGGTCCACCTTCGTTTTGTTTTAAATACCTATTTGTATTGTTCACTTTGCTTTCAAAAGATCTCAGGTTTTAATCTTATTTAAAGGTTTCCTGGGCAATTAAAGAATAATAAAAATCCTTATTCGGGAATCAAAAGTAATTATTTACCTATCGTCTTTTTATTTATATTTGGCTTTGCACCATTAGTAACATGAAGACATCTGGCACACATTCTATGCCATATACCATCATATTTACCAACGTGATACATTCTCTGTTGCTAAGCTCGGATGCAGCTTAAACACCAACCCAAGCCAAGCTCAACCAAACACAAAAACCGGCACAAGTTTGCAATGCAATATGTCATTACATTACCAACCCAAGCCACGATAAAAAGAACTCTCTGTTACTAGGTATAGCCAGAAGTTTTAAGAGCAATGACTAGCATTTGAAAGTCGAGCCAAGCTTTGCTGAATACAAAGAGCAATACCCTCTCCTACTCATTTTGCACACGTTGATATTTGCCGATAAGATAAGATAAGATAATATAAGATAATAGAAAAATATTTTATAATTTTCATATTACAATTCAGTCTATTCATGATACTGAAAGAATAAAGAGCTTAAATTAAATCAAATACAAAATTGATGCGTTTTTATTCTTAACCCGTAAAATCGGCTTACAGACTATTACTGGCGCAGTCGGGAAAAATAAAAAAAAAAATACACACACATTTGAGAAATAAAATTCAAATAAATTGTCTTTCTTTCGGTTCTGAAAAAAAAACGTGATAAATTATAAATAAGTTTCTATTATTGCTTTGAAAAATTGTTACAAAAAAAATAAAAATAATATTATGAAGCATCACGACTGATTATGGAAAAATATGTACATATGATAAAATAATTTACTACTTTACTAGCATTACAAAGCTATGTGTTCATTAAAAAAAAAAAAAAACAGTTTTACCTATATACATATGTATGTACATAAATTGTGTGTCTGAAACAAGTTTAATTTTTTTTAAGAGCTTACAATTCTCGAATGCATTTGCCCAACATACATAGCTAGTTGAGAAAAAAAAATCTGATAAATAACACGAAAGACTTTCAACAGAGAAAAACAACGAAAAAGAACAAGGTATGGCGAATATGGAACTCTTTACTTTGATCAAAGATATTCAGGCATTCACAGGATTACCCGAAGAACTCAGCTTATTTATTAAACACGTAGATTGTATATACAGACATGTGGTCAACTTAAATGAACCCTCAAACTTGAACTAAAAATAAGACAAAAAATAAAAGAAACCGCAAATATTATACTTATTAATAAAAATAATCCGACAAGTTGGCCGGAAATAAAAAACATATTATTATCAAATTGTTCAGTAAATGAAAGTGTAGAAAATATAGTAAATCAAATTAAATTGTTAGAATTTCGAGGTTCAGTCTCATTACTTTTTGATCAGTGCTTATGTCTTTTTACCAAATTAAACATTAAAGCTGATTTGTCTATTGAAACTCCTTCCTGGTTTAATAAAGAACAAAATGAGAAAATGACTCTAAAGTTTTTCATTAGCAAGCTTCCAAGCAACCCGAAACTTATTCTTCAGGCTAGAAATCCGAATTCTCTCAGGGATGCTAAAGATATCTTATTGGATACAGATAACTTCAATTCAACGGTTTCTCATAATATCTATAATCGTACTCATTCATTATCTCAACATTTCGAATCTAACCCAGTAAATCGTAGTTTTGTAAATTCAAACAGATACTCAGGACAAAATCAAAATGTTTATACAGGAAATTTTGTTCGATCTAATCGGCAAAATGCTACAGGTAGTAGACAGGGAAATAATTCAGAAAATTTCAGAGGTAATTTTGGTCAGTCTCGTCAAAATAACAATCAACCTCAAAGCTCAAATTCACGAAATTATTTGTATTCGCAAAATAATAGGGTAAATGCGAACAGTTCAGGATATTCAAGAAACGCAAATAATAATGATTCACAACAAATCAAGCGGAATTCGGCACAAACGAGAGTTAATAACAATAGCGATACTATGGATATTGATTATGTTGAAGCAGAAAATGTGTCCAATCATACTAATACATAACAAGATAACGGTTCACCATATCAGAATTTTCCGTCAGATATCTTAGAACACTTCCCTGTATAATTGTTAGCAATAACCCTTTCCCTCTTAAATTACTCATTGATTCCGGAGCGAGCACTTCACTTATCCAAAGCGATCTTTTTGATAAGTCCTTCAAAACGGAATTGCACAAACCTGTCACACTTAAGTCTGTGAACGGTAAAATGTGTGTAAGCTCAAAAATCACTATTCCTTTATTCAAAGAGTTTAACAGATCGTCTGCTACAATGGAACTGCTCGAAACGAAATTGAATGGCGATTTTGACGGAATTATTGGCTGTAATATTTTAAGACAATTACAAGCTAAAATTGATTTCAAAAGCTCAAGTCTTATAACAAAAGATGCAACATTACCATTGATATTTAACCATTATACTAATAAATGCACAGAGCAAGATTTAAATACATTATGTAAAGATATTATAGACATACATTTTATAGAAATTGATATTGACGAAATTACGAGTAAACTTAAAATTGATAATTTTAATAAAGAAGAAATTGATTTGTTAACCTCTACGATCCGAAAGTATAAGAAGGTATTTTATCTAGAAGGTGACAACTTGTCTTGTGTTCTTGCATACACACATAAAATACCAACGAAAAATGATATCCCAATATTTTCAAAAACATATAGATATCCGGAGGCTCACAAGGACGAGGTTGAAAACCAAATTTCGGAAATGCTTAAATCGGGAATAGTTGTTAAATCAAGGAGTCCATACAATGCACCAATTTGGGTAGTCGATAAAAAACTTGACAATTCCGGTCAAAAAAAGTGGCGCATTGTAGTGGACTATATAGGAAATTAAATGAAGTAACAACAGAGGATAGATTTCCTATACCCAATATTGAGGACATTTTTTCCAAATTGGGCAACGCACAGTATTTTTCAACCCTCGACCTTGCCAAGGGTTTTCACCAAATTCCACTTGACGTAGAAGACAGGCACAAAACAGCATTTTCTACCGCAAACGGGCACTACGAGTTCACTCGAATGCCGTTCGGTTTGAAAAATGCTCCTGCATCATTCCAGCGAATGATGAATAAAGTGCCGTCTGACTACATTAATAAAATATGCGTGGTGTACCTAGACGACATTTTATTTTTTTCAACAGCACTGCAGGAACATATAGATTCTCTAAACAAAATATTCAAACGTCTTTTGAAATTCAACCTTAAAGTGCAAATCAATAAATGCAACTTTTTCAAGCGTGAAACTGAGTATTTGGGTCACATCATATCCTGTGATGGTATAAGTTCTAATCCTAATAAAATCGAAGTTATTAAGAAAATAGAGCTACCTTCGTCATCAAAGCTTATAAAATCTTTTCTTGGAATTACTGGATTTTACCGGAAGTTCATTAAGGACTACTCCAAAGTAGCCCTACCAATGTTAAATTGTCTCAAAAAGGTTCAAAAATTAACGTCAAAAACCCTTACTACATTGAGTCCTTTAACAAGCTTAAAGCACTTTTATGTAGTTGTCCTATTTTGGCCTACCCAAACTTTTCTAAGACATTCACTTTAACAACAGATGCCAGTAACGCGGCCTTAGGTGCAGTTCTTTCACAAAACCAACATCCTTTAGCTTTTGCATTTCGGACTTTAAATCGTCACAGAACTAATTATAGCACGATTGAGAAAGAACTTTTAGCCATAGTTTGGGCCACCAAGTACTTTCGACCCTATTTGTTCGGGAGAAAATTTAAAATTCTGACTGACCATCGACCGCTTATATGGTTGAACTCATTGAAAGAACCTAATTCTAAGCTACAACGCTGGAGAATTCGACTGAACGAATATGATTTCAGTATTGAATACATAAAAGGCAAGGAAAACAATGTTGCCGATTTTCTCAGTCGTTTACAAACCAATTTTGTAGAAGAAGGAGAAGATGACCATGAGGTTAGATCAGACATTGCAACTATCCATAGTGGTATAGAAAACCAAAATGACCATATATTCATTACCGAAAACCCTGTCAACATTTATAAAAACCAGTTAATAATCGAAAAAAGTAGTGCCAAAGACTATACTAACAAATGTTTGTTTAGAAAAAAAAGAAGATCCATTATAAAATTATTGGAATACGACGAAGAATATGTTTTAAATATTTTGAAAGAGCTTATCCCTATCAAAGGCACATTCGGTATCTTTTGCAATGATGATAACATATTTGTGAAATTTCAAGCGACAATAGTCAAATATTTCTCTAATTCAACTAACATGAAACTTCTTAGATGTACAAAGTTTCTAAAGGATATAACAAACCATGACACTTTGTTAGAAACAATAGAAAAATTTCATCTAGAAAAAAATCATAGGGGAATCGAGGAAACCTATTTGGAAATGAAAAAAGTACTTTATTTTCCGAATCTTTGACTTGAAATCCACAAATATATAAACAATTGTATTATCTGTAACATGTGTAAATACGATAGAAACCCGATAAAACCAAAACTCATGATATCTGAAACACCTGACAGTCCCAACCAAATTGTCCATATTGATATTTGGTTTTTAAATAAAAATAACATGTTTCTAACTTGCATCGACAAGTTGACTAAACAATAAACATGTTTCAATTCACTCGTTATCAGATAGGAACTCCATCACGATATTTGAGGTTTTAAGAAACAGATTCGCAAATTTAGGAAAACCACTGAAGATCGTGGCTGATAACGAATTCAACACCGCCTATATAAAAAAATATCTTACTAGCGAAAGCATACTGTACCACTTCACCTCTCCAAATACGCATACGGGCAATGCGGTAATTGAGCGATTTCACCTCACGATCAACGAACACATGCGACTTTTCAAACTAAATAAAGAAAATAAGGACATAGAAGATAGACTTTTGGTTTACAAGGCAGTTCAGTTATATAACGATACTTGACATTCAATAACAAAGTATAAGCCAAATGATCTTTTGCATAGTACGTTAAATGAGACAGAACGGAAAGAACTTAAAGCGCGGGTTTTAAAAACCAAAGAAAAACAAATCAATAAGATGAATGAGACGCGTGAAGAAGCAAGTGATTATAAAAATAGAGAGTTAGTAAAAAATTTAGGATTTCACAACATAAAACACTTGCCAAGATATATTGTAAAAGACGTAAAAAAAAAGGAAAAACTTATTTTAAAGATCAATCTGGAGTTAAGAGGGATAGACAAATTATTAAGAGAAACTATAAACATCAAAGTTCTATAGAAAATGTTAAATTTGATAGAAAGCTTACTGGAAGAGATTACAAAATAGAAGAAAAAAAACCAAAAAGGTAGTTCATTAGCAATGTTGTTTAGTTTTGATAATTCAGACCGGAGCTCGTTATTCATTTTGCCTTTCAGATATATTACATATATTTTATAATATAATATTTATAGAACATTCTATTATAGTATAAGAAAACTTATCAAAAATATTACTATGTTATTTATTTCATTTCAATCTTAAATACATACATAAACAAAAAAAATATTCAATTACCTATTTAAAAAGCAAAAAAAAAAAAAATTTTTTATTTGAATATGAAAATAAATATTAAACATATTAATAGAAAATACACTTCTACAATTTATTTCAAATGTTGAATTAGTAGCTTATAAGTTTGATTATATTCAATTATTGTTAAATAATAATTTTCGTATGTAGGTATGTATTTAAATTTATAATGATCGGTTTCTACAAGTCAACAACAAAAGAGATTGCGCAAAAAACAGCAGCATTTGAACACATCGGAACGCGTTCTTTTCATACAAGAGGGGGAGGAGTAACATGAAGACATCTGGCACACATTCTATGCCATATATACCATCATATTTACCAACGTGATACATTCTCTGTTGCTAAGCTCGGATGCAGCTTAAACACCAACCCAAGCCAAGCTCAACCAAACACAAAAACCGGCACAAGTTTGCAATGCAATGTCATTACATTACCAACCCAAGCCACGATAAAAAGAACTCTCTGTTACTAGGTATAGCCAGGAGTTTTAAGAGCAATGACTAGCATTTGAAAGTCGAGCCAAGCTTTGCTGAATACAAAGAGCAATACCCTCACCTACTCATTTTGCCCACGTTGATATTTTCCGATAAGATACGATAAGATAATATAAGATAATAGAAAAGTATTTTTTGCGTTTATATTCTTAACCCGTAAAATCGGCTTACAGACTATTACTCATTGGTTCCGCTTCAAAGGTTTGGAATTTCCTTGTAAAAATAAAATTTCTGGCGCCTTACCCCCCATTGACGTTTTTACACACGTCCCTCAAGCTCTAATATTCAATAGAATATCTGAGTAAATATCTACCTTTTGTATTGTTAGCATTTTAGTAGTTTTTTATATTTATTTATTTATTTATTTATTTATTCAAATCTATATACGATATTAAATCCACCGATTTTGCTAAGATAATTCATTCATTTTTTGATTTCTAGGCAGAAAAAAAATTCAGGTTTTCATAACAAATATTAAATAATTTACAGCAATTGGAAATTCGTTCACGCTGCCTATAATAAGTAGTATGAGGAACCTCAAAAATAAACTGTCTTGTCCTAAGTTGCCGACTTGGAGCATATATACTAATGTAAGATACTAAATCAGCAATCAATATCATTACAGAGAATATGACGTATAAACAACGTATAAACGCCTCGACTCAAGATTTTGCATTCCGAGCACGACCAGTTGAGCGAGGCTGAGGAAAAAGCATCGTTTATGCTGCCCGTTTCCTTTTTTTTATTCGCCGTGCTGTGAGACAAAACCGGAAAAAACAGTTTTTTATCTCGTCGATTAGGTACCTGTATTTCTTTTTGGTAATCGTTTTAGTAATTTATTGATTAAATTGTTCGCGGTAGTTTTAATAATTCGATTAAATAAATATTAATAATAATAACAATAATCGGTTTAGTTTCGCTTGATCGTCGCGCGGTCAAAATTGTATATTCAGCAATATTTACTAAAAGAATGGGATATCGAAAAAATTAATAAAATAAAATAGACGATTGTAAGTGTATAAATAGAAAAAAAAGAAGCAATTCAGAAACAGGAACTAAGCTCGTAGTATAATGTAACAAACCGTTACAGTATTCTTTATGAACCCGAAGGAACATACCGATAGAGTTGGCATATCAATTTTATTTGAAAGTCCAAAAATATTTTGGTTTTCTCTAACTTTTTCAAATCGAACTGCTGGTTACATTTTGTGATTTGACCGCTGGGACCTACAATATTTCTAATTTGCATACCTATATACAATATCCAAAATGTCAAAGCATTTTCATATCAGATAATCTTCTATGCAACATAAGGTATAATTTATAAAAAAAAGTAAACAAATCTCTATACTTATATTTAAACACAATGAACTCCTAACCAAAACAATCAATACATCTTATTCACAGAGTGACAGATGCTGCAATACTTAATTACCGGTACGCATATACAAAAACCACACACTATCTATCTATCCACCAACACCAAACACTGATCATCACCATGATCTGGCTGGCTTAAGATGATACAACAGTAAAACAACTTCAGAAACGAAGGCGCTTTTCCATTTTCAACTACATAGTAAAAAAAAAAGTGCGTTTGACTTGGTAGTAAATAAGTTTTATTACTTATACCGCCAAAAAAAACATTTCTATTGTTTTTCCGTTGAAAGACACAACCAGAATGATCCTCCCTCAATCCCATATAACAGACTTAGTAAGAAAAACACACAAATCTCTTAGATGCTTGTTTGAGATGCTTTGGTAACGTTCACCCATTATTCTTCAAACGTTCGAAAAATGAAATCGCAAGAAATGAAAAACAAACAGGCCATGAGTATTATTTTTCATTTATAGTATACAACCATAGGTAAGACCTACATACTATGAAATACTTGTGCTGCTGCTGCTGCTTCTTCAAAGTAAAAAAGTGATCGGCCGATTTGAGCTAAGCAATCCAGAAAAGAGAATAATTGTTTATTTAAATTTGTGTTGTTAATTTTTTTTCATCACTATCACTTCACTATAATAGTATAGACGCGTACCCGACGCGTTTATAGTAGAGAGAAGAAGAACCCCAGCAAACATTTGTGAATGTTCACTTAGCATTCAGTTTATGTGAAGAATATTTATTCGAAAAACATTCACTTTTGTGGATCCAACATGAATGTATATGTAATAAGATTCACCTGCTCGACAGAGTTCAGAAAAAGGCGTTAAAATTGATAGGAGAGAGAAACATTGAGGAAACATTTCCATCACTCGAACATCGTCGAAATGTTTCTTGTCTTTCTTTATTTTACAGGTTCTTTTATAAAAAATGTTCACTTGAGGTAGCCAGCTGCGTTCCACCCCTTAAACATTTCTCCCGTAACACTCGTCTTGCTAGGAACGCTCATCAGTTTACACTTGAGCCCAATTTCGGTCGTACCGTGAAATATAGAGATTCTTTCTTTAGCCGTACAACACGAATGTGGAATGAATTGCCTGGCACAATTTTTCCTTGCCATTTTGATCTGCAGACATTCAAGATCAATGTTCATCGACACCTCCTTTCCCTTCCTCCCTAAATTCCTATCGCTCGCGCTGTGACTTATCATTAAAAGGGCTATAACAAACCCCTTGAGCGCGTGTGCATTATAAAAAAAAAAAAAAAAAAAAAAAAATTTCCTTCACATAATGTGAATGCGCACAAGTAAATCCTTAAAAAATGTTTATCATGCTGAATAAATTGTTGAGTGCGTCCGCTTTTATTCACATTAAGTGAATGAATATGAACATTTTCTTTTGAAAATACATAACGGAACCCACCTAGTCGCGACAGTAAATAAAACAAAAGCAAATCAAAATCAAAACGCGCCAGTTTCATTGATTTGCTTCAAAGGAAAACATGGACGAATTTTTAATTTTTGAAAGTTCGTTACAAAATTCAAGAGAGAAACAGAATCAACTGGTAAAAATAATAATTTTTGTCTTTATTTTAATTATAATTTATATAATAATTTTATCTTTTCCAGGTAGCGTTTTGCATAACCTAACTGGACTAATGTCGGATTTATTTCAAAAAAATAATTATTTAGTAAATCATATTCTTTTAAAAAAAATATCCCCACAAGCTCAATAAATTTTTTTTAAGGAATCCGACATAATATTAACACATTCAATTCTATGGTACACATTCAAATTATAAATGAATTCTTTTAATGAATTAGAAATGATTCAATTTTACTTCACAAAATTGAATGGGAAAAACTCAATATATCTTCATATTAATGAATCATATTTTACCCAATTATATGGTTCAAAAACGAATCATAAATTATCCAGTAAAATGAATACATAAGCGTCTTTTTTACATTCACTTTAGTGATGAATTACTTAATCATATATGAACCATAAAAATGATTCAAACTTGTGGTCTCGTTAGCAACGAAGGAAGAATCTTAATCGCTTCAGAAATGGATTCATAAATGAAGGTTTTGTTCACTAATGTGAATTATTTATAATTCAATTCTGAAAGGAAATGTTTGCTGGGACGAGGAACCCAACGACGTATGTATATTGTATATAAGTAGGTACTTGATTTAATGGTTTTATTTGAGATTGCAGATACAATTGATTGGATTGTTTGCTTTAGCCAGTACAAAAAAAAACAAAATGACGTATGAATGAGCTGATTTTTCTCTAACAGTGGAAGGTCTGTCCTTCTGCTCGTTAAATTTTCTCAACGACGGATGCCGCCGACATCGCTGGGTCATCAGGGCAAAAAAAATAACTGCATGAAGGGATCATCAAAATCATTATCAGAGATCATTTAGATCACACAGCATATAAAGCCATATTTTCTATAAACAAAAATTCTCTCCGCAGCTACAAGTAAATAATGTTTTCAAATAAATGCAGAGACACAACTGAAATTATTAGACCCACGCATTTAGTGGGTGATGTTATAAGACTTCGTAAGCTTACTTACTCTCACCGTAACAACGCCAACGCAACGTCCAACAAACTTTTTTTCAATTTCGAGTAGATTGCATCAAAAAGAAATATAAGTACACAATTGTGTAAACAGGTGAATAGAAACAGGTAAAAGTAATCGAAACAGGTAGTTGTTATTAACACCCCGCTGCGGAAAATGGACGAATGACACTTTAATTTTGATATTAGGTATTATCAACGTACGTACAATGTACATAGGTATTTTCTAACTGCTGAGACATTGGACTTTGTAAGATAGAGCTAAATTGACATTAATATTATGCATTAGAAGAACCTTAACGTATCTATTTTAAAAGTATTGTACTTTGTGGCATAAGGTTTTGGTTTTTGTGATGAAATCAAATAAAGATCAGTCAGGGATTTTTGAAAATTTTTATCGGCTGTGGCCTTGTTTTATTCAAGTACTTTTTTGATATTCTCTTTGATTATACCAGAAATATTCGGCAGAAAATACTAAACTTTATAACACCCCGTTTATAATATATCTACTTTTATGATTGCCTGTATGAAAGAATGGCACACAATCAACTATAAGCTATAAATAAATAAATAAATAAAAAATAATTTTTTTAATTTCTTTTAAAAAACTTTTCACAATTCAACTTTAGAATTGTTGTTTATAGCAGTGAATAGTGGCTTAACTACGGGGGGGTCAAATGGGCAATTGACCCCCCCCCCGAGTCATCAAAAATACATAAATTCTTCAACTTTTTTCTTAATTGCTCCACAAAAATATTGGAAAAATTTAAATTTTGGAACAATGTAAACCTTTATTTACAAATCATATATAATAATGCTAAGAACTTCAATATTTTTATTCGTGATAATAACCACTCTATTATAGCTGATCCTATCTAAGATGCCTTTTAAAATGGTGTTGAAGAGGTTGCATTGAAGAGTGTTAAAGAGGTTGCATTAAAGAGTATCTTTTGCCTGAATTTATCGAAATCCTAAAAGAGGTTTTTTCCTAATTTGACTCAAATGCGGGTGTCATTTGGCATATCTGAACGGATTTATTGCGGATGTCAAGGTGAAAAGACGTGTTTATGGACTTGGTGTTTTTGGTTCTTTTGATCTTTTGTCGAAATTCCGTTTCTAAGACCACATCACACAGGCAAGATGCTTATTTATACTACATGCTATACATTTCCACAATGGTGCAAGACTCCTTCCAAATATATAAAAAAGACCATTAGGTCTTACAGCGGAATTTTATTCATCGTGGTAGTATTGTTGGCTCGTTTGCATGCATGTCATTAGGCTAGATACCAGAGTGCGGCAGTTATCTTTAACTAAATTTAATAAAAGCGTTGAAGTTTGGTAAAAAACATTCCAGTTAATAGCGCAATGTTTAAAATAAAAATTAGATATTTGAGAACAAAAAAACATAATATTTTGTTTTGAAATTTCGACTTGCTCCATAGGGCAAGAATCTATTAGTTTTGGTGTAAAAAAACTCGATGTAATTTGGAATGGCCCTTAAGTTAGTTATTTAATACAAACGCTGAATAATAGATTTATCTCACGTTTAGGCTGATATTTGTTTCTACCAATTTAAATATAAATTTAATTAAATTTATTAAGTCCTTTTAAATCACAATATGACTAAATCATATGACTGTTTATAAAAATTGCTAACACTACTTTTTACAAAGTTTCAAGCCAAAATCCAAAAATGCAGAAAATTTTGGTGCATTAATATAAGCTTACCAAAAAAAAATAATTCTAAAATCGTTGGAGCGGTTTTTAAATAATTCGATGTTTACTTAATAATTTTAATAAAAATAATGTTTAAAAACTTTAAGTAAGCCAATTTTAAATGCTTAATGAAGGCATTTGTTGTACAAACAATAAAATTTGTTATTCAAGCCGTTCTTTTTATTGTTAAACTAAGGCTTTTGATCTCGTCGACCATAACATTCATATGAACAAAACTATATAATGCTGGAATGCGTGGTTTTATGTATGATTGGTTAGATTCATATCTATCGAAAAGGAAACAAATAAATAAAATAAATGATAAATTAAGTATTTTATGCAATATAAGCATTGGCGTACCCCAAGGTTCAGTTTTGGGTCCATTGCTCTTACTAATTTTTATAAATTCTATTTTAAATCAGAATTTCAAAGGGAAAATAACTGCATTTGCTGATGATAAGGCCTTTGCATATGGTTGTAAATATCTATATCTATACTATGACTTGGAGATTTTAAAACGCTGGCGCTGGTTTAATCTGATAAAATGGTATTGAGTAATAAAACTAAATAAATGTACTTTAGTCTATTAGAATTCAATCTATTTGATGATTGTAACATTTTGTTTTATTTTTCAGACTGTGGTAAATTAGAATTCAGAGTAAATGATTTTAATGGTTTTTATTTCTTATGAGTCCTGCTGTGGCAAAAAGCTTATGATTTCATCAACGTTTGTCAAAAAATCAAACAACAATCGAGGATTCCCATCAAAAGTTGGCAAATGTTTTATCGCATCGGGTATCCTTAACGAGTTAAAGATACCTGCCGCTATCTGAGCATGATTGGGTGGCTCCTGACCATTGTTCATATTTTTATTATAACATGGTATATAAATACAAGCTTTCTTCCAAAAGGGTAAAACACGTGGTGCTTTTTTTATTTTTTATCAAAAAAATTCTTAAATCATTTAAGGGGCAAATTATGTGATTTCGGGCGAAAGAAGGCATAGGATAACCAATGAGTGGATGCACAAAACAAGGCTTACCTGTTTAAGACACTCACGACCAGGAATAGCTTTATAATTTTTAAATTTACACTTTTTTCGTTCTATGGTGTTATTTTGTGGGCTTCCTTTGGTCATCAAAACCCAAGAAATTGAGAAGATATCTTCTTCGATGTACAGAATTTTTTGTTCGTGTTCAGTGATGATTCTAACGGCATCGTGAATCTTAATTCCAAGCTAAAGAATTAAGATTCACGGTTTCTATATTCTCTAGAAACGTGCTTTTTGTTGAGTCCGCAATTTATTTAGCTTTTAATCTTTCACTATTAAATATTTGGACAAAATTCCGCACGACTGCGCCAGTTACGAACGTTTAATTTTATGATTTTTATTCTTAAGAATTTATAAATATACAATTTGAAAAAAACAATTATATGTTTAAAGTATATTTGGTTTTCTTGATATGCACCTCCATTCGGGTCAAAAGATCGGCGTCGAGTAAATGGTCTATGATGTCTTCTGTTCTCAGGTTTTTGGTTGAAAGTGTGATACGTCATATCTGGCGGATATGTAATACATGGATTTTATTTGCAGAAACGCATTGCAGTATGTGCTCGATGGAAAGCTACGATCGATACGAGCGAAGCTTTTCACCACAGTATGAAGCGATCGTTGAGTTGAGAGCGGGTTGTGACGTATCTATGTAAATACTGTGAGTTGTGAGGTTGTGACGTCTTTATGTGTGATGGAATTATAGAATGCATAACTCACGCACACTCATCGAAGTAGTCCGTGACGACCTTCAGGTTGCGGTGTTAGATGAGCTCTCCAAAAGCAGCAAAGCGTTGCAGACAGCATGGAACTCTATCGAGGCTAAATTTTCTGAGATGGTTTTCAATTACTCACTGTCAAATAGTGTAGGCCCCTACCCCAGCTTTGACTCTGATGAGGTGCTCAGAGGCAACAGAGTGATCAAATGCGACGATGGGTTCTCTAGGGATTTCCTTGGCTCGTGCATAGATAAAACATGCTGCAATTGGGAAGGTTTGAAGCTCAAACTTATCCCAGCCAGGGACATCCCTACTCAACCCAAAGCTCGCATATGGCTACCGTTCCTGAGCATTAAACCCAGTAGCGAAGAGCTTATAAGGGGTCTACAATGCTTAAACCCGCAAGTTCCAATGCATGACTGGACAGTCATAAAAGCTGAGGAACCAGTCAACAACACCGCCACGTTCCTGATGGCAATAAGCGGTGACAGCTTAGCTGCACTTGAAACTGCCAACTTTAGGCTCTGTTTCGGCATCAGGAGTGCCAAAGTCAAAGTTCTTCCTAGCCTGGGCATGGACGTCGACCAAGTCAGAGACAAGGCCGACGTCGCCAGCCAGTCGCTGGCCCTTGATGACAACAGACCCTAAACTAATCATGCTAAAGGTCATACAGGTCAATCTGAAGCACTCGAAGTGTGCCGCAGACAATTTAAGAGTTTTCGTTAGGGAAGAAAATATTGATATCGGCATCTTTCAAGAGCCGTGGCTGAATGGCCTCAAGATCAAAGGCATCCAAGACAACCTGTATGGCCTTTTCTTCAAACCCGATTATCAAAGCCAAGGTAAGCCTCGAAGTTGTATTTTAGTTAAAAAAAACATATCAAAGCTTTTCTGTGTCCAAACTTTAGCTCTTCTGACTTGACAGTTGTCAAGATGGATAACGCGGACGCAGCGAGTTTACATCTTGCATCCGCATATATGGCTCACGATAAGCCGTCACCGCCAGACGAAATAGGACAACTCCAAACCACACTCGGATCCAAAAGAGGTAACTTGCTGCTTGGTTGCGATGCCAAAATGCCCGACATGAAGTCTGGGGTAGCTCGGTAACCAATGAACGAGGTAAGTCTCTTTTTGATTATATTATTGAAAACAATTTAACAATCTATAACAGAGGTAATACCCCCACCTAAACATTTGCTAGTTCTGAAAATTTTGAGGGATGGGAGGATGTACTTGACACTACATTCGCCTCCACTAACGTTAACTCTATGGTGGATAACTTATCCCCGTTAAGGTCCTTTTCAGACCACAAATGGATCCTCTTTATTCTGAACTTTAATATTACAAAGCCACCTCCCTATAGAAACCCTAAATGAATTGACTGGCAGAAATTCAGTCAAATTATTAAATCCAAATTAAACACAATTCCAAACGTTAATCTAAATTCTGTGGCCGAGCTTGAGAGAAAGGTTAAAACTTTCGAAGTTGCTATGAGTGTCGCCTTCAAGATCTCGTGCCCAATAAAATTTAACAAAAAAAACCCTACCTCCATGGTGGAATGAAGATCTTTCCAATCTTAGAAGATTGACGAGAGATGTCTTCAATATATGCTACAAGCATAAGTATTTCAAGCCGTATAAAGACTGTCTTAAATTATACAAGCGAACTTTAGCATCAGCTAAGCCACAAGCATGGAGAGAGTGTTGTCATTCGATAGAAAATATCAAAGACTCAGCAAGATTGGGGAAGATCTTGTCCAATGAGCACTCAAACCCCTCCTTTTTTAAAAAGGAGGATGGTACGTGGACTGAGTCACCTGTTGAGTCTCTGGAGTTATTGATGGCAACACACTTTCCAGGTTGCACAGACAGTTATCCAGAATCACATCGATCCCCTGAAGTACAGTCAGTACATTTAGAGGAAATTACTTCCGTCATAACAAAAGAAAATATAGTTTGGGCTGTAAAAAGCTTTTCTCAGTATAAATCTCCTGGCCTGGACGGCATACTCCCTATAATGCTACAAAAGCTAAAAGACGTAGTAGTTCCATTTTCACTTCATTTTCATTTCATTTATTTCATTTCATCTTTTACAATGGACTTAAGTCTATTTCAGCAAAAGTTAAATTCAAATACGTTTAAGTTTACAACAAGCTAAACTGAAATTTCAATATCTATAAAAGAACGCGATTAAAGAGATTTGTTCCTCGTAGTTTACGTATGTCTAAGGCCAGGGAGTTCCACAGCCTGACAGCACAAACAAAGAATTGACGCTCGGTTGTATTACAAGTAAACGGGGGTTGAATGAACACATAAGACAGATTTGAATTTGAAAAGACGATTCTATTGTAGAGATATAATGGCTCCTTCCTTATTATAACATCATTTAAGTATTTAAGAGTGATGTACTGTATATATGTGTCTAAGGTACACCCTAGTAAATCATTCTTATACCCGGAAATTTGATCAAAACGTTTAAGGTTATACACGTAACGTATGATGTTATTAAAAGCAACATTTAAGTTCCTTTTAGATTCTGCATTGTGACTACTAAATATCTGACATCCATATGTGACCATTGGCAACATTAAAGTTTTAGCCAGGCGAAGTCTAATGTTTTTTGGTGTATATTGTTTTGTAAAAGAAAGGCTACGGAGGCATCCATATATGTTGCCTATAATATGTTGTATATGGTAGTCCCAGCTAAGTGTTGAGTTAAACCATATTCCTAGGTTCTTTATATTTTCCACATATTCCACTACCTGGGTTCCGATGAGTACAGAAGGAAAATAACTGAGATCGAGCTTTTGTTTGTATTTTACTAAACACTTGGATTTCGTTGGATTTAATCTCAGGTTGTTTTTCTAAGATCAACACAAGATGCGATTCAGATCATTGTTCAGTAAGTATGCACCGTTTTCAATCATACCCGATTTGCAACTAAGTCGAATTTGTACATCATCAGCATATAAATCTATTGTTGAGTACTGAACATGCTCTTTTAGGTCATTTATCCACATAGAAAACAGCAGTGGTGCAAGAATCGAACCCTGGGGTACACCGGAAAACAGTTCCAAGAAACCAGAAACATGTTTTCCAACCACAACGGCTTGTTTTCTTCCAGAAAGGTAAGATAGCATAAGGTTCGCTGCTGAGTTGGAAAACCGGAACTGCATTTTCATTTTTGAAGTAAAAACACCATGATTAACGGTATCAAAAGCCTGAGAAAAATCAAGCAATCCTAAAAATGTAACTAAGTTTTCATCAATGGCACATCTGATATCATCCGTAACTTTAAGAACAGCTGACACACAACTGTGGTTTACTCTAAAGCCTGATTGGTTTTCGCATAAAAGGTTATTATTAAATATGTATTTAGAGATTTGATTGTGTAATAGTTTTTCTAACACTTTCGATATGAAAGGGAGGATTGATATGGGCCTGTACTCAGGCGGCAATAACCGAGTCGCAGGTTTTTTAATAACTTGAATTACTTTGGCCACTTTCCATTGGTTTGGGAAGGAGCTTGTCAAGATGATAGTGTTAAAAATATGAGTGATATTAGGAAGAATGTGTGGTAGAATTACTTTGATAAACAAAGGGTTCATATCATCAAAAGCAGAAGCTTTTGATTTAATTTTCAAAATACTGGCCACCACATCCGCTTCTTCAATGCAGTAAAAATGAAAATAGTTGTCTAAACTGTCACTGTTAAAAGGTTGCAATAGAACAGCAGAGTTTGCCAGTACATTTAGAGACTGGGATTGAACTTTCGCAAAGTCTATGTTAAGTTCCATGGCTGGAGTACATCTTTAAAAGGTGTCTCTTGCTTAATCATGTTCCAGAGTCTTGGAAACAGGTTAGAGTTGTTTTTATCCCAAAGGTGGGAAGGCGGGGCCATGAATCGGCAATAAATAGGGGCATATATCACCCCGAAAATATTTTTCTGATTAGAGACAGACTCTTATAAATTATTAAAGTGGAAAAAACTACAAAAAAAAACAAAGTTTGTGCTCCAGAACAAGTTCTGGAGCACGTGGTGATTTTTGACAGTAGTACACCCTCGGGTACTAATAATATGTGTTCTGCTTATAATCAAATCATTATTTCCGTTCTGATCTTATATCATCTAAACCGGTGTATTCAAATATTATGTCAAATATAAAAGAGAACAATCCAGGTGCCTCGGGCACCGCAATAGAAAAAGATGATGCAATGAATATAGACGACAATTGGACCATATAGTATTAACCAATTTAAGGTATGCTGCCAAAAACTTTGGAAAAAAAAGAAAACTAGATAATGACAATGTAGAATATTCTAATCAACCAAATTTGTCAAACAACACTTTTTATCCATTATCGGGCTTAGAACAAGCATCTGCAGTTCTCCCCGATCAACATGCATCAAAAAAAGGCGCGAAAATAAACGTCACAGAAGCAAACAACACCAGCCACATCAACAATCCATCAACAAAAGCAGAGGCAGCCCCGGAAACCTCAAACCTTATTGTAAGCAATAAAAACTTTTGCCCTCCCATTTATATTTTCGGTGCAAATTGTTCTTTAATTACGGATCTACTTAATCTGGCTGCTTTCGAATGTAAGGCTAGCAATATTAAATATAAATTTGTTAATTTAGGATATAGGAAGACCAAGGTCTATGTTGATAACGTAGATGTACATAAATTAGTAATCGAAAAGCTCAGAGGAACAGGTATTGGGGCATTCTCCTTTTCACCTAAAGAAACTAAACGGGCATCTATTTTGCTAAAAGGTATTGACGGTGACACGCATCCGGATTCAATTTGAAAGGCTTTGAACGAAGCCTTACATAATGTTAAATTGAGTAAAGTTTCACAATTTACCACAACTAAAACTAAAGAACAAGATCTAAAATTAAATATATTTATGGTTCAACTAGAAGTTGGAGAGTCTCTTAAAGATCTGACTAAAATAAGGTATCTTTTGCATCAACGTGTCTTTTGGGAGAAAAAGTTTAATCGATCGGTTATTCGGTGTTATCGCTGCCAGAGGTTTGGACACACAGGCGACTGTTGTTCTTATAATAGTGGATGTGTTCTGTGCAGCGAGCACCACGGTTCTGAAATTTGTATTAGTTCTGTGAAAGAACTCAAAGAGAAAAACGAGCCAATTCCTGCTCTTAAATGTGCAAATTGTTTAAAGGAACATTCAGCAAACTCACTTGAGTGTGAAGCTTATATCAGTACAAAGAAAAGCAACAAATTAGTGAAAAGTTTTTAGCAAATAGAGCTAGAAATCAAGTAATAAACTCAATAAACACATTTACAGACAAAAATATCTCTTTCGCTGGCATGGCGAGAAATCCTAACAACTGTCCTAAAAAACAGCCGTCATCTTTCGAACTGACAAATCCTCCACCTAGAGAAAAAACAAATTCTGCGCCAAATAATATAACTGAGTTTCTTGATGAGGCTAAGAGTTTGTTTAGTATTTCTTTTAAAGATCTCTTATACAAAATAAGGGAATTCTGGCCAAAATACCAGAATCTACAAAACAAAGAAGACAAGATGTTTGCATATCTTGAATTTGTAGCTTCAATTTTAATATGATGGATTCCACCCTGAAACTAAAAACTATTTCGATCAATAGATAGATAGATAGATAGATATATTCTTTATTTTTATCAATAGATTATACAAAAAGTTTTTTCTTAAGACTAATGACATGGCAATCGTGCCGTCTGCCTGATATGACATTTGAGATAAAATAAAAAGAAAATTTAGGGAAATGTAAGAATATTTTAACATTAAATTTCGTAATAAATAAATAATTTTTTTGATTTTAATATTAATTTTGTTTGTAAACTCAGTTTACTTCCGTTATTATATAAATTGCTAATTTAATACAAAAAACCTATATGACAATTTTAATGATTTGAAACATAAAAGAAAAATTAAAAATTTAAATGATTATTTTATATATGTATTTAATATAAAAAGTTACACAACAATTTTAATGATTTGAAACATAAAAAAAAAAGGTTTATAAATTTAAATAATTTTAAATAAATGTTAAATATGGAAAAAGAATGAATTAGTATTCTTATTATAAGATGATTTACAACATTAAATCAAAACAAATTTAAACTGCTATAACTGGCAAAAATCTGACTTTTTAGAAACTGTTACGATAATTTAGGGCATGCTGACAATATTTGTAGAGGTTAAGCCAACCAAGGGCTCCATTTAAAATAGCGTAAGTTTGTTGTAAGGAAAGAAAACTTTCTTGGAAATACAGCCGACGAATTTCCTGTAATATTGGACAGACTGCTACAAAGTGATAAATATCTTCGTTATCTCTTCTGTTACACAAGTTACAAATTTTGGGTAAATCATCTCGGTGTGGCATAAAGTTAAGATTTATGATTTCTACTCGTGCTCTAAAGATAGTACTTATAACTTCGGGGGAATATTCTTTGCTAAAATAGTTCATCTCAGATAGGAGTTGGTGGTTCAAATACTTGTATATATTCCTCGAGGTAGAAGAGTTTGCTCTGGATAGATGTTGGTTATACATTTTATCGTCAACTTTTGCGATTAAATCCGCGAACATACCCTCCCACTCAACAACATTTGACTCTAGCAGGGACAAAACATAATCATGCGATAAAGCAAGCTGGTTCCACTCTTTAAATGGGGAAGCATTAGTTCGGAGAAGTTTTATAAGGATGCACTTATGAAGACAGTTGTTACTTCTTTTCATAACTTTTGTTATATAGTCCGAATTCGTTTTCAAATTGTGTATGTATATGGGTGTTACACCTGACTCTACATAAATAGAATAATTTGGAGTCGAATTCGGCAATCTAAACAAACGTTTGAAGAAATGCCTGTGAATTTTTTCGAAAGCTTCGTAGTGTCTATATCCTAAAACTTGAACCCCATAGCACATACAAGCATTAAGAGTCGCGTTAAAAACTCGATATTTCGAAGCCACGTCGATATTTTGGTTTGCAAAAAACTTCGGCCACATTATATTTAAAGCTAGCTTAGCCTCATTACTTTTTGAATTAGTGTGCTTGACAAAGTTTAGATTATGTGGCAACAAAACACCCAAGTATTTGAACTCTTGCACAACTTCAATACGTGTGCTGGAAAGGCACCAATTCTCTTCTGGTAGTCTTCGATTTAGCCGGGATTCAAAAATTAGTACCTTGGTTTTTTGAGTATTAATTTGAAGCCCCCAAGTCTCACAAAAAGAGTTCAGTCTATTTATTTGCAACTGCAATGTAAAAGGATTTTCAGCCAGCATTACCAGGTCGTCCGCATAGAGCAAAACTTTTACTTGCATATTAGCAAAGGATACACCACCAGGGAGAATGTCACATATTTCGTCGATAAAAAGGGAAAATAGTAATGGACTAAGTATGCATCCTTGTGGAACACCTGCAGTCGTATGAAACCAATCGGAAAAATCCGATCCATCCCATACCGTTGCACTCGAAAAAAAAAGAAAGTTGGAATATGTTAACAGAAATTTTCGTGGCAGACCTAGCAATGACAATTTGTATAATAAAGCTTGTCTGTTCACTTTGTCAAAGGCAGCTTTAAAATCAACGAAACATGTGTATAATTTCTTGTTTTTTTCGATGAAACTTCTGGCAATACTCGAAAGCGCAAAAATATGATCCATGGTTGAGAAACCGGGACGAAAACCAGCTTGAAATCTACTTAGACGATTAGTATCCTCTATCCACTTTCTTAGCCTTTCATACAAAATAGAAGAAAAAATTTTTCTAATAGAGCTAAGCATTGAAATACCTCTGTAGTTTTCGGCTAGAGCTGCATCGCCTTTCTTAAAAATTGCAAAAATGACGGCTTTGTTGAAGCTGCCTGGTACACATGCTTCATTATACAGCATGTTATAGAAAGCCGTAAGGTAATTTTTGAATTCTGCTGTACTGTTTTTGTAAAATTCTGTTGGAATTCCATCTATGCCTGGTGCCTTGTTATTTTTCATATTCTGAAGCGTCGTTTCTAGTTCTGACACCGATATTGGGATATCCAACTCACTAACGGCAAAGTTAGGCAACGCGTAATCAAATGTATGAAGGTTCTCATCAGCCGACAAAAGAGTTTTAAAATGAGCTGCCAATGTCTCAGCTTCGAGAACGTTCTTCATACTTTGACCGTGTCCACCTAGCTCACGAACACTATTCCAGAACGATTTAGAGTCCTTGCACTTTTCCAACTTCGCTCCTAATTTTTTTAAATAGTCATCTTTTTTAACTAAACATAAAAGTTTATACTCTTTATTTACTTTTAGGTAAATGTTTTTAAAAAATTGAGAGTTTGTTGACCTAAACAGTTTAAGATACACAAAGGAAAGCTTACGGAGACTCTTACATTCTTTATCAAACCATTTTTTCGCGGGATTAAAACTGTAATTATTGGAATTTGGATTTGCTGATGCTTTGACTACTTTAACAATACCTTCGCATATCTGTTCACTCGTACTTGAGGATATCGAAGGGAGGGAATTGAGGTTACGGTTTAAAAGAGTTTTATAGAGAGAAGCGTTCAGGTGGTTCCATTTAAGCTTTCGAAAGTTGTTTGAATTTACTTCGTGAACTTCATTTAGAAACTGGGCTTCAACTATTATGGGCATGTGGGCCGAAAAGTTAGCAATATCTACATTAAAGTCTTTGAACGCGGTCAACCATTCCCCAGATACTGCACATAGATCAATTACAGACTGCCCCTGACCGCTAATAAATGTATACTCCCCACACACGTCCCCTAGAGATGAACCATTAAGCACAAATAGTCCGAAGTTTTCGAAAAATTCCGTTAAAATCCTACCATTACGATTGAAAATTTCATCTTTTGAGTTTCTACCGACTGTTAGCTCAACTCGCGATTGCAAATTATAAACGGAAGGATTTTGATATTCACCAATTCTAGCATTTAAGTCTCCAATGATCATTACATTTTCCAAAGAGGAATTATACATAAAATCCGCTAAATTATCGAACTCATTTTGCCAATTATTGCAATTTAAATATAAAGGAATAATAAAATAGTTTATGCTGTTACTTATAATTTGAAAAGTGATTCTGTTCTCTATAGTTTTAAATTTGACCACATGGGCAAGTAAGCTTTTTCTAATTCCATATAATATACCGCCACTGGCCCTCCCGTACAAACTAGTTCTGACTGCTGGAGTAAACATAATCTTAAAATCTTTGAAATATTTACAAAAATCATTCTGGTTGTTTTCTTCTAAAAAAGTTTCTAACAGAATAATAATATCAAATTGTTGAATGTATTTAAAAAAATCTGGTAATAAAAGCTTGCTTTTAATGCCAGTAATATTGTAAGAGCAAATATTTAGTTTTATAATTTCGGATAAATTTTGGCAGACGACAGATTTTACCTATTGTTTGAGATCCCTTAAAGGTGTCGTTATTTGACTTCCAGGTGGCGCTCTTGGCGGTTGAGGGCGAGATGTAGATGGGCCATCCCCCACTGGAGCCAACTTCATTCCATCGCTGCAGTCAAAGTACTCGTAAGCTCTGTCACCAAACAATTGCAAGATAGATGACAATTCCATCGACGTTTTGACAGCAAGTCCTCGTGCAAATTTATAAGTAAATGTGTGGTTGTTGATTTGCATTCTATCGCCTTTCACTAAAATGTTTGAATTCGGGTTGATTTCCAATAATTTGTTTTTGATTGTGACGAGTGTTTGTCTTTTCTTCCGATACAAGAGTGATTGTTCGCGGAATATACTTATGCCGGAACCTTTGAGTTTGTGTGCGACAGATACAATTTTATTTACTTCTTCTGCCGAGTTGAGCTCCATGATGACAGTGCCTCGTTCTGCATTGCTGCCGTGAATTTGCCGGGAACTTTTAATAACAATGTCTTCACCTTCGTTTAACTTTAGAAGCCCCTTGCAAGTCTGTTTAGCAAAGTTGATTGCATTGGTTTCTGTGTCTAAAGGAAGGTGTACCACAATAGACTTTTCATTTGTTTTGCGTGATATGAATTCCAACTGTGCTTCAAGTAGCTCACACCTCTCGGACATCAACGTTAGCTTGTGATTAAGATTAGTGTTTATCGTTTTAAGTGAACTTATTTCGTTTGAAAGTGCAGTAAAATCATCTCTTGTTGCTAGATTTTTAAGTTTATCAACAAGAATCTCGTTTAAGACTCCCTTTAATTGTTCTATTGACATTTTTCCCACTTCCATTGTTGAATTTGCCAAAAATTTTTTGTTAGGGGTGTTTTGTTCGGGTGAAGTTGCGGTAATGTTTCGTTTGCGGTTCATATATAAATAAAATCCCGTAGCTTCGATGGATTTTTATTTTGTGGATTAAGAAACCACGATAAAATGAATATCTTTATGCTTACAGAAAAATATTCATATACAAATGTTAAAAAACCGATTTTTGAGTTGTTAAACAAACTTTTTATACAAAACAAATCGTTAATTTTATTTAAATTTGAAAAATACGGAAGAGCTTTAAAAATTTTACACTTTCACTTTGACAGTTCAAATGCCAATCGATCAATATAAATTCAATTATCTCTAATGAAAGAAGATTAGCATTATTAACCCTTTTAAAAAGTCACAAGCCCCAAATTTGTTTTTTATGTGAAACTGTACTGAATAATAGGCATAAAACTTCATTTGAAGGATATAACATCATACGCAATGACGATGGCAGGGGAACTGCTATCGTTATTGTTGAAAAATTAAAGTTTAATACGCTTTTTCCCGCAGTGACAATTTTTCAGCCTGTCTAGGTGTCTTAATCTGTAAAAATAACTCCGGAATTACTAAACGCATCCTAATTGGAAGTATTTATATACCAACGAACGCCGGACAAGGACTTTCCAACGAATTAGATAGACTTATTGATTTAATTAAGACGTTTGATGCAACAATAATAGGAGGTGACTTTAATGCACGTCATCCAACTTGGGGAGATTCTGTTCGCAATGCAAATGGGAACATAATATACAAATGGTTTTATAATGGACCATATTTGAACCTCAATTTTGTATCTCCTTTTAGTCCAACCTATCCGCAGTCTTCATCAATACTAGACTATTTTCTAATATCTAGTTCACTTTCACAATTTCTAAATAACTCCAATAATAGACTTTGCCAAACATTTCCTACGTTTTCAAACAATTACGGTATAGAAATAAACCTCGACATTTTTAATGTTTATCTGATATTGATACCGCCTAAAACATACACCAGCTTTGAAAGAACAGATTGGGATGTATTTGGAATGCAACTTCATTTAAGGCTCTCAAGTTTGACAACACCCACTAATAAAAATATTACAAATGCAGACATTGACGACATTTTGAATAATATAAACCAAAGTATAGTTTCTTGCGCTGAAAACAACTCAATTACTCGGAGTCCAAAAGACGTTAAGTATAAAAATATTTCCGGTTTTACCATAAATCTCCTGAAAATTCGTAATATTTGGTTGAGAAAACTCAAGAGAATCTTTCATAGGCACTTAAATAGACACAACTTGGAGTACCAACAACTGCATTCCCAAATACAGTGTCTTTATAAAATAATAAAGGAGAGAGTAAAACAAGAAATTGATCTTGAATTTAGAACACGTCTAAATAAAATAAGACCTTCTCCGCATGCTTTTAAGGAAATCGATAAAATAACAGGAAGAAAATTATTCGGGGCAGATATTGTCAAGGATATTTTGAACATTGATGGACAGGAACTGGTAGATGTTGAAAGTAAACTAAGTGCATTCAGGGTTTTTGAAGATCGTACAACGTCTTTTAACTCGCAATGAATAATGAAGTATTTTCAAAAGTCGACGAACATAGGAATAACCCTCTTACAACATTTACACTATCAAACACAGCTTGTAACCAAGTTTCCTTACCATTTACAACGCGTCAAAAGGTAAATGCATTTAGAAAAAAATTGAATACCAAAAAGTCTTTTGGTATTGATAAAATTTCAAAATTTGTCTTAAGAAAATGCCCAAATTCTCTTGACTATCTTTGTAATCAGTGCTTAAATAATGGATACTTTCCAACTGCATGGAAACAATCCAAAATAATGCCAGTAGCGAAAAAGAATAATGCTAAAAATATAAAAGATTTTCGACCGATAAACCTGCTCTCTACCATAGGAAAACTATTCGAAAGAGTTTTATCCGAAAGTCTTGATAGATTTCTTGATGACTTAAAAATTATTCCAGACTCACAGTTTGGTTTCAAGAAACAACATTCAACGGCGCATTGCCTTTTAATACTTAGGCCGTGTGCAAATAGCGTTAAAATTTTATCCTCTGGCTAATTTTTGACGTTTGAGTTGAGGTGAATAAATGTTTAGCTTATTGGTGTGCGAACTGGATTAAATGGGATTTTTAACACTAATATATTTTTTTAAATTTACCTACAAGAATTGAAAAATTTCCCCTTCTATTTCTTGGTACGGGGAAATGTAAAAATTTGTTTTGGAAAAAGCCAAAAAAAACGCAGCATATAGGAAAGTTCTTAGCTGATTCTGGAATGGTAGCAACCATCCAATTCTGTTTAGTAGCTTAGAAGGTATGGCCCCATTTAGCATTTTCAACGTATGCCTACATTTTGTAAATCCTATGAATTGTTTTTGATTTTGAACCAAGTAAAAAACTGACTATGCTCGTAGTTCAAATAAGTATCTGGAATTATATCAATCATTCGTTTAGAAAATATGGTCCCATTTAATATTTTCCACTGCTATCGCTGCTGTTCTGTTCTGATATAAAACAAAAAACTTAAAACGCAGCATTTTTTATAATATGTATACCGCAGAAATAATAGAGGATAAAACATTGTTTTTGAAAGAGTTATTATAAGCCTATTGGTTCAACATTTTGCCAAAAGCTTTCAAACTCATAATATAAGAGTTTTCGCAAAAGCGACCCCAGCCCCATCTATTCGGTTATTTGAAATAGCCTTAGTCATTTCGTAGAACATCAGCTATCCACCAGTTAAAGCCCCTTCAAAATCGGTACATCCGTTTCCCGTCGTCGGTCGCGTTCGTCAGTTCAAAAATAAAAATTTGCATCATAAGTTACTTCCTATATTATCAGCCATCTATCACTGAAGGTCCCGTCAAAATCAGTCCTGTAGATTCTGATCGGTTTATATTTACGAAAATGCAAAAAAAATCGACATTATCTATCGGTCAGTGAAAGTCTCGTCAAAATCGGTCTAGCCGTTCTCGAGATTAGCCAGGAAAAACAGACAGACAAACATTTTAAAAATGTGTGTTTTGATATAAGGGCTCTGTGTATGCTCTCATATGCGTGTAGTAAAATACTGTTATTTTGACATTACAAACAGACACTCCATTTTTATTTATGTGTATAGATTTATTTTATTTTGTTGAAGAAAAAAAATTGAACTACTTTGTAAAATAATTAAAATTATGGGAAGTTTTAACGCGGTACAGAACACTGGTTTGGCAGCTGAACTTTACAAAAAAATTTGTTTCACAATGAATATTAATGTACAAAAGAGTATATCGGTTAATTTTTGTAATTCTTCTTACGTAACGAAGTTAAATTAAACATAATTTACAAAAACACAAACGGAAAATTTGACATTAATGATTAATGTAAAACAAACAAAAATAAATGCAAATAAAAACAAACACAATACTCCGACTGTCTCTCTTACTCCTTTATCCACTCCTTTATCCACTGGCTAAAATTTTAGCCTGCTCCAGAACAGGATACATTTTTGAAGTTTATATTCACCATACTAGTGTCATAATTTAGCCAATGGATAAAATTTTAACGCTGTTCGCACACGGCCTTAATGATAGAATTCTTCAGAATCTGAGACAAAAGAAGTGCACTGTTGTGCTGGACATTGATTTAGAGGCAGCATTCGACTCTATTTGGCATAAGGGACTTATTTTTAAGTTAATTAGTTTAAGATGCCCGGATCCTCTAATAAGAATGGTAATCAGTTTCCTTGAGTCTAGAACTGCGTCCATTGTTATTGGCTCGTAATATTCAGAATCATTCCCAATACTCTTAGGAGTTGCTCAGGGAACATTACTTGGACCAAAGCTATTCAATATATTCTTACATGACATGCCATTTTGCAACTTAGAATCCAAGCCTGAAGCGCTATTGTATGCAGATGACGCAAAACTGCTAGCCTCTGCTATAAGGCCAAACAATGCATTAGAAAAAATACAAAACGCTTTGCCCAGATTACTCTTGTATTTTAAATCTTGGGGATTGAACATAAGTACTGAAAAATGCGGTCTCACATGTTTCAGAAATTCATATGGAAAAGGACACCGAAAAGCTGTTAAGGAAAGTAAAGAGTTATCTTTATGTATTGAAAATAATATAGTTCCATTGAAAACAGAAACTAAATACCTAGGTATATTCATTACCAAAATAAATTCAAATTCAACAAACACGCGCGTAAAGTACTTAATAAAGCAAAAATAGCCACTGCTATTTTAAAAAAATTACTTTCATCAAAGCATATATCCCAAAATACGAAGGTTATGATGTACAAAACTCTAATAAGACCCATAATTTGGTATGGTTTTGGTACGTGGTTCACCATCTCTCCAACGACAGCAAAAGAGTTAGAAAAGTTCGAAAGAACAATCTTACGATTTTGCACTGGAAAATATCGAAAACATTGTATAATTTAACAAAAGTAAAACCTTTAATGATTAACATGACAACCTTATTGAAAACCAGACTAGAAACTATAGTTAACCAACCATCCAAATCCACTTGTTAAAGGATTGTGGGATGCAAACGTTAATGAAGGCACCAACTTTCAGTACTACCAATCGCCCTTCGATCTTTTGCAGTTAAGTGAAAATCTAACTTAACCTTATTATGAGAAAGCCTCATCGAATGTTCTCAGATGATAGTTTTGTTTTGTTTTTTTTTTTTCTTTTTGAAATATTGAAATATTGAAAAATTTAAATTTTGAAAAAAATATGCACAATTGCACATCTTGAAAATAATGTCTTTCATAATTTGTACCAATATTAACTATCAAAACTAAAACAATAGTCTTAATCTTTTTAAAATAAAAAGTTAAATTACATTAGTGTCATATCATATAGTTTATATAAATTAAAAGTTTCTTATTCCAATATATTAAATTATATCATGAATTAAGTTAATACTTTTTTTTAATTTGTATCAAACTTATAAAATTCAATAAGACACAAAAAATCAACTGTTAACGTATGCATCGAATGCATCTTGTTTGAAAAGATAACTATATTTATTCTTTACTTAAGATTTTTGTAAGCCAGACATAATTTATGAAGTCGGCAGCATATAAAAAAAATTCGTTGTAATCAAAAATAAATTTGTGAATTTAAGTCTCAATAAAGAAAACTGAACTGATCCCTCATCGACTTCGTTGTTGATGCTTCTCTAAGAGAATGGGTAGTATCCATGCTTAGTGACAGAGTAATTCAAGCTAAGTTAGGTTATACACAATCGATCAAATACGTAAACAGAGGAACACCACAGGGAGGAGTTCTTTCTCCTTTACTATGGCTTCTTGCAATGAACAAAATCCTAGTGGAACTTGAGGAAGGGGAGGGGGGTGAAGGTTGTGGCATATGCCCACTACTTAGTTTTGCTGGCATCTGGTAAGTTCCTATCTGTGATTAGTGAAATCACTGACAGGTCCCTGCGTAAAGTTAACAGCTGGGCCATAAGCTGCGGTTTGGGGATTAATCAAAGCAAGACAGAACTGTTGCTCTTTACAAACATATATAAGATACCTACCTTCACTCTTCCTCGCCGCAACGCTCACACTCTCACACTCGCAACCCGTGCTAAATATCTGGGTGTAATTCTTGACCCAACTTAACTGGAAAGTGAACATTGAAGAAAGGGTTAAAAAAGCCAGCATAGGAAATTGGTTGTTGGACCGACAGACCCTTCGGTCACTGCAATATTACCAAATTGCTACCCCGGGCTTCGTTTCGACTAATACCGATTACCGAACTCCCTCTCTGAATCTCTGCAAAAGTTTCAACGTCGCATTTTCTACCCGAAAGGAGTGGGAGGATGGAGATATAACGAAAAATTACGACACTATCATTTTCACGGACGGTTCAAAGATGGAATGCGGTATTGGAGCAGGGGTCTTCTCTGAAACATTTAATGTATCTAAGTCACTTCGACTGCCAGACTACGCTAGCGTTTTCCAAGCGGAACTGTTTGCAATCAAAGAAGCATGCAAAATACTAAAGCAAGATCCAAATCAAAACCGTAATACTGCTATATTTATAGATAGTCAGGCTGCCATCAAAGCCATTGATGCTGCCTCAATATCCTCTAAACTCGTTCAACAATGTCTAGATGAGATCGCAGGCTTTAATGATAGCCTGAAGGTTTTGATCTGGGTCCAAGGCCACAGTGGTTTTCAGGGAAATGAAAGGGCTGATGAGCTTGCCAGGCAAGGATCGGCCCTTCACAGCTCACATGCCGAAGCAGTTAGTATTCCGCTGGGGGCTGTGAAGGGCATTTTCTTGTCTCATTATCTATCTGTATCCAATCGTAGATGGAATGGTCTGACTAACTGTGCCACCTCAAGAAAGATGTTGCCCAGCTATGACAAGTCCCGCACAAATTAAATCTTATGTAGAACTCGGTCAGACAAAGCCAGAATCATTGCAGTTAGCACGGGTCACTGGCCAATAGGAGAGCATGCAGCAAAAATGGGCATTCCGCACAATACTCATTGTCGTAGCTGTGGGAAAAGGGAAAAGGAACCAGTGACCCACTATCTCTGCTGCTGCCCTGCCTTGGCTAATCCAAGATGCCAATTCTTCGGTCAGTACTTTATTGACAACCTTAACGAACTTTCAGTTGTGAGCATAGGTAACCTCATTGGCTTTTTGAATGCAAACAAATGGCTATAAAACGCAACAAACCGTATCAATATCTCACCTTTTCTATGGGTAGATAAGATAGATCAAGAGAACTACATGATTTTTGAGGAAAACTTTTCTCTACTGTCTACTGCAGGTATCATGTTTTTCCCTAAATTGAACTGATCTCACCGAAATTCGGTCCCACCCTAAGCCATCCAGCACCCTGCCTGTTTAGGTTTTTAGCAAAGACAGACATATCGGAGCTAACAGCCTGACATAAAGCCTGGTTGGGGGAATGGGTCACTTCCCTTTTATGAGGTATCCGAGGATCTCCTTGCTTTCCATATAGAAGTTGGTAACTAAGGGATTTACTCCCAATCAAAATAACTTCAAACCTTATAACATAAATTACCGTAACAATATCTCACCTTTTCTATGGGCCGAAAAAACGGGTCAAGAGAGCTACATGATTTCCGCAGGAACCAAGTTTAGCCATGTAGGCGGGTTGTGTCTACGGCGGACATCATATTTTTCCCTTAACCGAATCGATCTCACGAGGAAACTGGTTCTACCCTAAGCCACCCAGCACTCTGCCTGTTTAGGTTTTTGGCGAAGACAGACAAATCATAATATAGTCTGTCCACTAAAAATTGGCAGTACAGGAAAGATAGGGATGTTTGTCTCTCATTCGCACTTCTTTGCTTTCCATAAGGTTATCTTCTTTCAAAAGCTCTAACAGGGTTGCCGTAGTAAGCATTTTGAATTGGAAAAAACTGAAAAAATATGATCTAGGGTTACTTTCTTCTTTTTTAATTAAAATTATTTTCTTAATTTTTATTTATAAAAATGAAATGAAATTTATCATTTTCCACACCACCAAGATTTAAGATAGTAGGTGCGTTTTTGAAGGGTATCCTCAGGAGGCCTAATCCCTTTTAAATAATTGAGTCTTACCTCATGCAGTATTTTATCAAGCGTTGGAAGTTCATTATTTGAAAAAAACTGATGCACGATTTGTCTGATGGCGCACTTATCAAAATCATCTATTTTCCTTCTGGGGCCAGATTGGTTTTTCTTTTTTGGTGGTAAGTTGTGGCCTTTGGTATCATTTTCGCTGAGAAGTCTGTAGACTGTTCGCATAGACACCGAAAAAATGCCTGCTTCTTGCTTCACAGTTTCCGTTTTATTTTGCAGGTTCTTGTAAATCTTTTTTGTCGCTTCTACAATTTCTTTTTTTTTCGGCGATTAAGTCTTTCGATGTTTTTGAATCCATTATAAACTAGATGAAGGAGCACAACAGTAGCAAACTTCTCAAAAAATTTACGTTTTTAAAAAAGTAATATTTACAACACTTCACTTCACATTAATTTCAAAACACTAATCACAAAAATAGGTACACGAAACATCAATACCGACCGCCCGCGCGCTTTAAAAATCTACGCAAATAAGAAAAAATATACACGAAATATCAACCGACCGGCCGGCACGAGAATCTACGCAAATAAATTCTTTAAAGACAACAGCTTAGATACATTTTTGTAACTGCATTTTAAAATTTTCCCCACATAAAAAACACAAACATGATCAACAAAAACACTGCACGATAACACTTTTGTACTAGTAATATGCTCATCTCAATATCTCATTATCATTTCATCAATAAAAGGTATTTTTTAAGCTCTAAAATCAAAAGTTCCCCAACAGAAACTCAATATAAAAAATTACGAACCGAGTTACCAAATTGACAAAGGTATCTCTGTTCGAATGGATGTTAAAAGAGGGTTAAAATGCATTAGCCAATCAGTGCGTATTCAACTGTATGCTAGGCAGGTCGTTGTGGGATCTATGTCGGATGCAATCGAAAAATCATTGGCGGGTAAACATTTTTTAAATGGGGTTTCTTTCAATTCAGTATGGTGCACAAATAAGGCGCGCTACTGATTTTGAAAAAGCTTCCCCATAAGGCCTGTACTGCCAATTTATAGAGGACAAACTATAGCCTAAATTTTATAAAATTTCATTCGAAAATATTCATAACTGTAGAATCTAGACCGAAAAAACTTATTTTACGATATTTTGATTTATGTAGGTAGCTATTCCAAAAACAAAAAACTTTTTTCTCAAATAAAATTTAATTTTTTTAATTAAAAAAAAGTATTCCTTTTAAAATTTTTAATTCAAAAAAAAGTATTCCTTTTTTGAATTAAAAATTTAAAATTTTATTTGAGAAAAGGATGTGTATCAGAGATTTAAATAAAGCACAACCTAGCACAATTTTCAAAAATTCGATTTTCGAAAAAAGGGGGGCTTAGATCAGTAATGATTTTTGGGCTCTAAAACCACCATTTTTGAATATTTTTGATAAAAAATAACGGCATAAACCTAGCACCACCTAGCACATTGTTAAAAAAATTCAAAAAAGGGGCGGCTAGGTCAAAAACTGTTTTTGGCTCTAAGCCCCCATTTTTTGAATATATTTGAAAACAAATTACGGCACGAACCGGCACAAACCTAGTACGTCCTAGCACAACTTTCAAAAATTCAACTTCCAAAAAAAGGGGGCTCTCACGCTCACCAAGATGTCTACCCTGAGGTACTCATGAGTTACGAGGGGTTTGTCACGAATAAAATCACCTGACCACTTTCATTTGCAATAATTTGTAATCAAGATGAAATCTGCTGCAATCACTTGAAATATCATTAAATTAAAAAAAAAAATTATTTATCGATTCAGAATGATATTTTGCAATCATTACAAATCTTTGAAATTTTACAAAAAAAATTACTTATAACAGAAAAAAAAATTCAAAACAACTGTAAAATGTACAATGCCATGCTGTACAAAATCTATTGTCTTATGTTTTCTTTAAATAAAATCAAAATTAAAAAAAAAAAATTCCAAAACAATTTGTTTCAAATTTTTATGTAGTAAGTATAATTTTGGTTTCCAAGATTAGTGCTCTTATCAATTTTTAATCAGAAACCAAAAATCGAATGCCCAAATAATTTGTATTGTTTGAGAAAATTAAAAATAAATAAATCCACCTCTTCTTAAAAACACCATTTTTAAGTTCTTATGACTTAGTTCTACGACTTGCTATAAAATTTAACGTAAATTGACTACTCTAATTAGAATTCAAATTCACTTCAAAAGTATTTTCTTATATCAATTTATTGTTCATTTGACTTGAACAATTGTCACGTTTTTTACTGCGGAATTTGTTTAAGAAATGTATTCATTAATTTTATTAAGGTAAGATTGAACATTTTCAACTTTTCACTTGCTCAATAGGGCGAGTATTTGTTTCGCGATAGAAAATCCCTGTCACAAATTAATTGCAATTTGAAACCACTTGTAAAAAATTTTATTTGGTGAAACAAAAAGGGAAGACAAAGCCTACCGTTTTTTTTTTGCAAGCATAAAAAGTTATTAACAAATTACGAAAACATAATTAAATTGTTTTTATAAAAAAATAAAAAAAATTAAATCCGTCCGTTCCTCCAATTACCATTTATTTTATTTTAATTTTTTTGATTTCTTGTCTCAAAATACATGCAAGGCCGCCGCCCCAAGGAGAGGTGTGACGGGTGTATTTCCCCGGGGCCCGTAGTTTTCAGGGGCCCGGAGACTCACGTATTAAGCACTTTCTTTTTTATTATTGTTGTTATATTGTACTATTCGTACTAGAATTTCAGTTTTCCTACTTGACCATCCTTTATTCCGTCAATTTTCATTGAATGTTTGAACAACAACAATTATAAAAACCAATAATAAAATTCGTAAAAACCAATAAATAAAATTCGTTTGAAAATTGATGATAGCACCTTTAAGTTGTTGTTTTTGTCCAAACATTCACTTTCTTTTTTCTCGAATGTCAAATTTAAGAATTTGTTTCACTTTTACGTGTGATTAAATGGTGTTATAGCGCAATTTAAGTACTAAATAAATCCGTTTCAATTCAAAATAAATTTTTTGAAACTTAATACCCGATTTTGAGGAAATTCTACTATACAATTATAAAAACATTTTATACGGGAACGGAACATAATCCCGAATCCCAAAATCCCGAATGACAGAAATTGAAAATTCCGAATGCAATAATCCCGAATGCCATAATCGCAAATGCCATAATCCGGAATTCCAAAATCCCGAATACCGAATTTCAATACGTTTTTAGTTTTTGTAGTATCGAGGTCTAATTTAAAATATAGAATCGAACAAGCTCTTTCTAAAATAACAATCGAAGAGGTCTACGAATTAAACGTCAAACGTCAACGTCGAAGAATTCTTGGGAAATTCTCTTGGCATTCAAACTGACTTCTGGATAAACCACCGAGTAAGAATCACGGGATATTACAATGGCGAGGAGGAGAAAACAAAAGTAAAAGTAAAAGGAATGAGCGTGTTTTAGAAAATAAAATAAGAAATGTAAATAAATTCTAAAAAAAGTGGAATGAAATAATAAGAAAACAAGATGGTTTCACGGTGGTGAGAACAATTTTAGAAATACATAAATGAAAAAGTTGGAGGAGTAGGTAGTTTCACAGTCGGGGAGAGAAGTCGGCGATCCAATGTAATAAATAAGTTGAAATAAGCAGAAAAGAAAATGGTTCCACGTTGGTGGGAGTATTCAAAAATCCAATGTGAGAAATTAATTAAACAATATGAAAGAGTAGTTTCACAGTCGGGGAGAGAAGTCGATGATCCGAAGTGAATAAGTTTTGTTGAAATGTATAAACCATAAACTTGTAATTAGATCCAAGTACATGCATATGGTTGTTGAACATTGTGTAGTGCATTGTAATGGGAAATTTTAACTGTCGTCAGTATTTTTCCTTTACATAATTAGTTTAAAAATGTTTGATTTAATTATAGATTTTGTTTTATAGTTACTGTTAAATTGACGTCTAACTACATTTGATTTCAATTTAATATTCTTTGTTTCTTGATAATTGTTGTAAGTTATTTTGAAGTCACATTTTCCAAAATAATTATAAAAAATTGTATACTAATATATATGTGTATTGTTTTGTTTCTTTTGTTATAAATAAATAAAGGCCTGATAAAGAGTACAAACATACTCGAAACGTTGCAATGAATAAATAACATCTTTTTCTTACAATCGACCTATAGCCCACAAAAAAACAATTATACAGAGTGATTGGTATTAGATGCACCAAAAAGCTTGAGTGTGTAGGTGGGGTTCAGAAAAAATCGTATGGGAGGGGGGTCTATTTCCCCCCGTTTTGCGGGAGGGGCAATTTTCTAAAAAATTGACTTAAAGCAGAAAAAAAATTATTTAAAAACAACGGTGAATGATACAAAGATTTGTTATATCTTTTTGAAAAGCCAGAAAACTACTGTTTTATTTAATTTTTAAATTAAGTTGTTTGAGTGAACAGTTTTAAAAAAATTAATTTTCAAACTCAAAATTTTGAAAAAAAAATTTTAAAAAATTTGTTTAAAATAATTTTTTTCAAAATTTTATGTAATTAACTATTATATTTATTTTCAAAATTCAATGCTCTTATTAATTTTTAGTTAAAAGCAGAAAACCGGATGCCAAAATGTATCTTAGTTTTTGAGAAATTAAGAAAAACTAGAAGTATTTTTTTCCAAGAAAAACACTTCTTTTTTTGGTTTTCCCAAATTCGACCTGCTCAGGTCAATTATTAATAAGGGAATTATCCCCTTTTTATTTTTTATTACATACCATCCAATTTTAATCAAATAATAAAAAAAAACGAATTAACTTTTTACTTTACTTACTAGTTTTCCTTTTATTTTTTTTTTATTTCTCAAAAACTAAGATAAATTTTGGCATCAGGTTTTCTGTTTTTGACTAAAAATTAATAAGAGCATTGAATTTTAAAAATACAAATAATAGTTTATTACATAAAATTTTGAAAAAAAATTAGTTTAAACATTTTTTTTTAAATTTTTTTTCAAAATTTTGAGTTTGAAAATTATTTTTTTAAAACTGTTCACTCAAACAACTTAATTTAAAAATAATATAAAAGAGTAGTTTTCAAATCTTTGTTTCATTCACCATTGTTTTTAAATAATTTTTTTTCTGATTTAAGTAAATTTTTTAGAAAATTGCCCCTCCCGCCTAAATGGGGGGAAATAGACTCCCCCTGTCATACGATTTTTTTCTTGTCTTAACTCCACCTAAACGCTTAAGCTTTTTGGTGCATCTTATACCAATCACCCTGTATATCTTTTACTATACAAAGGTCACTAATAATTCGTTTTTGTTGTTGAACATATATTGATGTTGAAAAATGTAATGATACAGAATAAAAGCTCCATAGTCGCTTTTGGCGGCTACAATTTCACAACCTGGACTTGAACTGTGTGCCGAAGAAATGTGGCTCATCTAAAAAAGGTACCAATATGACTTTCCAGTGCGCCATCACCCTCCTTCTTCCTACCTTTGATCTGAAGAAGCAATTTAAGTCTCAAATAGAAAGCGACTGATGCCAAATCATTATTTAGATAATAAATTATGCCATCAACCAGGGAGACCAAAGAAGGCACAGAATAAAATTTTTTTAAAGTATTTTAAATTTGTTTTGTAAAAAAAAGGCAAATGTTGTATCGAGGTCTTATTTAAAATATAGAATTGAACAAGCTCTTTCTAAAATAACAATCGCAGAAGTCTACGAATTAACCGTCAAACGTCAGTGGAGAATTATTGGGGAAATTCTTTTGACATTCAAACGGACTTCTGGATAAACCACCGAATAAGAAGAACTGGATACAGTACTTTTTAAATTTTTTGTTTACCTAAGATAAACGAATTTTTGATAGTTTTTCTATTGATAACACATTGCAGATAGAACACTCTTAGCAGGCTTGTAGCTTAAGAGTTTTTGCGGCAACCCTGTTTCCAGATAAATTGAATAATTTGTGGCTGTTAAAGGAATATTGAATATTTTCTTAATAAAATTTCTTTAAAACTTTTCAATTTCCTCGTATTCTTGCGTTTCCCATACTTGCGCAGCATAACAAAGTGATGATTTCACGACTGCATTGAAAATGTTATGTTTTGTTGAAAGGTTAGTGTGATCATTTAAGAAAATCTTCTTCTCTACTACTGATGTTAACGTAAATAAATGTTCAACAGTCGAATAGTTCTTTCTAAAACCAGCTTGAAGGCCTGTTAGAATATTGTTTATATCCACTTTTCAAGCCTGTTAATAAGAACACAACACAATATTTTTGCAATAACATTCATGAATGATATGCCACGATAGTTTTTAACTGCATTTACATTCCCTCTCTTGTGAATTGGAAAAAACGGATTTCCTAAATGAGAGCGGTACGTAAGAATTTTCAAAAATAATGTTTAAAAGAGTAAGTACATGGCTGGGGAAAGTTGGAGATGCATTATTGAAGAATTCGTAGGGAATCCCATCTTCACCTGGAGCTTTTTCGTCTCTGGCTCTTTGGAGAACAAGTTGAATTTCCTTAGCTGATATAACAGAATCTAGCATTTCATCACAAACGAGCGGCTCTACGTATGAGAAAGTTGTTGTTTTGTAGTTTTGAAGAAGTTTTTTAAGTATTTAGAGAGATCATCTGTAGAAACACTTAGGCCAAAAGAGTTTCGTGAACTATTTATTTTTTTGCCGTTTTCCAGAACTGCTTTGTGTTTTTGATTTGACTGAGTGATTGGGCTTGCATGGATTCATAATTGATTTTCTTTGCGACGCAAATTTTCTTGTATTTGTCATTAGACTGAATGTACCATTTACGAATGTCATCGCAAGTACATTTTTGAAACGCTTTCAGAAGAGCAAATGATTTTTTCCTCGCATTTTGATATTCTGTATCAAACCAATTTTAAGTGAATGAATTGTTTGTATTTCGATAACGATTGAACGAAGAATTTCTTATGCAATCCGTTAATTGGTTTGAGAGTGCGGTAGTGGTTTGATAAGTTCAAGCGGTGCGCAAAAGGTAATCGTCTAAGCAGTGATGATAGGTTTCTAAATCTGAAACTTTCCATTTTGATCGGGGCATCAAACTAAGAGAAGTTGAATCGATCCTGGAGTGATGAAGCTCAAAATGATTACATTATGTTTAGAGATGAATTTATAAATTACTCAAATTTTCTTTATTCAGACTTTATATCTAACACTGAAAATGATCTTAAATCTAATCCACAAAAATTCTGGAAATTTGTCAATTGCAAAAGAAAATCTGATGGGTACCCAACCAATATGAGCTATATTAATTCAGAAAGCCATTACCCAGAGGATATAGCCAATATGTTTGCTGAGTACTTTCAATGCGCATTCGAAGATGACTCTTCTTCCGAAACGAATATATTTTCAGTTAATGAGTTTTCACACCTTAATTCGATAGATTTTACTATTTCAGAGGCAACTATTTTAGAGCAAATTAAAAAGTTAGATGAATGTTTAATTCCAGGTCCTGATGGCTTTCCCTCAGTTATGTTAAAAAAATGTGCAATATATATGTCATATCCGTTGTTTTTGCTTTTTAATCAGTCCTTACGTAGTTGCAAATTTCCCAACCTTTGGAAATATGCATTCCTTATTCCTACTCACAAAAAAGGTAAAAAGAGCTAAGTTTTAAATTATAGACCTATTGCAAAACTTTCAGTTATTCCTAAAATGTTTGAATCTATTATTTGTGATACTCTTTCTTTTCATGTTTCCTCTGTTTTATGTGACAACCAACATGGTTTCGTTAAGAAAAAATCAGCAATAACAAATTTGTTGCAGTTTACGACATTTTGTACTGACGTATTTGAAAAAAGAGAACAAGTTGACTGTATTTTCACTGATTTTAGTAAAGCATTTGACAAACTAAGTCATCATATACTTTTAGAGAAACTAAGAACTATTGGTCTAAACGACAGATTTGTTTTGTGGTTATCGTCCTATCTTCAAGATAGATTATACAGTGTTGTTTTCAGAGGTGAACGTTCTAAATGTTTCACTGTTAACTCAGGTGTACCTCAGGGTAGCCATCTTGGTCCTTTATTATTTGTGTTATTTATTAATGATCTTCCGTCCGTTTTAGTTAATTCTATGTGTCTTATTTATGCTGATGACGTGAAAATCTTTCGAAAAATAACCTCTATTGGAGACTGCAAACTTTTATAAGAAGATCTACATAGATTTAGGGAATGGTGCAATATTAATAGTTTAATTTTAAATGTTGACAAGTGTAAAACAATGTGTTTTACACGCAAAAAAAATGTGCTGGTTTATGATTATGTGTTGAATTCGTTACCACTTTGTAATGTGTCTAGTTTTACTGATCTTGGGATAGTGTTGGACTCAAAACTAACTTTTACTGACCACTTTGACCATATTATTAAAAAAGCAAACATGACTCTTGGGTTTATTAAACGTTTTTCTCGTGAGTTCCGTGATCCCTATGTTCTTAAAACTCTTTATGTCTCATTTGTAAGATCAATTTTAGAATATGGTTGTATTGTATGGGCACCATATTATACGGTTCACATAAATAGATTGGAGTCCGTTCAAAGAAGATTTATGAGATTTTGTTTACGTTTCTTTCCATGGTCGGATAGAATCATTTTGCCTCCTTACGCTCAAAGACTTCAACTAATAAATCTTCCATCTCTATCGAGCCACAGAGCGTATATACAATTTTGTTTTATAGTCGGTATAATTAATGGATCAATTTTAGCTCCGTCGATCCTCAGTCGATTTAAATTCAATGCTAATCGATATAGTTTGAGAAGGCAGTTGCCAATTTGCAACATTTACAGTAGATCAAACTATGGCGCTAATAGCCCATTGAATCTTTTAATTAAAATTTTCAATAATAATTATAATCTCATTAACTCTAGCAATGACAATGTTAAATCAAATACTGTAAAAACAATATTTTTAATCAAAATTATTAATAATGTTCATTAAATTTAAGTTTTTAATTATAAGTTTTATAAACAATGTTTATCTACCGTTAGAATTTAACGAAACTTAATAAATAAATAAATAAATAAATAAATCTCCGTTGTGGTTTAAAGTAAGTATTTATGAGTATTGTTTGCTCCCAACTTTAAAATTCTTTATAAGATCTATCAATTCGTTATTTATCGTGCAAGTTAAATACCCAAAATGTATGCAGAATAAAGATAGTTTTATCTAGGCAGTGATGTTTTTGTGTAAAATAATTGATCTTGAAAAATTTAAACACTTTTTTTAATTTAAAAAACTGTAATTTAGACGATATTTTATTAGAAATTTATAGGAGCTATACTTAAGTTTCACTTTTACAGCAACATTGCCAGTCAATACTGTGTTATTATTTGGTTCGGTTGTTTCGCTCCGTTTAACTGTTCTAAACACTTTTTACCTAAGGTTTGAATTTTTTGTATTTTATAACTTATCAAACAAAATATTTCTGTAGCCAAAACTTCTTTGTAAGCACATTGCTGTTTTTAAATACATTAATTTGATTTATTTAACAATTTTTTTTATCATCTGTTAAATTGATATAAATTTATATAAAAAAAAACAAAGAACCTTCGACCTGCTGAGCTAGGGCCCAGCTGTCAAATCAATCAATATAATTTTCTTCAGTAACGCTGTTGATTAATTTATTTGTGTGGTATATTTGGAATACGGATTATTCCATAGTTCGAGAATTATTCTTTTCATGTGTTTTATTATAATATAATGATTGAATAAATTAATAAGTCGATACCCTCCCCTTATCCGGTGAAAAAGTGCAAAAATAGTAGGAAAGTAGTTCCTTTACCTTGACCACATGTTGAGCAATGAATTTACAATTCCAGCTACGATGAATGCGAACTTGTTGTATTTGCTTTGCAACCTCAATCTCCCCTATATCGATTGATATCGTGAATCTAGGGGTGTTTCACAAATAAGAATCTAACCATTGGGGGTTGATGTGTGAAATGGTACAGAATGAAGAAAAATTATTTTCTCACACCCTTGTTGAAACAAGATACTTTACTTCAAGTTGCTCTCAGTTATTGCCTAATTAGATAATCATAAGGGGTGTTATATGCACTATACATGAACGCCATAAAAAAACATATTGTTTTACTTCCGATTATAAGTAAAACAATATGTTTAAAGGAATCAAGATGGTTTCAAACTCACCGAAGTAGTTGTCGCTTAATGAGCATATCGTCATATCGAGTAATTGTTATTGCCCCAATTCCCTGTAACGAAAAACACTCAATACGACCCGAACGAAATTCTTCTGCATACATTTTTATTTCTCCTGTCTTTTAACTGAAAAATAATTGCTACGAGAGTAAAAAAAAGCAAGTTAATAGTAACGACATCCTATACTAGCAGTACTTGAAAAAGATGACTTCTCCATGTCTGTAAACTCTATGAATTCGTGAAGAAAAAAAGTTTTGAGATAATAATCAAATATGACGTTAAGATGATAGCGAAGTCGAAAAAAGTGGGTCTGGAAATTCTGTCCGTGTATCCGTCTGTCAGTATGTCATTAGCACTTGCAGCCTAAACGACGATGGGACGATATCCTTAAAACTTGATATGCCTAAGGTATATGGTATTGAGATGATCATCAGATGTGTTTTTGGAACTTTTGTTCTATGCCTAAAAATAACAGTACCTGCCATGTAACGGTTGTGAAATAGCTGGTTTTCTTAAAAACGGTTTTGACGATTTTAAGTAAATTAATATGAAATGCGTTATCGGCATGATAAAGGCATTTTAGACGGTTGAAACCCTTATTCCTAAAGAACAGTTTTAACGGTACCTTTTTTTAATTTTAATTTTTTGTTAACGACTTAGCGGATCTTTACCAAATTTTATTTCTTAAAAGGGGTAGATAGCCAAACGTTAATGACCTACTTAATTTTTCCTCAAATTTTCCAAAAAAATTACATTAATTAAACATTTTTTTTTTATTTTGAACAATTAATATTTTGAAAACCAGTTGATGATTTTTTTTCGAAACTTAGTTTTCGGACAAGAATTGTTGTTTTGCCAGCTTGGAAGAACACCTCTTCAAAATAATGGGTGATATATACAATCTGGACCAGCAGATTTGTGTTCTTTAAGATCTCTCAGTACCTACTCTTGCGACTGTACGAGCACCAAAGAAGATTTGACCTATAGAATCGTTAGTGCTTTTAAGTACAGGAGGAGTAGCAACACTTTGTGGCACCGTTAAATAAACTGTAAATTGTGCTGCAAATAAATTGTCAATGTGTCATTAAAGACGAACTTTGGAACTGATAACAGGGTAAAATTTCGAATGTTTTTTTCAAATGCTTTGCATTGTTTGCATTTTGCATTTTGGAAAAAAAACGTCACTTATAGTAAATTATTTATGAATTTTTGTGCTAACAATAAAAAGACGCGAGATTGATGCAAGACAAATAATTTGATATAGATAAGGTTACGTAAGAAATCATAGTTTTAAAGTATTAATCTTATAATTGAGGCTGCATGTGAGCGCAAAACGTAACCCCCGTAACCCCAAAATGCAACAATACAGATAATCGTGTTTAAAGAATGCTTGCGTCTTTAGAAATGCTCCTAAGCAGAAGCAACAGTTTGCCCGATGAATGGAACCTTGGCATCATATGCCCCATCCACAAAAAAGGAGACGCTCTGACATGCACCAACTACAGAGGAATTAGCCTCCTAAACGTCGCTTATAAAATTTTGTCGTCCACCCTGTGTGATCGCTTAAAACCCCTTGTAAACGATCTGATTGGCCCCTATCAGTGTGGTTTTAGGCCAGGCAAGTCAACCACCGATCAAATATTCACACTCCGATAAATTTTAGAAAAAACTCAGGAATTCCAGATCGATACCCACCACCTCTTTATCGATTTTAAAGTCGCGTATAATAGCGTGGATAGAGACGAACTGTACAGAGCCATGTCATATCTCGGCATCCCTGCCAAACTCGTCCGCTTGTGCAGGATGACAATGGAGAAATCTCGCTGCTCTGTTAAAGTCGGTAGGAACACCACCGAACCTTTTGATGTTGAGAAAGGCTTAAGACAAGGCAACGCGTTATCATGCAACCTATTTAACATCGTTCTTGAAGCAGTTGTACGAAAATCGCGAGTCAACACCACTGGTACAATTTATCAAAAGTCCGTTCAACTACTTGCATATGCAGATGACATAGATATAATCGGCCGAAACAAGCGAGCTGTGGCTGGTGCATTTGCCAGTATTGAATCGGAGGCGGCAAAAATGGGATTGGCTGTTAACGAAGACAAAACGAAGTATATGCTATCAACAAGAAAGGAATCTGAAAATCTGCGACTCGGGCAAAATGTCGAGATGGATAGCTATAACTTCGAAGTAGTCAAGGACTTTGTCTACCTGGGATCCACTTTAACTAAGCGGAATGACATCAGTGCAGAGATCAAACGAAGAATTACTCTTGCCAATCGCTGTTTCTTCGGGCTGAGAAAGCATTTAAGTAGTAAAGCCCTCTCTCATAGAACCAAAGAGAAGCTATATAAGACCCTGATCATTCCAGTCCTGCTCTATGGGGCGGAAGCATGGGCGTTGAAGGACTCGGATGAGAAGTTACTTGGGTGCTTTGAGAGAAAGATTCTTCGAGTGATTTTTGGTCCTGTGTGTATCGAAGGAGTATGGAGGAAAAGATTCAACGACGAACTATATGGGCTATACAGCGATATTAACCTGGTCAAGAAGCTAAAAATACAACGGCTGAGATGGCTGGGTCACGTAGAGCGTATGGACACCAACGCACCAGCCCGACGAGTGTTCGAATCCAATCCAGATGGTGTCCGCAGCATTGGAAGGCCCCGGAACAGATGGCGCACACAAGTGGAGAACGACCTCAGCCAACTTGCGGTGCGAAATTGGAAGCGGCTAGCTATGAACAGAGCTGGCTGGAGAGGAATGTTGGTTGAGGCCGAAGTCCATCCTGGATTGTGAGCGCCATCTTAAGTAAGTAAGAAGCAACATTTTAACATTTTCTGACTTATTTAAAATCTATAATGAATTGCACTTTTTTCGTATCGATTAAACTCAAACTTGAACAAAATGTGGGTAACGCCAGTTTTGCACTCACAACCACATTTAAAATAATACATTATTCAAGATTCCTTATTTTGTCCCTTATTTTAACACAGGCCATGTCCTACGCCATGTAAACTTGTATAATATGGCTTGTAGATGCATACTTGTCAAGTTTGCAGGTGCGGCTGTAACCGGTTTACGATGCACTGCAAGAGTTACCGCGAACATTTCCCTTAAAGTGATGGTCATTAAGAAACCTTCTCCTTCATGAAGGAATGTTAAAGTACCAAATCCTCCCGACCTAACCTAATGTAGAATGTAGATACTTAGGTGTAGAATAGTATATAGAATTTATAAATTTAGATTATATATTTTTTTTTTGTATATTGTCAACAAATCTTTAAAAAAATTATCGTTCCTCATATTAAATTGGTGAAAATCGATACCTACTACATTAACCTATACTTTCTGACACACAAATTACTATCTTTTATCAAAAAATGTATCCCATCCAACACCAGGATGCAATGCATTTCTCGCTGACCATTGAACTCGAATCTAAAACTTATCTAAGCACACATCGCAATCGGCATGTTCGGTTCGTTGGTGTTACGGAGAAATCAGAAAACCCACCTAGACGACACATCAAAAAATTCTCCGCTCCGCACTTCGCACTCCGCAAATATGATTATGCACGAGAATCTAAAGGAGAAGAATTAAAACTTAATTTTTTTCCCCTATTATATACATACATTTTCATCAATTAACTTCAACGTCAAATGCTTTGTGTGCTCAGTAATATCTTTAACATAAAACCAAAGACAACCTGTTTTCCAAGCCACCATAGCAGAGCTTTGCATATCATAAAAAAAAGAGTCAGTGCAACATCGACATAAAAAAAAATTACATATCTTAAAAGTCAGGATATTCTACTTATAACGATTGCGTAAACTCTAAAAAAACTATAATTTGCGTTCTCATTTCGCAATAGTAAAAAAGGAGACATACAAAAACAAGACACACACCGTCCGTGTCCGTCGTCGTCGGTTCAGTCGTCCACCGATTAAATAACCTGCGACAAGGAAGCAAAGAAAATCACTCGCTCGTTCGCAACATTATAGTAATCCATTTGTGTGTCCGTCCGTCTGCTCGTCCGGTCGTTTTATCGCTTTGCAAGGTGTTTTCTTTTTTTTGTGTTTTGTTTGTTTGTTTTGGTTTTGTTTTGTTGTTTTGTTTTTGTGATTTCTAGTATCGTATCACTTTATTTGTAAGTTCTTTTTTACTTCATATACTCATTTTTGAATTTGATACCCCTCCTCAACTCGCGCATAGCTCCCGACCGAACACTGACTGACACGCATCGACCTGCTGCTTGATTCAAACTTGGGCCTCATCGCAATGGATGTAGGTATATGCGTAATGTATAGCAGCACACACTGCACGTTAGTTGCTTAATGACAAAAACTGGTTGAGCTTGCCAATGTGGATGCGGGGTGGATTAAGCCGAAATCGGTGAAAAACAAAAATACAAGCCTATCTCTCAAACGCACCATAACCACCATACACTTGCTCCATCCGTTCCATCATCTCCACCAAGCAACAAGAAAAACAACCAAATCTGCCATAGTTAATAGAATCGAAATCACGACACACTCTACGACGTATGTATCTACACATGATTTGGATTTCTCTGTGGCGAACTGACGGGCTGGCGGGCGCGTGATTTCGCAGTTTTTGAGGAACAGGCAGCTGTGAAGACAGCCGATACCTCGCATCAGGTAAATTATGAATACAAAAGGAACAACCAGGAATGAAAAGAACTACGATTGCACAGTGTGATTTAATTGTATTCTTCATATTATACAAGTGTTAATAAAAGGACGTGATTTTCCTGTTCCCGTCGCCCATCATGATAATTTGCAAAACGGCAACATTTGTCTTTGATTTTTCTTTATGTAGCTGTTTGGTGGTTCTGTGGTAAGTAGTTTTTGCAAAAGCAGGAGCTAACTTTAAATATAGGAAGTGTTAGTAAAAACCTTTTTACAAATATCACATTTGAAAAAGTTCGTTGTGCGGTGAAAATTTTTAAAAAGGAAATTCATTCGAGTTTTCTGTAAAAAGATTGTCTTCAATCTCCACAACGACCATAACTTTGTAAAGGCCCAAACTAAATTTTTAATAACATACCCGCCCTATAAATATGTCATAAACTCAAAATCAAAAATTTTGTAGATGGGGCCTTTACGAAGTTAGGAGTAAAGCTATACGTATCAGAGAATTTTTTGTGTTGATAAAATCTGTGGTCAGATGGCTAAATGTTATAAGTCACTTTTTAAAAATTTTAGTTTTGAATTTTTTTTTATTTCAAAATGAAAAATGAGAAAGTTGTTATCACAAATTAATTTTATATTTTTCTTTGTTTTCGAAATATTGGTTTAATAACATTCTGGACTTTATAAAAAGTCCCCACGTAAAATTTAAAAAAGTTTCTGGTTATAACATTAAGCCATCTGACCACAGAAATGTTCAATTACACTCATATTTTCTGTAAAAAATACATTTAATTATTTTCCTCGTGGATTTTCCATACGAAAAATAAAATTCAGTCAGGAAAATAAATAAATGCATTTTTTACAAGTATTTGTAGTATTTAAAATTGTATCATAACGAAAAATTCTTTGAGTTTTTTGTCGTCGATAAGTGTAACATTTTGAAAAAAATAATAAATCATCAATTCGAATCTTTTTTCTGTTTCTTTTCCTGATCACTATAACCGGTCCTTTGTATAGTAGCCGTTCAATTAAAGCTATCTGACGACTTGATTGGATAAGATTCGGCTAAATCAACCACAGAAATGTCATCCAGAGTTTAAGAATCAGAATAAAAAGCATCGCTATTCTTAATGTGTTTCGAATGTGGTGTTGTTTTGCTTTGAAAAATACATTCTGAGATCTGCATACTTTGAAGAATACATACGAGATATGCGACTAAATTACCGTTTTGTATTTAGTTATTATTTAAAACACACTTTAACAACAACTATCGAAATACAGAAGTTTGTTTTTGGTCAAGGGTTGATAGAAGTAGAACTAAAACTAGAACTAAACGAGTGTTCATATGAGAGCGAACAACGAATAGACATCTCAACTTTTAATTTCCTGCGAACAAGCACCGTCAACTATATACCAAAGCAAAAAAAAAAGGTTATGTTGGACGGTATAGTCGCGCGCGAGGGCCGGCCGAGCACAATTAGCGCCCTGTTGAACTTTACCATAAGCGCTCCTGGTTCGCGGTTGTTGGTTTTTTATTTTTTCTGTAATAGCAAATCCGTGAATTAGCCAACTCATGACATTGGCATTATTTTTTTTTATCAAACTGTTTTTTGTAATGGTTTTAAAGTGTCCAATCTAGTAAACAATCTGTTTTTTGAAAGAATTCTTGAGTAAAACCAGAAATATTTTTGTATTTTTATAAGTTTTAAAAAATTGTCTATAAAACAACGTAAAAAAAACTTTTCAATTTTTAAAGTACAGCCATCCAGTTGAATCATAATCAATACAAGCAATTAGAGCAAGGAATGGAATCAATCTTCCCACAGTTTTTTAGGTATTGCCTTTTCAAAGATTTCGTGAAGTGTTCTGCAACATTCGTCAATGTTTTTATAAACACATCTGATAATTACAGAAAACGTTTTTGACAAAACTTCTATCAGTTGTTGAGTAACCAATTAAATAAAGTCTATAAAATGATAAAAAAATTAAATACATACCTACTTTAGATTTATTATCTGTTTCATTTTTAATATTTTATACCTATTAATTTTCGTTAAAGTTTTCTCATGATGCCACTTCTTCAACTAGCTGAAAGAAATTTGAATTGTTTCATTAATACAATTGAACAAAAGATCCATATAGAATGCTGCCAGAAATTGACCTTAAACAAATATCCTTGGAACTTTAAACAAATCTTAACCAACACCGTAAGATATGTAATTGTATACCATTAGCTAATGCGCGTCTGTAACTTAATTCTATGTTTTTTTTAACGTTCGTTATATGTAGGTACATATGGAGGAACTTTTTATGAATGAAGAGACTTCTTTTATGATTCTTTAAATTTATTCACTATCAAATTGGATTTGGATCCCTCAAAAAAACCTCTGAATTTGCTAACTCGGGTACCGGCATACCTCTTTGCTATTCACTTTCTATTCCATAGTCGATGACACACCACCGGATTTAAAGCAATCTAATTTTACTGCACGTATCATACAGGGCTTTCACTTACCATATCCAAATATTCAACATTTTAATTTTTCCAATCGCTAAACTAACCCTTTACTGCCGACATCAAGCATTTGTCGACGTTTTCTGTTCTTTAACTACGATTTTGTTTGCAAAAATATACATCATGTAAAACAAAAATATACATTTCGCAAAGACATGCCTTTTTACAAACTTTAGTTCGTTTTAATGTGTACCTACCGCTACCTGCTACCTACTTAATAAACTACATAATGTAGGTATGTACAAAGATATATTATGTATATTTTACATAGATTTATCACTTAAAAAGTTAAAAGTTTTAATTTCTAATTAAAAATTCTAGAAAATTAGATGCATTATAGTAGCTTCAATTCTTTTGTTATAAAATACCTATGTACCTAACTACCTATATGTGTAATAAAACAGACACATGTGTAATGTGTTTAAAAATTATTAATATTTGCACTGGTAAGTATATTTTTCCCATTTAGTTAATTTTTTATTGTTAGATCCAATCAAATGAAATTGAGAAAAGGAGGTAGTAAATAAGAGAAAAAAATATCTATTAATTACTGAAGAACTAACATTCTTGATCCTTCATCAGGATCATCGCATAATTCGTTATATGACGGCACGAGTACGATAACTTTGGCGCCAAGAATTGATAACGGTTTTTTGTAGAACAGTTCCAGCATTTTTTACTATGGGTGGGGGGTCTATCTCTCTCCGTTTGGGCGGGAGGGGCAATTTTATAAAAACAGTTCTAAAAATTTAAAACAAATATTAAAAAATAACGGTAATACTTACAACTAAGTTTTAAAATTTTTTTTTAAAGCCAATACTTTTTTCTATTAGATGTTTTTCTAAATCAAGTGAAACCTATGCATAGTCTTTAAAAAGACGGACTTTAAACTCAAAAATTGCGAAAAAAAGGTAAAATAAAACTTTGAAGTGTGATTTTTCAAAACTGTAAAACAAAATACTACTTTTTTTTAAAAAAAGATATAAAACTTAGTTGTAAGTATTACCATTATTTTTTAATATTTGTTTTAAATTTTTAGCACTGTTTTTATAAAACTGCCCCTCCCGCCCAAACGGAGGGAGATAGACCCCCCATCGATAGTAAAAAATGCTTGTATAAACCGTTCTACAAAAAACCGTTATTAATTCTTGGCGCCAAAGTTATCGTACTCTCCCCTATATTACTTTAAGGGCCAATCTTTTCAGCTCTGGTTAAATCTCTGGTTTGTTCACCATAGACTTTTCTTAACCAGTTGTTTTGAAACTCGGTTACCCACAGTTCGTCTTTTCACCATTTTATCTACTTTGGTTACCAAACCAAAGATAGTTCCAGTTTTCCAGTGGTCCAGTTGTGAAACGGAATCTCTGGTTAAGTTTGTTTATACTTTTTTGAATGCGAGAGAAAAAGATAAAAGATTTTGTCAATAACTGATAACAGCCTGTCTCGTTTCGATGCACATGGATAAACTGAATTGATTCATTTACGCACAAAGGATAACAAAAAAATATACATAAAATATAGGGGTGGAATTTATTAAGATGGTAGATCATCATTTTCTTTAATTTTATTCTATACGTAAGTAGTGATAATCAATTATTATCTGGTATACAATTTATCATTCAACACAAATGTGAAAAAAATAATCGCTAACCATAGAATTTCTGTGGTTAACCAAACAAAATTGACTGGTTAACGAAATCTCTGTTAACCATAGATTCTCTGGTTAAAATTTTGCTGAAAAGACCAAATCTCTGTTAACCGACTGGAATAATGACACTAACCACGGAAAATTAGCTGGTTAACGTAATCTATGGTAACCATAGATTCTCTGGTTAAGATTTTGTTGAAAAGACAGAATCTATGGTTACCAGCTGAAATAATCAATGATTAAACTTAACCAGAGCTGAAAAGACTGGGCCTAACTCTTATTTCCCTCGACCAACTACAATGATCTAACTACCACTCGACTCATAAACAAAGCACCAACAAAGTCCCACTGCCACTCACTACTTCACCAGCCAACTCACCACTTCACCAGCCAAAACACATCGCGAAAAACACTCAAATGAAAGAGTTTTAACCCATAGGCGCAACTTTCAAACTTGCGCACTGTTAACGAAATGAGTTCGAATATTTCACCTTAGAATTTTTGTTAACTTAAAATTGTTGAGATCGATTTCATATAAAAAATTATAACAGCCCGTAAGTTATCAACATGCGCGTTGTTAATTCTGTGTATCTTCTGTTGCAGAATTTTGTTTTATTTCACACAGCATAGGGGGGGTGGGTTACGAAAATAAAATTTCACTCTTTCACATGGTGAAATGAATGTGATGACGATAAGTGAGAATAAAGTCATCAGGTTGATAAAGAAATAATTAGGTATCTCTGTGGTTAAAGGCAACGAAATCGTGCACTTTGCGAATATGTTGTTATGTAACTATAAGGGCCAGTCTTTTCAGCTCTGGTTAAGTTTAATCATTGATTATTTCAGCTGGTAACCATAGATTCTGTCTTTTCAACAAAATCTTAACCAGAGAATCTATGGTTACCACAGATTACGTTAACCAGATAATTTTTCGTGGTTTGGGTCATTATTCCAGTCGGTCAACAGACATTTGGTCTTTACAACAAAATTTTAACCAGAGAATCTATGGTTAACAAAGATTTCGTTAACCAGTCAATTTTGCTTGGTTAACCACAGAAATTCTATGGTAAGCGATTTTTTTTTTCACATTTGTGTTGCATGATAAATAATATATTAGATACTTACTGATTATTACTACTAACCGTAAAGAATAAAATTAAAAAAAGTGCTGATCTAACATCTTAATAAATTCCACACCTATATTTTATGTATATTTTTTTGTTTTCCTTTGTTCGTAAATGAGTTTCGAAACAGTTGGTTAAGAAAATTCTATGGTGAACAAACCAGAGATTTAACCAGAACTGAAAAGATTGGCCCTAAGTGTCAGGGTGTGGATAGGAAGACAGGCAGTGATTTATTTTTGGATGAGTAGACGTCTGTATTTAACATAATAATGGATATCAGTATTGCGTAGGGGTAAACCAAAATAAAAATCATAAGAGTAGGTAAGTAAAATACTGTGTCGTATTAGATAAGATAGGTAGTAGGGTTTTCAATGCATGCTCAAGGCGCCCATCTGGTTAAGCGCCCTGCGCAATTGCACCGCTTGCACGTATAGCATATACGGCCCTGGCGAACAATTCATTCGTTTTGATGTGGATGGTATGTGGAAAGCGAATAGAACTGGACAGTTTACAGTTTGCTGCAATCAGCTTGTAGTTCGCGACGAAAAATTTGTTATTATTAAAATTATCTTGTTCAAGGAATGAATTTGCATATTTTTAAAACTTTATATTCATTAAAATTCATTCTCTTCTCTTTCAATTTATGTTGTTTAAGTCAAGGAATTAATTGCGTCATAAGAAGCTAGTTAGGAACAGAGCTCGCTGGAGAGACATGTTTGTTGATGGGTGCCATGACATAACACCGAATTTCGAAATTCTGATTTAATGCACTTTCCGAAGGAAAATAACGCCGAATTTCAATTTCGGCGTTTATTTCACTTTTCAACATTGCCTTGACATAAAGCCCAATTGAGGAATTCGGTTTTATGTCTTTATTGAAAAGCGACATAATGATTAATTTAACGATTTACACGTTTATTTAGAAAGAGAAACTTAGACTGAATGAAAATCTGTAACACATACTATGCACAAAAGACATGACTTTGCTTCTCAGGTTACATAGTCCACAAATAATCGGTAGATCTTCTCTATATGAGGCATATAATTTAAATGCAAGAGCTCGCCTCGTAATCTTCCCATCATAGAAATTTCATCCAGTGTGAGATCATCCCTAAAGTAGTTTTAATCCTCTAAATTGCGATTTAATCGGCTGTATAAGGATCTGAACTTGTTGCGTCTCGTAGGTATCTTTCTCTACAACGCTGATCTACTTTTCCAATAAGTTTATATAACTTTGGCTTCCACTAGCTACCATTTTGGCAATCTAAGTTGAGTTGCATTCCAGACCATTGGCTAAGCTCTTCCCATTCTTCGTACCAGATTTTTTTATTCCTAAAGGTATTATAAAGAATCTTTTTTGGAAGTCTTTCATCCGAAATACTTAGCACTTTAAGAATATAATCTGCGTGCAACTTGAGGGTTCGTACAAACAAAGGTGGCAGTCCTGTTTCCAACATGATCATGTAATACGGTGCGTTGGAAGGCAAACGAAATATTCTTTTTATATAATACCTCATTACTTGAAAAATAGTTTTTCCATAAGTTCGAAATAGCAATTTAAGCTTTCGTTAATTTTTCCTTCAGATGCTTCTCCATAATAACCCCAAGGAGTCTTCCTCCTCCTTTCCCAAATAACATTACTTTTGTCCAGGTTCACTTTTAAGTGCCATATTTTGCAGTATTCAATCAAACCATTTACCATAAGTTCAAATTAGCTTTTTTTGGCGTTTAGTCTATGAAAAAATGGCGTTTCGTGCGGATGCTCACTTTGCACTCATCAGTTGACGACGAGTGAGCACCTTGTCAATACGCAAATTTCCGCTTGTTTCAGTTCAACTTACATAACTTTTTTGCCAAAAATCTTAAGTGAACTAAGTCCAACAAGATTACGATTGTAATCATTAAGCTGGAAAATGTGAAAATTAGTTGAGTATCCGGATCTAAATCCAGCCTGGTATTAATTTATAAGATTATTTTCTCTAATCCACGTGTTTAGGCAGCGCTGAAGCAAAGATGTAAAAAGCTTATACGATGAGTTTAAAAAAGATTTACCTCGATAGTTTGCTGGGTCTGCTGTATCGTCTTTTTTGTAGATCGAAAAAATCAGACATTCAGTAAAGTTTGACAAAACACTTCATCCTCCATAAGCTTATAAAAAATGAGTGAAAGCTTCAAAATATGCTCTCCGTATTTTTAGAATTCAACAGGAATCACTGATATCTTTGTTGGTAATTTTTGCATCAAGAATGTGGTTATTCGTTTTAGGAGGTGCAAAATTATTTGTATCGTTTTCAACTGATGTGTCTAAGAGACCTTTAAAATGCATAATCAAACATCTGGTTTTAGGTTGTGATTAATAACATATGACTTGCCGTAAAGTTTTCTTACTGCGTTCCAGAATTCAGCTCCATTTACAATTCACCAATTGCCTTGTTTCTGCTTCGAAGTAATCCGTTTTCATTTTCCTGCAATGTCACTTGTATTCATTATTTGCTTCCAGGTATTGATTTTTAACACCAGTTTCATTTAAACAACGTATTTTGTTTACTTTTCACATTCATTGTCAAACCATTGCGCCTTCCTTATTTTTTTTAAATTATTTCTATCTGGTGGAAAAGAATGCTTAATGGTAACTTCAATTTGCTGTTAGTCAAATTCACTTTGCTCTACCAGAACTAAATCCAACTGATTTCGATATTTATTTGCTTTTGTTTCCTTCCACTTCAGTTTTGGTAGTAGCTTCAAGTTCCTTTTTGTGTAGTTCTTTCAAGTTCTACTGTTTTAATAATAGGAAGATGGCCAGAAAATGAAAATAGATTAACCTTAAAATCCTTAACTGGTTAACTTGCTTCCCAACAAAAGTAAACTCTCCAGCCATATCCGAAGAGCTAGTACCATTTAAGATTCTTAATCCTTAAGTGTGTGTAATATCTAGTAGACGCGTTTCTTTTACATTACACATTAAGTCCTTAGACTGTCGAGGGATTCCAACAGTAATAACAACAGACTTCTGACCCACTAGGGTGGGTCAGAAGTCCACAAATACATTATGGACTTAGGACTCACCCAGGTGGTTTAGAAGTGCACAAGAAAGTGGGCCACAAGTTCATAACTTTTAAGGAGAAGTGGGTCACAAGTCCACAATAAAACTAAAACAATTATGAAATCATAGATACCTATTTATTTTTGAAGAAAATAACAAAATTAATTTACATAAATTATATCAATACAAAAAACGAAAAAAAAAATAAAATTAAGTAAATTCAGTAACAAAGACAAGAAATAGTTACAAAAAAACTTTTGTGCTATTACTAACAATTTGCCTGCAAAATGGGCATAGCACTTCATTTTTGTTGCGTTTGGCCGTATCCTTCACACTCAAAAAACATTCCTCGCAAATTTTGAAATGAATCTGAGAGGAACTATTTTATTGATGGCACCTTCAGCGTTCTTCCATCAGGCGAATGGAAGCAATTAGTGATTATTTGTGTAGCACATTCAGAGCACGTAAGTACCTACTTAGTATTTGTTGTTTAGAATTACTTTTCCAAATTGCAATGAGGTATTTTGAATTTGATTTTTTAATTGATTAGTGTAGTAATCAATTAATATAATCAATTAAAAAATCGAGTGGGTCAAAAGTCCATAATCGATGGGCCAAAAGTTCACAGGAATTTCTTGTGTACTTACGACCCACCATAGTGGGTCATACGTCCATAATGTATTTGTGGACTTCTGACCCACCCTAGTGGGTCAGAAGTCCATTATGGACTTTTGGCCCGTGGACTTCTGGCCCTGCGCCGCTGAGATAATGTAGTATCTTTTGTTTTCCTTTAAGACACTTAAATACGTTGTACTTTCAAATGTTTTAAATTCGCAGGTACAGTAATCCCCGGTTAATTGCTTGTTTTTTTGACTCAATTAGGCTACGGTTACAGTGCATGCGTGTTCTGACGAACAATTGTTCTGACGCATAAATAACTTTACATATTGGGGAAAATAATTACACATCTTTTATTTCAGGTTATTTCTAAATTAAGGCAGATATTTTTTTTTTTTGTAAATATACTAACTGAAAATTGTATCATCACTAAAAATTCTTTAAGCTATTTGCCATTGATAAGTGAATCGTTTTGAATCGAATGAAAACATAATAAATTTCAAAAAAAAAGTGAAATTAGTTTCCCCCAGAGGTAAGTTATTTAACATGTAAAATTATTTGTTGTTAAGTTTTTCATCACAATCTGTTAGAGTAGTTGAAAATTCAGCCACCTAAGATTTTTGGGTATTTAACAATGATTTGTTTAGGGATATTTGTTATATTCTAATTCTGACACAGATTTATTAATGCTCATAATTAAACACAATTTAAATAATTAAACACAATTTCATAGACTTATGTGAACCTTTCAAGCTCAATTGCGTCGTAGAATCAGTTGAGAAAACCCCGTTTAATTGCATCAGTGAATCAGTTGAGAATATGTAGCCTAATTACGTCAACAAATCGGTTAAAAATACAGTTGCGTTGCTGCGAACAAAAAACACCGAATTTTTTGAATATTCTCCTGCAGACGATTTTAGAGCAAGCATATTTTTGAACCAAAAAGTCAAAAATCCTTCAATTTTTGTTCGTTTAATAATTTAAGTTTTTATTGTTATTATTTTTGAGCTTAATACTGGTGGAGTGAAATAAGGTCCGCGGATTTAAGGCCCGTGGGTCTTAATTCCCACTTTGAAAGGAAACAACACCTACGAGCATTAATTCCTTTTTAATGTGGCTATAAGACCCTCCACAAAAAAGCATGAAGACAGGTGGTACTTGCACCTGTTATATATTAGAAATCTAGTACTGAATTGTTATATTTGATCTTAACGTAAGCTAGGTATAATGACATGTAGAAATTGACACACCTACTTTTCTATGTATTCTTTTATCTGTCATTCATGAAATAAAGTACTTCCTGTTTAAGTTGTAAGGTTATAACAAGTGTCTTATTTTTAATCCACAAACATCTTGAGAAATATAATAAAATTGCCGACGAGAAAAACTGCGTACAATATAATTTAATTGTGAAAGCGCATGCAATAAAAGGTTAATTGGGCAAAAAACCAAATGTCAGATTCTGAAAGCTACAGTGAAGAAGAAAAATCGGGGAGAGTATAATAACTTTGGCTCAAAATTTGCGAAAAAAAAGGTAAAAAAAATTTGAAGTGTGATTTTTCAAAACTGTAAAATAAAATACTATTTTTTTTTATAAAATTCGTTGCTCATATTAATTTTAAATCATAAACTGAAAACAAAATGATTTTATGTTTTCTGGTTTTTGAGAAAATGGAAAATTACTAAAACTACTTTCTTATAAGAGTTTTCTTTTTTTTTTGGTATACGGTGAATGTTGTACGTAGGTTCGTTTTTGTAATGATGCTTGGGTATCTTTAAATGCAACAGAAACTTTGCATACAACCAACCTCGCACCCACCCCACCTCGCACCCACCCCAAATCCTATAGTGTGTCCAAGCAGGGGGGTTGCAGGGGGGCAGCATGCCCTCCCTTACATACCTCACTGTTTATACGCTTTAATAATATCTGAATCCTATAAATTCTATAAAGTTAACCAAGATAATATGCCCATCGTTGAGTACATAGTCAAATTAAAAGCATTGGCACAAAAGTGTAATTTTGGAGATAATATACAGAGAAGCTTACGTGATAAATTTGTTTGTGGAGTACGTGATAATAATTAACGATCAAAATTTCTGTGAAATTGCAATAAATTGGGAAATTGCAGAAAATCAAAATCACATAATAGAATCTTGGAGTGAAATCATAAACACCTTCGCAATCAGAGAGACAAACACCAAGAGCCGCTCAGTCAGTTTTCAATAAAACCGGTTTCAAAAGAAATCAAATTCATAGTCGAGGTCAAAGTCACAGTCGGAGTCGTCGTAGTTCTCTTCGAAGCAGCAGTCAAGATCAGCTTTCATCAGCATCTCAAAAGTCTTATCAAGAGTGTTATCGATGTGGTAGGATGCATAATCCACAAAGTTGTCCAGCACGTCAGTGGGAATGTTTTAAGTGTCACAAGATAGGCCACGTGTCATACAAATGTCGTCAAAGCATTCATCAGTATGGAAGTCAGCGGAAAATAATTTCTGAATTGTCAGATGCCACGGATTACGTAAATACAATATCTACAAACTCAATTTGCCAAATAAGTCAAGCAGCTACCGTTGAAGTCGTTATTGAAGGAGTGTACTGTAATGGAAGTTGATTCTGGAGCCTGTTCTTCTGTAATTTCTGAAGATGAGTATAAGTCTAAGTTTAGTAAAATAAAATTAATAAAAACTAAACAAACATTGTTTTCAGTCACAGGTTAAATCATTAAATGTGCAGGAAAGATTAAAGTTGCAGGGTGCTTGCCAATGCTTCAAGTGTTTATAAGTTGAAATTAATAGTCATACACAGTGAGAAGAATGTTAAGCCTTTGCTTGGTCGAGACTGGCTTGATGTCGTTTACCCAAATTGGCGTAAGTTATTTTGTTTTGATTCAAATTTTCAAGAAAATTGTGTAAAAAATGTTAAAATTGAAAACAACCAAGAACTGGTTGAAAAAATTAAAAAAGAATTTCCTCATATTTTCCCTTCACTAGACCATTCTTTGGGGAACACTATAAAAAACTTTACTGCAGAAATTGTGCTTAAGTCAGAGTGTCAGCCAATATTTCATTGTGCTTATGCAGTCCCTTACAAGTTGCGTGGTAAGGTAAAAGAAGAGCTTAAAGGGTTATGTGACATGAATATCTTAGTGCCAGTAAGATTTAATAAATTTGCCTCACCTATTGTCATTGGCGCAAAATTATAGTCAGCCTAAGTTTAAGGAATTAACGCCACACTTCTTAACTTAATTTTAACTTTGAAACAGTTCTCTAACTTTAAAGTAATTATAGACTCTTTCTGATGTACTGACAACTAGTGTGGGGTTTAAAACATTTCTCTAACTTATTTGTGCGGAACACGCCTTAAACAGAGACAGTTCGCTAAGAAAACAAAGCAAACACACCTTTCTATCTGTCGTCAAATGTCATCAGCCCGGAATATAATTTTCTGTTTAATTTCAATTTTCTTTCTATTTGAAATCAAAATTAATTTAATTTTTTTAATAACTGTGTTATTTGAACCTTAGCAACTCTTTGAAATGGATCCCTATTTAATTGGCATTCAGTTTGGCAGCTATGGTTGATTTATCGACGGGGTTCAGAACCAAGTTTCTTTGATTGGCTAAAGTGCAATATTTCTTTGATTGGCTAAAGTGCAACTGATGCCTCTTCTTGTTGAGGGTGGTCTGAAGCAGACATTTTGGCCTGTTGATCTGGGCCTCTACTTTTTGGACTGCGATTAGTTGTGGTATTGAGTTGGTAAGCGAATCATCTGCATACAGAATGTCTTCGCTTGTAGTTTTTTAATGCTTCCTTGACATTCAAAAAACACCCGACTGTGACAAGATGTCTTTTGAAGGCTGTAGTTATCTCATGTTGAATCTTTAGCAGCTCATGCAGCATTGAGTGCTTTTCCTAAAAGTCAAACTGCATGTCGGGAATTTTTGAATGGCTTACTGCTGAATCTCTTCCAGTCTCTAGAGAATTAATTCTTCCAGTATTTTTCTGATGCTGTCGAGAAGTAATTTTGACCAGCAGGCTGGGTATTAGGTTGGAAGCACCTTATCTCGGGAACGCCACGACCTTCTATGATTTTCACTTATTCACAGTTGTTGATGCTAGTTGTTAACAATACTATAGTAAGGGGGATAATAAAATCGTTTGGAAGACCTTTAGGCGCTTTTAGTTCTTTGGTTTGGAGTTCTCGATGATCTCTGAAATTTCCTCCAGATTGGACAGATATGGACTGCCGATCGGATCACTTGCCGAATCGGAATCACTACTCACTTAAATGGACTACTCAACTTTGTGTAGCAACATAGCAACTCCGGGGAAGCAGAGCAGGTAGTTTTGGTGTATCCTCGAAATATTTATCAAATGCTTCCACTTTGACCTGGATTGAAGTTGCTTCGCAGGTAACATTTTGCAAAATTTTTTTTTGGTTTATAGAAAATGACAAATTGACAGGAGTCAGAGAGAAGAAAGTGTGACACTATCAAAATTTAAATAGGGTTTTCATGATTTTAATTTTGATGCAAGTCTTTAAAGATAAAGTGTAGTTTTACTTGTCTATAATTGCCAAAAATATAATTTTAGACTATTTATTTAATTTGATTTAGTTTGGAGTTAAATGGACTATAATTTTGCGCCATTGTGTCTAAGCCAAATAAAGGCATTCGTATTTGCATGGATGCGAAAGTTACTATTAACCCTTATATTAAAACCGAACATTAACCACTTCCCAAAATGGAAGATACATTTGCAAGTTTAGCAAATTGCAAGTTGTTTTGCATAACTGATTTGTCTGGTGCTTACCAACAACTAAAATTATCCGAAAAGTCTAGAGAATACGTCACGATAAATACGCATAAAGGGTTGTTTCAGTATACTAGATTACCTTTCGGTATATCTAGTGCGCCATCCATTTTTCAGTCAGTGATGGACCAAGTTTTACTAAACACAAAAAATGTGTCTTGTTATCTTGACGACATCCTCGTCGGTGGTCAAGATTATCAAAATTGCAAGAAAACGCTTTTAGAAGTTTTAACAAAATTATATCAATTTAATATAAAAATAAATTTAGATAAATGTAGATTTTTTGAAAAAAAAATTATATATTTAGGACACTATATAAGCGAAAAAGGAATTTTCCCAAATCCTAATAAACCAAGAGCCATAACTGAAGCTCCCGTACCGTAAAATGTCCAAGAACTACAGTCTTACTTGGGAATATTGAACTTCTATGGGAAGCTTATAAAAAATGCCGCAAAAGAGTTGCACGACTTATACCAGCTTCTTAGAAAAGACGCGAAATTTATTTGGGATAATAAAATTCAAAAATGTTTTGAAAATTCAAAAAAATTAATAACTGAAGGCAGTGTTCTAGAATTATATGACCAAAATAAACCGATAGTGCTTACATGTTGTCGGGGCAGTGATGTCGCATGTAGTTGATGGGTTTGAAAAAAACTATTTTATTTGCCTCAAGCACACTTTCTCCGGCCGAACAAAATTATTCCCAATTTCATCGCGAAGCACTAGCAATTTTGTTTGGAGTAAGAAAATATCACAAATACATTTATGGTCATACATTTAAATTGTGTACAGATAGTCAAGCGTTAAAAGAAATTTTCAGTCCGATAAAAGGAACGTCAATATCAATATATGATTATGATCTTCAATTTCGTTCATCAAAAAAAAACTGTCCCGCAGATGCAATGTCGCGTTTGCCATTACCCGATTATACGGAAATTGAGTATATTGGTATGTTGTCCACAAGTATGGAAAGTCCAGTCGATATAGAAAAAGTAAAACTATATATTATGTTTTAAAATATATAAGGAATAAACTTTGGCAAAAAAATATTTTACCAAGTGTTAAACCATTTCATAGAATTAAAAATGATCTTTCTATAGATGGAGAGTGTATTTACTATCGAGATAGAATAGTTATTCCACGTTCGTTACAAAATGAGATTTTACAGATAATCCATTCCAACCATGACGGAATTGTTAGAATGAAAATTATTGCTCGAAGTTTTATAAGGTGGCCAAATTTTGACAAAAGTATTGACGAATATGTTTAAAGGTGTCCAAGTTGTCAAATCAATCAACATTTTTCAAAGGAAATAGTAAATACTAAATGGCCAGTAAGCCAATTTCCTTTCCAAAGAATCCACTTGGATTTTTTTCATTTTGATGGGAAAACATTTTTAATTTTAGTAGATTCATTCAGTAAATATATTGAAATAGAAGCCTACATTAAAAACAGATGCAATTCAGCTTTGTAAAAGATTACGGTTATTGTTTAGAACATTTGGATTTCCAAGTGAAATCGTTACAGACAATGGCCCTCCTTTCAATTCCAGAACATCAAACGAATATTGCACGAAAAATGGTATTAAATTAACAAAATCACCTGTGTATCATCCTCAAAGTATTGGTCTAGCGGAGCGAGGGGTGCAAACAATAAAATCTAGTTTAAAAAAATACATTTGCGATTCAAAACTTTAAAATTTAGATATACAAGCCAAACTCGATGCAATCATTATGGCATACAATAATACTCCTTCTACAACCACTAAGCAAACACCTGCATCTTTAATATTTTCTTATAATCCTTAAACAAGGCTACATTTTTTAAAGAAAAAAGTTACGTTTTGTGTTGAAAATAAAAAACAAATATCGGGGAAAAAATTGTAAGAAAAGTATAAATCAAAATAAATTTTCATTTATTAAATTTAAAGAAGGAGATAAAATACTATACAGGAACCATTTTAAAGAAATTGTAAAATGGATTCCAGCAATTGTTTATAAAATTATAAGTCCAGTAACCTATTTAATAAATGTTAAAAATAGTATAAAATATGTGCATCATAACCAAATTCGATCTTCAAAACTAAATGACTAAATTCATCCGGTATGCAATTCTGATGAATGGAGTAATTTAAAAACTCCTATTCCGGAAGTCCTTGCTCCCGAAAAATCGACAAATAAAAGTGAAACAGAAAATCCTTTACATGTAACAAGTAACAGTTAGTTCTTAGAAGAACTTTGCGCACAAGACGTAAACCAAATCGATTCAATTATGACTAAGCAATATTTTATATTATTTAATAAATCAAAATATTTTATAATAATACATTTTATTGAAGTTAAAAATTAATTTTCAATTACTGTTATTAGTTTTAAGATTATACATAAGTATAAGAAAATATATAAATATGTATTTGAGTTTATATATATAATTATAATAAAATAAATCTATGTAAAATATGAAATATGTAAAAGTGGGAAGATGTTATACAGGGTGATTGGTATAAGGTGCACCAAAAAGCTTGAGCGTGTAGCTGGAGTTAAGACAAGAGAAAAATCGTATAGGAGGGGGTTCTATTTCCCCCCGTTTAGGCGGGAGGGGCAATTTTCTAAAACATTGACTTAAATCAGAAAAAAAATTATTTAAAAACAACGGTGAATGATACAAAGCCTTGTTATATTTTTTTGGAAAGCCAGAAAACTACTATTTTATTTAATTTTTTAATTAAGTTGTTTATTTATTTTAAAGTGCAATATTAATGTAACATTTGTAAGTCTTCTTCTTTTTTATGTTAAATATATTGTGAATTGTAAGTAATAATTATGTATACAAATATAGATTGCACATCTTTCCTGATGATGTCCATATTCATGGACGAAACGTCGAACACAAATTAACTTTGCTCCATTTTTTGACCTGAAGCCCACTTACTAATTCAAAAAGTTAAGTTGTTTAAGTGAACAGTTTTAAAAAAATTAATTTTCAAACTCAAAATTTAAAAAAATAAAACTAAAAAAAAAATGTTTAATCTAATTTTTTTCAACATTTTATGTAATTAACTATTATTTTTATTTTCAAAATTCAATGCTCTTATAAATTTTTAGTCAAAAACAGAAAACCGGATGCCAAAATGTATCTTACTGGTATTTGAGTACAAGAAAATCAAGAGATCTGGAAATAAATGCAAGAGGAAGAAATCTGCTTGAAATGGGAAGCGCTTTTGATATGTCCATAATGAACGGCACAACAACGGGAGATGAGGACGGAAAACTTACCTTCATCCGAAAACCAGGACAATCAGTGATAGATTACCTTATAATGTCGAATGATATATTATCTTTGCTATATGATTTTGAATTTGGTAATCAAATATATTCCGACCATATGTCACTAGTAACTACTCTGCAAAATTCAGAACCAGATAGCGAAATACATCTTATTCATGAAAACCCACTCTTACCAAAACGTAAATGGCGTGAAAATCAAGTGGAGCTATACAAAATAAACTTAAATATTAATCTTGCAGCACACGTCTCAAACGAATCGGAAACTAAAATTGAAACTTTACAACGAATAATTGAGGCTTCAGCCGTTCTACCAAAGTGAACATCGAAAACAATGAGAACCCATTCTGCCTGGTACGATAAGGAATGCGAATCTGCAAGAAAAAGGTCTTTTTCTATATTAAAACTTTTCCAAAATTACAACTCAGCTTGCTTAAAAGAAAAATACTTAAAAGCAAACCAAAGCTATAAAGCATTATGCAAACTTAAAAAGGAAAATTTCAATAAAATGCAAACGGAGAAAGTACTATCCTGTAGAAACTCTAAAGACTTTTGGAAAGCTATTCAAAATCTTAAAGGAACACCCTTCGTAACGAAAACTGTACTATCTGCATCAACACTGCGAGAACATTTTGAAAAACAAGGTAACTTAGAACTTTTTTCTGAAGGTATGCACTATTCTAGAGCCGCTTTTGTAAATGAGATCTTAGATAGCGAAATTACACTGGAAAAAGTTAAGTCAGCAGTATCGCAAGGAAAAATAATAAAGCTCCAGGATGTGATCGGATCCCAAATGAATTTTTCAAAAATGCAACACTCGAATTCATGAAACAACTTACTGATGTCTATAATATTATTTTCAGTTCCGGAGAGGCACCAGAAATGTTTAAGAAATCAATAATATTTCCAATTTATAAGAAAGGAGATGTGATGGAACCGTCCAACTACCGTGGAATTTCTTTCATCAATACATCTTTGAAGATATTTATGGAAATTTTACGTAGTCGCCTTATGAAATGGATCGGAAATACACATCTTCTTAGTGAGTTCCAAGCTGGATTTCGGAAAGGGTCCTCTACAATAGACCACATTTTCACACTAACAAATATTGCTGATATGTACCTACGTAAACGCCAAAAACACTATGTCTTTTTTGTGGATTTCCGAGCCGCTTTCGATTCCATAGATAGAAACGCTCTATTTTATAAGTTGTAAAGGGATGGAATGTCACTAAAATTTGGAACTATTATTATAGGCATTTACAGCCAAACACAAAACGCAGTTTGGAATGGTAAAAAGCTTTCTAACTGGTTCTTTTCCACGGTTGGGTTGAAGCAAGGATGCAACCTGAGTCCACCACTCTTCTGCCTTTATATCGAAGATTTGTTTTCAGTCATGCCTTGTGGCATTTTGCTAGACGGAGTTCAGATAAAAGTCTTAATGTACGCCGACGACCTGGTTATCTTGGCAGAATCTCCTAACTCACTCCAATTGATGATCAACAAATTGCGTGACTACTGTCTTAAGTGGAACTTGACTGTCAACCTGAGCAAATCTAAGACTATGGTGTTTCGGAAAGGATTAGGACGCCTAGCAGTAACCGAAAGATGGTTTTTTGGATCAGAGCAAATCGAGACGGTCAAGGAGTATCAATATCTAGATTTTACAATAACGAGCAACCTAAACATAGAGAAGCATTTAAGCAAAAAAATATCGGCATCCAAAAATGCAATTGGAACAGTCTCGCGAAACGTATACGGAAACAAGGACCTTCCCTTCAGCTTCAAATACGAAGTATTCACTGCAACATCTGAATCAATTATGCTTTATGCAGCACAATCTTGGGGATGGCTTCAATTTGAAACCACAGAAAAGCTCTTGCGATTTTATCTAAAACGTCAATTTCACTTACCAGACACAAATCCTAACTACATGCTTCTCGTCGAAACAGGCTTACCACCTCTTTATCTTACATGCCTAAAACTTCGTTTCAACTATATCATAAATCTCATGTACAGTCACACTGGAAAAATTTCAAGGAAAGTTGCAGTCTCAATTATAAAATCGGAAAAATCTTGGTTCCAGGAATGGAAAAATATAGCTGACAGATGTGAACTGCCATTCAATCTGTCTTTGGAAAACTTGGGAACGTGGACTCCATATTTGGATAACCTGTTGGAAAAACTTGAATCTAAGCTTCGAGAAGATTGTATAGAATAGGCACAGAGCTCACTACATAGAGCAATTTATTCGACACTCCAGTACAACTTCGGCCAGGATAATTATTTTAAGGACCTACACTGCGTAGAGAAAATATCGATAATTTTAAGAACGAAAGGAGAATTACTATCCTTAAACTTTATACCACATAGAAGTGACTTAGACCTTATCTGTTCACTGTGTAGCACCGGCGAAAGAGAGAACGTGGTTCATTTCCTCGCAAAATGCCCAATATTGGTAGAAGTTCGCCGGCAGTTTTGGCGAAAAAAATATTTGTAACACGCTGAACTTTTGGCCATATTAAATGGCAGCGATTGGGATAAATTGTTTAGATTTGTTAAAGTAGCTCTAGCTTATAGAAGCAAAATTATAAGAGAAGATTTTTAAAAAACAAAAAAATGTATAATATATGTAAATTTATTTAGATTTTGCAAAATATTACAAACAAAAAGCTATCATCTGGCTGACGGCCATTATGGTCATGCCGTAAAAGATTTAAGTTAATTATAAGCAAGTTGTAAACTTTTCTCTGAAATTCAAATAAATCTAATCTAATCTAAAAATCTAATCTATATTAGTTTTTGAGAACTTAAAAAAAAATTAAAAGTAAAACTAGTAAAATAAGTTAAAAGTTAACTCGTTTTTTTTATTATTTGATTTAAATCGGATGGTATGTAATAAAAAATAAAAAAGGGATAATTCCCTAATTAATAATTGACCTGAGCAGGTCAAATTTAGGAAAACCAAAAAATAAAGTGTTTTTCTTGGAAAAAAATACTTCTAGTTTTTCTTAATTTCTCAAAAATTAAGATACATTTTGGCATCCGGTTTTCTGGTTTTGACTAAAAATTAATAAGAGCATTGAATTTTAAAAATAAAATTAATAGTTAATTACATAAAATTTTGAAAAAAATTAGTTTAAATTTTTTTTTTTTTAATTTTGAGTTTGAAAAATAATTTTTTTAAAACTGTTCACTTAAACAACTTAATTTAAAAATTAATTAAAATAGTAGTTTAAGTGAACAGTTTTAAAAAAATTAATTTTCAAACTCAAAATTAAAAAAAAAAAAATTTAAACTAATTTTTTTCAAAATTTTATGTAATTAACTATTAATTTTATTTTTAAAATTCAATGCTCTTATTAATTTTTAGTCAAAAACAGAAAACCGGATGCCAAAATGTATCTTAATTTTTGAGAAATTAAGAAAAACTAGAAGTATTTTTTTCCAAGAAAAACACTTTATTTTTTGGTTTTCCTAAATTTGACCTGCTCAGGTCAATTATTAATTAGGGAATTATCCCTTTTTTATTTTTTATTACATACCATCCGATTTAAATCAAATAATAAAAAAAACGAGTTAACTTTTAACTTATTTTACTAGTTTTACTTTTAATTTTTTTTAAGTTCTCAAAAACTAATATAGATTAGATTTTTAGATTAGATTAGATTTATTTGAATTTCAGAGAAAAGTTTACAACTTGCTTATAATTAACTTAAATCTTTTACGGCATGGCCATAATGGCCGTCAGCCAGATGATAGTTTTTTGTTTGTAATATTTTGCAAAATCTAAATAAATTTACATATATTATACATTTTTTTGTTTTTTAAAAATCTTCTCTTATAATTTTGCTTCTATAAGCTAGAGCTACTTTAACAAATCTAAACAATTTATCCCAATCGCTGCCATTTAATATGGCCAAAAGTTCAGCGGGTTCCAAATATTTTTTTCGCCAAAACTGCCGGCGAACTTCTACCAATATTGGGCATTTTGCGAGGAAATGAACCACGTTCTCTCTTTCGCCGGTGCTACACAGTAAACAGATAAGGTCTAAGTCACTTCTATGTGGTATAAAGTTTAAGGATAGTAATTCTCCTTTCGTTCTTAAAATTATCGATATTTTCTCTACGCAGTGTAGGTCCTTAAAATAATTATCCTGGCCGAAGTTGTACTGGACTAGTTCTAGTTTTTCTTAATTTCTCAAAAATTAAGATACATTTTGGCATCCGGTTTTCTGTTTTTGACTAAAAATTAATAAGAGCATTGAATTTTAAAAATAAAATTAATAGTTAATTACATAAAATTTTGAAAAAAATTAGTTTAAAAATTTTTTTTTTTAATTTTGAGTTTGAAAATTAATTTTTTTAAAACTGTTCACTTAAACAACTTAATTTAAAAATTAAATAAAATAGTAGTTTTCTGGCTTTCCAAAAAAATATAACAAGGCTTTGTATAAATCACCGTTGTTTTTAAATAATTTTTTTTCTGATTTAAGTCAATGTTTTAGAAAATTGCCCCTCCGCCTAAACGGGGGGAAATAGCCATCCTCTCCCTCACGATTTTTTTCTTGTCTTAACTCCACCTACACGCTTAAGCTTTTTGGTGCATCTTATGCCAATCACCCTGTATATTAGAAATCTAGTACTGAATTGTTATATTTGATCTTAATGTAAGCTAGGTATAATGACATGTAGAAATTGACACACCTACTTTTCTATGTATTCTTTTATCTGTCATTCATGAAATAAAGTACTTCCTGTTTAAGTTGTAAGGTGATAACAAGTGTCTTATTTTTAATCCACAAACATCTTGAGAAATATAGTAGCACCCACCCAAACTCGATCCCACCCCAAATACTATAAATTTATTTCACTTTCGCTCAATTTTATTTTTTTTTATAAAATGCATTTAAACGGGAAAAAATATATGCATTTATAAAAACGCCACAGAAAACGTCAATGCGCTTAACCGAGAAAATCAATTAAGCGGGCCGCAATAAACCGGGAAAAGTTCAGTGTATTTTGTATGAAATTTCACGTATGCTTGATTTTAAACGCAAATAAACGGGAATCGTACCTAAGCGGGGATTACTGTAATATTATTTAAACTCCTCCGTCCTTATTTATTAACTAATTTAAACGATTGAGTAAAGTTAGGCGGCATTTAATATCCCTCTACTCAAGAAATCCTTATTTATAAAAAATATGTTGCGTAGCTAATAAACCGTTCTATGGCATTTTGGGGAAATCTAATAAATAAGGCTGTTCTTGTTAAAATAATTTTCTGTTACAAAGTTTCAAATAAAAAAATTAACACGAATTGATCAATAAAATTGAAAAAAATATATAAATAAATTCTTATTACATAGTCCAGCCACATTATACACTAGAATAGAAAAGCTTTGTACTTCTAATTTATACTTTTGTTTGCATTTTTATATTTACTACGTTAGACGGCATTACAAATAAAAACACTCATTCTGTACACCTCTTAAAGACGCAGCGCTGCTGCAGCTCGCCTCCATTGTGTTACATTCTCTAGGTTCAGTTGTCACTGTCATTGTATATAAACATTATAGTATTGGCATGAATCTGAATCTGGTATTTCTGCATCAGGCCACTGGAAAAAGCGCCCACCGACAAGAAGACATTGTTTAGTCTATTTTTGTGTTAATCGTGCGAAAGAGATGTTTAATATGTTTTAGGAATTCAGTCAGTCATTAGATGTCATACGGTTAACTACGTGCGGTCGGTTTCGGAAATAAAAAAAAACTACAAATAAGTTTCTTTTATATGTTGTATCTACATAGCAGAATATAATTTATGTAGGTACTTCTTTCATGTTTTCTTTTTTTATTTGTTTCTTCGTGAATTCAATTAAAATCAAAGTGCACATTGTGTACTGCATTTGATTTAATTAAACTCATCAGTTTCTTGTTGCTTTTCATTTCAGGCGGTGCATTTGAATGAATTGTCGATGACACAATCTCACCTTTTGGTTACCGAAAGGGCGAAGGTATTGACTCCGGATGTGCTGAACTTGATTGGATTTGCAGTAGAAACAAAGCCCGCACAGATCCATTATTTGAAGCCCTCAATCCTATCGATGGCAAGATTTCTGCTGCTGGTAAGTTCTTTTATAGTTTGCATTAAACAGAAAATTGTCTGTTTACATACATAAATATTTTTTTAATTTCAGCTGCCAAACAGGAACTGATCAAATCAAAACTACCCAACTCAGTACTGAGTAAAATATGGAAACTTTCTGATGTGGACGGTGATGGCTTCCTGGACGTTGATGAGTTCGCTCTAGCTATGCATTTAATCAACGTCAAACTGGATGGCATTGAATTGCCGAATGTACTGCCTGAGCATCTTGTTTTTTTTTGCAATATTTAGTTTTATCTTAAATAAATAAAAGAAATTATATTTGTATATTTATTTCGAAATGCAATGGATTATTTTTCTTATGTGGGTTTATCGTTATAGTGAAAAAACCTTAAAACGTTCCAGTGGTTGTTCGGTGTGATGTTTGAGATATTCCTGCATTGGATTCGGAGTGTTGGAAGTGCTGTCACAATTTACTTGCACATTTAAATTGCTTACATTTTGGTCAATCAATTTTGGTCACGATCAATTTTGATAAAATTTAATGCGAGTGGTTTGTTGCTAATGTTGATGTCCGCCATCTAATTTTTTTTCAGAACCACCTTATTAACGGTATCTGTCATATAACCGTTTTTTATTACTCTGACTATCTTTTTAATTACTTCCCTGATTTTGACGAAATTTAATATTCCAATTACATAATGCAATAAAAAATTTAAAAAAAAGTAGTTTTTGAAAAAGTATTTTTTCTGGAAGAACCAAAATTCTAATTTTCTCGAAAAAATACAATCAGTTTCGATAAAATTTGATATGAGTGATTCGTTGCCAAAATGGTGATGTCCGTCATCTAATTTTTTTTTTCAGAATCAGCTTATTAACGGTACCTGCCATAGAACCGTTTTTTATTACTCAGACTATCTTTTGAACGGCCTCGCCGACTTTGACAAAATTTAATATTCTAAAACGATCGCTAAACTTAAATAATACTCCAAAAAAAAAAAATGAAAAAAGTTTTCTCGGAAAAATACTAGGTGCCTATCAATTTTGATAAAATTTCATGTGATAATAATTATGTTATTACAGCTAATTACAACTGATTCAGCTTAAAGTTTGTTAAATTTTATTTTCCATTTCATTATCAAAAAAAAAACTCATTTTGTTTGTACCTATTTATTTCTTGTAATTTGTTGTATTTATTTCAAACATAAACATAATTGTAGTACATGAATCAAAAACAAAATTTTCAGACATCTTTAATTTCTAAGTTTAAAAAAAATTCTTTTTAGGAGGTTCGTTATCTTTAATTCTTTCTGGTTATTTCATTTTTCTGCAAGCAATAATCGCTTATATGGTTATTTTAAGATACAAAAATAAAAAAAACGTCCAGGCATATTGATCACAAAATACTCAGGTAGGTATATAGAGGTACATTATTAATGTGGTAGTCAACATGTTTAACAGATTATTGTTTTTTTTTTCTTTGATTAAAATTATGTGGTCAGATGGCTCTAAATTTGAAGTCACTTTTCAAATTTCACGTAGGAACATTTTTTTTTAAAGTTGACTGTTATAAAAAAATCAGAAAATTGTTTTTTCAAATTATTTTCTTACCAACTATTTTCATTATAATATGTTTAAATTTAAATATGCTTCCATGTACAAATTCAAAAAGTGACTTATAACATTTAGTTATCTGGCCTGGACACAGAATTTCTGCAAGTATAGTTGGCATATCGAGAACAAGCCTTGACAAAGCGAAAGAACTGTGTAAAGTAGTTTGGCAAATAAGATATCCAAAAAAGCTGGAAAAGTTGGATTCTCAGGTAGGTACATAACAGATTTGTGTGTGCTGTTTCTATTGTTATTGTAATTTGTTCGTTTTGATGTCATGTTGCTAATGATTTGAAAAAAGTTCAAAGAGAAGGAATAATTGGTGCGATGTTTCTATGGTGCGAAATCGAATGGTAATGGTATAATCAAAAGTGCACTTAACACATGTGTACATTAGTAAGTATATTAAGGCAAAAAAGGTTTTGTCCATAAAAAATATGTTTATGTAAGGAAGCTGAGATATGACAAAGGAGTATGTGAAAAACTGCTGCAGATAAAAAGAATGTAGGTATAAGTTTTCTAACTAACAGCAGTTGACACAAAAAAATTTATAGATTTTGGAAAGTTGGATCTCAGGTAGAGATTAATGTGGTTTTTTCTTTCATAGCAAAATTTGTTTTTTTGTTTTTTGTTTCTGACCAAGAATATTGAATTTTAGAAAACGAAAATTGCATTTAATAACGTTAAACTTTTCAAAAAATGTCCATTGGTTATTTTTTAATTATTTTGTTTCCATCTTAAGACGATTTTTCTTAAAATTGGTTGTCCTGCCTAAACGGGTGGAGATAGACCTCCCCATTACATACAATTTTTTGTTTGTTTTGACCAAATCTATTAGCTCTAGTCTTTTTTTTTATTTTGTTTTATATTATTTTATATTATTATATTTCATTATCCATAGGTATGGGTTTTATTATAGAGGTGATAAAATTTAAATATAACCTAATATAGGTACTGTTATTGTTGTTATATTGTACTATTTGTACTGTAGAATGTCAGTTTTTATTACTTGACCATTCTGTTAATTTTTCATTGAATGTGTTTGAACAACAATATAGGTACTACACAATATAGGCAAACATTCTACATATTTATATTTTTCATAGGTATGGCAATCACGATTTGGTAACAACATACACTTTCCACCCACAAATATAACCCAATGGTAAGAGAAGTATCCTATTTTCATATTTGGATACTTCGCAGCTGTAGAATAAACAAAATTCATCAATACTTACTTATTGGCCTTTATTTTGCTTCCACACACTCAACACCTCCTGTAAAAAAAAATCATACCTACTCACCCTCAGTCTGCATAGGCGCATATTTTCTCAAAAAAATATTTTCTGAGAAAAGTTTTGAGATCTCTAAGTTTGAATGCAGTTTTGTAGGAGAGTTTATTCTGAATATAAAACTGATTTTGCGGGAAATTTGGTCTTGTGCAGCAGCCGCCATCTTGAATTTAAGATTTTTTCGTGGTTTTGCGTTTTTCTATGTTTGTGTGCGTTTTCATGAAAAATCTATTAAATACTATTCTATTGCAATTTGTGGTATCTACAAAACGGTATAAAAATTATTTTTGTAGTGATAGTGTCTTAGAAGTTATAAGGAAAAAAACGAATAAAAAATAGTCATTGCCACATTAATTTTCGAATTGCTCAATAATTTTAAAATTTTCGGAAAAAAATTTTAAATACTTTTTTAAAGATAATCTTTTTACAAAAAAAGTTTTGTATTTTTCGTTAAAATCGGTTGGTTTTTGACCTTATCATCCGGAACCGTATGGAATGCATATACAGGGTGATTGGTTTAAGGTGCACCAAAAAGCTTGAGCATGTAGGTGGGGTTAAGACAAGAAAAAAATCATATGGGGGGGGTCTATTTTAACCCGTTTAGGCGGGAGGGGCAATTTTCTAAATAATTGACTTAAATCAGAAAAAAATTATTTAAAAACAACGGTGAATGATACAAAGCCTTGTTATATTTTTTTGGAAAGCCAGAAAACTACTTTTTTATTTTATTTTCAAATTAAGTTGTTTAAGTGAACAGTTTTAAAAAAATTAATTTTCAAACTCAAAATTTAAAAAAAAAAATTTTAAACTAATTTTTTTCAAAATTTATGTAGTTAACTCTTATTTTTATTTTCAAAATTCAATGCTCTTATTGATTTTTAGTCAAAAACAGAAAACCGTATGCCAAAATGTATCTTAGTTTTTGAGAAATTAAGAAAATACTAAAAGCACTTTTTCAAAAAAAGGTGAAATCTGGTTAATCCAGTTATGGATACATTTTGGCATACGGTTTTCTATTTTTGACTAAAAATCAATAAGAGCATTGAATTTTGAAAATAAAAATAAGAGTTAATTACATAAAATTTTGAAAAAAATTAGTTTAAATTTTTTTTTTTTTATTTTGAGTTTGAAAATTAATTTTTTTAAAACTGTTCACTTAAACAACTTAATTTAAAAATTAAATAAAAGAGTAGTTTTCTGGCTTCCAAAAAAAAATATAAAAAGGCTTTGTATCATTCACCGTTGTTTTTTAAATAAGTTTTTTTCTGATTTAAGTCAATTTTTTTAGAAAATTACCCCTCCCTCCTAAACGGGGGAAAATAGACCCCCCCCATAGGATTTTTTTCTTGTCTTAACCCCACCTACACGCTCAAGCTTTTTGGTGCACCTTAAACCAATCACCCTTTATATGCATTCCATACTGTTCCGAATGATGTATAGTAAGGTCAAAAACCAACCGATATTAACGAAAAATTAAAAATTTTTTTGTAAAAAGATTATCTTTAAAAAAGTATTTAATATACTTTTCTCCGAAAATCTTAAAATTAGGGAGCAATTTGAAAATTAAGGCCACAAGGTCTATTTCTTATTCGTTTTTTTCCTTATAACTTCTAAGATACTATCACTACAAAAATATTGTTTATACCGTTTTGTAGATATCACAAATTGCAATGAAAAAGTATTTAATAGATTTTTCATGAAAACGCACACAAACATAGAAAAACGCAAAACCACGAAAAAATTTTAAATTCAAGACGGCGGATGCTGCACAAACCAAATTTCCCGCAAACTCAGTTTTATACTGAGAATCAACCCCCCTACAAAACTGCATTCAAACTTGGAGACCTTAAAAACTTTTCTCAGATTGTTCTCAATTGACTATACTAATCATCGTAATGTCATGTTTGATTGTTATCTCAAAACTTTTTTTTGTACGAATGGATAACTTGCCTTAGAGTACCTATAATCGCAAGTAAAAAAATAAAAGATGAGATTTCTCGCGTTACCATAAGGGCGATCCCATTATCGTGGGTGCAACATTTAGACACTTTGATGGTTTCTTTTTAATATAATTAAAAACATTTTTAATAAAGTTAGTATTTGAAGGGCTACATTTTATGCAGTTCTTTTTTTATTTGTTTATAAAAGTTCAAATAATACGTTCAAAAAGCAATGAGAAATGTTTAAAGCACTATCGCGGGTGCAACAAAAATATCCCATGTTTTCAGACCCTTGTACAAAAAGCACTAAATTTGTTAATTGCGTGAAACATTTTTGAACATATTACGTTCTTATTTTGAAAATTGATAAACGAATAAACCACTTGGTAATGAAATATTTTAGAAAATAGCAATAAACAATAATTTATTCACTTCTGAATTCACTTGCTTAATCGCGGGTGCAACATCATATTATCACGGGTGCAACGGTTCCAAATAAGGTAACTTTAAAAGTCATTATGGGCATTGAAATAAACGATATAAATGATAAAACAATTTTGTATACTAAGCTAGTGCATTTATTTTTCACTTAGTGTTAAAATTTTGGGACTAAATATGTCAATATATGACTAAATTAATAATTTTAAAATGTATGTTTTGAGCAAATTTGTTAAATCATTGATTTTCAGTTTTCACCAAATCATCGAATATTTGGAATATTTATTTTTCTAATCGTATAAGAAATATAAATTTTAGCTGATGTGAAAAACGGGCATATTTCTATTCAGTTAAGAAGTTTTTCTTTGTAGTGGCATCAGAACAAAGTAGAAAACAAAATTATTTCAAAATTAATGTCGAAAATCGTCCCCAGCGGAATAAGGTACCTAGTATATCATAGCATTATACTGCTGGCTGGGCTACATCATCGTATAAGTCCATAGGTACCTACCTATACCTATACCTATTTACAACTTGTTCTCCTACATATTTGAAGTATCTTTCACCGTTTCAGAGGTGTTGAGTACCTACCTATACCTATTTACAACTTGTTCTCATGCATATTTGAAGTATTTTTCACCGTTTCAGAGGTAGGTATACGTAAAAAACGTAAATGTGACATAGGTATCCTTGATGTAAAAGCGTTAAACATTGGTAAAAAAATGCAAAACTTTGTAAAAATCAATTTTAAGACAATAAATAATTTTATTTTTTAAAATTGACTTTGAAATGTTATTTATCCAAAACCATTCGTTAAATCAACTAGCATCAAACATCATATCAAAGGATGAAGTTTAACCTTTAGAACAAGATGTAATTTATTGCCATATTATTTTTGGTTAATTTTTAATAATTTTGTTTCAATTCTAAGTCGATATTTTTTTTTCAATTGGCTCTCCTGCCTAAACAGGTGAAGATAGACCATTGCAATATTTCATACAATATACCTCTATCTATCTACCTATTTCTAATTTTGACCAAACCTAACTATTCGTTTTAGTTTTTTAATGCATGTTATAAATTGATAATTTTTATTACCTATCTATAAAACACAAAAAATAACATATATACCTACATAGGTATGTTAACCGATGCAGGTAAACATTCTTTTTATATTTCTTACTTATAAAATACACACTGACCTAATTTGTAACTTGCAATTTATTTGTTTTCAAATTGGTCGCAAAAAATCATACCCGTCTATGATTATATAAGAAGTACCTATTAATTTTTTTTTCGAATCTTCACCTGCAAGATATACCAAAATCATCCCTACACTTGACTTGCCTTTTATTTTGCCCACACACAGTCTAGCATATCCTGCAAAATACCCTCAGCTGACATACATCGTGAAAAACAACACACAACCTTGCATTTTGTGTAAAATATTTATTTCAAGCATACATTCAAAAACGTTTCTTGAAGAAATAAATAATTGTCTGTTCCTTTTTTTATTTACCTTTGCAAGAACCAGTTTTATATTTCTATTTCCTAAATTCATCACTTTTTTTTATTCAGAATCGAAGAAGAAACGTCAAAAAAAATAAAATCTTTCAATCCCTCCCACTTATAAAAAATTATTATAACGCGTTCTCGTTCCCCCATTGCGTTAGTACTGCACCAGGAATATAGGAGCGCTGCATGGTTGTAAAGTGAATGTTGCTAAGGCATCTGAGCATGATATATATACAATGGTCACTGTCATCGCTGACATTTCGATTTCACCAATAACCATCTTGATCTTCTCCGTCGCAAATTAAATTGTTGTTATTACTAAAATAAAATATTTTTTGTTTACAACCAACTTTTCTACATTTGTTTGAGTTTTTATGTGTTTGTTATTGTCTACAATCTCAGCTCTAAGCGATAAAATTTGTCTCCTACGAACTCTTGCGCCAATTGGATAATCTTTGCGTATTGAAATTCCTGTTTCCTGTACCTTGGCTTTGGCTTTCAAAACCCGTATTACATCCTCACTGTCACATAGCTTCACCATGACGTTCGCGGTTTTGCCTCCAGCTTTCATTTCTTGGCGCTTGCAACTTTTGTAGTGCTAGTTGACTGGAGCAGTTCCATACATAGATTTTGCTTTGGTTTTGTTGCAGGGTCAAGATGTTTTTTTTCCAAGATCCAAGTGTTTGAGATATTCAATCGATAGTTTACTATCCGTGATCGTCACACTGTTAAAGAATGTTCAGGTATTCCATTTAGTCCATCCAAAAAGAAAGACCTTAATTTATAAAAATACTTTAAGTATGTGTTTGTAAGGCACATGCCTTTTTGAGCAATGGATTGAGTGTTATAGTAGATTTAAATTTCATGGCAAAGACCGTTACCATATCTTTTTCAAAGAAGAAAAAATAATTTGTTTTAGTAATAACAAAAGTTTAATTTGCAGTTTATAAAGATACATCAATGTCATTGATGTGAGAACATCTTTGGATTTGGCAACGCACTGTAAGGCGACCTTAAATCGTTTTCAAACTAAAGTAAAAGAAACTTTCGCAAAAGCACACTACACGTAATGCTTGCTTGCCGATGTTTATTGGGTCTAGGAAGCAAGCTATGATCACGAGCAATTAAAGTGTTTCTATATCAGGAAAGTCGCAAATGAACAGCATACAAATTTGGAAGCTGAGGGCCAATATGGATGGAGAACCTTCTTAGTCGTACGTACGATACGTATTTACCACTAAAGATTTCAATACAGCGATGGAACATCGACACTGAGGACAGAATTATAGCAGTCAGCTTTTTTAGAAAGCTATCTATAAATTAAGCTATCAATTAGCTAAGATGCTAGGTGAACTTTGACACACATACATACGTAGTTATATAAATCTGGAACATGATAAAACCATTTTCTTAAGCTCCTCGATTATCATCATTTCAGGTTTGGCTACTGCTACATCCTAGAACACTTTCCTGCTTGCCATAAAACCTAAAATTTCTTTCTTATACAAGACCAATGTACATATGTTACCTCATAGAACAGATTCAGTTCAAAATAAAAATGAAAATGTAATGTAAGAACATTAAAACGCGTGTAAAAATAACTGGTATAGAAAAGCAAAAACTACAACAATAAATATTAGAATAAAAGTTCTTTTGTTCTTCGCCTGATATGCGCGAGCATTCTTCATTGTATTTCTCTTAGTGACAGCCGGGCCTGTCAACGACTTTGCATGTGTTTCGCGATCGTTTGCATCGTTTGTTGTGCCATCATCTCTCATCCCATATCGTGTCGCTGAAAAAAAGTCCCATCAGGGACAAGAGATGTCTTTGAAATAAAGAAAAGAACAACGCATAGACAAAACCCCATTGTCGATGATATAAATGATAAATGAAATAAAAGAGCGTACACACATCATTACAAAAACAAAAAAAAAAAAAGATTTCAGTCAAGAAAACAGACAACATTTTTAAAACAATGCAGGAGTAATATACGACTGAAGACGCGACGAGTACAATCGACCTTTTATTAAAAAATGCGATAATTGTTATGAAGATTTCATACGAACGATCACGTCTGAGTATTTTCCAAATAAAATTAATTTTTTTTTATAATATAACGGATAATAGATTGAACTTCCGCTGTATATGCAGAACAGGGCGTTTGAATTTGGATTGTTTGAGCAAAAAGTGTTCACGTTCATGCTCAAATTGCGATAACTACCAAGGAATACGCAGATTTGAATTTTGAAGAGGGAAAGAAAGAAAATTATATCTTATAAACTGAACGAATATTTGTAACTACTTTTTCAATAACCAATTTAAAAAACAAGTAAATTGCTATAAGAAGAGGTACCTAGATTCTTTTTCTCCAATATTATGGAAAAGATTGTAAACTTTCATCTTCAGAAATATATTACAGAACGAAAGCGTAAGTCTTTCGTAGCAATAAGGTCTTCTGGTGTTTTAATGATTCATCTAATTGGGTTTGTTTTTTGTTTATTTCGTATTGTTCCATTTTTCGATTATTTAGTTTTTGTTCACTTCGATTTTAGTTATTTTGCCAGCGTTTGTTTGACTTTTTTTGTCGATGTAAAGAGTCTAAAGGCGTTAAAATTTGTTCGAATTTTGACGTCAATCAACGAGCAATCCATATATGGTATGTTAAAGCCTGACACATTCCAAACAGTCTGACACATTCGTTGATATTGAAATTTGTTTTTATTATTTTATAATCGTTGCATGCTGAAATTTAATATATTATGGAGATAAAAAAAAGATATGAACGAAATTCATAGCAAAAATATCATACGCAGCATATCGTGGATATGAAAGTTACTTGGACCTTCTGGATGAAGAAGAAGAAGAATCCAAAAGACGTTGTGTTCTTAAACTCACAACACACTTTTTTAAACAAATAAAAAAGTCTTTAGCTACTTTAAATTTTTTTCAAATAATTTTTTATCACAATCAAAATCACAACTGAGCCAATAAAAGTAGAAAAAACTTCAACTTGCCCTTTGCTTCTATTGCCACTTTACGTACGTTACGTTTTTTTACGTATGTCAAAACAAAGGTTGAACTACAAAGTCGCTTTGTGTTTAATTACAAGAGATTGCTATGTTTCAACTTAAGAAGTCAATCAACGCCAGCAGAAAAGTAACTTTGTTTTTTCCCCTTTAGGCTCTTAACATCCACAAAAAAAGCAAAGATGTCGAAATAATTGAATAGATTTTTTTTTGACATAAAATCTCATACATCATGTATTTGTATAGTATCCAAATTTTAATAAAAGAAAATTTATTTCGAAAAAGTATCGGATGATGGCCGACGATCTGTCAAGTAAGTTGATTTATTCATAAACATTAAAAAATTAAAAAATCACGGCAAAATATCCAGAAAACCACACGTTAAATTTAAAAGATAAGAACTACATAAGTGCTAGTCGTAAGAAATAGATTTATATAAATACCGCATGCACATGAATCCTAACCCTGAAACCCCGATAACAAACAAATTAAATTAATCTGAAACATCACCTGAATACGAAAAAAATCTAACAACTTTGGAAAAAAACACAACAAATATGAGCTCTTTAGGAAATTTTAATCGGAATTTCGATGAGCGTTTCAAAAAATTGGCAAAAAAACAAGACCTCGAACCTGTAATCGCCGAACTGATACAACTCTGAGTGAGTTCAGTCTTTGGAAAGGAGATGCGATCAAATCGAGAGTTGAAATTTCTAATCTGCAGATGAGAGACCAAAATATTGTTTCCATCTTGCGATCACAAATAGTGACAACCCGAAGAAACGCCTGCAAAACACCTGCGTAAGCATAACTGATAGCTTAACTATGGTATCATTCGAGCACTTCCAGGAACTTGACACGAAGGCCTCGAACCGACGAACCCACCGCATCAAAGTTAGCATGGGATATATTAAGCTATGGAAGAAAGTTGACAAATACTGGCATATCCATTCATGCATAAAGAATGTTTTTACTTGTTCTATAGGTACATAAGGCAAGTCTTGGATTCGTGCAAAAAAAAAAGATTAAGATTGTTTTAGAGTCAACATTACTAGCCACTATACTGTATTATCATAAGTATAACTGATTCTATTAACCTACATTTACTTAGTTGAACAGCCAAGCATTAAAACGATATAGATGTACATAGAGAAGCAGTTGTAATTGAAATAGCAAGAAATACGGTTCACTGAATAAAAAACTTCCTCAGCAATAAAATATAACATGGTGAAGCGGAAATGAACCTAAAAGGTTAAAATTGAAAATTAATTGAAAAAACATAGATGTCACCAACAGACACAGAAGATGAGCGAACTTCCAAAGAAGAATATACTGGCGAAATGTCCACATCAGGTATACAGAACGTCGAGATTTTAAGTTTTAAAGCGTGTACGACAGAAAGTGAAATCATGGACTACAACAAGAATGAACCACTTCTTTTAGGAGGAAATATTGCGACCAATTTGAAAATATATCTGAGGGATTTCAACACTTTTTTGCTTCGGTAAAGGGTAAAAAATCTAACCAAATGAAAATTGCAATTCTTTTAAATTTAATAGGGCAATTTTCCCGTACAAAATATTACACATGGGATGTGTCGACAACTTTGGAAGAAGTTATTGATGAATTTAAAAAATACTGCAATCATAAGAAAATTGTTATATATGAGCGTATGAAATTTTATTAGAGGAAACAAAAGGAAGGAGAACAATTTGTTTATTTTTTAACCGACCTACGACATTTGGCAGATGGATGCGAATTCAAAGAGGAAAAAAACATCATGATCAGAGATTTTATTATCTTGGGATTGAATAAATTGGATTTAAGTGATAAGGTGATGAATATAACGGATCTGACAATTTAAACAGCCGTAAACATGTGCAGAATAGCGGAGTTGGAGCAGTCAAGGGCAATTGAAGTACATCTTATTATTATTATAACGATTATTCTAATAAAAATAATAATCATACTTATTTTTCTAATGATAGGAATTCTACAGAGAAAATCACATGTAATAAATGTCTATCTATACATTTTAAAATTCGATGTCCAGCATTTAACATGAAGCATGTGTAAACAAAGTGGTCATTTCAATTTGACATGCACTGCACGGCGATCTGAAAAGACATATGAAACAAACGAAATGAGAGCGGCTGTTGCTGATGATGACGATCAGGAATTGAGATAGAGTTGGTAATGAGGTTACGTATGCCATAAACTCCTACTCAGGTAATGAATCTGCTTTTAAAACTTTATATTTGCATTGCATGAAGAGTAAAACAACCATAAATAACTGTGAATGGTTTCAAAACATGTGTTTCCAAGACAATTATATTAAATTTTAAATTGATACCGAGTCTTCCATAAATGTTTTGGCGCAAAATTATAGTCAGCCTAAGTTTAAGGAATTAACGCCACACTTCTTAGCTTAATTTTAACTTTAAAACAGTTCTCTTACTTAAAAGTAATTATAGACTCTTTCTAAAGCACTGTCAACTAATGTGGGGTTTAAAACATTTCTCTAACTTATTTGTGCGGAACACGCCTTAAACAGTGACAGTTCGCTCAGAAAACAAAGCAAACACACCTTTCTATCTGTTGTCAAATGTCATCAGCATGGAATGTGTCAATAAAATGAAAATTTTTTGTTTTTGTATTCAATTTCAATTTTCTCTCTCTTTGAAATTAAAATTAATTTAAATTTTTTAAGAACTTAGAAATATATATAGTGAAAAAAAACTCCCCCCCTTACCAACAAAAATTGTTGGGGACACCGGGAACGAAATTCGCCTCATATTTTTAACTGGTTTACTATTGTTTATCATAAAATATTTAAGTGAGAAATAACTTCACCAAATTGAAGGCTATTTTATTTCTCACTTAAATTGGGAAATAAAATCACCTCGAAAAAGTGATGTTATTTCCCACTAGTGGTGAAGTTATTTCCCAGTGAAGTTTTTCCCTGCACCATTAAGATAATAAATTATAGAATTTTTTTATTAAAAAAAAATAATCATTCATCAAATTGCGTTATTTCTTTAATAGAAAAAATCTATAATTCATAAGCTTCATTTTGCAAATCAACACCAACTTTGTTGGATAATTTGCCTTAAAATTGAAAAAAAATTCAATGACAGATAGCTATAACTAGCCCTAGAAGCAAACTATAAACTGAGCAAATATAAATAGTGACACTAAAATACGAGTAAAATTTCTTGTAAAAGTGTTCAATCAACACGCCAACATTTTTCTTCCATTTCACAAAGTAAACATACCAAACAAAAATTTATTTATAGTTACACACGTCAATTATTAGCTTTGCAACGAAGAAGCATCGATCGAAGACTATAAGAGCCGAACCACCAATGGATCGTAGCAAAAGATAAACCACAAGTCTATCCATACTTTTAACGTGCGGTTATTCTCTTCTTAAGTCAGCAACCGTCCGCCACCGCTGGCCACTTCTGCCCCATCACGCTTGCAGCCTACGATTTGATAAGTTTTGTTTTTCATTGAGAAAGAAAAGTGGAACGAACTCGGCAACAAAGATTCATTGACAATTCTGACTTCCAAGTGACTCAAGTACTCAACTGACGAGTGACGGTAAGTCGTTTGTTTTCCTATACATCTATTCTATACCCACTGTCCTTTATTTCTTATGCTGTTGAAGCTGAAGCCGAGTGTATGCTGCTGTTGGTGCTGCACAATGCTAGCAGAGCTGTCATGTTGTCTAGTTTGGTAAAATTGCAAGCAATCAATCCGTGTGCACTGTACACACTATTTAATTTGTTCACTCATATTTTTCCTCCTTAAATTCGATGTACATATAGATAATTGCGAAATAAGTCTGGTTTTTGCTGAATGACCACAAATGAGAGCGACCCAAAATGTAAAGGTACCGTGAGTGAGTGTCTAGTTTGTGTGATTTTTTTTATTATTTTGCTTTTACGATGGCTTTAAATTAAATGAACTCAAACATCCAGCTTTCTTAAGAACGAAAACTATACCTTTCGTATTTATTACAAAGTATCAATAGTCGGATTTATACGGTTCAACATGTGAGACAACATCAATATTTTATCATTATACCTACTATACGCAGGAAGAACAGACAACTTCGCGAAATTTAGTAAAAGAAGAGGAAGAAATAGTGCAGAATAATAATTTAACATAGTCGCCTTTTTCACACTTTAAGAGTATTTATTTATGGATTTGCTTGATTTCACAACAATTCGTAAAAAGGCCGGAGACATCAAACGCAAATAAATTAATTAAGAAAAAATGTTTTTGTTTTCTTTTGCTTTGTCACAATTGACACTTCAAACGCGGTGATACACTTAACCGTGAAGTTAAACATGAGTTTCTCAATTATAAAATATAAGGCGTGCGTAGATAGCATTAAGCTGACTATTAAATTGACTATTGGTATCTTTAGTTACTCATAGTCCACTTAAATATTTAAATATCGTCTAAATTTGGGTATTATTAAGGCCCATTAAAAACGCTAAATCCACAATATTAAAAGGATTCAAACCAAAAAAGTATGCAAAACAAAATAAAAATAAACATTTAATTCAGACTGAGCATATTGCTATTAGGTGTAGGTAACTGGTTCCGTTTAGAAGATACTCTTTGAAATCTAGGTATTGAGACTTAAACTTTGTGCACTGTGTTGAATTTCTAACTGATGAATTCAAAAAGTTTTGGCAATTTTTTTTGTATTGCAACACAATATAACACATGAAATCAATCAGGAATTTATGTACTTTTGAATTATGTAAGCATGTAAACATTGAGTTTAAAAGACAAACAGTTATGTTAATACAGTTTTTTTTGCATATTGCCATAAATATTTTAAGTATAGATAATATCTTTTATTATTCCTTCTATCATTCCACTTACTATTTTTGGCTATATGATCAAGGATATCAATTTTAAATTAATAAAATCAAGGTGAGCCCTCTGAGGAGGGTATGTGATAACATAACTGCTCTTAAAATATTTAGTACTAAAAGAGTTAACTTCCTTTTCAAAGCTTTGTTCTCAAAGTCGTCCATGTATTGCTGTCGTGTACGAGACACGAAGTTGCTTTAGTTTTATTTAATTTATCCTTAATTATAAAAACAAAGTACGAAATTCGGGTACGTTACAATGGAATGTACCTTTGACGAAAAATAAAAAAAGCTGCGGTTGATCTAAGCCACTCATACTGGCTCTGGCAAGCATGGAGTGCATGGAGTGGACGAACATATTTTGCGTATCAACCAACGGTTTTCCATTCTAAAATTTCATAAGTTTTTCCCAGTTTTTTATAGAACCTAGTAGGTACAAAAAGTATCTTCCTTCTTTCGTTTGGGAATGACATGCACATGGAACAAAAAAAAATTAAAAGCTTACCGAAGACGTTTGAAATGACTGGTACATGGACACAGATGTACGAACATTCTGACGTTATTATTTCTATCTACATCTTTCTATTTCCTAATCAAATTTCCTATGAAATCTTTGTGTTCTTTTTTTTTCTTCCTTTTTGATTAATAAGATACATATCTAATCAACAAAGAAGCGAACAAAAATAAAACCTGAATAATAAATTGATTATATCTTTACTAAATACATACCTGCTTATGCTGTATAATTTTTGAAGACTTATAAACTTATAATAATTGTAAACATGTAAAGCTATGTATATTTTAATTTGATCTTTGTTAAATTTCTATTATTTATAAGATATCTTATCTTGTTCTGTTAAGTCAAGCAAATATGAAATAAACAAATAAAAAAAAAAATATAAATGATTTTAAGATAACTAAAAATCTTTCTTAAAAAGAAAAGGAAAAAAACCGAGTTATATAGTTATGTTTATCAAAGTAAAGCTTTCCAAACACATATATAACGATATTAGCCAGCACACTTATGTAATTAATAAACAATTATGGAAACAACCAAATAGATAAATCACTTCTTTAGTTTCTTGAACTTTTCAAAAAATTGTGAAATATGGCAGGTAAAATTCAGTGATTCATTGACAGCACTTGGATCGAATCCTTACCAGACATCAAATGAATATTTTATCGTGCTTAAATCTCAAAACTTCCTGAATGCGTTTCTTACAACTCTTCTTTCTTTTTAATCCGCTATCAAGTGTGTTGATTGAAACAACCAATGTCCAAAATATCGGACGTCAAATATAGATATGTAGATTCACCAAGAAAAAAAAAAGAAAAAACATACTAGTACCAACTACTAATAATAACAACATCAAGCAAGCATTGTCTTGTACAAAACTGGATTAAATCCTGTCATTCTTCTCTTTAGTCGATGTAATCATTTGTAGGCTTGCTATGCAGCTTTAATTTTTTTTTATTATTTCTAGTATTCGCTGGATCTTTGCTCAAACTCAAACCCGCAATATGCAATAGACGATTCGATCCTCCAATGCTTCAATCGACAATAAACGAACTTACATACGGACAACTAAGAACGCCCGACCGGCTCGCATTGCATCGCATCGCATCGGATTGCATCGGATCGGTTCGGCCATATGAATTGCGCACAGTGCCATAGAGAGGTTATGCCATTTATGCGAATAGAAAAAGTATGTGGTAATAGACTGAAATAGTGGCGGAGAAGGAAATCCCTGGTTGCTTAAGTCATTTGTTAAGTCCATCAGCAAGGTGCAATTCTTATGGGCAAGAGAAACATAATAAAACCTAACCAGTGCAAAGCCAAACAAAACAAAAAGTGTTAGATACTTGTTTCTCAGATTTTTTTATTTTGTTAGCTCGACGATGCGAATGTGAATGGGAATTTGAAGCGGATGCGGATCAGAATTTCTCTATCTTTTGACCACAGAAAATAGAAGGCCGAGGGAATACTTGAGGAAAATTATTCCACGGTGGATACTCGAACTCGATGCGCAATTGAAGAAGAAGGTTGACTGCTAACTTCATTCGCATCAATGTAGTCCATGTATTGTTGGACGCTTCTGCATGGAGGGAAGGATGAAGTATTAGTTTTTGTGGTAAGGCGGAGAAGGATAATGAGCACATTTTTAATGTTTTCTTTCGAAAAATTGTATTTTATTTTGTATCAGATTAATTTTATTTTCTACTAGCTGTTACCCGGCGCGTTGCTGCCGCAGAAAAATATAAGAGAGAAAGAATTGATTTCGAAAAGTAACTATGGCATATTGGTCCAACATTTTGCCAAAACCTTTTTAGCACATATATAAAAGTTTTCAAAAAATTTTTGAATCTGAATAAGTGTTATTAAATACAACTTGTGAATAAAAAATTAAGTCCTTACAAGATTTATCTATAAACTATAAGGATTTCAAAGTTGTTTCGTTTTAAAAGATTTAACCTACCCACAATTTAAAAAAAATGCACTACGTGCTCCCCTTTTCCCCAATCGTGAAAACAAAAATTTTTTTCATTTAAAAGTCATACTAGTCTCTAGTTCCCAAAATTTCACTCGAAAATATTCACAACTGTAGAATCAAGGCCAAAAAACTAATTTTACGATATTAGATTTAAGTTTTTTATTTAGATAGATAGATAGATAGATAGATAGATTTTTTTATTCAGTGATTCAAACATTTTGTTTCATACATTTTTTGTTTTATGAATAAATTTTGAGGCTTGACATATAATGTCGTCCGCCCGAGTGACAATGTTATTTCATATGTATTCAATCCTACATCTCTTTACTTTACTTTACATACATTATTATAAGAACTTGGTACATTTAGTGCAACATAATTTACTTTTAATTCATTCAAACAAATTCAAATCAAGAACAGTGAGACTTTTAGTTTAGTTGAAAGAAGAATCAGCTTTTAGTTTGGCAAAAACGAAAAATTAAATGACTTTAAGATTATGAAAAAACAACAAAAGAAAAACAAGAAAAGAAAAATAGGGCTTTCAGTTTAGCTAAAACAAAAATTAAAAGTTTAACTCAAAAGTTTTCATCGATGGTTCTTCTTCTATAGGACATCCACTTCGGTAGAATACTTTTGGATCGGCAACCAATCTTTTCCATTAAGGTAACTTATTACTTGAATCTCGTTGATAAAACTTTTTCCGAAGAAGAGTCTCCTTAGCTCTTTCAATATTGGACATACTCCGATGAAGTGGTTAATGTTTTCATCCACCCCCATATTGCATAGGGTGCAAATAGTAGCTAAATCGTTTCTGTGCGGCATACAATTTAGGGAAAGAAGTTTACCTCTCAGCTTAAAAATAGCACTAATGTTTTTCCTTGAAAAATTCTGATTGCAGTAATTTTGTTCATTTAGATTATAATTAAGATTTGCATAAATGTTCCTTTCCGTAGATGATTCCGCCTTCTCTATAAATTCATATATCTGGTTTTCATCGATGGATTGAATAACCTCGTAGAGTACTTTTCTCGCCTGAATACCGTTAGATGCATCCAACTCCAAAATAATACCACAATTTGCAGCAAGATCTATCCAATCTTTGTAGAACCCAGTTTTTCGGCGTATGGCGCTTCGCAACATTATATTTGGCAATCGGTTTTGGTCCATGTTAATCACCTGTACCAAATAGTCGGCACTACAAAGAGTTTCGCAAGCCCAGCTTCCAAATAATACATATACTTTTGTGTGCTGATAGGAAGATGAAATATTTTTCTGAGGAAGAATCGCAGCAAATTTTCCACAATTTCGTATTTCCGAACACCCCAAATCTGTGCTCCATAAAAAAGAAAATTTTTAATTCAAATAGAGAATTGCTCAAGTTCCATTCTTCCAAGATTTTGACGAAAATATACGAATTATTGCAGACTTTAAGTGATTGATAATTTCTTACGATCTTAGAATAAAAAAAATGTATTCCTTCTCCCTCTTTACGATGAAAAGATTGAAATCGACATCACAGACTCTTTTTCTAGTCTAACAGTGGAAAACACTTGTAAATTGTCCTGTTAATTTTGCTTATTACGGCGTGGTGGGCGGAGGCACCGTGTTGATGGGTTCTTTAGTTTTTATTAACTAAAATACTAAATATATGCAATCTGAAAACAAATTAAAGGCAAGGTTTTTTTTGCAAAAAGTGTATATTCAATTTTAATGTTAACTTGCCCATCAGGATGCCAAACTACTTTTGAAAAGACGCACTTTAGCTACCGTTTGGCTATTGTTCAAGATCATGAAACCCAACAAATTAACACTGATAGATATCCCAATAAAAGGTGTCACATTTGTAGCTCACATTTTCAATTAAAACAGTAAGAAAACAGGTGGGAATCATAGACATTTCAACGCGCACCTGGTGGGCGGTGCGTAACAGACAGATTTGACAGGTCAATATTCAGGTGTTTTTGAATTAAAAAAACGTGTAGGATAGCATTTATCTAGTACTTTTGCACTTTATTGTATGCAAACAAAATTCTGGATATTTAAAAAATAAAAAAAGGAAAGCTAATCATTTACAGCCTTAGTATTAAAAAATAAACTGTTATTTTATGTCCAATTTTCAAGAAAACTAAACCATGTATTACTTATGTTCTGGAACCAACTGGAGCAGTAAATAATTGCACTTACGTTGAGTGGGAAATTTTTTTAATCCAAAGATTAGTTAACTCGGGAACAAGACTTAAAATCACAGTTTATTTTTTATTAATAAGGCTGTTAATATTCTTTAAATTAAATTAAATGAAATTAAATTCTTTAAATTAAATTAAAACTAATTGCAATTAGTTACGCGTAACTAAATGGGTAACTTACTCGGAGTAACTTACGTTGCCTGCACTGGTCATTTTGGCAGCTGACCGTCTTTAGCATGACCTCCTTTAAGACAAATCTTAAATCAATTCTGTTGGCAAATATCAATCAATGAGGTGATTACAAAATCACAATGTTAGTAAACGTAAATTTGTTTGACCATTTGCATAAGCTACATCTTCATGTACATAGTATGCATGTAGAACGTAGGCACCTATGGATTTAACAATCAACTTGTTGAGACCCCCATCAATTTTTAAATATTTTGTTTACCGAAGGTTTTTATTGACCTTCCAACAATACGATGAAGCAACGATGTAAGAGCTTTGTTTAAGTGCGCTACTTTCTGCGTTCATAAATGAAGGAAGGTATAGCTAAATAGGTATACCTTAGAACCTGTACCAACAAAAAATAATTATTGAATCTATTATTATCTTTATGAATTGATTTTCCTTTGAATATTTTGAGAAACAAAGAAGCTATTATTCAGTTGTCTTCCGATTTGTTTGTATTGCTTGTGTCTCCCCGTATGTTTGCTGAACCAATATATTGTTGGTTATTGGATAAACTTTAGTTAAAATGACATGCGTGTGCGCCTTTGAAAAATCAATATATTGTAAGGAAAGTCACACATTTTTTTTTAACGAAGCTTGTTGCATAAATTAAGAAACTTATATGAACTTGGTTTCAAGGTTACACCTTTACAAACCTCTTAAGCCATCACAGGTTTGAATAGTTACTTTTGGTTGAATACTATTCTAGAAGAAATAAATAAAATTTTCTTAAGCATATACAAACATTTTAGAAAGAGAAATGCTGAGAATATTCGTTCGCCGAACTTCATAGACGATGCCAAAAAAGTTCTTCACAGGTGGACTTTGATATACAGTTCCCCAGGCTATACTTTGAAGGAGCCGCACCAAACAAGGAAAACGTGCCCGACATCACAGTCGACAAAGTTAGTGGTGTGACGGTGAAGAACTTCTAAAAGAGAAAGCGATTGGACCACACGGAATACTGTTTGAGTTCTAGGAGATAGCGGACTAAAAATCTGAGGACCAACTTATTAGCGGAAACCAAATGCATATTCAGTGGAACTGGAGGGATAGTTACCTTCTTCCAATATTCAAAGAGAAGGGTGATACGCGAAACTGCGATAGTTACCTTCCGGTCAATCAAGCTGATGTCTCACGCCATGAAGATAGTTGAGCGGGTATTGGATTCCCAGAATATCAGAAAAGAATCACAGCAATTTGTATGTGAAAGTTTTGGAGAGAAATGGGTAATAAGGATTATTAGGTTAACTCAGATGTAAAGTTGTGAAGTGGGAGGATTGTGATCCCATTTGAAATCATAACATCGTCGGAAAAGAAGAAGAAAAACAAAACTCAAACGTTTATAAAAGAAGCCAAATTTGTTGATTAACGCTTCTTCGCCATTTTTTTTGTTTGAATTCTCTCAAAAAAATTTTATACCTCATCCCTTAGATCTATCAAGCTGTCCATTTTAATCCATATTTTTTCTAGAACAGACCTAATATAATTTTTTTAGCATTTTGCTTTTTCTTACTGCCAGAACAAAAAACAAAAGAAAAATCCTCAAAATTGGTCCAGGCTTTTCGGTGTTCATAGAGTCCATATCAAATTTTATATAAGTTAGTAAAAAAGGATACTACAAGATTTAAGGTACTTTGTACAAAATTCGTACAAAAAAAAATTTTGAGATAGCAATCAAACATGACATAAGGATGATAACGAAGTCGAATAACTGGATCTGGAAATTCTGTTTGTGCCAGTTTGTGTTTATCAGCTCCTACAGCCAAACGGTTGAACCGGTTTTCTTCAAATTTGATAGGTTTTTATTTTTTTTTGTTTAGGTAATTTTTATTTTATGAGTTTACTAAAAGAAAAGTTATAACAGGTGCTCAAATTGTCGTCCTTGGTTTTGCTAGAGCCCGTTTTTGGATTTCATTGAGAATGTTCATTGAAGTCAGCTGCTGCCTCACATTTGATGACGAAAATACGCTCTTCCGAATCATTTAAATTTTCTTCTTCAGTGGAATAAACAAGTTCTTTCATTCTTCCCCATACAAAAAAAAAAAACAATTTTGTAAGGTCAAGAGATCTTGCAGACCAGTGAACCGGTGCATTTCTTCCTATCCATCGATTACCGTACTTTTCGTTTAGCCATGTCGTAACCACAGTACCGTAGTGGGCTGGAGCACCATCCTGTTGGTAATATGAGCTAGTTGCATAATATAAGTCCAATGTCTTCTAATTAGTCTGGTAAATCATTGATAATCAATTAATAAACTAACGAAAAACGCTGTTATTGTCAACTGGTGTTAGAAATGTAGGTAGAAAATCAGAAACCCTTTTTTTTACCTGCTGCAGGATTTCTCAAGTATCATAAAATCTATGATTTTTCCTGCTAAAGTACACACATTGAAATAAAAACAACCTTAACCGGAAAAAATCGTTTTCATTCATAACTTTTGCAGCTTGAAGCAATAAGGCCTTTTTTCCTATTTTTACTTGCTGCAGGTTTTTTTTTTCAATTTGTGCGTTTTTCTGCATACCTGTTTTTGATTTTTATTTTTATTTTTGTTACGTTCATTAAAAAAAAAATATTAAAACGTTATGCCTACAACACATTTTCTGGAGAAAATTTAACCCAAAGTTAAAAGGCTAGTATTTCTTCTAAAAGTAAAGCTCTTAACGACGTTTCTGTCATCAGTAATAACTGCGAAATTACCGTTAACATTATTCAAGGTACACCAAAGTAAGTCTTTTCTTAAATCCCTGAAAAATGTATTAATACTTAATGACTTAATAAAATTTCAATACCAAAATTTAGCAAAATTGCTTAGGTAGTTTTAATTTTAATCAGTGTTTATTTTTTTTTTTTGTAAATTTAATGTTCGGTAAACGGCTTGACAAAAAAAATACTTTATATACCTACATAAAATACAAACTGTGTAGCACTTAAAATTAGCGTAATTTCGAATTCGTAATAAGACTTTATTTAAAAAAATTATTAAGTAAATATCGGTTAATGAACCGCTGTAACGATCTAAGAATTATTTTTTTTTGTTGAACTTAATTTCAGACAGTAAAAATTTCTGCATATTTAAACTTTGCTTTGAATCTTTATAGAAAGTAGTTTCAGCAATTTTAAAAACGTTTTATATGATTTGGTTCGCACTTCTCGTTTATATTTAAAAATAAAAATATTAAATTTATTTTGATTAGATTTAATTTTATTTGTGTTGCAACTTGGGGGAGAGTACGATAGCTTTGGCGCCAAGAATTGATAACGGTTTTTTGTAGAACAGTTTAATACAAGCATTTTTTACTAAGGGCGGGGGGGGCGTCTATCTCCCTCCGTTTGGGCGGGAGGGGCAATTTTATAAAAACAGTGCTAAAAATTTAAAACAAATATCAAAAAATAACGGTAATTCTTATAACTAAGTTTTATATCTTTTTTTAAAGCCAATACTTTTTTCTATTAGACTATGCATAGGTTTCACTTGATTTAAAAAACATCTAATAGAAAAAAGTATTGGCTTTAAAAAAAGATATAAAACTTAGTTGTAAGTATTACCGTTATTTTTTAATATTTGTTTTAAATTTTTAGCACTGTTTTTATAAAATTGCCCCTCCCGCCCAAACGGAGGGAGATAGACCCCCCCACCCATAGTAAAAAATGCTTGTATTGATCTGTTCTACAAAAAACCGTTATCAATTCTTGTCGCCAAAGTTATCGTACTCGTGCCGCAACTTGCCACAACAGCAAGTTCGTGTGACCTATTCGTGCACTTTATTGTTTCTAATTGTACGTTTTATTTTACCTGTTAACTTTCATTGTATAAATTTTGATTTGCAGGCTATTAATTATGCTTTAATGAGCCCCAGCCCAAGTTGTAAAAAAGGATTGGGTCAAACAATATCCAGTCTGTTTGTTTGGTTCGAGTTCTGGGCGACCGTTGCGTATCTTAGCTCATCCTAATCCTCCCCATCCTCAGTGTAAGAATCCAACAGATGCAGTTGTAACCACAGCATAATGTCCGTAATACTTGCTTACTCTAAAATGAAGTATAATAATAAGTGTAATCAAATATCAATTTCAGTGCGCAATATTTCTATCTATCTTTTTTTTAGTCAGAGTCAGACTCAAACAGTCACAGTCGTCCGGGGTTGGTGAAGAACGAAAAACTAGTTATAATATGAGTAGACTCTCTTTTCCTTCTTGCTGTCCAATCATCTTGAATAGAGCAAGTGTACCTGTAGACTGTAGTATGAGTAAATTACATCACATCTGCGAAAAGCTGATACCTAATCACAGATTTTTTTATCTCATATATAATATACATACATATATGTATGTATGAAAATGTATCTCTACAATAGTACTAGTGTGAGAGTACAACAGGTTTACTTCGTCATATTTATTACTTTTGTTGTCACTAATAATAACTCTCTAGCATTAAAGTTATGTATCGTATTACGGTGGGTTGGTGTTGCAGTATTTTTTTTTTTTTTTTTGAAGTTTTTATTAGAAAAGTTCGAGTTTGTTTCTTGCCACAAATATTGATGCTCCAGGTAATGCATAAGGTTACTAACCGGTCGCGCAACATGATGCAACTTTGTACATGTTGCAGGTTGCAATTCTGTTACTTTTTAGTTTCTCTTTATTTACCTCTTCTTAAGTGTTTTTCTTCTGTGACAGGGTTGTTTGATTAAGTAAATTTAACGAAAACATACAAAACTAAGGTGCAGTTGTTTTTAGACACGGTCTGATATTATTCGAAAGCAAAATTGTCAAAATGTATCTTAGTTAAGCTAGATAAGTAAATTTTTCATGTTATTAGTACAAAAAAAACTAGGTACATTGTTTTTACAAATAAACAAACAAATAAAAAATAGTTTGTACCTACATAAATGAACTTGGTTGGTGAAGTTAAACTAACAAATAAGCACTAATAAATGGTTTTTTTTTTAAATAAAGTAGCAAATAATCACTAATAAATATGTAAATAAATCAAAAAGTATCGAAAACTTCAATCAAAAAATTATTAAATGTGAGAAAAATTACAATTCGACTGCCCAGTTTATAAGTGCGAGATTATTCCAATAACATCTCTTGAATAAAACGGTATTGCTTATAAACAATGTAATATTGCACATGTTTGTTTATTGATTATTAAATTTCAACATTTTCTTTAAACTACATCAAAAAAATTATCGAAATTCATTATATAACTGTTAAATCCATACAAATCCAAAAGGCAAAAATATTTGCGCATCGAAAATAAAGGGCAAGTTATTTGCACAAATGCATTTATAAAGGAAAACGGGAATTTAATGGTGAATTGTGTGCTCTTTGTGGATTTAATTTTATTAATCTTTTAGAGGGAATCGCCCTCAGTATAAAAAAAAACATATTTGGCATTAGGGATCGTATACTTAGGCCGCCATTTTGAAATTAGTCAAAAAGCCAATTATCTTGAAAACCGTTACTCCTGCAGAAAATCAGCCATATACAAGTTTTTAGAAAATTTAATTGTTTATCATTTTTATGTGCACTTATTTAATGTTTCTTTAATATTTCAAAAGTTATAAACAAATAAAAATTAAAATTTACTTGTTATGTTTTTGGAGCCGAAGAATTTTTTTGTTTTTCATTATAGAAAAAAAGATCTTAAATGCATATTTATAGACAATTTCACAAAACAAACATTTTTGTTTTTAATTTTTTGTTCAGTCAGTATTTAAGTTAAGTCATTCTGCAACATTTTCATGATATTTTTATAATAAATATAACTATACCATTGTATTTTATTTTAGAGTTAAATAATTAAGTAATCTTTTTTAAGTTGGGATTCATAATAATTTCTGCAAAGGATATGCAGACTCAAAAATAAAATAATAATATTATACAAAAAACAATAAAATGTTGAACCATCTTCTTTTCTACACGCTCTAACTTAACTTAAATATTGAGTGAACAAAAAATTAAAAACAAAAATGTTTGCTTTGTTAAGTTTTCTAAAAATCTGCATTTAAGATCTTTTTTTTTTAAATGAAAAACAAACCAATTCTTCGGCTCTAAAAACATAACAAACAAATTTTGATTTTTATTTGTGTATTACTTTTGAAATATTGAAAAAAACATTTAATAAATGTACATAAAAATGATAAACAATTTAATTTTCTACAAATTTGATTTTGGCTGATTTTCTGCAGGAGTAACGGTTTTCGAGATAATTAGCTTTAAGACTATCAAGCAGCATTACCCTTATGCGACTTTAGTCGCAATTTTGCGACCTTTTCTATGCTGTGCGACTACCTTTTTAAAAATTCGACTTTTTTACTTTCCAGCTTTCATTTTTTTTTGTTCAATCTTCATCATTCAGGTTAAAGTTTTATTCAACATCCAATAAAACGAGAATGCGTGAGTATGATTGTCTTTGCATGTTTGCATCGCCTCCTAGTTTGTTTTATTTTTTATGTTCTATTCTATTACTATTTGGTATAGGGCTTTTTAACAGGCGGCTATATTCTCATAATTCCGTAGAGTTGCCTGTTATCCTCCAATTCGTTTGAGGTGATTTTCTTGGTTTGACAGACTCGTTAAAATCTGAATTGGGCAACTCCAAAATGTGTCGTAGTCCTTTCTCGTTTTTGGCACGAGTACGATAACTTTGGCGCCGAAAATTGATAACAGATTCATGTAGAGAAAGAAGTCAAATACAAACATTTTTTTACTATGGGAGGGGTTCTATCTCCCCCCGTTTGAGCTGGTGGGGCATTTTAATGAAAAAAGTACTAGAAATGGAAAAAAGTCATTAAAAAATAACGGTTATACCTACATTTAAGTATTATATCTTTTTAAAAGCCAATACTCTGTTTTATTAGCTCCAGCTACAGTCAAGATTCTGATTCTGAATCGCCTAGTTCTGCTAAATCGACGAGTGATTCCGAATCAATAAAGAGTTCTGTGTCAGTTACTGGTGCTAATTCTGAAACCAAAAAACATATTGACAATGAAAAAATTGCAAAAGAAAATTAAAAAATGCCGTTCGAAAAGTACTTGCCAGCTGCCAAAAAATTGTCAATTGCAGTTGCTGTTGCAGAAATGAAACTTGTTCTTAACATGATCATTTTGAACCAATCATTTAATTCAATGTCCAAGCTAACGAAATTAAATTCATTAATATATACAGACTCACCAATTGCTAAACAGGTATGCATAGGAAGAGCTTTTATTGCTTATTTTACAAATTGTGTCTTCTCGGCAAGCACTTGAAAACAATTTTGGTTCTAATATGTTAAGTAAATTTATATCGTGAATTTCATTAATCATAACCAAGGTAGTAAATTTGCAAGCCTGAAAGATTTGAGCAAAATATTTTCATTAGCGTTTTTTTGTTAAATTTTCAGATGTCTTACACAAAATTTTTCGTTTTTCTGAAGGTTACATGTGGACGAACAAAGTTCAAAAAGGATATCCGTTTTTCTTGGAATTGAAGGCAAAAAATTATAGGCTGATAAAATGAAAGCAGGCGCATTCAAACTTATAATAGATGAAACAACGGATATTTCCACAGATAAATGTCTTGTAATTGTTGTACGCCAGTTTTTAAAGTCCAAGGGTAAGACATCAAATAATTTTTTTCGGCTCGTTGGGCTAGCTAATGGAACAGGAAAAGCAATTTTTGAAAAGCTAATGCAAGCGTTAGAAGAATTTGATATTCCGCTTTTTAGTTTTATTGGCTTTTCTTTTGACAACGCTTCAACAATGGTTTTAAAGAATAATGGTGTACTCGCATTTTTGTAGAAAAAAATACCAAATATTTGGCACATAAGCTGCGTGAGTCATTCAGTAGCGTTAGTTAATGAATGTGCGCAGAGAAATTGCCAAGTAATATAGAAGAACTATGTCGAATCGTTTACAACTTTTTCAAATGGAGTGCCAAAAGAATCACGGACTTCAAGGAGCTCCAGCAAATAATTGATATTCCAGAACATAAACTACTTAAATTAAGTGCATCGAGATGGCTATCATTTTAAAATGTAACGTGCCGCATCGTGGAGCAATGGGCTGTCTTGCAACATTTTTTTATTAGGGCCAAATTTTAAGAGCAGACCGAAAGTAAAAATTCAAAAATTGATATTATTCTTGAAAATTTGAACAACGAAAATTTATTTTATTTAATGTTTTTAAAATATATTCTCTCAAAAATAAATATTTTAAACAAAGTTTTTCAGAGTGAGACATCACAAATTGTTTATTTGTGCTCTTACATAAAGGAACTCTATTTTTTATTTTTCAAAATTTTTTATTAAAAGAATATGTTTTTGGAAAATCAATTTCTGAGATTGATTATCGGAACCAAAATTATTTTAAAAAAATTGAAGAAATATATATCGGCATGGAAGCCGAAAATTGCTTAAGGAATAAAAAACTTGCGAATTTTGAAATTATTTGCATAAACAAAAAGGACCCCAATATTATTTGACGCTTTGCGAAGAAATTTTTTCAAGACTTAATGTAAAAGATGAGAAGCTTTCTATATTTTAAAACATTTAGATCAAAAAACGATTAGGTCGAAACAGGATTGTAACTATTTTCGGTTGGTTTCAAATTTTAATAGCTATAAATGAGCCTGAAAAAATTGTAGAGCAATACAAATATCTAGAGCTTCAAGCGTTTGACAAAAACTACGACAACATTTTTGAAATTTAAAATATCGAAGAGTTTTGGTACAAGGTGGTACTTTAAAAAATAGTTTAGGTGATAACCTATACTTTTGACCTTTACGAATTTGTTTGTTAGATTTTAATGTTACCGCACAGCAGCGCTTGCGCTGAACGAGTTTTTTTCAAAGATTACGCTCATGAAAAATAAATTAACAAACGGTTTGCAAAGGGAAACCTGCGAATATATGTTATCTTCCAAAAATCTCATTGACTGTGATATAAGTGAGTGGGTTCCTGAAAATGGCCTTATTAAAAAGTATAGAGAAACTTTACAAAAAGGAAACAGAAAATGTTATTTATTTTAACTATAAACATATGAATACATATTTGTGTAAAATGAAATCCCATAGATATTTATTTTTCTTTGTTATTGTCATTTTTTATTGTAAGTATTAAAATTAATAAAGAAATTCAAAAAAATATCTTAAGTGTTTTAGTTATCTAGTAAAAAAAAAATAGTGTGCGACTTTTTTTTTAAATTGCTACTTTTTGTTCAAAAATGCGACTTTTTTCAAACAATTTGAATTTGCGACAATTTTTTGCAAATGCGACTTTTTTCTGTGACTTTTTGAAAAATCCCAGGGTTAACCCTGCTATCAAGACTATTTTCAAAATGGCGGCCAAAGTATACGATCCTTAATCCCAAAACAAAAATTTTTATACTGAGGAAGAATCTCTCTAAAAGATTTATAAAATAAAATCCACAAAGAGCACAAATTCATCGTTAATTTCCCGTTTTTCTTGTATAAATGCATTTTTGCAAATAATTATGCCCTTTCTTTTCGATGTGCAAATACTTTTGCCTTTTTTCTTTGTATGGATTTGACAGTTATATATGGAATTTCGATAATTTTTTTGATGTAATAGTTTAAAGAAAATGTTGAAATTTAATAATCAATAAACAAACATGTGAAATATTACATTGTTTAAAAGCAATACCGTTTTATTCAAAAGATGTAATGTAAAAAATACATTGTGCAAATAATTTTTCCCATGACTGTGTATTAACCTAAAGTTAACTCCAATGGAAAGAAGTTTTGCAGCAAGTTTGAGATCCCGAATTAACTCAGAGTTAACTCACCTATTTAACTCAAATATTTGAGTTGACTCTGAGTCAATTCGGGATCTCAAAATGACTGAAAAACGTGTTTCCGTTCGAGTTAACTCGAAGTTAGTCTAACACTGAAATAATAAACTGAAAAACTTGGCTTTAATTAAGTGAAGTGCAATAATCAAACTGAAAAAATTTGTTTATTTTTTTTTTAAGGGGAAATGATTTTTTTTGAGCTAAAACAGAGTTTGCTTTTAAAGCAAGATTCACACAAATTTGCACGCACACTAAAGAACTTTGACATTTATTGTGTACGCCTGTTGAGTTTTATATTTTCTGTAATTTTAATTTTGAAGAAATTTGCAGAATAAAACTTTTAAAAACATGTTGATCGCTTATATTTGTTATAGTTTTTAAATTTTATGAAGTGATTGTGATAACTGAATACTGAAATAGATACATTTTATACGTATCCAAACAAAATCTATTTTTGTCGTTCGGATACGACGTATAATTGTAGGTCCTCTCAAATCCTGTAGAACCAGCAGTTGTAAGTCACTAGGCCGTGGATCTCCGGAGCTGTCAGTGCCACTAATTTTTTTGTATTCTATTGAATTCAATATATGTATGTAGATAGATAGATAGATGTTTTCTTTATTTCATCAAAAGATTTTTCAAAAAGTTTTTCTTAATACTAAGGGCATGGCAATCGTGCCGTATATTGTTGTAATTATTTTAAATCAATGTACTTGAAATATTGTTCTTACCAACTTTTCCATTAGATTTACCTGAAAAAAAATAATCTTTTCGTTAATATTTTATAAAAACATTAACAACAAATTAATAAATGACTAAATACAAGCTAAATATACAAAACTAAAATAGCTCAATAATTTGATATAATAATTAAAATGTTGGAAAGCTTTGTTTTTGATAATCCATTCCTAAGAGCCTCCATTTGTCTCTATGTATGGATGATTTCTGTTTTACCCATATAGCACAGATAATAAATATACAGTTAATAAACATACAAATTAGGTCCCTAGTTTTTTTTCCCATTGAGTGTTCAAGCTGCAATATTTTCAAGCATGAGCACCCAATGGGAAAAAATATAGGAACATATTTTTGAATGGACACGGGACATCTATATATAATATTTATTACATTATGTCCTTTCTTTTGTATTTTTTTTTAATCTTGTAAAATAAAAAAAAATGTTACTCAAAAAATTGCAAAGAATCCAAAAGAATACCAGAATTCCAAAAAAAATGCAAATGGATGCAACGAATGCAAAAGAATGCAAAGAATGAATACTATTCTTAAATGATTGAAATATTAGGGAACAAAATATTGCAAATGAAGTCTCTACACTTTAGACAAAATTTGCACCGAAATTTTCGTAAAGTGTGTAGATTTGTATTTAACTTGTTATTAAACTTGATTATTAGTAGGGCCCACTGAGTTCAAATTGCAATCACGTTTTTAATCATTTGCAAAACACAAAACCCTTAAGAAGTACATATTTTTAATTTTCAATCGCTCATCAAAAAAAGATGTTTAACAGGAATTTTTAATGAGAGTTTATATTTTGGAGCTTTTATGTTTTTTGGGGTTCGAGGTTTCAGATCATATAAATTTTCTCAAACCCGGCAGTAATGATTTTGATAAAATCTTGAACATCATATAACTAGATAACGTAGATTTGGTTTTATCGGTATTTATGAATTTCACCATAAATTGAGAGCGGCACAACTGATTTTACATAAATTTTGTATGGTGTTCATGTTAAATGTTATGTGGTTTTTCATTGGTCGCAAAGAGTGCTTTTTTATTGATCTAGATATATTTGTTTCGCATCTTTTTTAGATTTTACGTTTCATTGGTCAAAAAAATCAAATCTAGATTATGTCTAGATGAAAATCTCGAAATCTCGATTTGAAGTGAGATTTTTTCATTTGCAAAAAGACTGCTAACTTGTCAAGTTAGTGCGAACTCTGTTTGTCTCCCTCTCGCCAATTTATAAATGAACAAACATAAAATGATACACACAAAAAAATAATATTTTTGGTTTCATTCGCCAACAAAAATCTCAAATCCCAGAGCAATATCTGAAGTTTCCATTAAAAAACCACATTAGTCACAAAATGACATATTTGTACGGCTTTGGTGTAACCGTTCAAAAGATAGCCGGACATAATGTACATGGACATTATGGCAGCTTTAAATAGACACAATGTCCATTGACCTTATGGCTGTTTACTAATCGGTCATATGCCAAAAGATTAGTTCATATTTTTGCATATTTTTGCATATGACCCAATAGCTATGTCTGTATTGAAATGTTGGCGTTGAAATTGGGGTAGGTACGGAATCACCCATAATCAAAAAAAAATCCCTATTGGACGAAATCCCTAAAGATATATGATCCTGAAGAACAAATTATAAAAAACATACTTTTTGTATTTCATTAAAAAAACAGGTATTAAAAAATATTAAAAAAGGTATCAGGAATATGCGTATCAGAAATATGCGTGAATAAAGCAAAAACATCCCCAATAGAAAATCCCAAAATAAGCAATATAATGAATTCGCGCGCGATTTTATTAATTGCTTCACTATATTTGCACTGCTTATCTTGGAATTTTCTCTTGGGGATTTCGATTTGGCTCCATTTTCATTTGGGGATTTTGTCCGTTGGAATTTAATAAAGCGATAAAATTTAGTAATTTAATAAAACGAACAAATTCCAGAAGATTCAAATGCCAATGTACAAAATTCCCAACTAAAATTTTTTTTGGTCCAAATCTCCACAATCTCCAAAACCTCAAAAAATATCCAACATGTTTCAAATTGCGATTGTAGGTACTCTGAGGAAAGTTATGCAATTGTAAAAAAGGAAAAAAAAAATGAGATAATAATCAAATACACGATAAACAGAAATAGAGGTATGCTCACTCTAGATAGTCGTATCGCTATTTTGTCGATTTTTTTTTTTAAATTCAATTTTTTATTTTTTATTCAACTTATAACTACATAAATGCTAGACAAAAACCTTAAAAACTAGCTTACAGAATAACTTAACGAACTCTAGATAGTCGTATCGCTATTTTGTCGATTTTTTTTTTTTTAATTCAATTTTTAATTTTTTATTCAACTTATAACTACATAAATGCTAGACAAAAACCTTAAAAACTAGCTTACAGAATAACTTAACGAACTTACGGGCGCTCTAAATTATACTATAACTATATTTAAAAAATGCCTTTCGGCGTAAAGACTAGTGTATGTAAATTTAAAATTCAAATTCTTTAAAAACTTGTTTTTATGACATTATTTTTTATTTAAAAACTTAAAACTACCCTTTACCTAAATAAAACTAAATTGACCTAAATAAAACTAAAATATACGTAAATATACGTAAATAGCTTAGAACTACTTAAAAATACTTAAAATAACTTAAAACTAGAACAGCCACCAGCAGCCGTTTTTTTTGCCATCAGCCTATGTACATGCACACACGTGCATACATATATGCATATATTTAGCCATATAGACATATACATATGTATGCGCTCACGCACATATCCACAAACACGCAATTTTTTGGATTTTTTATCTTTTTATTTTGGTGCCATCGTCACTGTCCTACTTAATCTACCTAGTTATACCTTAGAATTACGTAGGTTGGCCAAGGCAACAACTTCGACTAACCATCAATATCAAGGTGGTCACCCGACCACCAGTATTTTTTAACTTGCTTATCCACGTCCTTTTTATCCCGAAGGGGCACAGCTCTACTGAACCGCAGACGCTCTGCTCCGTTCCCAGAGCCGACGCCGACCCTTTGGAGATTTTCTCTTGGGGATTTCGATTTGGCTCCATTTTCATTTGGGGATTTTTTTTGTCCGTTGGAATTTTCTTTTTGGGATTGTATTTGTGGCAAACATCACCAACCCAGGTACCGTGAATGCTGTCGTTGCAAATTCTCTACCAGTATCACGTCACTAAATAATATTTTTTCATTTTTATTTTCACCGTTGTCTATTACTTTTTGATTGATTTAGCTTTTTAAAGCTTAGCAATTTTTTATATGGTATAGTTTTGTTTTGCGTTTCTCTTTTCTTTACTTGGCTCTTTGTTATTTTCCTATTTTGTTAGGATTTTTTTATCTGGCATTCAATTCTTTTGGAATTTGTTCGGTTCATTAAATAACATGCCTTAAAATTTCGAGCGAAATTTGATAAAGCGATAAAATTTTGTAATATAATAAAGCAAACAAATTCCAGAAGATTTAAATGCCAAATAAAAAAAGCTTTTTGGTAAAGTTCTTTGCTCTCATCGATACCAGTTATCGTTAAGCTATTCCTCAACATTGTTGCAAATATGATTATAGTCCTCACCCTTAATTTCTTCAGTAAAAAGATGAACATTAGTACCTCAGGTATATCTATATCCCTCATTAAAGTTCACAGCAAAGAATTAGCATACCCATTTCGTTGTCTTCACGGTAAATCTAGCTATATAAGCCAACACTTGTGCTCGAGTATTATTTAAAATAAATAACAGCCAACCAGAACGCAATAACCTGGCGACTGTCAACAAGTTAAATACAAAATAATCTTACAATTTGCAAAAAAAAAAATGGTAGAAAAAATATAAAACATTTTAAATCTCAATCCAAACTATACGTTTACTAGCAAGTCTATATGTTTATATTCTACAGCGTTTATATGACGATTTACTGTACTATACGAGATAACACTTGTTTGTACGCACTAAGAAACTTGATTTATAAGCAATTAAATGCCGAAAAAATACAAATTTACTAGTAGTAACTCAATAAATTATTATCTTTCTTTTAAAATAATAACACACAGATACGAACCTAGGTAATCCTTATCACACCAATAGATACATTTCTAACCCAACACCCCACCTCACCCCCATTTTAATATTTCTGTATGTAAATGTTGTGTAATTACCCTACCATGTTTTTGCGACGTGCATAAAATTTGTTTCAAATTGCAGATCAGGCGAATAGAACGAAAATTATTAAATAAAAAAAATATTGGGGGATTAAATTAATGTTTTTTATGAGAAAAAATTACTTTTTCGACATTTGGCGCTAAAGGTGTGACCGCGGCAGTGGCGGTGGAAGCCTGAAATGTTTGTTTGTCTAAGTATTTTAATTTAAGACTTCTTGTTTGAACACTTTTAGGATTTTAGAAAATTTATGTTGACATGATTGTTCTCAAATCATGTTGAATAGATTTTCCTGTTTTCCTTTTTTTTTTTTTATTTTTAATTTCTTATTTATAATGTAATCAATAGAGATCGTGGTAACCATATTATTAATATAAGAGTAAAAGAAATTTGGTAATGTTTTACATGCGTTGTATTTTGTATAAATGTCCATTTGCTCCATTTTTGAGGGGACAAGTTTAGTGTCGTTGCAGTTCAATAGTTCCCGCATCAATAAACGCGCAGCGGTATTTATTTTCGGTTTGTTTGGAATATTATATAACCACTACGTATATAACAATAAAATAAGGTCCCAATCATCACAGAAAAGCATTAATAACAAAAATATGGGTTGTTTTCTTATTGTCCTTTCCTCGGATATGACATTTTGAACGACGTGGAGAGACATTTTCCTAAAAAAAAAATTACTTCGAATACAACACTTACAATTCCTATAATAAAGTCAGAAATCTCTTTTTCTATTTAAAAAAAAATACACATGGAGTCGTTGGGGGTAAGAATGCGCGTTTTCTGCTTTGGGCTATAATTCTGGAAAAAGTAAAACTGTTACAAACTACAAAGAACTTTTATTTTGTAGCCTTATATTTTGTGAACGAAAATATTACAACTTTACTTTTGTTTGACCGGTTGCAATGAACCTTAATGTATATTTATAAACTACTCAATGAGCGCTTAACCGTATTGTAAATATTACAAAAACAACGTAATTTGTTGTTATAAATCCAAAGCGTGTCAGATTACGCACTCTTGCCCATTAAAAAAAAAAATAAAGGGCACGGCTGGGTCGCACAACCTTGCTCTTGTGGCAAGTCACCTGAGGATTTAAAGTACAATCGGAATATATACGAAAAAATCGTATGCGTTGTTTTTAAAAGTTTGAAAACCATATCTCACAACGATTCAAACCAAAATCAAAGTATGCAAAAAATTTTGTTTACTAAAGAATTAAAAAAAAAAATTTCAAATCGTTGTACCGGTTTTCGAAAAAATCGATTATTTCAAAATATTTTTTCGTAAACTTTGTTTTCTAAAGAAAAGTGAGTATGCATATTTTTTTGTTTTTAAATTTCATAAAACGGACATTTAACGGTCTTATTACCACGATTAATCATTTATATCAAATTTATTTTTTATGTTTGTTCACCGACGTTTCAACTAGGTTGCCCTAGTCGTGGTCACGGGTTGACCAAGTCAGTCAACCCGTGACCACAAAATAGATACAAGAAACATTTAACTTATTACGGCTTTAGTAGCTCAGAAGCCTTCCAGTATTAGCTGTAATAGTTCTCCTAAGAATGTTACTTTTTCGGGTCTTATAATTAAAGAACGCGTTTTCTGGCTTAATTTACAGGCTATCATTCAAACTTTTCATTAAAAATTTTGTCTTTCAATTTTAAGTCAAATTTATCCAAAGTTGGTGTTGATTTGTATAAAAATGAAACTAATAAATTATGGAATGTTTCTATTCAAATAATAACGCAATTTCACGAAATATTATTACTTTTGTTATTGCAATGATCATTCAAATCACAAAAGTGATAATATTACGCGAATCAGGCTCAAATTGAATTATTTTTTTTTAATAAAAAAATCTATAATTCGTTATCTTCATATTAATACCAATTAACAAACTGTTTATTTATATTATAGTTCTATCTACTTTTAAGCATTCCGAAACTACAGAGCATATGTTCTTAGAAAAAAAAAATGTTTTACAAACTTAAGTATCCTATATTATTATTATTGACCTTTAACACATACTGTATTTCTCGTTAATTCGTGTTCAAACCAGAGAATTCCTAAATATCTAAAAAATAAGTAATTGAATCTAACTATGTGTACATAATCAAATATAAAAGTTAAAAGATATTAGAATTAAGAGATCCAACAAAGCTAAAATTAGATCAAGAGAGTGTTATGGGTGCTTGTGCCTGCAAGAAAAGAAATTTAAAGGAGTTAAAAAAAATATACCTAAATACCTGGTGGCAAGAAACCTCAACCAATAACCCCAGGCCAGAACGCAATCCTCTGGATGGCGGCCCTAATAAGTGTTGAGTTGATGCTTAGTAATAATAATACGGATAATATATAATTGAAATGATAACAAAAATAAGAATAACAATAAAATAATACTAAAATAACAAAAAAATAAAATAATAATAAATGAGTATGATAGGCAAATAACTTTGCGTCAAGTAAATAGGGCAGGACTTTTGCCACTCCCTTATGCCATGCCGATGCACCCTAAGATCAATAGAGGTGCTTGAAACAGAATGGATATGATCTTGTTTTTGATAGGTTGAGAAAACAATTATTCAAACAAATAAACCACCAAAACACATGTTTATCAACTTATATATTGGAACGTTAAATGGTTATAATAGCGGTAAAATCATAGGTAAAATGGTATGATGTTAATATGTTATGTACAAAATCTGGATATGAACAACAACTATGAAAGTATGATATTGATTCAATAATCAATCAGTCATCGAACCGAATTTGGCTAACATGTCACTCCGTGACTTATTCAATGACCTTAGTAATTTTGTTTGTGTTGTTGAGTCGACAATTTTAAAGAAAACTACTTTTCAAAAAAAAAAAAATGTAATAGAGTGATGTGTTTTATTAATAAACTAGCTGTTACCCGGCGCGTTGCTGCCGCAGAAAAAATAAGGGAGAAAACATTGAATATTCCTATTGGTCCAACATTTTGCCAAAAGCTGTTTAGTTCATATATAAGAGTTTTCAAAAAGCTATCCCAGCGCCATCTATGTGATAATTTACTTCATAAGTTACTTCCTACATAAACACCTTTTCGTCAGTGAAAGTTCTGCAAAAATCGGTCCAGTACTTTCTGGTCGGTTCGTTTATAAGGATATGGGAAAAAAAGCGACCCGAGCGCGCGCCACATAGGGATCCCCAGTGCCATTTAGAGGGTAATTAAAATAACCTCAGTCACTCCCTAAAACATCAGCTATCTGTAAATGGCAAGTCCCTTTAAAATCTGTCAAGCATAGTTTTTGACCGGACATAAAAACGATTTTTCTAGAAAAAAAAGCGACCTGAGTGCCGTCTAGGCAGTAAATGAAATAGCCTAGGTTCCGCGCTACAGCATTATCTATCTGCCAGTAAAAGTCCCGTCAAAATCGGTCCATCTCGAAATTATAGCCAGGACAAACAGAAAGACAGACAGGAAAAAAAAAATGAAAAATGTGTGTTTTGTTATAAGGGCTGTGTATGCTTTCATATGCATGTAGTAAAATACTGTTATTTTGACATTACAAACAGACACTCCATTTTTATTTTTGTGTGTATATAAATATGACATAAGCAAACTTCTAGCTGTGAAACTACCGTTAAAACATGACTTTAAGTACTGCTGAAACATGTTTTTAGGTGAATTTCAGAGAAAAAAAAAGAAAACTATAACAATGTGGTAATATAGTTATTTTTGGCTAGATGAATCCGGTTTTGTTGGCGATCATAGACATACCTCAGGTTCATTGCCGCCAAAACTTTTATTTATATAGAAAATTCTTTTTTTTATGGGCATTCGAAACCTTGCAATGACGAAAATTAATTTGGCTCGTCGGCGAAGCAACCACGATGTTTTTTGTTGAAGTAGGATTCCTCCAGATGCTAGTGGCCTCTTGAACTTTTATAAGAGAATCTAATGGGGTATCCATCAGGGTTTTATGGGAAAATTATATAGCCTCACATACAGAGGGCCTGTGAGTGTTGTCATCTTAATGTTTAAAAAAAAATATATACCTTAAATCAATTTATTATTATATGTATGTTTATATGTAGTCATCTAGTTTTAAATTAGTTGTTAATTAGTGGCGATATTCATATATATAATTTTCCACCTATTTTTTTGTATGGAAACTTTTATTACTATTGTTTTTTAATTGGTTGACAAGATGCTACATTTATTTACCAGTAGATGGTGTTTTTTTTATCTGCAATTATATCGGTTTCCTTTTTTCGTTGTCATTTTTCAAGTATTGGTACAAGTGTCTACAATCCTATTTTCCGCCTATTAAGAGCTCTCACTAGGTAGAGAATGAGAGACTCGGGAAATTCTGCTACGAAGTACAGTACAAAAAGAAGTTACCAGGGTAGGCAATTTACTGAATTACATTGATTTACTTTAATTTTTGGTTTAGGTACCTATTTATTTTGTAAACATATCTTTCATATAGTAAATTGTTAGTAATTATAAAGTTTCCATGTTTTCTTATTTTTGCAATACCTAAATCGTAGGTATTGCAAAAATATTTCTTGAATAGTTGTGAAAGACAGATTGAATGTTAAATAAATTTTGCAAAGCTAATTAGTCGAATCCTTGGGTTTTTCATGTTCTCGTTGTAACGCCTTATTAAATGAAGATTCTTGTCGTTTAATTTATGTAGGGGGTGCACCAAATAAGTTGACGATGGTGGTGAATTTTTGTGTGACCCGTGAAATTATACTCAAAAGTGGGGAAATTCAAATATGGCCGCCAAATTTCCAGGTTGGGTGGGTTATGGCCAGCTGCGTTTCATCTGAAGTGCCCTTTAGGTGTGATGAAGTCCGTCCGCTGTCTCTTTTTGGGAAGTTTGTGTCTTTCTCTAGGTCTGATTTATGTTGTTGTTAGTTATGTAGTGTAGTTTCGGGGAAAAAATCCATCCCGTTCCGGCGTGTTTAGCTGGGCATCGCTAGCAGGCCACGTTCCCCGGAACTATGCATTCCAATCCCTTTCCGACTCGTCCGTTTCCTGCCCAATCCTCCTTCTGCTTGTTTTCTTTTTTCTATCTCTTTCTCTCTCTAATCCCCCTCCTTTTGCCATGCAACAAGAGACTAAAAAAAACTAATGTCGAGTTCCTTTTACAAAAAAAAAATAATTTTTATTCTTAACAAATAAGTTTTCTCGACAGTAAATGGTAAGTTTTGAAATAAATTGATCTTTTTATGTGAATGTGTGCTTGTTGTTTGACAGCCGGAATTATAAAAATTCAACTGACATATACCGAAAATATCAAATATTTTTAAGTATGCGTGCAAATACGTGTAAGTCTTGCTTCCAAATCGAGATTTGGAAGCAAGATTTAGATCAAAAAAATTAATTTCCCCTCAAAAAAATATGACGTTTAAAAAATTTTTCTAAACAAAATCAATCTTTTTTCTAAACCAGATCAATTTTTTGGTAAAAGGAACTCGACATAAAATATATCGCTTTCATTGTCCATGTTTCCACGTGTAGAACTCGTGTAGAAAATCATGATTAGTGATGGTGAGGGGGTAACTTGAATAGACGTATGTACGGGGAAAAAAAACAAAAAAATTATAAAAATTGAGTGAAGAACGCTTGACGCTCTCTTTCGTGTTGCTTTTTTTGTAGTGTGTGTGCCAAAATATTGTCGCTTGTAAGTAGTGGTGGAAGTGGAATATACATTATGGAAGGAAGAAATAAGTAGTCTGCATACATTTTCTAGTCAGCGCTGTAGATGCAAACCAAATATTCATTTGAAAACACAAAGGGAAGAACGAAATATACAGAGTTAGTTCTTTACGTGGGAACACAATACGGTGCAGGTGGAAACATGGGGTGATATGAATAAAATGGAGTACCTCCTCAAAACTCAGCTTTATGAAGGAGATACTCCATTTGGTATGAATAAAAACCTTGAGTAGCTCCTCAACGACGGAGTATCTTCATGTTCGATGAGTTCCGCCTCATCGAACATGATGACCTCTATCGTTTTGTATGAATAAAACGAAGCACGTACTCTGTCGAGTGGAGCAGGTACTACTAACTTGTGAGCTTCTTTGCTTGCTCAAGGTTGAATTATGTACATAAATAGGTAACTTTTTATATAGTTACTTGCAATTATTATGCAATATAAGCAAGTTCACCATTTGTAAAAAAAAAATGAGAATATAATTAATAATCATTGGCATAAGGATGCTAAAGAAAAAAAAAGTAGGAAGATCTCGTCTGCATCTGCAAATAGGATGACCGATTTGCTTCAAATTTGGTAGTTTGGTACGTTAGTGTTTTAAAAGTATTTGCAAGTCATATAAGGTTGTAAGCTTGAAAATATAAAGACCTGTTTGTTATTTTTCGCAAAAAAATGACTCCAATGGTTTTTACCAAATAGCATATGAGCAATGAAGTCGTGCATTAACGGCATTTTTAAATTTCTATTTTCGGTCAAGCGATCAGCGAAAATTCTAACGTAATTAATTATTAAGTCATGCTTTTCTTTTTAATTATATACCTTAGTGTTTTAGTTTTGTTTAGTAATTTTTCAAACTAAAAATTTCTTACTCAAATATTTGAGAAAATTTTAACAAAATTAGTTTTTGAGGCACAACTCAACTCAACTAGTTTTCAAAACAAGCAGACTCACTTTTTTTAAAACCTATTTCTTAAGAGTTATAAAAGAAAAATTGATTTATTTAACAACCCCAACGATTATACTTTTTTTTTGTTCATAAAATCATACCTATGTATTTACCGAAGAAAATTGTTTTCTACACAAAAGTTGGTTCGATGTATGAAAGCATCTACTCCGTTGATGTTGGTGCTAATTTCTATTCATATGAAACTGGAGTAGGTACTTCAGCTTCTAGTACCTCCTCTGATTTCTATAGAGTACCTGCTAGAAGTACGTACTCCGTTTTATTCATACCACCCATGGTCATTGGAAATGACAGATGAACCGATGAAAACGGATGAAAAGTGTGTGGGAAAATTCTGAATTTGAAATGTTTGGCGTTTTCGTTGGAGATGTCTAAAACATTAGAGATATAACTTTTAAAGTTTTCGCGGTTGTTATAACTTACAAAATTTTTGATTTCTTAGGATAAGCCACGTAGTAATATAAATATTTAGTGAGTCGAATACAGTGCTCACCCCAAACGTTTCGCTTCAAATTTCAACCGAGAAACGGGTTACCACGTTAACTGAAACATTAAGGATGTTCAATGTAAATAATCGTCTTGTGTGAATGCTCAGCTTTAACTAGACTAGACACTTAAAACGGCACTGCAACAGGAATAATACCATATCAACATATTTATAAGAATTAATAGCAATAGAATAAATCTTCAACACATTAGAACTTTTAGTTCTTTTCAAAAATAAATCACCACACCTTAGCAACCCTCCCCACTCTTAAGAATTCTTCAATAATTAATATTTAATATTTTATCTTAGAATTATCTGATCTCATCCTAATAAAACCCTTCAACACCCTCTACACAAAAAATAAGATTAATTTTTTTAAGGATCAAAATTTGTCTTTGGAAGTTTTGTTTTTGTCTCCGAGTTCCAGGCTTTATGGTACCTTCACTTCACTCTTGGTCTTAGTGTCTATCCACATGTCAACTTGATCCTCAGCAAATCTTTATATTCCATTGTTTGGATACCCGTCCAGTCATTGTCCATTTAAACATATGTCCATCTGTCAACAATTGAAACATAAGCCATAACCTCGGGCTATTTGAAGCTAGCTAGTTGATCGCTTCCTTTGAATTAATCCTGCAATGTGGGACTTTTTGTTTATATGTGGCTAGTGTTTAAATTGATTTCGGTGTGATTATACAGCACGACGACGTAGAATGGAGCGGCCGGTCGGCGCGGCGTGGCGGCGGCAGAAGCGGCAGCTAATGTTTACTGGGCTTGTGCACTCTTTTGGGCAGATTCACTTTGTCGTTGTCATGGTATGTTGCTTTGTCGCTGTGGTTCGTTGCATTTCCAAGGCATACACTTGGACAGAAAGACAGACAAACTGGCATACAAACACAACAACCAACTATAAACTCAACAGTCATGGGGGAAAGAAAACACATCAAATGATCAAATAGACAATCATCGGGAAATCCACATACTTACCTATAGATTCAATGATAACGCGACGCGAATTGAAGACACCGCGTCTTCGCGGTCGGACGTGTCCAGGGGAATCCTTTTTATTCTTCTTCGGCTTTTGTTTTAAGTTTAATCGTCTATTCCTGTTACGTCTCCAGATGTCAGAACACACTTTCATCACAACTTCATGGATTTTATGTATATTTAAACCATACATTTTAGATACACAAAAGCAACACAACCAACATTGTTCTGTGAAATTACTCATTTCTCACGCTACTAAACTAAAGTTTTATTTAAAAAGTATTGCTCGGATTTTAAGATTGTGAGATAAGTAGAAAAATATTGCTTCAATAGTTGATATAATTCAATTCAATTTAATTTTATTGAACATAATATATACAATTTGGCTTACAACTACTTACGATACCATGATATTTTAAATTTTTTAGGTAAAAAGGTGGCTTTACGTCAATGGCTTAGAATTTAAAATATATACCTATATACATTATAACTGGATAGTTATAGTTAAATTTAGAAGGCGGTTGGCTTTGTTGTCCTCAGGGTGTTCCTTCCTGGTTTTCATTTTGATATAGGTCGTGGATATAATGTGATATGCACTTCTACTTGTAAACCTTTCAGTACAAACAAGGTGAGAATTATAAGAATACAAGAAATGTTGATAAATATGTTATCGTCAGATACAAAATGCCCTTTTGTATGGTCATTCGGTGCTTGATTAGATTATATCGATCCATTACCGATTATGAAATGCAGGAGGCGCCATCACATAGTTTAATATATTTTATTTTTATTTCCCATTGCTGACTAAAAATCAAGTTTGTGTGATCGTGCATATTATTTATATCAAAATTCTTTACCTTCTACTTTGTTTTGAACCATAACTCTTTTTTGTGTAAACTGTACGTTTACACTGTACAGTGTGCTTTGCTTGATTAGATGGACAAATTTGTCCTTAACTCACTATCAAAAAATTATGATTGTCGTTGGCGGCCATGAAATAGTTATAACTATTATAATAGTTATAACTATATAACTGCCAAAAAATAGTGTTGGTGTCCACAGGTTGTTGTTGTCTAATTCACCCACTTTTCAATGTAAATTAAATTGTGGAGCACAATCTACGCAGTCAAACTGCAATATGACAATGTAATCATACAAAAGACCTTTCAAAAATTGAGATTGTTAAGTTTTCAGAGAAAAAACATAAATTCATGATGGGTGAGAGACACTTAACTGTTATGTTATTTTCCAAAGATGCAAAAAAATGCTCGAATCGTTTGCTTCACTTGATTAGACGCACCTGTAAAATGTTCGAAATACATAAAACTTTAACGATATATGTATTTTTTTTATTTATATATTTTCGATCGTGTCTCAGATTTTAATATCTTGTGCAAACTCCACGATGTAAAATTGCATCTAAAATTCTATCTTTTAGATAATTTTATCTATAATTTGTTTTTTTAATGAATATAATCAAACCTTTTTCCATACATATTTGATTGCGGTAATCATCTTCTCACAGCTTTCAAACTGTTTACCACTTATGTAAATTTGATATGGCAGCAATCCCCCAAAGGTGTTCAATAATGTTAAGGTCGGATGAACATGGTGGGCATGGCATTAATACCTCTTTTGAAATGGCAAAAATGCTTTAACCAAGTGAGAGTTCTGGATAGAAGCAATGTCGTCTTGTTGTAGGATACATTAGAGAAGTTTAAAAAGCAGTTTTATTACATTAAGAACTGATTTCAATACTAAACTCAGAATTTTACTTAAAACAAATACCGACTCAATGGCAACTCATATTATAACTCTTTCGGCCTTCGAATAATTTCAGGATATTATGGGGCCAGTTACAGAAGCCAGTAGCAACTGGTTTAATTAAAGAGGTACTCCCTCACTCGTTTCGTGGCATCACAACGGACTTATTTGTTGTCTAAGTGTGTCAGTAGTTTTCTTAACAGCCACAGAAACCTAACCTAACCTATATGGGACCAGTTATTGCTATCATTGAAACTCATCATTGTAAATGTTCGAATTTAAGGCAAATAATCCAACAATGTTTGTGCTAATCGGTATTAAAATTAAGCTAATGAAATATAAAATTGTTATTATAAAAAAAAAAACAGTTTGAGCTCCGCGTTATATAATCACTTTTGTGTCTCAATTATGGAAATCCATTTCAATAAGTTCTATAAAGTGGAACACAATCGTTTCACTGACGGCGTTCGATTTTCCCACTGATCTTAGCTGTCAGGATTTCGTTCTATTAAATTTGTTCATGGATAGTGCGGTGCCGTGAAAATAACGTTTAATAAAGTGTATTAAAGCCCATTTCCAATGGTTGGTTTTAATTCACTTTACAAAAGTGGAACTACGCCTAGTTGGTCTAATTGCGCTTTCTATTTATTGAATAGATTCGATTTGATTAATAAATGCTTTATTTTTCTTTAAGATTTGCATAATTCTTAGTTATATACTAACATTTTCGAGCATGGCCTAAGCCGTCTAAAAACTATTCTATTTATTGATGCATTCCCGTCTATTGGAATACAGTCCATTGAAATACGACCAATTCTTAAAAATTTATTCATATATCCTGAAAGAAGTGTGCTTTCTTTCAGAAGACTTAATAATTTCCTTCTGTATGAGCACCAAAGAAGATTTTGGCCTAAAGTTTCTTTCGCAAGGCTATAAATCTGTCTGTTCTATTTGGTTTTCGGAGAGCGAAGTCGACAAAATAATGTTGTTTGTTATTTCTATGTAGGTATTGATTCTGACAACTTATTTAAAATAAGCAAGCAAGTGGGCAGGAAAAAGGATAAGCTGCCCGCTTGGTAAACGGAAAGGTAGGATAAACTTACATTTTATGTTCCCCATATTTCAGCGCTGAGCGCAACGCGACGTGTGTGAAACTAAGGTGAATTACTTTCACTTTCATAAGCAAATTTGAAATTTACAAACAAAATCCTAATCCATCTCTTATTCTGTTGAATCAAAAACTTAACTTTAATGTTGTCTTTTTGTTAGACACATGCTTTTTAAAGCACTCCACACTTTTAAGAAAACTTATTGTTTGACATTCTTGAATAGTATGAACTATTAATGTTTGCCATTTTTTACAGTATAAATAAGCTTCATTACACTTTTCTAAAGCGAAATAAGACCAATTGTTGAAAGTTGGATTAATTTTACTTTTCAAAAGAGAAATAAGGCCATTTTTTGAAAGTTGGCTTTTTTACCCTAGGCCTTATTTTACGGAAGAGAAAACAGTGAAGGGAAATAACGCCAAATGAGATAAGACCAAATTTCGATTTGGTCTTCAAAAACGAAATAACGCCAATTTCATTGTGGTAAACGAAATCATGCCAAAACGTTTGTTTTTAATTTTGGTAATAGAGCCAAATCATTTTATAACAAAAAGTAGGTCACCCCCTGCCTGGACCAACGATGATAGGATTTTGGGTCGGTAAAAGTTTGGTTATATGGAATGTTTTTAAACAACTCTACATATATCTACCCAAACCTGCACCCACCTCAAATCCTATCCTAGGCCCAGGCAGGGGAAGTGTTAACATCACTGTTTATACGTGAAACCTTGCTCAACCAAATTATTATTATTATATGTGTTGAAGAATTAAAATAGCTCGACTATCGGTGACGTGAAATAGCGCCAAACGAAGTAACTCCGAATTTCCATCATTGCATTTTCAAAAACGAAGTAAGACCATATTTTGAGTTTGGCTTTATTTCAATTTAGAAATGGAAATATAGCCAATTTCGTCGCTACAATGCAGAACTAGCCTAAGTCCATTTTTTTAAATTTGGAAAAGCTAAACTTGTATGCGCTAAAGTTTTATGAATAAAGTGAGCTTACACCATTATGGCGTTAGTTTGTATAGGGTTCGTTCACGGCACCGGCCTTATGTCGCAATCAAATATGGCCCTATGACACTTAAGGGTGGGTCTTCATGACAATAGAATTTAAAATTCATGTAAACGTATTTCAATGTGGTAGTGCGATATTCTTTTCTCTTCATTATTGTTTTTGATACGCTCAACTACTCTTGTTCTCTTTTCAAAATGGGTTTGTTGTTTTGTCATCCTTTCGATTTGAATGGGAATGATGAGTTCTATGCTTTCTGTTTATGGAAGGGTGAAGGGATATTTTTCAATTTTGTTTTCAAAACACATGAGTAGGTATAGCTAAAATGTGAGTCATTTGTTTTCTCTTTTCGTTTAGTTGTTTTTTCTTCAATTTCACTTGCTGTTGCTGGAACTGGAAAAACAGTAACAAAAAAATGTGAACTCGTTTGTGACTCGATCGAGATCTTGATGAAGGTCAGGACACATCAAATGAACATGCATAAATATACGTTACACATGTAGGTAGGTAGGTACATTGAAATAGTTTTTTTTTTAGGAAGCTTTATGTAAGATAAATGTGAGGTAGGTCAATATAACTATTTGACCTGTTTGAAAATTACTTTAGGGTTTATTGCAAAGGGGTGAATTTTGGAGTTTACAAGTAAGGATGTTGGAAGAATAAGGTAACTTGTTCATTTGTAATGTGCGAAATTTGAGATTTCCTTTCGATTTTTGTTGTTGTCAGATTTCAAACAACAGCACAACACTGTATATTTTTGTTTTGCAATTGAAACATTGTCACTTCATTGTCACGTGGGAAAACCTACCTACCTATGTACATTTTGTTTTCAGAATAAAAATAAAAATGACCAAACAGAAAAGTCGTGCAGCATTTACATTCCTAGCTATGTATATAGGTATGCCCTATGATCATTTTTTGATGTTTGGAATCAGGGAGGCATAGGTATGTTAATAAACATGCGAAATCGCCCAACTCTGAGTTTTTAGAACTTGTATCATCTTGGATGTAGGTACCTACCTCTAGGTGTAATATAACCTAATCTATATACCTATGTAGATAGGTACCTATATAAATACAAATTAATTGGTGTCTGTTTGTACGCGGATAACTCGGCTGAATAATTATCCGACTTGCTTGGGAGTTCTTTGTTGGATTTTTATTGAACCAGGTTAACACACAATGGAGCCGAAAGTTTTAAATTTTGGAAAATTGAAAAAATCTTAAAAACCCAAAATTGCGGAAAGAAGTTCACCAAAACAGCTAGTTTTATACAGGGTGAGTCATGAGCAATGCGACAAAATGCTAGGGCGTGTAGGTTGCGTTGAGACAAGAAAAAAATCGTATGGGAGGGGGGGTCTATTCCCCTCCGTTTAGCCGGGAGGGGCAATTTTCGAAAAAACTGACCTAAAATGGGAAAAAAATTATTTAAAATCAACGGCTTCATTCACAATGCTGTGCGATACGTTTTTGAAAAGCCAATAACTTTTTCTTTCATTCTGTGTTTAAATAAATCTATTCTAAGAAATAGTTTTTGAAATATTAATTTTCAAAGTCAAAATTTTGAAAAAAAAAAATTGAAAAAAAAATTTCAAATTCATTTTTTTCAAAATTTTACGTAATTAAGTGCTAATTTTAATTTCAAAATTCAATGCTGTTATTAATTTTAAGTCTAAATAAGAAAACCGGATGCAAACATTTTATGTCGTTCTCAAGAAATTAAAAAAAAACCAAAACCACCTTTTTCTAAGAAAAACATTTATTTTTATTTTTACGTTACACATGTAGGTAGGTAGGTACATTGAAATAGTTTTTTTTAGGAAGCTTTATGTAAGATAAGTGTAAAGTAGGTCAATATAACTATTTGACCTGTTTGAAAATTACTTTAGGGTTTATTGCAAAGGGGTGAATTTTGGAGTTTACAAGTAAGGATGTTGGAAGAATAAGGTAACTTGTTCATTTGTAATGTGCGAAATTTGAGATTTCCTTTCGATTTTTGTTGTTGTCAGATTTCAAACAACAGCACAACACTGTATATTTTTGTTTTGCAATTGAAACATTGTCACTTCATTGGCACCTGACAAAACCGTTACATGGCATCTGACCCGCCGGCGGTCACAGTTATTTTCCTGTAAATTTTTTTTCTGAGGCTCTTTGTGAACAAGTTACTTTTTAACATTCACAGATTTTGATTGAAGTATATTAGTTATTTGGCAAACAACAATTCAATCATTCAAATTGCATTTTTTTTAATTATTTTCCATTTATTTTTTCAACAAAATCAACCCCAAATAATTTGGAAAATAATGGGTAAAATCTGATAATTTTCATTTCTGATTTATTTTTACCTAATGCTTTTATTTAGGTGCCAGTGAAGAAAAATGAGTATTTTCATTGCAGGCTAGGTACCTACGTAGATCGTCATCATGATACCCTTTCCCTCGGCACATGCCAAAGGCCACGCAAAGACATTTCAGTCACACACATTCTTATTTGCAATTACCTACCACTCCATGTCCGTCAACACGCGAAATGAAAAAAAAATCGCTTCTAAATAAAAATAGGAACATAGATATACAATTGCAATATACACATTCCCTCTTCCCACTATCTCACAATTTACTAATCGTGTCCAACCACACCACCAAAAAGGAGGTCATCTTCAATATTTTTGTTTCTTTCCGTTGTAGGATAACAGAAGAGGAGGTATCTCCAATTTAGGTTTAATCGCAAACAAAAATTGAAGTGCCCAAGCCCAAGTGCCTACGTCAATTATTCTGATACAGAAACATAGATCTCAATTTCTTCTTCCTTTTGACACCTCAACCTTGAAGATTCGATAAGATTAACTCATTTTATAGACGATTCCCTGAGACTCTATTTCTATATAATTAACGAATAAAATCTTTTTCAGCATTATTCCCACATCCATAAGTTTCCTTCCAAAACCAAGTAGAAAAAAAAACAAAAATATCATATACCTACTTGGACGACAGCGACGACGACGATACCTACGAATCGTACGTACACCAGCGTTGCCGAAGTTAACCAATCGTGCTTTTTTGACACGACAATTTTTTCTTGTGGCACAGTGGCACGAAACATTTCAATATCGCACACTTTATCATTGCCTATATCTTACTTTAATATTGATGGAAAATTATGTAATAAATTACAGAAATAAAGTTTTATTTTTTTAACAGAAGATTTATAGTTTTTTCATGGCAAGCAGTTTTTAAAATGTGACACGGCATTTTCTTTTCTCGGCGGCAACGCTGATGTACACCATTCACCATACCATTTGTGTTTTGTGTATCACCACAAAAAAAAAGTTGATTCTAAAGAGAGTGCGAACAGCGAAAATATAATATTCTCTTTCGACGGAAGTTTCGTGAACTAAATATCGTTGTGTGCGTATTTTGATTAACAAAATCGTTAAAAAGATGCTTTTTCAAAATTAAATATAAAATTGTTTATGAGTGTGATATTGTTTTCTTCACTTGGAACTTTAGCAAAAAATATTGAAATAAAATACAAAAATAATAATAAAGTTGTACATGGCATTTCAACCTGGGAAAACTACCATGTGTATAGATACTTTGAATTGTAAATTTTTACGTCTAAACAATATAAAATTGCAAAAAAAATTACAGCACATTTTACAAAAATAATAAGAGATTCGAATAAATTAAAAACAAAAAATATTAAGAATAAAACATGCCAGCCCCAACGGGGGAATGAAAAAAGTAGTATTGTTTGTGTATATATAAGTTTTTCAGACGTATAAAGTGGAAAAAAATAATTTTTTGTTTTGTTTCAAATAAAGTATCTACTTTCTGTTATAAAAAAAAAATATTGTTTGGCTCCGTTGAAAATTTAAGAAACTGCGCCAATAAACGAGCTTTAAATTAGTGTGAACTTACGTCCACTTTGTAGCTCAAATAATTTTTTTTTTTTTTTTTTTTATCCTACATAAAGCATACATTCATTGACAGTTGAAAAACATTAACAACAAAATAAAAAAACAAATCACACGAGAGCCCCTTGAGGGGATGCATAAATCAGCCAAAATAAAGGGGAAAAAATGTGTAATTCCTTCCCTAAAAAGCACAAACTTTTGTAAAACATAAAACTGAGGACATATGTTTTAAGATATGTTCATGGACTAAATAATAAATTTTATTTCATCAAAATATCTTTTCAAATGTAGGAGATATATTAAGTTTTGTGCACGTAGTACCCTACATTTACGAGGAAGACCCACCCTTAAACAAAGCGACAGAATGCCATGTCTTCGAATATGGCCTCATGACGCTTTGATAAACTGTCATAAGGCCCGCAAAAATAGCACTGTTTCAGGAAGCTGTTGCAAAAACTGATTTAAGTTATAAAGTCTAAGCTTAAGTAAGTGGTTTGCATATATCAAAATTGAAAACGGGTAAAAAAAATATTTTTCGTCGCGTCGGTGGAAATACACCAAATTGAGCCATTCAGAAGGTTTCTCTGTGTGGAGTATTGCAAGCAAATAGGGGGGGACGAACATGCAGTCCCATATTTTGTCAAAAATGCTCTCGAAGAATGTTCCAATTTGACACAGTTATAAAAGTATCGAAGGAGTATGGAGAAGAAGATTCAATGACGAGCTATACGGGCTACACAGCAATATCAATCTGATCAGGAAGCTGAAAATACAGCGGCTGAGATGGCTGGGTCATCAAACCGCCAGCCACACGAGTCTTCGAGTCCAATCCTAATGGGGTACGAAGCATTGGAAGACCCCCCAATAGATGGCGCACACAGGTGGAAAACAACCTCAGCCAGTCAGTCATGTCATCGGGGTCAGACTGTTCCATGTTTATGGCCAAGTGAATGTTGTTGCAGTTTTACTTATCTGATCAATTTAATAGGAACAAAATATGTTAAGTTAAAATAAAATGAAAAAAATGCATTTAAGGTAAAAAAGGCAAGATATTAATTTTTTACAGAATCCGTTCCCTGTGTATAAGAAAGTAAGTATTTAAAAGAAGTTGTCTATTCTATTTGATTGTTTCAAATTTATAGACTGTTTTCGGCAAAGTTTGATGTTTTTATCATTCTTGAGAAAAGTGCTTGTGTTCAGTGCTTTAATGGTTGTATTTTAAGTTTTACACATGTTGCAATATATCTAGATCAGCAATCATTTT